>JACXII010000003.1:3358561-4072514 GCA_014737395.1 Bombus waltoni
AAAAAAAAAAAAAGAAAGAAAGAAAGGAAAACAGCGCTAGACACCGCGCAAGGAGAGTTAATCGTAATTAAAACAAACGATGCGCCGTAAATAATCTCGGACGTGGATACGAGTCTGGCGCCGCGCTTTTTTACACCGTGAACCTTAATGCGAACCGGATTCTCGCTAATCACGTTGTCGATGAGACAGATTACTTGATAAACTGCTACTGATAGCCTACCAAACGACGTCCATGCGTTAGACTTTTTTTTTCTTTCTTTTCTTCTTTTGTTTGCACAGGCTGCAATTAAGATACAGGAAACTGAGAGGATTCCTTAAACTGTGGCACAGCGTAGAGCGGCGCGTTATTGAAAATTGGCAGCGATAAACGTAGAGTTTTCGGTAACACGTCGAGTTTATGGATACCCAACATGATATTTCATTCTTCGCTCAAATTACAAGAGCGAAGTTACCTCTCTTCCTCCGTGCTTCACTCGCCCTAAAGGGCTTCATCACTTCCTTTGTCTGGTTACTTCAAAGAAAGGAAACCACAAACTTATCAACGTCGGTGTCTTGCTACTTTAATATTTCTCTATTCCCTCTATTTTCTTGCTACTTTCTTTCTCCGAGTTGTAGTTTCAGCCTCCATCTATTTCGTTCCCGTTCGCTCTTATTTCCTTTTTATTACTGCACCGCCGCGCTTTTTATTGATTTATAAATTGATCTGTTCTCCCTCGTTTTTCTACCTTCCTCGCCCACTTTACGTTCCAGTCTCGTTACTTTCTTTTCTGCTTTCTTCCGCCTTTCGCGCTCTCCACGCCAGGCTCCAAGCAGTTTCTAGCAGTTGCAGGGCAACGCGAAAAGTAGACGATACTTTCCTCCCCCGGAGATGTTTCTTCTTCCCGGGGCTGTTCGGGGAAATTTTTCTCCGCCGATCGATGACCGACCTGAATTTTAAAGAAGCGAGAGAAAGCTGATTTTCAACCTCTGCGACAACAAGCTTAGTCTCCTTCTTTTTTCTCTCTTTCTTGCTTTCTCAACGTCAACAAGCCACGTCTAATTTATAAGCGTCGAGAAATACGTTTATCGGCCCGCGGCTGATTTCATTAAAAGACGCGAACGCCAAGACGAAGCTTCGGCCGATTCATTAACGATTCTTAATCGAAGGATCGACGAATTTTTCTTCGGTGTTCGACGCTCGTATTTCTTTCGATAACAAGCCTCGTTCCCTTTCGATTCGTAACTGGAAACCAAGTTCCGTTAACATTTCGTTTCTATGTTCGATCGAAGAATATACAAAACGTAACGTTTCGGAAAAACGTACGAGAGAATTGGAAAATATAGGTGTCCATTATATCGCATAAACGAAGAATAACGTAAATAGAGAATACATATAGAGGACACGGTAAAAACTGTCGTCCATTGACGTATCGCTGAAAACTGACCTAAACTACTAGTACACGCGTGCGAGGGTAAGAAGGATTTGTCAACCAGTCGTGTTTTGTAACGTAACGTCCGATGCATTCGCCACCAAGGTGTAAAATAGTGCACCGTGTCTATGTTTCACGTCCATGTCGTATCGAACCATACATTTGGATCCGTAGAGTGTCTGCACACTCTACGAACTGTATCAAATAGGTTATACGTGAGAAATTTACATACCGTTTTCGGAGATTTCTCTTTTAATTTTTATTAAAACAATCGAGAACACGTCCGCGCGAATTTTCCATCGTAAAAACATATCACGTATCCAAATTCGAACCGGAATTCGTCAGACGTGTTTTTTTTTGTTTGCTAGTAAACTAATAACTCGCGTCGCGAATTTATCAACGGAAACGAGCAACGAAACTATGCAAGAAGGATGCAAATACGGATTATGAGATTAACAGTCTTGGCCTCCCTATAATTAGGTTTCTTTGGTACGACCTGCATCGCGTACCTGTCTTCTTGAGAAAGGTGGCCACGTAAGAAACAGGATCTTAAATCTAAATCCGTTATAGTTTGCATTCGCTGAATAAACAAGTAAAATTAGATCTCGCGTGACGTAAGAATTTAAACGAAATTGGTAAGATGCATATTCGTGCTGTTCGATTTTGATTCGCGTACGCCTGCAATTAACGTCGCTCTCCTTCGTTCGAAGTAAAGTAAATTCTATCGAATTTCGAAAAGCCTCGATCAAACGCGTTTCAACTGAGGTAAGACTGCGTCATTTCTAGAGGATTTGAAGAACATAGGAAACAGAAAGAAACGCGAGCTCAAGGAAATCACGTATTCGTAAGTAGACGTTTCCTTGTAATCTGGCTTTCGAATTCCTTTACCAGACAAAAAGGTTTGTAAGTAAGACTAGTGGGAGATTAGAAACGTCGAACGTTCGACTTTCCTGGAGAATTTTCCGAGATGTATGTAGAAGGATCATTAGAGGAACATACCTACGTCCGGTGGAAACAAATTGAAAGAGAAGCTCTTTAAACTGCGAGGTCAATTTATCGCCGTAATGTTAACTATCGGGAAATTCCCAGAATTTCAAGAAAAATTTCGTTAACCACCGCGGATGTTTGCTCGCGAGCGATCGATCGACCATTTCCTCGTTTTGGCCAATTTCGCGAGTTAAGACACTTCTTAGTTTCCATCGTTCTCAAGTCCTCTAATTTGCAATCCATCTGGATAATCGGTAGGAAGCTGATGCCGACGATAACAAGCGGCAAAGGGCTGAGAGCGAACAAAGGAGGAGGACGAGAGAGAAAAATTGAGAGCACTCGTCCGAAGCTCCTCGAGAATTTTAACTCGTCCAAAATAGCGGTGCAGCATCTCGAATTATCTTCGAGTTTGCTGACCAAAGGAAAGACACGAGTTCGCCTGTGTCGCGTATCTTTGACGAACTTGCCAGAAATATCTGCGAACACGCGAATCCTCTCTGCTCGTTGCCTTCAATTCGATTATCAAATCGTCCGTGTAAGCGTCAAGAATATATAACGTGTTAAAAAATAATTAATAATAATATTAAAAATAATTCCATAAATGCGCGAAGGTATCGGGGCCGTTAGTTCGTACAGTGCATTCCATTAACGCGACAATTAATAGGAAACACGAGAGACGTTCGCGAGAAATGCTCTTAAGGCGATCCGAATTATTCTTTAGACAGGAGAAAAGCGTTAAACATAATTAAGATCTGGTTGTTCGTCCAGAGAAAATGCAATCAGAAGTAGCGGCGTTTCCCGGTGACCGGATTGCAGTCGCAACCGTAGCGCGCTGTTGCGCAACAATTATCATGACACTCGAGTAAATTAATTTAGAATGTTCTTCTAGTCGCGTGGGATAGATCAGTCGTTTCTCTTTCTAACTACTTTTATTCCAATTAATCTTCTTTCTTGCTTTTCCATAGATTTGAAACTTGGCGTACTCCGATGCAGCAGTTAGAGTCAAACCGTTGTACGATCGACGGTGAACCACGCGTTACGTGCAATTGTTCGGTGATTATCGTAAGTTCGCTAACGATAAGCTTATACGATGGGAAAGTTGAAAATCGGCGGTCGAATCCGAGTACAATCGCTGCTGGTCAAGACGAAATATCCGAAACTAATACGCCTGAATTTCAGTCGGCGCCGTTATTTCGTTGTCCAGTTCCCTATAAACTTCTGTCTCTAAGTTCACCGGTGTATAACACCGTTACGTGCTTAGTTCTAAATTGTAACCTTGTTACGTACTTAGCGTTGCCAACGTGACGCGTAATCTTGTGGGCATTGACCAGGAAACTGTGGTATGCGAACAACGATACGCTGCAGCAATCTCGTTCGAATCATTAATTACGACGTTACCCTGAAAACCAGCTACGGTAATAAAGGGTGGTTCTTGCGGAATTATGAGCGATCGAGGACATGTACGAAATGTACGTGTAATAAGTTTAAACGTGACAACGTGACAAAGAAAAAAGATAGAAACTAATTAGAACGATGGAATATAACTTGTTCTATCGTAGTACATATTTCTTAATTTAGTTATTTCCAAAAGCAAGTTGCAGTTACGACTAGAAATGGAAATTTCTTGTATGCAGTGGCAATGAGATTGCGAGCTGAATTAAGAATGTGTGCAATATTCGCACGCACATTTACATAGCCTATTCAGCAGCTTGGTACGGAACGCATGGAAAATTCAGAAAATTGCTGAAAAAAATTCTCCCTCGTTCTCTACTCCGAATATCTAGCTATCTAGTGCCTTTAGAGACGCTACCAAAATAAATGGAGACTTAGATACGATATCTGTATCGAAGCCTGGTACAGAGCTAATCGATCTCTGCTTTATCCGATTAATATCATTCGCGAATAAGTACATTTCCAAACTGATCTGCAAATTCTATTCTAGTCTACGACCGTAACAACGATTAATCGGAAAACACGCAAGAACTTTTTTACAAATTCCTATATTCACCTTCCCCTGTTAAGATGAGGAAACGACTTTCAGAATGCGAGGTTTGATCGACGAATATCATTTTGTTAACAATTAACGCTGGTCGTGTTCGAATCGCTTTGGTAGAAAGACGCTAGTTTCAGGTGTTTCACGGAATATTCTAATCTCGTTAAGTACTTAGCGTGGCTGATATGACGTGTAATCTTGCGGCCATTGTCCACGTCACCGATGGGACTCTCGAGGCGAAGCTGTTTCGGGTTTATCAGCACCAACAGGCGAAGCGCGGCATCGGTGCAACCGACACAGTCGCAGATGCAGCGGACTAATCTCCTCTATGCAGAAGCATTATACCGAGCGGACCGAATAGGACAATCTGGTACGCAAAGTAACCTGCACGGTCACCACGCTCGGATGTCAGATACACACCGAAGCGACGTTCTATCGTTTTCAAAATATTTCAGTGGCGAGTCAATGGTAGATTCGCGTGCGAAAATTTCACGCGTTAACCGAAAGAGAACATTTCGAGGATCATCGCGATCGAAAAGTTGTTTCGCAGCGTGATTCTGCAGATTCGAAGAAGTCAGAAGATTGTAAAATACATGTGGATTAATTGTAAGAACACGATCGTGGTCGTGATTCATTCAGCTGTTACTGTTCGCGGCGGACATTACGGTAAATTAACGTCCAACGAACACGAAGTGCGATGAAAAATAATCGATGGCAAAAGTCGACGACTCTGCGAGCAATTTGGAATAAAGGTATTCTTTTACGACGAAAGGCTGAAAAATAGGTCTACTTGATTTTGTTACAGCCCCGCTGATATAGAAAGAAACGTGGGAAAAAGACGTTGAGTCGATATTAAGAAAACACGTATTCAAAGAAATCCACGAAGGACCTCGCATGTCCGTAAGAATGTTCAATTTCGAATTCAAGCAAAAGCTAGGCTCGGCTATTGGCTCTCTGTCTCTCTTTCTGTTGATCGCACAAAGCCTCGGTCAAAATTTTGGACGAGCTTTCGTCTGAAAGAGGATGCGCACGGAATGAATCGTGCGGTAAGAGCTCTTTATTCCGAATAACAATGGCGCGAGAAACGTTCGAGAGGCAACGTGCCAGTTCCGATAAATAAGATGAGATTGAGCCGAAGCATAGAGAATAGGACGAGGCGTGCGCTTCCTTTGAATCTTCCATGAATCGTCGGAATTTTTCGAATTTTAAAACACACTGGGAACGTAGGAGAACCGATATCCCGGATGAAACGCAAAGTGCAGATATTTCAAAAATGTTCGAGGAATATTTTTAACGAGAATCGTTAAACGTCGTGGCAAAGGCTTACCCAATAACGCCTGGAAGAGTCTGCTTTTGAAGATACGTATGACACGCTCGATGGCCAATCGCAGCTGTTTGTCCTGAGGCCTTGTCAGCTTCGCGTGATAATCTTCGAGGAGCTCTAGGGCTCTGTGAGCTTCTGAAAAAGAAAATTACGCTTTAGAGTTTCTGTAACTTCTCTGTCGCGAATTAAATAACGCTAAACAACGTATTATATATGCGGAAAATTACATTAGAAAAGACACGATTGTACGTGTAACGAGATATTATATTTCTTTGATCGCCTTCCTTTCAAAGAGAGCGAAAGAACAGAGGACAAGGGGAAAGACCGTAACGAAGGAACTTCCGACTGTAACGATGCAGCAGAATACGCTATGCAATCGTGAAATTAATGTAAATTCGTGGTAATTACCGAGTAATGTTAGTTTAAAATGTCTTGTATTCTACGCGGCATACGTTAATTCCGTTAAATGTTGCGTAAAATTATAAATTTAAGCGGTGTATAATTTATCGTCGCGATGCTTAAATTAAAATAAATATTAATATCCGCTATACGTTGTGCAATATCATGACATCTATTAAAAAAATGTAGATCGCGCATTTGTTTTCGCGAGAAGACAAAAAAGTTCCGTGCACAAAGAAACAAATAACGAGGGCATGCATAACATTTCAAGAAATAAAAGACACGTAGATGCACAGGTGCATCTGATTTCTAGCGCAAAATGATAACAACAAGGACGTCGTGCACGTGAAATTCTCTACCAGGAAAAAATAATACCGCGGAGGGGTACTGGAAATTTTTCTTTATATTTTCGAACTTTGTAGCTTTAAAACGGAAAAATTGTCTTTTATCCAAAAAAAAAAAGAGACAGAGAAAGATACACGTAAAAATAGTTAAAACATAGGAACGAATCGATGAACATCTGCGGGCCATTTTCACACCATTTTCTCACCATTTCCTCTCGCATTGCCCGAAGTAAGAGGCAATGGCAACTTTATAAGAACAGAGAGAAATACTTTAGATTCCCAAATGCATTCAACGTTGATTCACAAAGAACAATGGAAATACCAATGGGCTCCCAATGGAGATAATAGGATATTAGCTTGGAAATTCATAATTATTTTGTTTCCGATATTAAAGGTATTAGAACATTCTAAAGTACGGAAAACGTTATAAACGGTTGAAATTTCAAGAATATCCCATTTTCATTTTTCTACGCTCAAAAATATTACGGTTTCTATCGTCGTTTCTTAACTCATAATCCTCGAAGGATTCATCCGTTAGAATTTCTCTCGTATCCAAATATTTTATCCACCGCGAGGAGTTTTTATAACCGGCCCGTGGGTTTTACTCAAACATTGTTGAAAATCTGCGGATCATCCCGACGATTCCCTTCCGCATAGTTTAGACGATCGCGAATGAGTGGTCGGCGCACTTGTTGATTCGTACTACTTCCTCGGCAAATCCTGAAGTTACAGAAAGGATCGATCAGCTCTTGTCCGTTCGTACGTTCTTGTTTCGCTTCCTTTTCGAGAGAGCTCACGACCTTCTTTTGTTCCTAGCACAATATGCTAACTGATAAAATTACGCCGCGCCGCGCCGCGCAAACAACGACACAAACGTTTCTCGATCGATGATAATGCGAATTTTCACGACTCTTGTCAGTTTCGTTCTCCTTCCATCGACCCCCACCACCCACCAGCTCCTTCTACTTCGATGAATTCACCAACTTGCAAACTGTGCGCCAAGCAACGGATATCCTTTCGTCTGGATTCGAGTTAAATGTACTTTGAATCGAAGAACTTTCCTCGGAAGAATGGATCGTCGTCGCGTGACCTCGTAGCGCGAGAGACGCAAAATATGATTAATTACACTAGAAGCCAGAGGATAATGCGATTATCATTCAACACATTGTGTAATAACGTTTTACGCGAGTATAAATCTTGTCGAGTCAATGACTCGGTTCAAACCGCTGACACGTTGCTGTTGAATGAATCTAATATGTCTCATCCATAATGTTGCTCGGTTCAACGTGTACTCTTGTCGGCAAGCTTTATAACATGCCTGTCCAGAAATAGTTGTCAAAAGATTTCACGTGCATCTGACAGGACGACCACACGACCTGTGCAGGGTTAATATAGGTTTCATGATCGTTAATTATGTTGTTAGTAGGGAGAACGTAGCGATTAAAATTGCAAGCTAGAATGTTCGAATGCCTTTCAAAAGTCACGTCATTACCGGAAGACTTTGATAAACGTCTTTTTAATGACGTTCTCGGTGATACGGTTATGGACTCGGATTCGATGTAAATTTCTAATTACCAAGTCCCTTGATATTGTAATATTTTTGTAACGTAAAGGTGGATAATAGAGGCGTTGCATCTCGCAACTGAAAACAAGTAAGAAAGACATAGGCTTTAACGCAAAAATTATTTTCTAAATGACCGGTCGGATCCTTCTAACGGGCCGAGCTAATTATCATTAACCGTTTCGTTAAACGGGAACGTTAAGCGGCCAATTACCGATAAATGCTTCATTCCGAAAGCAACCTTTGGCCTTTTCGAGGCCAATTTGCACATATTTCTTTGCTCGAAACGCTTGAAATTTTCAAGGGAGAAACCCTGAACACGTTCATTGAATAGCGTGTTTAAGAATATTGTATCGCCTAAAGCGCAATTTCGCCAATTCCTTGCTTCACGAACTCGTTAACTGCAGGTTTAATCATTTGCTATGTTACACTTTACGCTGCGACATTGGACACTGTAATCGGACGTGACGTCGAAACTACTCCAAAATAATTGGAGAAATAAATTATTACGCAGCGTAGGGGTTAAACAAAATACGTATTGGTACGATTTGCAAAAATGAAAAGTCGCCGACAACGAAGCTCGCGATTAAAAGGAAACACTTATTGTAGAAAACGAGCTCGTAAATTAAAGAAGTTCACGAAACAAGCGTGAGAGTTTGGAAATCAAAGCGGCACGTCGCCGTGCAGGGGTAAGAGTCAAAGTGGCACTTTGATTTCTGAAAAGCTCGGCATACGTGCGTGTAACGAGCGTTCCTTTCTGTGTATTTCATTTTTGCGTCGTCTCGGGTACACCGTAAAATGGGAAAACCACTTTCCACGTAAACGAAAAAAGAAAAAAAAAACCAGCCGGATATGGATACCCTTTACAAGAACGTATACACGTTTCATGGTACGTGTGATGCGTTATAGGCATATACGCCGTAAAACTTAAATCGCGTTAGGTGTCGATAACGTTAGCGCGCGAAATTTACATAAATCCGTTTGAATGCACGCTGAAACGTATATAAATTTACGATAAACGTATATAAACGTTATTCCTCGTACCAAACATCTACTACATTTCAGAAAAATCATTCTATATTCCAGTTTGAATAATTTACTTTCCGATTTTCGAGTATTTAAAAATCGCAAAAAATCCGAATTTAATCATGATGTACGATCACCATTAGTTACCTATATTATATTCTATAACAGTTTCGAATTCTCCGATATGTTTAATCTCAAGAACTCAAATTACGTACGATATACCATTTATTAGTACCAAGAGGACGGCTAATGGTATTCAAACGATCAATTTTGAATTAATTCTCTGGTAAACTGTACGTCAAATTGCTACTTTTAGCGTGTCTGCGTTTTGGCGTATAGTTGCACGTAGCTCCACGTGATATTAGGTTTAGCAATAAGGAGAAAATTTCTCAGGGGTAATAAGGGAGTAATAGGCAAAGTCATACCTTGGTGAACAGCGATGAAACCGTGCCAGGCACGACCATTTTTTTTCGCCTTTATGATTCAAGCAAATGTGGCTGTTCCCCCTTCAGTTACAAAGAAGCGTTTCTTACACGAGATCCTCGATAATTAACGAAATTCTTTTCTCCGTCGTGAGCACAGGCTCGAACGTTGACACAAGACTGAAAACACGATTCACGAAGCGTTCAACGTTTCGCGTGACCGAGTTTAAAAACGAGTTCCGTTTCCATTTATGATGAGAATTTCAAAACTCTTTAACTCTTTCCTTAAGTCGGGGAATAAATTCAAAAGACTTGATTAAGAAAACAACACAGCTTGAAACAGGAGCCACTGATCGCCGGATTTTTAACGAGAAGCGATTTTCGAGAAAGGATGAGAACT
Organism: Bombus waltoni; assembly: GCA_014737395.1. Taxonomy (NCBI): domain Eukaryota; kingdom Metazoa; phylum Arthropoda; class Insecta; order Hymenoptera; family Apidae; genus Bombus; species Bombus waltoni. The sequence goes on from JACXII010000003.1 coordinate 3,368,427, forward strand.
GTCCTGGCATAAAGTTAAACGGAGGAAACGCAAATCTACTTTTCTCGTCTCTCCCGTTTTTTTTTTTTTTTTTTTTTTTACTTTGAGATTGGTTTGTATATCGAGTTTGTATATCGTGAAACAGGTATCGTCGATCTTTCGTAGTTACCTTGTTTAAATGTCCACCTTATTTATGCCTCGTATAAAATCGCAACAACGAACGTACGTCTAATAAATGATATTAGATGATCCTCCTCTTTTAACGTCAAGCAGAAATTTGAAATGTCCAAAGAGCGGAACGCAGAAACTAATTTAGGCTTTCCCTGGAACGTTAATTCAGGATCTGGATTAAAACGAAAGACACGACCATAAGAACGGAAACAAATGAACGAAGACGCTATTATTTTCGTCGTTCATTAACACGTGCGCCGGTGACACAGTTCGCACGCAATAATTAAAGGACGCCCCCTTTCGTCGACGTGTGTCTAATTAAAGCACGCTAATTATCGAAGTGAATTACGGTATTCGTGTCTCGACAACGTTTCTCACGATCATCGCGACGATGGAACGTTTAAATCATTGTAAACTTTTCTTTTCAATTACACCTTTTATTTAACGCGAGAACGATCACGCCAACCATGATCTAATCCATTGAAAATGCAATGCACAGCCGCAATAATTAATTAAACCTTGATTTCCTTCGCGGTAGAGATTTAATATTTTTATGGACTTTTATAGATTTTTCTTTTTAGATTTATATAGACCCCAAGACAGAATTACGCCAAGATCGTGTTAAGGGGCAGGATAGTTCTCAGCCACGTGTAATTTAGTTTTAACGCAAAACAGACGATACACACTCGTTATAAGATAATAATTTACACATATAATCGAAACTATGCTCGATCGTAATTTGAATAACATCTAGTACAAGTTGGTATACTTGGTATGTCTTTTTAGCGTATTTGAAACTGATCATCGTCTTGTTCGTAAGAATAAAGTTCGTACAAGCTCACGATTTCCAACGAGTACCGATTGTATAAAAAATTAATTATCGAACGACAGTGAAATCTCACGCGTCCTTATCCTTCTCTTGCACTCTTTCACGAAGGAAAATCAATTAGTAAATTCGCAAATGTGGAACAAGTGGCTATAGTAATAAACAGTGAAATTTATCCGGCACGCTCTTGCTGCCTCACGCTCGTCAAAACGACGGGGCCGACTTCTCCCTCCGTCGTAAACCAAAATCGTAGGAATTCTTTACGCGCGTCCGTAATATCGCGCAACGAAACATTCTTCGGGCTAAGTTTATGCAAACAGGATACACGCAAAACCGCACAAACCGGAACATTTATCATGCTTTATAGAAGCGTGTAGAAAACGTAAATGGAACGATGCTTGCCATTTCGAAGCTCTATGAAAAATAGTGGATGAAAAGTCCACTGTCGGATATACGTTACACGTACCAAAGGAACTCCGCCCTTTAAATATATGGTAAATTCGGACGAGCAAACGTGGAAAACGGCGCGTCAAACGGCTCGTGGTGACAGGTTAAATCATTGTTTCGGATGTGCTGTGAATAATCTTCGAACACGATTCGATTCGATTGAAAGCAATGGAAAAGGATCGGGGGTCGAGATCGAGCTGCAGCTCGATGGGGGGACGAAAAGCAGAGGCTTTAGACGCGAATCAATTGGAAGTTGGGCGAGAATTCGCAGACAACGTTTAATCCAGGCCATCATATTACCGACACTGGCGTCTGGCGCGTAAGATAAACAAGGGAACAGCGGAATACAGATTTTCGGAATTTACGGGCTACAGGAATACGGGGCCTGTAGTTCTAGAATTATGGAAATTTCGAATAATTGGATCCCGCCTCCTCCCATGTCGCGAAAACACACCGGCGTCAGACAAATGCGACTGAACGTGACTCGTAGATGCATCGAAATCCGGGAAATTCGTTTCCCCCCCCCCCTCCCCCTCCCGAGTAGGAACTGTTTTACACGATGAAAATGCGCGTTAAAGGAAATGGTTTTATTGGATGAAAGATCGGGTTGGCATTTTAGTCAAAGGGGACAGGGTAAACGGAAAAACCGATACTCCCAGATATTTAATCTACATTACCAGAAAGTCGAAACCACGGGAAATAAAGCTACGAGTATCGATACGCGAAATTTTTTTATCAAAGAGATTTAAAAAAATTCCTTTTTTCATTTTTGTATTCTATGAAACGCGTATATCAATTTGCTATTATATAGAACCTCTCCGCTTTCCATGCATATTCCAAAATCCCGAATAAACTTCAAAACCTTGAATACGATATAGGAGAAATGGACAGATTATTGTTTTAATTTTAAACAGCTATTAATAAATGGGCTAACATCTATGGAATGTAGAGGGGAGGAAAAAAGGCAAAATTGTATAAACGAACTCGTATGCTCTCAAATAGTTTTTTTAATGCTGATATAATTCTCTTAATGTTACGTACTTGGCGGATATTTCGTTAGTTCCTTATTTTTTGCCTCTCTGCTAACACGTTATTACGAACACGATTTCCAGGAAAAGCAAGAGGAAATTTCGATACAGAAATGAAAATGGGAGAAAGTTGCATTTAGAAGAGCTTGAACATCGAAAGAGAGGCAAAGGGAATCTTAAATTGAACGTTGAATCGGATCTTCTACAGGAAATAATCGGTACAATAGATATCAGTTTTGAATTAAGGACTAACAGTCTCGCCTTTCCTTCTTTTTTATCTTTCTTCCATTTTTATCGATGTGTCAAACTACACCATCCATTAAAGCGTTCGAGAATTCTCTTTCATGCATTAGTGAAAAGATCCATTTGATAGGCCGTCATCTTCATTGAGTAGAAAGTAATTCTTTGCCAGCAACCGGGATGAAAATCGCAAGAAAATATCAAACCTCTCAGCCGTGACTCAAGAAGAAAAAACGAGAAAAATTAAAGGTAATAAATTTCCTTTGGGGAGTCGATTGGCTGACGTTAAGTCGAGATAAAAAAGTAATTCCGTTCCCCTTAATATTCCGTGCCACTTCTTCTCCTATATCCCTTCCATGAATGACGACAAAACCTTTCGAATACTTAAAAAACCAACCACCCCGAAGTATCGAAAAGTACGAGAAGGTTTCTCTTCTTTCGCGAGAATTTTCATTAGAAAGTAGTGCAAAAACATCCGCGTATAAAACACCGAAGATTACACAGAAGAAAAGAAAAAGGAGAAAAACAGAATTGCGATATGTTTTAAATCTTTCTTCCGCGTAATAAGCTTCGCGTGGTTTCGCGAGTTTTCTAATTAACACGGCTCTAGAGTGAAACACGGGCGAACGAAACTTAATAACGTAATCAATTTAATGTCAGTTTTAACGCGAGAGAAAATAATCAATGTGAAAAGAACACGAAAGAGGAAAGAACTCTGCGAGCGAAGCAAGTTGGAAAGAGGAGGAGAGAGAGAGAGAGAGAGAGAGAGAGAGAGAGAAGGAATACCTACGTTCCACATAGAGAGGAAGAATTTTATGTTCCACCCGGTAAGGTTCTGCGCGTTACCGCTGTCGGGCAAGGAAAACGGATCCGTGACATCCAGTCGGCTTTTCCACTTGATGCTCTCCTTCTTTCTCCATTTTCGCGACCTTTTCCTCTCTTTTCATCCCTTTGCCACTCCCCTACTTTTCTCTTGTTATTATCTAACTCATTTGTTCGACACGTTGGTATACATTCGGGAGGTAGTACATTTGCATCCTCGGGCCCTCGACCGCGTTCAATTTGCATGAGCGACGTACCCGTAATTTAGTATCAGAAGTTTCATACCATTCAGGCATAAATTATACATACGCGTTGGAACGAATAAATATATTTCGCTAAACGCGAGTTCCCGTCGTGCTAACGCGTGTCAATATTTAAGTTTACATTCAAAGTGCTGAGAATCGGACGTAATGCATTTACCTAACTTTATATCCCTGGCTTTATTATTATTATTTTTGTCATCTTTGTGAATTAACATCGATACTGACGTTACAAAACCAACAGTGGAAGAGCGCAGCGATTAAGCTACGTCGCGTAATAAAAAGATTCCCAGGGAGCCACAAAATCTGGATTCTTATAACGAGCTGCAGTTTTCACAGTAACTCGCGCAATTTTTTCTCTTCGTGCCACCAGCGTGACAGTAAAGTGGAAAAATGTTGCGCAGCATCTCCACCGAGAATCGTAAATCGCTTGCCGTGAAGGATGCATAGGAAAGGAATGAGTATCGGCTGTTCTTTATTATAATAAACAGCCGACGTTTATCACGAAACGATCAATTGAAAGACCAACGCGAGATACGTTTCCATCGTATTTAAAAGGAATCGTAGGACGATCGAATGAAATCAAAATGCGGTTGGCTCGTTTCACGGTTCGAAACGTCCGCCAGAAAGTAGCATTTATGGCAACTTGAGATATTATTGGGAATTTTCTGGGATCGAGTCGACACGAGGCTTTGCACAATGTCCTGTTCCAGTGAATGATCTTAGTCCAACGACCAAAGGGATCGGTAGATCGAAAACGTTCTTAGGATAACATATAGGCTATAAGATCGTGATTGCCGATAGAATGTTTTCCGAATCGATTCTTCCTCCGTCGATAGATAACGCGATGAAAAAGTAGGCTCCGATAATCTCCGTCATTTCGTGGAAACTTTTATCGAAGAATATGAACAGGATATGAATAACGAACCACGACTGATTATACTTGAATAATATAGGAACCGGTCTTTTCACACCTACGCCATTTAATTGCTTTATACGTTATCAATATTCCCCGTAGTTTGATCTCGAACAGAGATTCATCCTGATCCAATAACTTTCCCGTAAGCTCCCGTAAGTAAATTCACAGTTTAGCCAGGGGGGAAAAAAGACGCTGTCCTCTCCGTTTAATGGAGAAGGAATAGACGTAAAAATGCACAGTTTTCAACAATTTCGAAGTTTGTTTCCTCCACACGACCGTTCGTTAATATACGCGAATGATAATAAAGAACAATCAAGAGTAAGTGGGCACCGAAGGCGATCGTACAAACAGTGCCAATTTAATCTCCATTCTGCGCGTGACAGCTGAAACGATCCTCCGCCCACCGAACAGTCGTCTGGAGCAACCATAGCGTGAAACCGCGATAATCTCAATGTCCATTTGTCCCGATTCCATCGTCGACCATTGAAAATGCAGTAAAAATAAACACCCTGACCTTACCGCGATTTCTCAAATATTTCTTATAAACATTATCCGTTTCTCTGTTTCTTTCTCGTCCCATCGAAATATGATTCGCACATTGAATGCTCGTCAAGTTGGAAGGAGGGTTAACGTGAAACTAAATTCGTTCCAAAGGTATTCTCGTTGCGCTTCGAACGGACCGAGCAAAATGAATGTATAATTACCACGCGTTTCGCAATTTTCTTCCTCCTTGACAATTAAAAGTATATTTCCTCTCTAACGGAGAAATAAATGTCGAAACAATAACGGAACGGTTATGGTACTTACGATGTTAATACTACGTGCACTTTTCATCGGCGCGACAAGTATCCGCGTTTTTTGGGCGAACTAAAGAAAATTAAATTTCGATATTTAATCAGTATTTTAGCGTTTGTCGCCCGAAAACTCGATACACGCGTCGCTTCTCGTCTCTCTTCTTCGTTAAACTGTTGGGCGAAGAAGCGAATAACGAAAAAAATCATCGATAAACTGGAAACATTGGAGGCTGTTTATTTTTTATCCATCGTAACTGTTTATACCGCGGTAATAAAACAAATACCGGGCGCGCTTTAAACGATCAACGCAACGCGGTTGACGTATTTTGGAAATTCGGAAGCGATAGAAACTCGTCCCTTGTAAAATTTGTCGTCGTCGATCGTCAAGAGGATTGATCGAGTTTTTCAGAGACGAACTCCGCTATAAAACGATGAGAAAAATAAGCGACGCGTATCGAGTAAATTATCAAACAGTTTGTACACGGTGATATCGAGCCGTGACGAGAAAATAAATTTCCGCAAATTTACACGAAAGGCGTAAACAATCTCGGTTCGCCACTCCTTTACTCGATTACCGTGCTGTAACATTTACCTGAGCCGCGTTGGCTAACGTCTCCGCGTTAACGAAAACCGTACTTTAACTGCTTCATTATGCAAAACCTTTCGCTATCTTTTCCCTAAATAAGTTTGGGGCCCGTGTTAACGTCCGCTCTCTTCCACCGGCTCGTTGCTCGTTTAGCGCTCGGCCCGGCCGCCTTAAAATAACGCTAATCTCACCATTCTCCAAACTAATACGCCTAAGAATATACTCCATCGCTTAAGGATACTCGCTACCGAGTCCGTGATCGTTTACGTTCAACTACGAAAACGTATTTCACGTGAAACGGATTCGCGCTATTGCATCCTCCTTTTTGCACAAAGTATCGCGACCAACTTGCAACGGAATGGCGTTCCTTGATCGTTTATCGACCGTGACAAAGAAACGGTAAGGTAACAGACAAAAATACGTCTATTTTCCGTCGTAAACCTTAAATCGTTCCTTCGACAAATACAAAGGACACGCTTACCGATAACACGTGCCAGACGTATCGATATTATCCGATTCGTTCGATTTCGTTTCGCGAGACATTTTCGTAAAACGCGATCACGCGTTTGAAAAACGGAACGAGCCGTATATAAGTTCAAGAACGATATAGGCGAAGAAAAAGACAAAGTTGAACAAGAAATCCGAGGCATCTTCGCTAACAAGGGCGACAACGTACAAAAGAAAAACTTACGATATCGTTCGAGGTAGAGCACGGTAGGCAGATAACAGCACATGCCGTTATCACCGTGCACGTGGGCATACATGTCTGCTAATTAACAGCCGCCGGCGGTAACGCGTACACGAGAGTGTTGCCGTGGCCTCCGATGCTTAACAGAGCAAGCCTTCTCTGTCAATTCGGCGATCCACTCGACGATCCTTCACCGATGCCGGAACAACCGTATCCGGGTGATCGCGGATGCATGGTTGGTGACGGTAGGAACAGCAGCTCGTCGCAAGCGGGTGTCCGCGAGCGGGCGAGCGGGCGGGCGAGCGAGCGAGCGAGCGAGCGATACGCGTGGTCCGCGCAAACCGATCGATCGATCGATGAATCCTCCTCGTGGTCGATCGGCAACCTCTTAGTCGGAAGCGAGACAAATTGACGCTGAGTCGACTCGCGTCGCTATTATACACGGCAAATACACGGCGGATCGATCACCACGAGCCACCACCGACTCAGTCCGCTCGTTAAAACACCTTTTTCTCTCTTATCTGGACCCGCGAGCTTCGATTCGCTCACTTCTTCTTCTTCTTCTCGCCCAGTTTTACCATTCTTTCCCTTCTAATCACCAACGAAGAACACGGTTAAGTACGTGGCCGACTGTCTTGTCGACTGGTAGAATTTCGAACGATTTTAATTGCGAATTCGAGGGTTTGATCTCGACGCGCCGCGGAACTTTCACAATCACCGGCTTCCTGCACACCGATCGTTTCATCGACGTGAATTATTCGAGTAACCGACGAATCGCAGAGGTAAAAGGTGTAGTTCGTTCCAGTTTCACCGTGCACCAGTTTCACTTCGAAAGCACCGGCAGCGCGATATCTCGCATAAATTCGTCGGCGAGAATGAAATCTGTTTCCTAGAAAAACATCGGATGAAAAATGACGTGTTTACGGGGTACGGTCTATCCGCTTTATTACAACTTCATTCGCCTCTTTTGTCGGAAAGTTCAAAATTACACGCGACGGCAATGTCAAACTTTGCGCTGCTTTTTAAGCTTAGTTTTTAACATGGAAACACAACACTGACGTTCTGTTGGCAATACGTAATACACCGTAGTCGCTTTTTCCGTTTAATCTTCGTACATGGATCACGACAGACCTTTTTCAGCCAGTGGCCCGTTTATTTTCCAAACGCCGGTAGTACAACGCCAGACCGCTTATTCGGCCAACTTTTTTCAAACGCGAATCGATAATTTCGTTAAAATTATTATCTTACCCCGAATCTAATAAGCCTGTATAAAACATCGTTACCGTTATACAGCGATGTTATACCGCGATAACGTTGATAAATAATCTCCTACGTGTACAGATTTCCCGATGAATAACAAACACGAATCGTTTATTCTCTGAAAATATATTTACACCTAGTCGGCTGGTTTAATCGTCTCTGTAGTCGCTCTTCTCGTACGGATTAAGAGATTACGATCTACGAGGAGCAGGCATCTTTCACGCAACGAACAATGTCTTTATCAGAGCGAAAATGGAAGCTGGAAAATTTCGGCTACAATTAACGCGATTTTCCCGAGAGGCTGGTTATGCAACCGCACAGAAAATGGTTGCAGTCAAGTGCATTTATGATGCCAAACACGCGCACGTGACTGATCCGTCTGAACCAGACGCACGATTGATTTGCGAGGTGAACACCTGTCAACGAGTTAATTGCACCGTCTACAACGATTTCGTTTTTTCCCATTGCCTTCTTTTTTCTTTCTATCTTTTCTTTCTTCTTTTTTTTTTTTATTTTGTTACTTCTTCCGTTGTTGGTCGATTCGGCGACACCGAAACGATACGTTGCAGCGACGAAATTACACTTCCGTCTGTCGGAATCTCACGATACAAGAATTCCTCTGGATTTAATCCGTTGCCATTAAGCAATACCGAAATTCCACGATTCTCGAACGCGTGTTAATTTGCAATTAATCAAGAAGCATCGATTACGAACGTCGTGCGATCACGTTTCACTCAATTTATTAAATATCTCGCATAACAATGCAATTTTTCGTCGACTTTCTATACTTTTTTCCCCGTTTCGCTTGTTTCCTTTATTTTGTTTTCGTCGAAACAGTGACGCGAAAAGTTTCTCAACGGAGTTAATTAGCGAGTCATTTTTACTCGATTCCGTGCATCGTAAAAACCAATCGGCGAAATTAAAAAAGTTTTTCGTTTCGCCAAAGGCTGATCGTAATTACGTACTGTTTAAAAGCCAGTTTCGATCGACCCTTCGGGTTTAATCGTCGTCGGTACTGCCTCGGAACATCGAATTTCTCTAAAGTTCTCTTTCGTAAATATTAGCTTCCGTTAAGATAAACTTATTCAATGAAGCATCGTACGCCATTCTGGTGAGTAAATCTGCAATTAACCATTACAGACTCGTGCCGTGAATCGCGCAAGACAATGACATCCGTATCCCGTAACACCGTCCAATACACCATTTCGAATTTTACCTGAACCGCGTTATTTATCCCCGGAGCACGTTTCCCTTAGAGATTGTTTAGGCGAATGCCGACAGCCGACCAATACGCGAATCTCTCTTGAAATATGTAAAAAATTTATGTCATAAATTTAATTCAATCTCTATGAATTTCCACCACGAAGAACTGCGCTCAAGGTAAACACCTATTAACGGTTGAATCTTTCATACGAGTAAGAGGATTTTGATTTCAGGCGAACGAACCGCCAAGAAGAAAAAGCCATCCGTTACTCGGCTCGTTATTTTTTACCAAGACGATGCGACGTGTTTGTTTCTTTTCGTAATAAATCGGTCTCAAACCTTGCAGACGTTGATGCAAACAATTTACACTTCCTCGAAAAGCAAGTTTTGATAAGCATACGAGAGTATAGTATACGTGTTATCGAACGTAATGATACGGTGACTCATCGCGTTGTTTATGACGTATCTTCTTGAGAACGACCGCAAAATTTTTTCCGCGGGAGGCAAAGACAGTGTTAACCCATTAGTCGTGTCGAAGAATTTTTACGCCGATACATGCGCCGGTTACGTTTACAAAAGTTCAGATATCGAGCGAATAAAGGGACCATCGCGTTTTCCGAGCATACTCCGTATCAAAGTATCCCGAAAGTTGTTACATTCGGAATTTATTTTCAACGAACAATACCATTGAAATAAGTCTCGCCGCGGATGAAAACCGTTCTCCCGTATATTTTCGATGTTCACCGTAACGCGCGTACACCACCGATAACTTCAAATAACTTGAAAGCGGAACCAGTACGTCTCTACGAAAAAGCCATTGACGAAGAACAAAAGTGTCCGATAAAATGACGCGACTGGATCAAAGTGTCGCGGTGAATACGCGATAAATTCATTTTGCGAAAAACATTAACGCTACCGCGAGATCGAGACGTTTCTCCTTTCGCGGTGTACTTTGACGTTCCGAAAACTGTTCTCGATCTTCCAAATAAATCGAGCCTCGATTCGTTATCCATTCGTTGTCCAACACAGAACCCGGTCACTGAACACGTTCGTTAAATAACACATGTCGCAGACAGGACGTCAGTCGGAAATAGTTTGCTTTTTAGTTTGTAGAACAGTTTAAGGTGAACACGCCGATACATCGATTCAAGGATCATCGAAGCAAAACGTCATTCGCAACGCCGAACAGCGAGATGTGATCAGGTAAACTAACCGAGGCGATTAACACGTGAGCGAACGGCGTCGTCGACAGCGTTCTTTGCGCGACATTCCGTCGGAATTTCATGGAAGCGGAGGCAACGCACATGGAACGCCCGCTCGGAGCGGCTTTAACCCGCTGACTGCCGGAGTCGCCCCTTTTCCAACCCCTTGACTCGTCCCGGACCGCCCCCCAAACCCACCTCCCTCTCTGTCCTCCTCCTCGGTCCCGCCAACTTCATCCACCACCTCTACCTTTGCCCGTACCTTCGCGAAATCCTTTCCTCCTCCGGTCGTACGTACACACGGCCACCGACCGTGCCAAGTGTTCGTGCACCTTTCCATTTCTTCCATTAACAACGTACAGCCTCGATCCACGAGGAAAGAAATTACGACTTGACAGCTGTGCCTTAAATATAGCGCTCGAAATAATTAGGAGATGCAGCGTTGTTGGATGATACACGCGGCAAGCGGAAAAAAAAAAGAAAAAAGAAGAAACGCGGGGATGCGAAAAATAGGGTGCGTTCAACTGTCGTGCTGTGAGCTACTCTGTAGATATAGATATAGACGGTGTAGATGTTTAACGCCAAACTTACCGACGTTTCGTGTATACCTAATCCCAGAAGGTTAAATGACCGCTTCGAAGAAAAATATGTGTCTTAATATAGAAAGAGATTTTAGCCAATTTTTGTCGGAAGGTAAACGATAAAGAAAGTTGCGAATATTGAAAAATGGGTTGCGCGTATATTACAGGAGAAGTCAATAAGTTACATGGCGATACAGTAACGTTGTATACAAAAAGTTCCAAACGAAATTTCAAAAACGATCGTTTGAACGCGCGTGGTAGGTTTGGTGTTTAAAAAAAACTTTTAGCTCTTTTAGGAGGTTCGTGCAACGTAGATGTTTCGATAAATATCTTCCTGTTGATTTATTATATTCGGATGCGACGAGTTAGCGATTGAGGCTTAAATCTCCCGGATTAAGATAGATGAAAGATTAACGGTAAGTAGTATTAGACGATGCTTGATCAGGCATTAAGCGGCAATGAAATTCGCTCGTGTAAAACACTCGAATCTCGTTCTTTTCTAGTTCCTTCTTTTTTTCCTTTGGCTACGGTTGTTACTTCGGATTTGTACAACGTAACGGATAGCATTTTCACGGGCTCGCCGGCTCAGATACGAATAGGTAAATTTTACGGTGCCGTAACTGAAAAATCGTCGTTCTCTTTCGTCGTTGGGAAGGAGAATGGAGCCTTTTATGTTTCGAAGCTCCGCGCTATGAAATAAAACAAAAGTTTTCGCAACGACGACGGTAACTTCGTTGCTAACGGCGGGGCAAGTCATTGCGAAAAGCAATTACAAAGACGGCGAACGTTTTCGTACGACTGTATGAAAATACGATGAACCGAGGCAACTTGGTCTGCGCGGGAAAAAGTTCGAGCGGAACACTTGCAAAAATTGGAAAACGCTTTATATCCGGTGATCGTGTTCGCCTTAACTATTCTCGACGGTTTGATGCGATCATTGATCGAGCGCACGCGTGTAATAGGATAGAGCATCACGGAGAAGAGAAACACGACCGTTGTCTGTGTTTTCTTTCCCTAGTCTCTCTCGTTCGGCACCCACCCTTTCGCCATCTCTCTTTCTTCCGCTTCTTTCCTCGGTTTTCCTTTCTCTCTCGGATGGAAAAGCGGCGCGAACAAATAATACGGCATGAAGAAAACGAGATAAAACGCCATGAAACGAAAAGACGATGGAAGAAAGCCATCCGCGAAGCCGACATCTCCTCGCTTCAGCTTTACGTCTTCCGTTGACTAGCCCGAAGAATCCCGCTTTCACGTCGAAAGTCTTCTTAACGAGAGTAAAGAAGAAAAAGAGCTGCCACAAGACGGAGAATATCCTTCGGCAACCTAATAGCTTTTTACTCCTTATTACTTATCATTACAGCTAGCAAGATGACGATCGACCTTGCAAAGAAATATGTATTTACCAGCTCGATAAGATCGCGCGATTATCAACGATGCGATGGACCAACCAGCTTCAGGCAAATATGTCGAGACGCGAAAAATAAATACGCGCCGATGTGTTTCGTTTAAGGAAGAGTTATGTTACATATTAAACGCGAGGAAACCACAAAGATTTTAGTATCTCGGAAATTTCGTATATAACTAAATATCATAAACTAGAATTCCTGGACAATGGTATTTGCCTAAGTCTGACTAAGCTTCCTTAATCTCTTAGCCATTGCGGGGTTGATTTCAGGAGTCGCGAAACAATTCAGAGATACAATGCTAACAGAGAATACCTTCTGATCGTTTTACGTGTTAAATTCAGTCTACAGTTGACAAAAAATACACACCGAACACAGGCGACATTCGCAATACAAACAACGCTAATCTTAGCACACATACGACCACGTTCTTCGGCAAATATAATAAACATGTTATACAATGGCGCGGTGCAAGACATTTCTATTTGAACTTCTATCGAACGCGTTCTCTCTTTACCGAAGCTAACTAATATCCTAAGCCGTTTCGTGGCATTAATCAGTCGGAAATATTTACAACAATTCGTGTTCTCGTCGTTTATCCTTATATTTAGCAAAAAGACTAACGGAATATCGCAATGTCCGGTATTTTGTGAAAATTGAGACTCCGTGTTTATTTCACAGCACTTGATGCTCTTGTTTGTGACAAAGCGAAGAAAAATCAGCGAAATAGCGTTCCAGTTTGACATGATTACTACTAAGCAATCTTCCTGCTGAAAAAAAAAGGTAGAAAAGAAAAAAAGGGGAACAACAAGGACAGAGAAGGTAAAAATGAACCGATTTCAAGGATCACTCGAACGTTCAAATTTCGATGGGAATCTCGATTCTCGAGTATAGTAAATCGATCGCGCGTCTCTCCGAAACGTCAGATTCCTAGTACGTTATGAATTTTACCCCGCTTTGTTTCTTATTATCGATCGGCAGAAAAAAAAGCTAGGCATCCTAAACGTTTCACCAAATCTTCGCTAAAAGAAACAAAGAAGCGATACTGTCGGTAAAAGAGGAAAAGAATCTCTCGCGTCTCTAACCGAGCGTAAACTGGAAAATATCTGCAGCCGAACTGTATATATATATATATATATATATATATAAAATGACGAAAGAAAAAGGAAAGGTCTACTATTGTGTCTGACATTCCGTAATCGTATTTCGGAAAGATCGCTTGAAAATGTTTTACGGGTAAAAAAAAAAGTTGAAAATCATTTTCAATTTAGCTGAATCGTGTTGAGATATACTAACGAAGTTCGTGATACAATAATACACGAAGTAAGTAATGTCTCGAAGCGATTTCTCGTTATGCTTTCAATTTCCAACAAAATGATCTATGCGTTAATTGTAGGAAAATAATAGGGACAGCTCTTCGAATTCTATTATTCAACACCGAAACTCGATCTTAACTCGACTACTTCAAGCGAATCCGCTTATGACTCCGACGGTAACGATGAGTGTGCCGTAATACAATTACGAGTTTAATTACAAAGAACGTTAATTACACCAACTATAAGCTTCGTTTCAATAGTGCATCGAATTTAGTTTACGAGATAAATCAATCTGCCTAATTCTTTCGTTACATAAAGCACGCATAATTGCGTGGAAGCGCGAAGCTAGTTAAGTAACTAGCGAGAAGTGTTGAAGTTCTACATCTGATTTGTTTGGTTTTCTCAATCATTTATAGCCATCTTGGAACACGCCTTGTGCAGATAACGATGGCAGGTTATAGACAATAGACAGGCAACGATGGCAGTCTATAGACAATAGACAGGCGACGATGGTTTCGGGGAGTTGAGTTAAAAAGGAACATTGTCAGCGCGCGGATCTGGACCAGCTCAAATCGTATTCAAACTGTATACTTACACTTCTGTTTTAAATATATTTCTACTTTACAATTTATCCGCGCGTTCCTCTATTTAACTACCCAAAAATAAACTCAACGAGAAGCAAGCGCGAAAATGTGATCAACGTTTTGTCCGCACGTTTAAATTAAGAATTACGAAAAATTTTTATGAAAATATATCAAAAATATCGAACTGTAAGAAACATCGGAGTGTTTCACTGATCGTAAGTTTGATTTCGTATTACGAAATAATAAGAACTCGCGTGTCTATTTTACCTCAGTTCTATCATTATCGAGATTGCAAACGGTTCGCTCGAAAATCCTCACCCCGTACGATTACGTCTCCGTGTCGGCGATTAAGAAAATTGAAATTTTCTTTACCCATCTGTTTCGTACACTCGATGGATTTGCGGCGAATGTCGCGGGAGAACAGAGCGCAGATCGAAGGGAATTTAAAGCGATTGTAGAAACAGCGGGAACGCAAGAGGTCGATCGTTGCTGCTATCCACGAGGATGCAAACGCTGATCAAACGCGTGCTTGATAGAAATTAAAGTGTCCCGACAGCATATAAACGTACACTTATCTATCGGATCGTAGCAAGTGAAAATAACAATAAACGAATAAAACTCTCTCGAGCGCACAAGAGTAGCAAAATTTGAATGATAATTTTCATACAACTGAAATTCGTGAAAAATGGAAATGTCATAAACTACGCGACGAAATCCTCTAAATAAAATATCCTCTCGATGGAATAGAATAATAAAACATAAGATAGATCTCCATGGGAAGAAACCTTTCAAGAACGGACTTCTACTAATCCATCTGTATGTAAAATAAGAAACTAATTCTCAGGAGACTTTATTTAATCCGTGTTTCGCGTCGTGACAACGCGTTTGACGCAATAAAGAGAAGAAAAAATAATTATCGAGCGTATCGAAACGAAACTATTGCGCATACGACGTTTTCCAAATTAAACGAGTAGAAATTTTATCCGTTTCTTGCGTTATCGATCGCGAGAATAAAGAGCAGCAATTTTTACAGTTAATCGTAGGATAACTTCGCAGACGGTTTCACGCTGTCGGAATCGTAAAAATTCGACCGAAATGAAACGACACACGTTGTATAAGAATATCTGCTTGCCGTCGACTCCCTTCCTAACCATTACCTATTCCACGGCTAGGTTTTACTTTCAACCCTTTTCAACCACGGTTCAGCCCCTTCCTTTTACCTTGAGGAGTGATAGCTTTCGAAACGTTACATTATACACCAGGAACTCCTTTCGCTGGTACACCAGTTCATCTTTGTCTCCCTTGGTTGTCGGCTAGAACGAGAACGACCAGAAGGAAGTCGAAGAAGGAGAAGAAAAGGAAGAAAAACGACCAGGGCAAAGAGAAGGTTCAAGATGAAAGGGCAAGAAGGGGGAGGGTAAAAAGAAAGGACAGGAAGAGGACAACGCAAAGGAAAAAGCAAGAAAAATATGGCGAGAGAATAACATACATGCATGTAGATAGATGTGTATATATATATATATATGTTGTATATATAATGTATTATCTACATGCGACCAGCTTTACGAGCTTTAGCCCCCTTACGTCTATATCCACGTTTTCTGACGTGTTTCGTCGTCTCCTTAAAAGTAAACTATAATCTAACCACTCGCACTCGCACCCCTCGTAAGTATATCAGGACCTTGCCTTCCTGGCGGAAATAAAAACGTGAGCTGGATTTTCAAGATACCTTCGCGCTACGTGAGGTTTTGGCGTTATAAATATTTCGCGAGCTTGTCGTACCTGCGAATAAATTTCGATAATTCAAGTTAAAAGTAATCGTGGTCGTTCAAACGTTACCAACTCTTAATAACTCGTCGAGTCGTAAATTGCTCGGAGACTTCTAAATCGAACAACTCTCTGGGACACGCACGTATCTCGTGGAAACGTGTCGTAGAGACCTGTTTATCCGATGCTTCGAGGAAAGTTCAGAAAACGTCGTAAAAGATGAAAAGTGCATTTCGCAGAGACGAATACAGCGACACCGCTCTAAGAATAACCTTTAGGAAATTATACGGAGCTTCCTGCGTAAAGTAAATAAAGGAAGTAGTAATCCGTGTACGACGACGGAGTAGCTTTTCCCCCTGCAATAAAAGCGCATATAAGATCCATGGATCCTTGGCGAACCGTTGGGAACCATACGATCGCTCGAACTAACTTCGCAATCGACAAACAGGTTATAACTTTCTTTCATAAATCGGCGGAGCAATTGTCCTATAAAAATCCATTCGGAACGCCAGTTTACTACGAACGCTACTACGAGGCAAATGTCAAGCTTGAAGCTTCTTTTTTTCACTTTGACCTTCGCTTTACCGATAAGATCGCAAGTACAACTGATCAAATTCAATTATGCGATTCCCGAGGGCAAGTAATCCAATTTGCACATTATCAAGTCACGCGGTGAAACTAGCTCGAAGAGCCAGGCATATAACCGACCACATGTATCAAATATTGAAGTTCCTAGATTGCGCTGGACTGCCCTTAGGGATACCAAATAACTGACAGACCCTGAAAACACTTGTCGAATCGCGGTTTGTAGTTAACCCTAATCTGCATGAAGAGACACAAGACTTTGAACGTTCGAAACGTCGTTCGAAACTTGCAAAGGAAATTCGCAACCAAGTTGGCCTCGTCACGCTGGCAACTTCTTCAGTTTACAACGTAATTTGATCTTCATCTATCATACCGCTTATCTGTCCGTTCCTTTATCTATTTTTCTTTGTTGTCTTAGAAAACAGCAAATGATTTGTAGACAATTAGCATTTGAATCAAGCGGTAATTTACATTTTTCTAGAAACTTCGCTTCGTGTAAAACTATCGTTGTTAGATTTCCTCCTTGGAATTCTAGAAGTTTGAATATCATTATCACTCAAAGACACGAAAATAAGTTTTCCTTGCAGGTATTTCTCAGTTTCGTAATCGCTAAATTTCACGCATGCTACGTGTCCGCGTGATGTCATTCCAATATGTACTTTTTCAACGAATATTTCACATTCCCAAGCGCAATACTATTACAACCATTCCCAAGAGTGTACAAATATTCGTTCTTCGTTTACGCAAACGCGCTACATCTTTATCGATTAACGCTATCGAGATACGCGTTGACTTGAAACGATCCTATCGAATCTTAAAATTATAACGTGGAAAATTACATGCATTTTTCGTGTGATTGTTCGCTTACGCGCAACTGAAAATTCAGAAGCGACGCAAAACGAAACATTGAAATTTACGACAAAAATCAAGAGCGCAATGTATGAAACTAATAATATCAGCGTGAGGGATATATTGTATTAAAAAACCGTTCTTTTCGCAGGAACGTGCTTCAAGCTTGCAAACTGGCGCAAAAATGAAAACGTCAATTTAATAAAAGTAGAAAAATATTAATTTTTATCCGTTTATTTCATTCATTAAACTCGAGCAAATTCCAGCGCGTATTTTAATTATGCTTCTCGCCAGTTATCAATGCAATTTGGAGAATTGATTAACGCGTGACCGTAAATATTTCGTTTCGTGTAATAGCACGTTGAACCGCATTTCGATCCAATCTCCATTTCTATTAAAGTCGCGAAGAACCTCATTTTCGTGTCAAAATCGATATTGGAGGCGGAATAACGCATATGAAAATATAATTCGTTGTTAATTAGAGCGGTTCTCGGTGGTTAAAGTTCTCCTAAAGGTTTAACTTTTTGTTATGGGACAAAGGCCGAAGGTGAATGGAAGCTGAATCATTGAAAACTTAGCAGCGTGTCTCTCGATAAACAACAGTCATTCGTCCGTAATTGCTTCCATAACGATACTCGAAATTGTTAGAGAGCCACGTTCTATTCACATTCCATGTAGTACAACGTTGCGCAATCGGTAAGTTACGGTACACGATATTCGAGGCAGTCCAAAAATTCGATTGAAATATTGCACACGAATGCACGCAGTTTCCATATCGCTGATAGCGAAAGCTTCGTGACGAATCATGTCTCGCTGCTAAGATACCGAGCGCCAGATATTTACGAGGAGCGACGATCCGAAAGAGAATGTGAACTGAGAAAACAAAGAAATATAAATCAATTAGAAGAACGAATCCGCGGCAGTGACGAGCCGGTGCGGTGGAGAGCCGTCAGAAGTATTCTTGCGCTTTATCTCGCTCATCGCATCCATGAAACTGAAGACAATAGGGACTTTTCTCCGTGTGTGGCCGCAATGGGCCACCTGTCTGACAGGTTAGTCGACGATTCTTCGTTTCTTTGTACGTTGCATTATCCTTGTGTTATTTTAGTTAAATACAGATATCGATGTTACAAAAATATTATGTGATCGTCGCACGTTTCGCGTGAATTCATACAACATCAATTAGGGATTTCACCATAGTGGCTCTATTGGCTATCAGTATCGGACTAATGATCGGTTGGACGTCCCCTTTCCTCGCACGCTTGACTATGGAAGACGCGGAAATACCATTAACGAACGAGGAAGGGTCGTGGATCGTTTCATTGTTACCATTTGGACGTTTATTCGGTGCGATCGGCGGTTCCGTCACCATGGAGTATTACGGCAGCAAAAGATCTCTATTAATGTCTGGAATACCTATTATAATAGGTTGGATTTGCATAATATTTGCCAACTCGGCTTTTTGGCTTTACGTATCCAGAGTTAGCGCAGGTAATGTTTATTCCACCTTTGCGGCAGATCCAGCTCGTGTATCTTGTCACTTCGAGTAAACACAATTATTAAGAGATTATACTTTTTTTTTTTTTTTTTTTTTTTTTTTTTTTTTTTTTTTTTTTTTTTTTTTTTTTTTTTTTTTTTTTTTTTTTTTTTAGGTATCTCTTTCGGCATGTATTATAGCTGCTTCGCCTTTTACATGGGCGAAATAGCATCGGCCAACATCCGCGGTGCACTGGTCAGCGCAATAGTAAATGGGATGCCATTTGGAACGTTGATCGGCAACATAATGGGCAGTCATGTGTCGATGATGTGTTTCGGACTTGTAAGTCTAGTTTTGACCATCTGCTTCATGACGATCTTCCCGTTGCTACCACAATCGCCTCACTATTATGTGCGGCAGAATAATGCGATCGAGGCGAAGAAAACGATCCAATGGTATCACCGAAAATCAAACGTGAACGTCGAGCTGGAAATAATCGAGGACTTTGTGCGATCTTCCAAATCAACCAGCTTCCGCGACAAAATTAGTCAGATTATGGAAAGGAAGAATAGGCGCGCGTTCTATATGATCATACTGTTGTTCGTTTTCATGCAACTCAGTGGGTTAAACACCGTGATATACTATATGGAAATAATCATCAGAAGCGCGAAAGTGACGTCGCTGGAGCCGGCGACCGTTGTGATCATCACCACTGGAATTGGTACATTTCACGCAAAGAGGATAATTCCTATGTATATATGTCTCGAGATAGAATAGCGTTTCTTTTTATTCCGATATAATCCGTGAATTTTCAAAATAGTCCAGTTCTCTTTTTAAAGCTATGTTTACCCTGGATGTGTATTCTGACGCGTATGATACGCTAACATTTTCCACGTTGTACAAGCAGTTTCAAAATTCGTTACGTTGCCAACTATTATACGTTATGCATACCGCTGCTATATTATATTGAAATACTCCTTTTTAGTGATAAAGCGACATTTAGACGAAAACTATAATAAAAACGTACTTTTCAGGTTCTTCTGTTACGATTTGCACGTATTGTATACATAGAAATTCATTTTCGGTGTTCAAATGTTTCGTTCGTCGGAGCAACAGCTCGTCAGAGCACGCATCCACCGTTGCCATAACTTGAGACGTCGAGGGAAAAGGACGAAACTTTCTCTTTGTCCGCCGGTTTATTTCTCCTCTTCTATTCTATTTCGAGGATTTCCGAATCGGTACAGGATACGATATTCGCATTCCAGGTATAGTGATCGGCTGGATCAGCGTGTATCTGATCGATCGGTGCGGAAGAAAGATTCTCATTGCGGTGTCATGCGGCTGCGTAATCATGGCGATGGTGCTTCTGGGATTACACTTTCTGCTACTAGAGCAGAATTTCGAACCAAAAAGTCTGGAATGGCTGCCGATCCTAGCGATGATACTCTTCATGATGATGTCCATCGGTCTGATACCGGTTCCGAGCACCATACTCAGCGAGCTTTTCCCAGACGATTTAAAGAGCATCGCCGGATTCACTGCCAGCATCACGTCCGCGTTATTCGCGTTCATCTGCAGTAGAACCTACCAGCCGCTCATCGATCTCATGTCCGAAAAATACGTATTCTGGATGTACGCGATAGTCATGACCGTCTGCCTGGTATATTCGATCACCGAAATGCCCGAGACCAAGGGCAAGACCTTGCAGGTAATTTTTAACTGATTCACAACGTTCACGGTCTTGTCGGATTATCGCGAATATTCCGTCGACGATATTATATGTTGTAAAGTGGAATTTTAAATTTTTCCGAGGAAACGTCGTTTGAAATATCGCACGGAATACACGATTTTATTATTAATTCATCGAAAGTCGTTTTCTATTAATTTATTACTTATCCAGGCTCGAAGATAGATCATATATTTGAAGCAGCGTATGAGATAATTCGGTAGATATTCATCAAAAATTTGCTAATTCGATTCTAATAGAAAAGATGTCAAGTTGGCTGGCGAGAGTGTGGGTAATGACAGAATGATGTAGTAGTCTGTTCCTGTTGCGCAAACAGTGGACGAATCAGTCATTGTTCAGTTTCCCGTTGACGTGGTATTAAATAATCGATATCGATATAATGTTGACAGGAAATACAGGACATGCTGGCTAGCGAGAGTAAAAAAGGAGGAGACAGTTCGGAAATAACAAGGACGGTACGATAACAGACTGTATTGGAATAAAGTGTAAAGTAAAGATGATCTCAATAAAAATAAACGATACTTCTACAAACGAATATTTTATTAATTACTCTTATCACGTGCCTTTATCGCGTATAGCGAAAATGAAAGGAATATATAGTATTGGATTATTATATAAAATGATCATTCATAAATACGGAGATTTCGATTTTTCTACAACTCGGCGGATTGTACGTAATTACGCGTATCTTATCTTATCACGAAAAGTCACTAAAAAATAGTGCTTGGCAAATAACCAGCAGAGAAACTAATCAGGCAATGACGTGAAGAGTTATTAAGGAATTTTGCGATTAAACGTATTAAATTCCTACGATATATGCACAAACAAGGAATATTAGAAAACCGATATTATTACTTTCTATCATAATTCTTACAAATCTATCTAAATCTATTTGCATCATAATGGATCGTCAAGTTCAAAATCGAAGCTGATGAATCGACAATTCACCTGTAAAATATACCTAAGACTCCAGTGTGTATTTTATTTCGATCGTTTGAGTCTGTGAATATACTACTATTTGCATAAAAAAAAATTTTAAATAGATATCAAACAGTACGTTCGTTCAACTATGTATTTATCTTGCAACTGTGTAGATAAAAGGGAAGGTCTTGGTAATCTCACAGTTCGTTTAAAAATAAAATATTAGCTCAACTCAAACACAGCTCAGCTTGGTAGTTAATTTTCCTATGGAATTATATACGTGTCAGACAAATGATATTACTGATAAAAATGAATACACTTTCATTACACGTAACAGAGATCGTACATTCCCACAGCCGCAGAAATTCGTTTTAAATATATAAAATATATTAAATCGTATATAAAGAAGAACCAAAAGAACGCTTGTATTTTCTTCGATCAAATATTTGTATTAATAATACTATTGTTATTATTAATATTATTAAGCATATATCACGCGAGATTAAATGAAAAGGTAGTATTAAAACGATTTCTGTCGTCTCATAGAATTGTAAATTGCATCAGTTTGCGAATTATCAGACTCTTTATTTTGACATATGCTGATATTAAAATCTTTTTGTTTAAGCAGAGCAATTACTACGACAGTGTCACTTTTCATACAGGGCAAACAACAAATAAAATATAATTTATGATATTCGTTAGTAAAACGTATTATTACCGTAAAAGCGAAGACCCCCCATTTTACCCCCCACGCTTTTGTTTCTCGTGAAAAGCTAAAAAATGGCTTAGTAACGTTTTCGTGGAAACCTCGTTTCTTAACGAACGATAGGATATAATAATGCACGCATGCGTGATGTTATCTACATTTATGTAATCTGTTTCACTATTTTCAAAGCTATATAATTTTGATGTAAGTTATACACCTGCCAGCTGTTCGTTATCTTCGGAGGACTCATCATGATCGAGGCAAGAAGTGAAAAATTAAGGAAAATATTGTTCGGGCCGCAATGGATCGCTGGTTGCGGAGGTATTAAATAATCGCCAATTAACTTCTCGAAATGCATATCGCGCAATAATATTAACAATATTGCAGTGACCGCGAAGCATCCAGATAAAAGGAGAATCATAATTTCGAATTTTTCTTACAGTCTTGCTGTTGATAACGCAACTAGGATTAATGGGAGGATGGTCGTCTCCGTACATCAACTACTTAAATTCTCCAGAATCTACATTTCCGGTGACAATGTCGGAAATATCGTGGGTAGTGTCGTTAATCAATCTGGGAAGATTTTTCGGTGCCGTCGGAGGCGCCATATGTGTCAACTACGTCGGCAGCAAGACAACAATTACTATCACCACCGTGCCGGTCTTTCTTGGTTGGCTCTTCATCATCTTGGCTAACAGCGTGGAGTGGTTATACGTCTCGAGATTTTGCAGTGGCATCAGCCTAGGAATGACCTACAGCTGCTATTCTATATATCTAGGGGAAATAGCGGATCCTAGCATCCGAGGAGCGTTGATGGCACTAGGCACGAGCGGCATAGCGATAGGAAACTTTATAATGAGTGTTATGGGAGCGTATTTGTCGATGACTGTATCAGCCGCGATATCCTTAGCTTCTTGCCTTCTGCTGATGATTCTTTTCATCTGGCTGCCAGAATCCCCTCATCATTTGATTAAGAAAAACTTGGACGAGAAAGCCAAGTCGTCGATCCGATGGTACCACAGAGACTGCGACGTAGAATCCGAATTTATGGAGTTACGAAAGTTTATCGAGAATGTCAATAAACAAACGTTATCAGATTCTCTCAGGGAGCTCAAGACTCCTCACTTTCGCAAGTCGATTATTATCGTCACGATTCTTATCGCGTACGCCCAAATGAGCGGAATCAATAACATTTCGTTTTACATGGAGTCCATCTTGACGTCCGCGAAAGTTAGCGTGATGGAACCAGCGCAAATAGTGATAATAGTGATGGCATGTGGTATCATTGGATCTGGTTTATCGATGCTTCTAATGGACAGATTCGGGAGGAGAATTCTGATGGTTATGTCGTGTACTGGAATCTCGTTATCTTTATGTCTGTTAACGGTCGAGTTTCAATTGTTGGATTTTGGTTTTGATCCAAAAACAGTGGAAGGACTATCTATCATCGGCATGATAACTTTCTATATAACAATTTTCTCAGGTGTTACTCTCGTGCCAGCAACGATGCTTGGCGAAGTCTTTCCTCCTCATCTAAAATGCGTCGCGGCGTTTATCGTCAGTAGCGCGGCCGCCGTTGTCTCTTTCGTCTCAACCGTCACTTACATGCCGCTGCTTAATTTTCTGACCGAACGATATTTGTTTCTATTTTACGGCCTGCTCGAGGCCACGGCTATACCATTTACCTTGAGCTGCGTACCTGAGACGAAAGGAATGTCCTTGCAGGAAATTCAGGATCAACTGACAGGGAAGAATAAAGCCCAAAGTATAGCTAGTGCTAATAAGGCTGATCTCTCTCGTGAGCAAAATACGGAACATCCTGTAATCTCGAATTGATTTATTATACGAGCGTATAAATACTTCACAAGATTGTAAATACGAATTTCTGTAAATATGAACATTCAAATACTCGTTTTAAATGCAGACAATTATTTCTTTTTTTTTTTTAAATAAACGTAATATCGATAGAACGAAACTGAAATTATTACTTAACTAGATTAACTAGATAACTATTATTACTTATTACGTAACTAGAGACTATACGCGGAATACGCGTTCTCCAAGATCGTCTCCCGGTTCAACAGATATTTCGTTGGAACCGATGAAAGCGCATCTCGAGGAATTTTCTAGTGTATCTAGAAACGACGGACGAACGTTGGATAATAGAAGAAAAGGTCGCGATGCCTGTTGTTCTTTTGCTTCCCATTCTTCCTTTAACCGAGAAACGATGTAGCTATTTCTCTTTGGGGCGGACACATACGCCGCCGTAACGTCGACGATGGAACTCGGCCAGTTTCATATTTTACAAGACGATATTTCAGCCGTGCTGGCTACGCCAACAATGTTAAAGGTGACACGGTCCCATGGTGGCACTGCTGAAAATTGGACACTGCCTTATCTCGCCCGGGTCATTGCACGATGACTGTTCTTGATATCCTTATAAACACCAGAACATCGATACGAATTTACGATGCGATTTTTCTTTACTATTAAATGATACGAGCGTATGTTAAACCGTACATAAGGAGCTCCGATAATAAATATCATTAACATCAAAAAAGTGTCACCGATTTCGCAAGGTATCTCGCTTTCACGAACATTGCGAGTAACGCGAGAATCGCGTATCCCGCGATGAAAGAAGAATAAGAAGGAATAATTACGATAAAAGAAAAATTATTTATCGTAGCGCATTAACGATACAAGCTAGAACGTATAAAATTACGCTGTGTTATATTTCCGCGATGACGAACCGAACATCAACGCGGCGAATTAATTACTTAAACGTAACTGTTATTTCATAATAAATGTTTCGCGTATCGCGCGCATATACGCCGTTCCTCCGGGCGTACGCGACCAGTTATCATTTTAAATTGATTACCTCGCAACCCAATTGCGTTCGGAGAGTTGCGTGAACCAATAATTCTTTGATCCATCCACGGTGAAATAATGGTCACGGAGCCGACTTTGCCCTCTGACATGCGCCAATGCTGTTAAGTTATTGCATTTAGCCCGATTCAGATTTACGATAAGCCGATTTCCGGAAGGAATATCCTTCAGAATAAAAGATTATAAGAATCATTGTAATTAATATCGTGTCCATATAGAAAAGATGTATCAAGCTTTTAACAGCCCCGCTACGGTTATCTGGCTGCTTCATGAAATATTCATAAATATTCACTTTTTGCTTTGGTTACTATTGCGCGGATATTCTTCCTCCTCCCCCCTCCCAGTTTCCTTACTCTCTTTTCCTTTCTCTTTATTTCCCTTTTTATTTCTTTTAGTCGTAACGATCGTTACAGTTTAGTGGATGTAAAAAGAGCAGAAAGGGTACATCGTAAACGGGGCGATTATCGCTCGTAACTAAAGTGGAATATTCAGGAGAACAGAAGCCGAACGTTCAACGTAGGATACGCTGAACCGGAAATAAAGTGTCAGCCTGCCGTTTTGACAACCCTCGATTCTAATCGATTACGTTCGCGAAATTTGAACACCGGATCGAGCTCGGTAAGCAGATAAGCTGCTCTAATAATATTCCTTAAGAATTTAACGAACGAATTACCATAAGGATCGTGTTTGGGACAACTTTGAGAAATTTTCTTGATACAGTCCGCTGACTTGATATTTCGATCGATCGTAACGAGCCAGAAAACTACAACAAGGACTAACGCGATTAAATAACTTTGCATGTTTTCGTTTTATTGCAGAAGACGGGACGATGCCATTTTAAAGCTTTCTCGGGAACAAACAAGATAGTTTATCGTGACGCGGATATAAACGCTTCTCTCGACAGAGCCCCGGAAATTGTACGCTTTAAAGCAAGCATTGTACGTCACTGGCTTTCTTCAAGTTGTATACGATTCGTCGTTTCGAAACGTAGGTTCGCGCTTAACCTGTCCATACGTGTTAAAAGTGTTACCAGAATTGCTCATTTTGAAGCAATATCCTTAAATTTGCAAATTGCCCCGCTAGATTTTATCCGAAACTAGGCGAGATTGCTTAGTTCCATATTTCCACGATTATTCCAATTACAGAGAAATTTTCATACTATATAATGTATCGAGCATGTAACAGCTATTCGAACACTAACTCAATCGGTTCTCCCATGTGCAGGTCGTCTCTATGTTCGTTTCAGAACTCCTAATCGCTTTAAAGCTGTCTACAACTAAACCGAGTCAATTATCCTGTCAACTCTCTGCTCTGAATCCTCTTACCTGATACCAATTACAGCGCTACATTTGCTAATACCGTACGAAACAGCTATTTCTAAACTTTCGAATTCGCAGAACATTCAAAAAGGTTAAAACGTTCGCGTTTTAACTTTAGATTAATCTGTAAAGTCAGTGAGACAAATTTCATCGTTTCATAAACGAAGTTTTCGAAGTTGTTCGCTTCGATCGCGGCCCGGCCATTCGAAATCGATGAAAAAGCATACTTTCGGTTGCTGTGCCAGAAACGAAACGGCAGGACCATCTATTTCATTCGCTAGACACGGCACAGTGGTTTAATTTACCTCGACAGGAGTCTTGGAACGAGATACAACGCAAAAGCACGCACAGGCTAACGGCGGAAATTATTATCGTTTCGTTGTAGTCGAACGTAAATAGATTTACTCAACTACGTCGTTTAATCGTAATTGTAGACGACATTATGGTACGCTGGAACTGCAGAGGAAGCAATCAAATTTCAAAGAACACTGTGAAACGTATCAGCACGATCCTTTGCGTTAATATAATAATCATCGTTATCCCGTTAATTAAGTTATATATACATATCACTTTATAACTTGATTAATTAACTTTCGAATAAATTTTGTTCGTCGTCTCTGGAGTTCTGAATATTTCTGTGAGATCTTGGAATTCACCATAAGAGACGCACGGACTAATTTTACAGATTCATTTCTTCGGTTCAATTCGAAAACTACACTCGCGTTGCGAAGAAATACAATTACTTCTTCTAGAAAATCAAACATGGCTAAGATTTCTCGAGGCTCCGAAGTTCGTCAGAACACGAGCAAGAGGCGCAAAGAAAAATCATGCATACAAGCTGCAATAATGGAATGCCTCCAACTTTCAGTCAATAAAGGAGTTCTGAAGACAATTTTGCAATGCAATAACCCTTCGCGCCGTGGCAATCGACGAAGTTTTCCCTGAAGCCTTGCCTCCTCCACGTTCGCGTACCTACCCGACAATCTTAAAATTCAACGAACCTCGA
Organism: Bombus waltoni; assembly: GCA_014737395.1. NCBI lineage: Eukaryota > Metazoa > Arthropoda > Insecta > Hymenoptera > Apidae > Bombus > Bombus waltoni. The sequence goes on from JACXII010000003.1 coordinate 3,395,999, forward strand.
GGAGGATCGTTTTTCAACTCGCAGACAGAGGATTCCCCTGTGCCTGATTTTTGCCTCGCGAAGCCGTTTCGCGCAGGGCCAAGTTCGATCGGCGATAAAAAAGCAAGAAATCCCGAGCCATCGGCGCTCACGATTGCAATCGTTCGTGTTTTACTCGCCCGGCGCGACAAGCCGCCACAAGCTACGGCAAGAGCACCTCGCGTCACGTCCAACGCGAGAACGTGGCCCGCGAACGTGTCCGACGAATTTTCATCTTTATTCCGAATCCTCTCGTTCGAACGCCGCACTTGCGCGTCAACGTTTTCTCATTTGCACGTGAGAACGTTCGCGTTTCCCAGGCACAGAAAAATAACGAAGAGAATCGAAGAAGAAAGGAAGAGATGCAAGGCGATATCGATCGCAGCCCGGTTTAAGGGAAATCGAATTTCGAATCGAAGTGATTTTTTACCGCTGTCTCGAACTTCGTCCTGCTGCATAATGTCCGTTCTCGTTTCTTCCTTCGCCAAGTCGAATATTATATCGCAGAGATAGCGAGAAAGAAGTTCGCCTAATAAACTTACAGCGGACGGTCGGCGAGTGGAGCGCGTTGAATCTAGGAAAATATCTAGGTGAAAAGAGCTTTGGGAAGGGAGTTTCAAAGAAGAGGACGATAACGCGAGAAAGTAGCGGTCGTGCTCTGTCTCCCTGGCGGGTTCATTGAAATATTTAAACAAAAGGAATCGGTGGACCACCGCGGCGCGCCGGGACGTTCTAGCGACGGTGAAGTTCGATGCACCGCATCGACCCGACAAAATGTAGGCTAGTAGTATGTCACGAAAACGCCGGAATTGGTTGGTCGCCAAGTCGCGGATAGTCAATGGAACGAAGATAGGGAGGGGAACGAACCGCCAGGTCTGTAACCTAAATTCTCCCGTAGCGCCGACTTCCAGCGATCGCTTTGAAGCAACCTATACAGCTTCCGTTGGATCAATGATACTCGTGGTTAACTGTACACAATGTTGCATCGCGACAGATCGTGCCTCTGCCACGAGGTATCGTACTCTCCGTGGCAGCTCGCGACTGCTTTACGTTTTGGACAATCGAAACAAAAAAGGAAAAAAGAAAACATTCATACGGAAACTCGGCTGAAAAAAAGCATACATCCAACAGAACCTACGAATTAATTCGAATAACGCGATCGAGCGCAAAATCGTGCCGGTTTCTCGTTGCGCACAGAGTAGGCCGAAAAATTCGAATACCTTTTTGTTTTCGCCGATAAAGGATATCGAGCGAGAACCGCTGTCGATCGCATCGTGAATGTGTCGTACTTTGGAGATTTATTTGTACGAATCGTTGGTTTACTTTTTGTCGACAAACTGAACGGCCGGCTTTGTCTTTTTCGTCGTTAATCCTATTATAATCCCCTTATACCATTCTATAATTTGTCGATTTAATAAATACGTTTAATATATTTCACGTATTTCAATCATTGCGCAACTCGTACGATACGAACTTTTTCGCGATGTTTTCGCCCGTGTAATATGAAATTCTTTGTTATCGGAGCTCGATGAATATGTTTGATCATTTTAACGACGGAATAAAAGTAACGAGCGGCTGTTTTGAAAAAGGAGCGAGGAAACAGCGTAGATGCGTGCACGGCGGTCTTCGCCCGAATATTTATCCGAATGGGATAAATTTGCAGCAAGCAAATAGAACCGAAAATTCGCAGGAAATTGCCCGCGAGACCTATAATAGTCTTGCGTCTGTACGACTTCCTTCAGGTACATCGACGTCACTTTCCAATCTTCCGTTTCCTCCTGCGTTTCTCTGATCCGGTAGTCTTCCACGTTGTTTTCGTATATTATATCATCCGCATAAATTACGAAGAGTATCTTACGATGGCTCGTAACTTCGTCTAATCTTCAGCCAATTGTTTAAACGATTAGAAGAAGGGGAGTAAATTATTTTCCTTCGGAAAACTTCCGTACCATCGACGCTTTATCGACCAGGCACTTTTGACGCGAATAACGATTCGTTAGCAGCAGCTTTTTAAGCTGGTGGAGGGAAAAAATGATATCTTTCAAACGAATTGAAACGTTGATATAAAAACGAGCCTCTACTTGCTGTTGCCGCGTTGTTCACTTAACATTATTTGAAATATATTTTACGTTTTTACCTCGTAATGTAATTATTTCATACGTGTACAGTCAACGCGAAATACGATCGAAGTGCTTCGTGTCGTTGACGCGTTAAAACAAATCGAAAGTAAGAGAATAAAAGCAAGTAGTACGTTTCTCTACATAAGACAACGAAAAGGAAACAAATACAGAGATTCTCTTACTTGCATTACGTATTTTCACATGTATTACGTATGTTACGTAATTTTCACAAACGAGCAAGTGCGAGAAACGAAATAACGTTTGGAAAGGGCCGAGCAAATCGCCCGGTAGTCTCGATACGTTGATCCCGCGGCCTGTATACTTCGCAAGCTACATATATGATTACCCTAGCGGAAAGCGGTCGAAGAACATGTTACAGGGCCTGTGAGGATATTCCTTTAACTCTCGTAACTTTTCTCCTCCTTTCGCCTTTTGGACTTTCTCCTCGCGTGCATCGCCTATACCGTGAAAGACGAAATATGCCCGAACTCTCTGGAGATTGCTACGTCAAACTCGATCGCGGACATCCTTCGCCTTACATCATAGAAAGCTGTCCGAACAGGCAAATTTTAAACCGTGAAAATTCGCAACTCGATTCGCTTAATTAACTTCTGCTTCGCAACGTTCGGTGTTGACCGTTTTTCAATTTTCATAGGAAATATTGCGCGCTGTTGCTATTTTTCCGACAAAATTTTTTAGCGGAAAGTAGAGACCACGCGCTTTGAAAATACGGATGAAGGCCAGCCTGTCCAATCTTTCTTTTTTTTTCTTTTTTCCTTCCTTTCTCCCATAGTTTGCAATTTCTACGCAACCGACTCCGCTTGAAACGCCGATACAAATTGACAAAATCGAATCTCGGAAATTCATGTGATCCGATATAGGCATGTTCCTGTAATTTGTTAATAGGACTTACCTTTACACGTGATAACGTACACAGCGGAATAAGTTAGGCAGATACAAAGTAATAATAATTAAAAGCATTGTACGCTTAAACGTTACCTATGCAATGATCGATAGAGATTGATCAAGGAGCGACTATAGATCTGCACAGATCGAACGTCAATCGACCGTGTACTATCATCCACGAATATGCATACAATAGCCACGAATAACGCGATTATATTCGCTATGCTATGTAAATGTCCAAGTGCCTTTTCAAATATGAGAACAGCATCGATGTTTTATTTTTCGAAATATCGAATACACAGCAGTGCAGCGGTAACGCGTTAAACAGTGTTTACGACCGATCGACGTAATAGCAAAGGGTTCAAAAACACAACAAATGTCAGGTAAAGCACGAGCCCGTCAGCCGCTCCCCGGGCCATGCCCGCCGAGAGTAATTACGGTGCATTTGCCGTTGGGAATCGAGGGGAAACAAACGCCGCTGACTGTTGAAGAGATCGTTAAACGAACAATAACTTTTACAGTGATACGATCGATGAACAAAGTATCCATAATAATCGCAGATAGTATTGCAACGAAGACCTCACGGGCTTGTAATTTGATATTCCGTAAACAAATGCCCGGCATTTTCTTTGCTTCGTTCAATCAACGATCGAAAAAAATTACGTTTCGTAAATGAAACTGTGCGACTGTTCGCTCGTACCTGTTGTTGCCAAAAAATTCAATATCCATGGAACAAAGGCGGATAAATATAATTTCGTTTGACAAAGACACAAATTTCGGTGGTTTGAAGAGCGGAAAACGTTTTATCGGCTCCTTCGAAGGAAAGAATACTTGCATGAAAATAAATCAAATTTGAAGACACGCACGCGAGGAAAATTTAGTCAACCGTCGATACCCGGGTAAAAGGAAGCTTTTCAACGCCGATCTTCGCTACCTTCCGCGTTACCTAGAATCTATTTTCTTCGGCTCGCAGGCAAGAGCTATCAGAGAATATCAGAGTTTCGAGCGTGCTTGTGCAAAATAAGCTTGGCAGATGGTCGTAACGTTACTCGAAAATGACGGAGATCGCAAGAAAGAAAGAAAAAAAGACTGGACCAGGCTGATACGACGACGAGAGAGAAAGGTTTGGCGACTTTAGCGAGCTCTGAACCGATGAAAACAGCGTCGTTCTCTGCTGGATGGAGGCTGAAGAGACTCCGCGGTTTGCCACTTGCACCTCGAGGGCCTTGCTTGTCTCTAGAACTCTCGAGCACTCGTTTAACAGACGGTAATTCTACGGTAATACAATGTCTTTTAGTTTCGGTTGCGGCCAGTGCTGCTCGCTACGAGAAAAACAATACGCTGAAAGGTACCAAGATTCCCAGTAAGAATTTTGTTCGATAAATTGCTCGCGCCCCTGCTTTCCAATTATTTGTTACCGTAAAAAAGAAGAAAAGAGAAAAAATAATTCATCAAGGCAGCGATTCGTTTCGTTCGAGCAAAACTGCGCCGGTAAAAAAATGTTCGTTACGTAAGCTAGTACGAATTATATAAACAGCGTATGTATTTCAAAGAGAAATTTCAATAGAACCGCGGATGTTCGTGTTTCGACGGCGTCTGTGGATTTGAGAAACACGTTTAACTCTCGGCCTGGCTACGAAATCACTCGAAGCCCTTGGGCCAAGAGTCTACTCAACTCTATAGACCAAACGCGGCCACTCCGTATCCAGATTTCAGAAAGAGCACATATCATAACCCGAAATGCGTTGTGGTATCTTCTCGCGTCGCGGTTTCACGTCATTCACCGCTTTCAACGTCTATATTTATAACCGGATCGTATATCTAGAATTATTCATCTTCCACGTATTTATTTACGACTGTTGCCTCAGTTACGCTCTTCGCCCACGAAATTCGAGCATCCAAAATGTAAAAATTCTTAGAAACGCTCGATAATCCTTCTCGATGCGCGCTTAGTTACCCTCGTTTCTCGAACTTTGCTTTCGAAAGTTTTTCTACGGCCACGTTTAAATGTTTGCAGCGCGGTCGCCGCCTCTCGTTATCGAAAGTCCCTCGCCGCTGCTATTTATCGGCGATCTACAGTCCCCGCGTTAAAAGATGGCGACAAGTCTGGAAGATTAAATTTATAAAAGCTTACGATCATAATTCGCCAGCCGCTTAACGAAAAATCCTCCGCTAGAAATTAACCCACGAGTATTTCCATCGAGTTCGGTTCAACGAGGAAATATATTGGGTTGTCCGAAATGTGTTTCTTTCGTCTTGTAAGGAAACGACGGACGCACCACGTTCTCTGTTTTATATTGTTTTCGTCGAATCGCGTACGATCGTAATAATAGAAATAGAACGACTTGGATCGTGCATGATTGAATAAAATAATATAAAACGAAAAGAGGTTGTGCGTCTATTATTTCATTACAAAAGGAAAAAAACTTTCGGGACAACCTAATACTTGGCTCTAAATTTCGCGCGAGCACATTTTTAAAACGCTTAATCGGATCCCGTGAACAATCTCACGGCTCGTTCCTCAATCTGGGGTGTTTGAAGAGCTTTTAAAGCGGCACACGCACGACCTGTCGACGGCTTTGTGCCGATTACGATTTATTAGCTACGTTCGTCGACAACTGCACGGATTACGTCGAACGGTAACAAAGCAACCTTTGAACTTACTGCTTTTACGCTTCAAACGCGATAGCACAACGGTGAAAATTTAACGGGCAAGAGAGTACGAGGATGTATAGATCGAATCGCGACGATCTGGACGAATATAAACTTGGAAAAGCTAATTGTAAGAGCGTTTCATTGAACACAGCTGTGATAATCGTGGTAAAATTATTGGAATCGCCGTAAACTTAGCTAGCTTATTGTCTGATCATTGTTGCTATAACGTAATCGCTTGTATTTTATTCTATATCAAACATCATTAGCTAGAAACTCGTATAATAAATTGTGCAATAAGCTTACCGCGCGCATGTTACTTTCAGAATGCTGGAAAAGATCGTTCGAAACATGAATAACGTGCAAACGCTATTACGATGGTAGGTCGGATAGAGGAACGAACAGTATGAGAATAAAACACGAATAATAAAATACACAACGCCGAGTAAAATAGGAGAGAGAAGAAACTTTGTAAAAAGAAAAAATAAACCTGACTGGTTTACTTCAGTTTATCCGGTAACTAGGAGACGTCTCCGACTATCCCTGGAACCCCTGTAAGTTTCAACTTGCAAACTTATTTATCTCTTTGCGGAGATCTTTACCGAATCTTTCCCCAGAGAGAATTTAGCTAAGTGCGCTAAAACGAATTTGCGAGATACTTGTGGACGCGGCTCTCGTTAAGTTTTGTTCGACGTTCTCTAAGAAACGTCGATCTTCTAAACGAGCACCATTCCGGTAGAAACGTCGGAGATGTTCTACGCGTCAAAGTGAATTAATTCAGATTTGTTTGAATCCGAGTTTCACAGAACAATTAGCTAAGGAGCGGCGAGAAACGTTTTTAAGTAGAAACGCCCTTGTTGGTCAGACGTCCAAGTAGAACGCAGTAGTTTATTCATATGCAGCGAAACCGTACTATGTTCCTAATACGTTTATGATAATGGCACCGCTGTAACTGAGACATGGCCAAATTATACAGAGTCGTGATCAGGAACCGACTCTAATCGATCGATTTTCCGAGCGTGACTTAAAACATGTCCGACAAGAAACGAACGGTATCGTCATTATTATCGCTGCTGCTCGAACGAGCAAGGCCTCGCGTCTTTCGAACGAGTTTCGAATGCACGGTAAAAGCGGCATTGAATTTCAAGGATTCTCGTGCCTTAATCGCCGCCGGAGACTGCTCTTTTAATCACGGCACCACCTAAAATGGTTTCCTACGCCTCACGCGCCTACCGCGTTTGCATGTGATTTCGCAAATGCGTCGTTCGAACACATTTGGAACGGTAAGGAGAGGAAGAGATAGATTCGACGTGCTTTCCAAGTCTCCGATTTCATTGAAAAATTTAATCTACCTTAATGGAGTGCGGCCATTATCGCTGAATAAAAGGGCGATGATAACAGTAAAGTTAAATCCCATTATGAAAGATACCTAACGATGGACAGACCAAGGTATCGTTACAAGCTTATCGAACAGAATCGTAGCGTGTTCCAAGTTAATGCGCAAACTGGTTGGAGACAATTTTACAGAACACGCTCCGCTCGAGAATCGCCGATAATACGTCAGGATAATTAACGACCTGTGCTCCACGTCGATGGGGCACGGTTAATCTCGATTTTCTCGAATCTTCTCCGTGACTCGGCAAAAGCATTCGTATCTCGGTGAACCTGGCCAGGAGGAATCTTCTCGTTCGCTAAAATGGTCAGTTCGCCGATCATTTAGGGAAGAACTGTGCCGAAAGTTGCCGTGAAAACGGGAGGGAAGGATCGCGACAAACGAAAATAAAAGTAAAAACCGAATACATTTTTTCGCACGTTTGTACGTTCGCGCGCGAAAAATTTCCCGTTACTCTCGAGGCTAACTTCTAAAAAACGTCGACATGAATTTTTTATAAACCTAGGAAATTCGTATGCCTCGCGCGCCACTTTCCACCGAGAAAATTCTCTTGACATCACGGAGAAACGTCGAGCAAAGTGGTATCTTAAGTTTCGTTACACGTGTGGCTACCTAGACACGTTTTCCTCCTCCTGGTTACCGGAAAAATTACAAAGTTTCGTGGACCTACCAGACCAAACGACGCCCAACTTTCGCGTTGGTTTCATCGTTCGTAACAATCGATTACGCTCTGATCGAATGCTCGACTCGAATACCGACATCGCGAATAGCTCGAATTTTCAAGTATAATTTCTTCCCAGTTACAGCGAAAGGAATCGAACATATATATATATATATATATATATATATATATATATATATATATATATATATGTAGTAAATATATATGTATATAGTAAAGAGTATATATATGTGTATATATATACACGCTCTTTACTATACAAAAGGAAACGCCAGTTTTATAATGCGTCCAAATGGAATATCCGATAACGACGCTAAAAAACATAAAATATTTGCAAGATGACGAGAATTTTTGACATAAATTGCGAGTTACATTTGTGGAGAACATGTAGCTTAGGTTAGACCGTCCCGAGAGTTTCTTTTGTTACAGAAGGAAACAACAGATGCTCGACATCTTTCGTTTTACGTTATTTTATTGAATTATGTATGATTCATTATGTATGTTCCAATGGAATAAAATGGATCATACATAATTCAATGAAATAATACGAAACAGAAAATGTTTCGCATCTATTATCTCCTTATAAAGCGAATGAAACTTTTGGGACAACCTGTTATTTCAATATTTGCAGGACAAAGTCAAATATCTTTTAGGCAATCTTTAAAAAATTACAATGTTTCCGTTCGTAATAATAGCTACGTATTTTAAGTTATGTACGTATCCTGTTTACGCGTATTCGTGTATTTTAGCCAGAGATGACGACACAACGAGAAAATTTGACGCCCAATGAACAGAGCAGGCTGTAAAATATAGACAGGCTATAACGTTCAAACGAATACCGAGTGATGCTGAGACTGCACTCTAGATTTTTAACCATCGACGTCTCTTTCAACTTTTTCGATAGTTTTTCTTTTCTCGTTTCACTTTCTAATTCCCTGATTCGATCAAATCCCGTCAAATTTTGCTCAAAGGGAAGAAGCTCGATAAATCGACATCTCGTCGATGAAACTTCCAATCCGATTATCTATCCGACAATTTCTTTCTCGCAGCTGTCGCGTGTTCCTCAGAAAACACCAATTTCAATCGATTAACGTCGTATTACGATAAAATCATACTTTTATACAGGTTCGTCCGTTTTCGGCGCTATCGCTATCAGAAATTCGAAATACCGTGAAAATAATATCTCTCGTTTATATTTCACTCGCGCAGATTCTTCCCGAATTATTTCTCCCGAATGCTCTGAATATTTCAACGTTTTCAGAACCGTTTTTCGCCCGATACCGATATCGTTTCTTTCCCAAGCAACCCGTTGCTCCGCGTTCTCTCCTTCTTTATCGATTTCGCGAAAACTCCGTACCTCGAACAACTGCAAAAGATAAGATCGTTTCGCTCGACGCCTCCATGGTCAAATTTCCACTCGAAAAATTCGAGCGCCAATTTCGTTCCCAACTCGTCCCATTATACTCGTACGTCGCGCCACGCTTTACCTGATTATCTTTAACCGTTCTTCCACATTGCTTTCTCCGTCCTTTTTCATCCACTTTTGCTCGCCACTCCTACGCTATGCACTCGTGCTCGACTTCAACCCTTTTCCCGTGCACATCACAAATCTCTCTTTGCGCCAGGAAAGCTCGTGAAAGCAGTGTCTTTATCCGGCAAGGTACGTCCGAATCCTTTCGGCGTTGCACTCGTGTCGCCATTTCCAGGTAGCTTACCTTCGCTATTTCGGTCAGCAGTCGAGGTTGTCGAAATCTTTGAACGAAACCCTCGAAAGACGGACTCAAGGCCCGCCGCTAAAGCCGCCGTCCCTCTCCATCGATCCACAGACTCGGAACACCAGATTACGTAGAAGTATCTACCTCGAGAGATTCCATAGAAGAGGTGAAATACGCCGAAGGGAGAAAGGAATAGATCGCGTGAAACGAGATACTGCGAAACGGGAACGAGACTAGGGGATTGGGGCCTCGAAAAAGCGGTTAGAAACGAGGCAAGATGAGCGGAAAATGCGGCGTGCATTGCTCTTTCTTTATCTCTTTTTTTCTCTTTCTTCTTCTTTTTTTTTTTAAGTATCTTTCGGGAGAAAATCCAGAAAACAATATTCCCGAGCTAGTTATCCAACGAAATAAGCGATTTACCTGTCGTGTGAGAATAGGGCGAAAAGTAAATGCAGGATCTCGTAGGTCGCGAAGATTACCGTTTTCTAGCGGACGCGACGTTCGGTGGGTTACACGGTAAAAGAAAACACAGAAAGCAAGAGCGTAAACGCGATGTTGTTTAGAACGCTTGTCTTGAATCATAGACAGAATTAGCTTTGGTTGCACAAGAAATGTAGCTGGGTAGATGCGAAAAATAATTAATCGGTCAAGAGCATAGGATAAAGTACGACAACGCGAATATACTCGTTTTATCCTGTCGTGTGTTTATAAAATATAAAGATGATTAATCACGTACGTGACGAAAAAGACAAAGCTATTTCACACGTCGTAATTAATATTAAAATATATATATATATATATATATAGTATCCAATCAGTTTCGAAACGTCACGAATCGTATTCGAAGCGTGGTATTTTACGTTCGGTAGAACTTTTACGTTTCAACAAATTCCACGCTAAATTCGTCGTTGCAACTAGTTTTGACGGTTGCCAACGCACCGAAAATCTCACGCGATACGGTTAATCGAGGATTGTTCGAAAGCATAAAATAGTTACGTGTGGCGAACGGTGGGGATTCAGTGCCAAGCGTTGGCTGTGCAACGAAGGGAAGCAAACCGCAAGATGCCGGATTCGACGTATGAGAACGCGCTATTCATCCGCATTGCCATTTTTTTTCACAGTTGTGCTGGCATGCACGCGGTTCTTGTCGCGCATGGATTAAACGGAGAAAACTGGAAGGAAGAGAACGGGTCGGGAAGGAAACTGGAATGAAAGAAGTCTGGGTCGCCGCATTCTTTATCCCAGCCAATCGCAGCGTATAACGAATGTCGCAAGCACGTAATTTCCATCTTCCTGGCGTGCCACCAACTTCTGGCAAGTGGGAAATATCTCGAATAAAAAGAGAAACATTGGCTGTGTGAAAGGTCGAATTTGTCGCTATACGTTCGACGTGGAAAATTTAGAGAATGATCTTCTCTCAAATCCCATGATGAGATTATAAACGATAAAGAACTTGCGACGCTTGAACGAAAGACATTGTACGCTTTAGATCAGATGTTCTTGAATAAATAGAACGTGCCAATGGTAACGTAAGTTTTATATATATATATATATATATATATATAACTCACTATACGATGCTTTCGAACAATACGAGAGACACGAAAAACTTCCATTTTTAAAGAATTTAATACCGGCAGCTCCTTCATTAAGTGCGTGCAAACAAACCAAGTCTGATTACATACAACACGAACAACGTGGAACCCACGAAACAGAAAGGAACGTCAACAAGTGTGAATGCTCGGTTCTGATCCATGAAATCGTGGAACTAACAGAACGAGTCTCGATGTCGTGAGACCGGCTACAACTAACCCGAAGCCTCGGAAGACACTTGGAACAACCGCAAGATCGACGGACCAACCAGGGTGTTGAAGTTGGAGATTTCGAGATTCCAGAGTGATTCGTGGCTGGTCCCACGGCCCCAGGAACTTCGAGTTCGAGTTTCGAAGATTTCCACACGGCGCAAGACAGACTCTACGGTCGTAAAGTTCAGCGTTCGGATTCTACCGATCGTAATCGAAGAATTAAGTCTTTTATTTACGGGCGTATTCAGTTATTTTCTCCAAGATATACGCGGGTGACGCAGCGAGGAAGTAACGAAAGAAAACAGTCCAGAGATTGGCGAACGTGTTACAGCCTCGAGGGCTTAAGAGATCAGCAACGCTAGCCTTAGGCGGGAGACTTCCAACGCGTATCCACGGGATACGGTTGAACCGTATTTCTTTTAAATTTATAACCAAAGAATTTGGCAGATTGGGAAGCTAGTAAATCTCAGATATATCGTCAAAATGTTATCGTACGTTTTATCGTTGTTTCACGTGGATCTGGAACCATACCTCTGTTGCAATTGTGTCCATAGCAACCATATTGCTATTGTGTCATCCACGATATTAATTGCATTCTTTATTTAGAATGAAACAGTATGAACGCGCTGTTGAATTTATAGGAAAGTTCTTAGTGAATATTTGTACCGTCATAAAACAATCTTTCGCTATTAACGAGAATTCATTCGAATTATACCGCAATTTACAGATTCAATCCTGTTGTACTTTTTTCCTCGTTTTTTCCGACTCTGTTTCTCTCGCTTATCTCTACCTCCGCTCGCACGAAATTGTGTCAGAAAGAGGTACACAAGGCGGGGAACGGGGGAAAAAAAATCATTCCACATCGTACTTTACTTATTTTCATTCTTCGCGTCCAACACGTTTATACACCTGGAATTTCTCTCGATATTCTGTATTCGATATACGGTTTCGCGTCTCTTCCTTTTCCCTTTATATTCCCTATGAATTCGTTAACGAAAGCAATATTTTTTTCACAAAATAAAAATCTTCGATCGTTTCATCTCCGCTGAAATTTTTCCACCGTTGCAAACCGCTTCAAACGCTTCGAACGCTACTATCGACTATATTTCTTATTTCTTATACCCTGTCCGTTGCAAGACAGGACAAACGCATTGAAAACATCCGAAGCGAAGAATCGAGTATCTCTCGGGAAGCGTCTCCCTATCGACTGACCAAGGGATTACTCGAAGACAATTAATTCAACGGAGAGACGATTGCTCGCGACAATTCTTAGTTTTCCCTGTTGATTTTGGATCGGGCGAACCAAGTGTATCGAGTACTTTATCCGGATGCCTTTTGTATCCGTTACAAAGAACCTCGGCAACAATGGAGGTTGACTATTCGCGTCAGTTTCACGCATATGCCTGGGGCGTTCCAAAAAAAGAAACTTTCGATTCTCCGCAGACATAATCACGTGACTTCCGCGGAGCATCCACGATTATATCTTCTGTCGGATCAAAACTCGCCCGTTCTATTCTCGACGACAAAGCGATTGCTTGGCGTTTCTCGATTATCTGAGTTTATACCGTCGATATCGACTCGGGGATATAAACGGAATAAACGACACGGATAGAATGTTCGAGAAAAACATCAAATAACAGCAATGCGTACAAGCACGGTGAAAGCATGGAAATATAATATCTGCGTAAAGTCACGCAAAATCAAAAGTAACTTTATTCCTCGTGATTTGATCATCTTCGGATTGAAAAAATTAAAAATAATACTTGGGAGTTACATTTAATTTTGGTTTCACGAAGAACATCGCGATCTTTTGGCGTGGAAAGAAATCTTCATCGTCTATGTTATTTAGGTGGTCCTTAGGTGCGAGAGGACTTACTACGTGGCACACGAGTTTCTCGCTGCAGCCACGGGCCGAGAAAAGATTCATGGAGGCCATTATTCACAAACGATTTAGCGCCAGAATAATGAATACAGCGATCTATACGGCTAACAGAGCAGACGGGAAGGGGTCGAAGGGCGGCGCAAACCACCAGGTAAATGCAGCAAAGTCGGCAGCAGAGCTTGCAGGATCTTCTCAACTTCACAGACATTCTCCATAGACGTTTTGCATGCACGTCGAAAGAAACTTACAGAAACCATTTTCCATTGAAAACCTCGACGTTAATAGACGTCTATTCAATTCGTTATAATTTTGTATAGTTGTAAATCGATTATAACTATCTATTAAGATGCAACGAAGATCGTTCTAGGAAATACGTGTTGAAGAAAAATCGGCCGCACACGGCTGCGCCCGTGTCGCCAATTTTTTATTCAGATCTGCAAGTTTACGAGATTGTGTAACGCATCGATCTTACGTTCGCGATCGGACAGGTAGTTACAGGGCAGCGTAATCCGTAAAATTTCACCAAACACAACTGTAACGCACGATGGCGAGCGTAGAATTCGTCCCTACTGAGTCAGGCGCGCGGCATAAATCAACCGGTGGTATTGTACGGCCACGAGTTACGAAGTGGACTCGGTACACGCTCAGGCCAAAGCAAATATTTTATCCCCGCGAATTAGCATAGATTTCGGGCATCGTCGAATGAGAAGCGTAATCGTCGAAAAGGTTTATCAGCGTACCCGGATCTGAATACTTGAACGTACCTGGATCTGAATACTCGAGCGTCTAGATAAACGCCGAGCTGTATTCCAGATTAACGACGCAATAGGAAAAGAAAGCGCAAAATGTAGATATCGGAATGTTTTTCTTCTCGTGGCGATAATGTTTAATCCGTGCAAATGAAATTGTTTAACGCCGCGGTACACGTTTAAATTTCTACGAAAAAATGTACACGCTCGATTCCAATTACGTAGAATTCCATATTTATTATATTCTTCGTTCCTTTAACGGTAACAAATTCTAGTCGTTTACCGCGCAAGTTATAATCGCGTGTTCGAGGAAAATCAATGTTATAGAACCACACGTCGAATGTTTCATCAAACGTCGTCATTACCAGCACGATGTAATCGCGTGAACGCGCGCTTTATCGTTTGATTTATAATATACAGAATTCTGATCAATACGTTCGACCAATCGTTCTTTTTTTTCCGGTCTCTGTTCTTCCTGATTTACGAACAAACAACGGAAACTCGGTCGATACATTTGATTTCACAATGATGCATACGGCGCGGATAACGACCACACTTCTCAAATTCAATGGTCAGAACAATTGGTAAAAAATTACCTACTTGATCAGCTATGTGTATCGATAACAATTATCCTTTACGCTATTCCAATAACTTCGATCGAGTATCGAACGTGAATATATTCGTAACGATGTTTCCTCGATTATAGAATTGTAGCGCGATACGTTGGCAAAATCACCGATTTTCAAATTCGTTATTTATTCGAATCGCGCGATGCTATTAGTATCGAGATCAATACGGTGTCGTCGAAATAGAGAATAATACAGCGTAACTCGATAAATATGCCCTGTCAATTTACCTATCCACCAGGGTGAATGCAATTTAATGAGGTCCCACGGTATAGTGAAAAAACAGTCCATGTGATATTCAATATGTAGCCTGTTCGAATCTCTGTAAACGATATTTAGTGAAAAACAAAATAAAAAAGAGAGAGAGAAAGAGAGAGAGAGAGAATAAAAGGAAAAACTGATATTTTTCGGTTTGAAAATAAATACCTTCGAAACACTGATTTATAGACATGGCAAATATTTTTCAGGATATCGATGTATATTCTCGGAACGATTTTTATATTTTTCTTCTTTTAAAGCGTGGCGCGGTCGTTGTTCCACTTCGACGATCTTATTTTCACTGAGAGATCTCTAGAGCAGCGAAAATCTCTAGGATCCACGCGGAAATAACGGAAGAAACGAAACGATATTTAAAGGTCCCGTAAGACGAAATTGATTTCCTGCCAGTCGTTGGTTGCGTGCCTAGACAGTCGGACATCTTGCCGAGCCCCCCCCCCTCTCTCTCTCTCTCTCTCTCATAAATGAATCAGCTTGCATCCCGGTCGTAAGTCAGGAATAAAAACGATGAGGTTGTAAAGCACGGACTAGTCTATCGAAGGAAATCACGCAATCTTATCACTCACAATCCATCTAAGGAATATCAGAAGAAGTTGCACCTCCAGCCAACGAAACGACCGTCTCAAGATTGATTCTCGATGACGCGAGCAAACGATCAAGTACGACGAATCAGAGAAGTCAGTCGGACAAAGTAAATCATAAGAATATGACAATAATACGAGTAAGCGAGTAAGAAACAGGAAGAAAGTACGAAAAGTAATAAGGACCGATTCAAAGGATCGCAAGACAAATTTGGAGTTAGGAAACTAAAATTTGTAAAAATTGTTTCGAAATCATATCAGAGTCTTAAAAACTCGAAGCAAAGTTTTGCAGAAATACGCTTAAGAATATTCAAAGTCTTGTCGTTCGAGTCGCTCGAAGACTTGCAAGAACGATTGAAAATTGCTTCGGAGGCATTAACGTAATTCAAGGATACGAAGAAATCCTGAGCAATAAACGCAATAAAAGCAGAGAGAAAAGTTTTATGATGGGCGCAAGTCCAGCCTCGCGGAAAAAGGTCGCGAAGATGACGGGAGAAAAAAAAAAACTAGGACGAGCAAAAATTTCCCAAGACCGTAGATAGCGGGATTCAACGTAGCTTCGGTCTGACAGTGACGTATACGAACTGCGCCACAATGGCCAGAACCTAAATTGTTTCGAAGTAAATAGCGCGCGGGTGCCTGGTGGCTAGCAAATTGCATCCATGGCACTTTAGAACGATATTCTCCAGCCCGTCCTGCCCTTTGTTATAGTCGCCACCCTCTAACCCTTCTACAATTTGTTTGCCAACGGATGACCACCGCTGTAAACGCATTCAGAACGCTTATTTTTGTACGAGTATTTTGGTACGAGCAACGAACATTTTTCTGACCGCGCGACCGTTTATCCTTACCTGTTAATTGAAAAAAACATTATTCGGATTAAGTGTACCATTTAGTTGTAGCGACTAAGCGAAATGTGCGCAAAATAGTCCGCGTACGCAGGGTTCGCAAAATATGTGGGAGATATTTACAAAGTTGATCCTGAACATTAAACGATGAAAAAAGTTTATACAGAGATATTTATTTTTCTTTCTTTATAGGCAATTTTATTTTACGAGACATGCGTAGGATTTTGATCGTCATATTAAAAAGGAACGCGAAAGATGAGTGAAATAGAGAGAAAGATTCGTCGACCGATTCATCGATGTCTAGAATTGATCCTATAAATGTACACGAATATCTTTGACAGCCTGTAAAATTATACGCACAGATCAAGGATACGAGATCCATACTTATCGCGCGGTGAAAGATTCGACTTTAAGAGTTCGCGCTTTCGTGTTTTCATTTGCGCAATTTTCTTATACGATCAAGGAGCAACTGTTCCGCATCCTGACTATAATATAAATGAATAGGACGCTATTTACCACGCTCAGTGGCGACGCTTATGATTTACGCGTAATACGTCGGTACCATTTACATCCTCGCGGAGAGTAATTTGTACAGAAAGCTGCAGCGATACAGCAGTGCAGTGGAAGTGCAGGTGCGGGATGTTCACCGTACTCCAACGTTGAATCAAATATGTATCAGGAAACGGCTCGGTATTAGCCTGGTGAGATACCCATAATTAAACCTCAAACGTATGAAAATAACGCTAATTGCGGAACCTTATTATCGATGCGGCGCGACGTTTCGCTGACGCGACTGATATGCGATTGCTCGCCGAATTCTCTTACACGAAGTTAATTAAATTTGATCTTTATTTGATATAAAACCGCATCTTCCTAAAAAAAAAAAAAAAAGGATCAAGAATAAAGCACTTTGACATTTTTGGAACGTGAAGCGGCGAGAATGTTTTACAAAGTAGATTCAACTGAAGCTATTAGGAGTCTATTGATTAGGAGTAAATTGACCTATTTGGTTAAAATCTAGCGTGTTTTAACAAGCAGAAATTTACGTTTGATAAGTCTGACTGAGCTACGCGACGTCGATTTAAAGTCTGGTAGCGAGGAAATATGAAATCAAAATCCTACTGAAACCAAAATCTATCAGGCAGGTAGTAGGTTATTTCCACCTGAATCTTAGCAGAAGCAAGAGCGATGGTAGATACTACTAATAACCTCCTTCTCTTTCCATTTCTTCCGTTCTTTTACGTCCTCGCGGAAGAAATACGTATATCCTTCGAACACACGTTTCGATCCAAAGCGACGAGCATACGTACAACAAGTTCTCATCAGCAATCTCTGTGACGACTCTAAAAAGATATTTAGGGAATGCTCGCGCGTGTATTTGCCAGATAAATTATCATCGGAGTTAAATTATTCGCAATTCTCTAAACTATTAATCCAATCCACGAAATAGCGATACAATAGAACACGAACGAAATTAACGTACGTATAATTGCTGCAACACCGATGCTCGTAAATTATGGTAAACGAACAGACTAGGTGTGCCCACACCAATGAACTGTGAACCCGTAGTCGGTATCGCAATGTCTCCTTTGGCTACGAGCTAGAAACGAACAGAGCCTCGTACTGCGGCGTAACTGAATAGGTGTATTGTCATTGGACGCTTCGGTACAAAGCAAAAGGATCACCTACAGGAACACTGTGACACGACAGGTGAGAGACATCCGAAATTAATTCAGCGGTCCTGGCGCACGCGAAATTAACCAGCCCGCAAAATTACTTCGTGTACCATCGAGTCTTCTGTTTCATTGCCAGAATCCTGTGTTAAGATAACAAGATCCTTAAACGATACACAAAGCTCGCTTGATTGCGCAGCAATTTTCCTAGAAACGTAGAACGATAAGGGGTAACGATAATAATTTCTGATTACCAGACCGGATGTAGCATTCGCCTAAGGAAGGCACTAACTAGGCTGGTTATTTAACTGCGATAGAATCGCGTCGCTGTAGTCACGGCATTGTGATAAAGTCGCTGACTTACACGCGTTACAAGTTCGTTAGAAACTCGCGATTGCAGGTACGTAGGGAAGTTGAAGCTCTTAAATTCGCTTCGCACCAAAGACTTGCCCGCTCCTCGTTCTCCTCGCTTTGTCGCTCCTACCAGTGCTACTCTCCGCTCTCCGCGCGTTTAAAAACACGCTTATCGTCATAGCCGTTGTCGAATTTGGCAAAAGGTTCCGTAACGCCGTGTTCGCGATGCGTCGAGCAAATATTTCTGTTCAGAATTGTGCAAGCACGATCGAAGAATATCGAGTTTCGCACGTTCGTAACTTCAACGGGAACCGCGCTTAGACTTTCGAGAAACTGAAACGTGTACTTACAAGAGCCTAGTCAACTTTAGCCCCTTGAGTCGACCGAATGAACGTCGAATAATTAATGAATCCTTACGAATCCTATTCCACGTTTTCATTAAAAATCATAGAAACCATCAAGCATGAGTGTTCGAGACCATTGAAACGGCTAAGAATTTAGACACTGCTGAGTGCGCCCTCAAAGGGTTCTAGGCCCGAAAAACTCTTGAAGGGCCAACACTGTCACAGATCACTCGGTAAGAGAAGCAAACGTTTTACCTTTAACCTTCACCCTCGTCCTTAGCGAACAACTACGAGGCAGACGCGAAGACTCGGTCGTCAATGGCTGTTGTCTTCCATCTGACGTGAACTAAAGATAGTGGTGTGGCCGCAACGTACGAAAGGTAAAGGCGCCAAGAAACTAAGTAGTGACCGAACATCGAGACAGATATCAACAGTCAATCGTAGAGTACGGTTCTCCTCCACCTTACGAAGATCAACGGTTGTGGTCCAACCGCAGGACACGGTAAGATAAATTCGAACAGTCATTGGTCGAGTACGGTTCGTCTTCGTCTCACGAGGTTCAAGGGTCGTGGTCAGACACGACGTAACGGTTGATATTGTATCATATCTAGAAGGGACAGTCCTTCAATAGTCAAGCATCCAATATAATCATACAGTCCACTTTGTGATCTATCTGTCACTCCTTTGCTCCGTCAATTCGCTCACAATCGCGAGTGTCCGGACGCGTACAGTGCGAATATAAATTATACGAATGAACGAAACGTGGATTCAATTTGACGTAGCACGGAGATTAGCCAAGTTAAAAGGAATCATGGAATAATTCGTCGTTATTGGAATTCTTCCAGATTGACTGTTTCGTTGCGTCGGTTGACCCGGTTTGCAACTTTTAACGCTTCTTATGATACCATCGTTTTTTTTTTCTTTTTTTCTTTTGTTAACTCTGGTAAGAAGCATTAACGATCGAATTGAATTGTTCGTTGTATGTAAAAGCTGTGGAAAATATTCGTATCTCAGCGCGTGTAGAATCTCGAAAATGGAAAAGTTTTCATCGAAAGGAGAAAACCGTCTCTTGTTTACGACATTCATAAGAGAGGGAAGAAATAAATATTCATAAAGGCGAATTCCCGTACATCAAGAGAACACGAATTGCGTCTCGCTACAAGCGTTTCGCGTCTACACGCGTGTGTATTTAACTTAACGAGCTAGCGCACCCTGCAATTGCTACATCGCTCACCCTATTTCCTGCAAATAAACTTCGTCAAATCGAAGATACAAGACTCTGGACCAAATGAAGTTTCCATCTGGAGGATCATACCGCCAATTAACTTTCGTTGTAGCGGACTTTTCTTATTGAACATTCGTCCAAACAATGTCACAGACTTCGACGTGATTCTTAATTCCCATAAAATGTTCTTCGTGCTTGAATCACACCTTGCACAGCAAAATCGATCAGCATTAAGAACAATTTGAATTCAAGTATCTTCTAAATCATTTTCTGAGACAAATGGTTCGAAAAGAAAATATAGAGCAGAGACGAGAATATGAAGGAAGAAAAGTAGGAGTAGAATTTATCGATTCTTCGAACGAGTAAAGGCGAGGACCTCTGCTGACTTGGCAAATCATCGTTCTTCCAATGACATATCCGTTTCGCGAACATAGCAAAACCAGATCTTTGACACCGATTGTTATCGCGACTGCAGGAAACTGATGCATATCGAAAAGTGAATTGGAAATGCTTGTTACGTTTTCAAACCTCCTCTTTACGACCTTCTTCCGTGTTGTTTCCTCTTAATAAAAGAGGGGCTAGGCGTTGCCGTTTCCTTGAAATCAGCACTGCGCGTCTTATTTTCTTCGACTGGCGCAACGTTCTTGCGTCTGAATTCGAGCGTAACTTGCGAGAAAGCGCTAACAAGAAACTCCCTTCCTCGTTTTCATTTTTCTAATTCAAGTACGTTGCCTACGACGCGCGAGAAAATTCACGAGGAAATATTTGACGCGTTCATGATAAGAAGTAATTCCGATAAACGTTGAATGAAATATCTTGTATATTTCCAAGAATCTACATCGGTATAACTGTATCACTGAATTTTTACCCTCAAAAAAAAAAAAAAAAAAAAAAGATAACAAAGGTAAACAATCGCAAAGGTGGAGGTAACCAACCCAGAAAAATATTAATGACGCGTAATGCTCGAACAATTTTTTCTTCTCTCGAGGTATAATACGCAACTCGAGGCGTGTATACGAAATAAAACGATAATACGACGGATTTCTGATTCGTTGCGTGTGCCGCAGAAGGAAGCGTGAAGCCGCGCGATGCGACTGCAGTCAAATTTAACAGCGTCATTTCTCATACGGTGCTATCGTTTCAATCGTTGTTCCCGGTACACGTACATACAGAAAACTCGACTTGCATGGAACACGTACAAGAAGATTCGTACGTGTGTGCATCTACCGCAATGGAGGGCACAATGCGACTTGACCAACATTGCCACCCAGATTTTCTTCGCTCGTAAAAAGCTCGGCCAACGGATAAACAACGCGACCCCCTCGAAAAAGTACTTTTCCTAAATTTGACTACCTTCTCGAGCTAATGTCCGCACGATTTCTAACGCGAATACGAATACGAATACGAATACGAATACGAATACGAACACGCGAGTGAATATTTTCGAAATACGTATTACGTGCTGCCACGCGTGTTATACGTGTACGATTCGCGTAAGAACACTTTGAAAAATGTGTTCATGACCTAAAACGCGGTGCAGCTACAAAGTTGCTTTGTAGGTAACCGTATTCCGGTTCTCGTCATTATGCAGTTCCCGCCAAACTCGTGTTTGTTTCGAGTTTCCGTAATAAGTGATTTTTATGCATTTCCTACCTGCATGTTTTCGTGCGGTACGTGGTGCAAAATTCGTGATGATTTCGACGTTGTTGCATCCCACAAACTGGTCACACTCACCTGTAACACGAAACAAAGAAAATCTCGCGTTATTTTTTAATACGTCGTCTTCCTTTTCTTCTTTTCTTAACGGAGATATCGATCGAATATAAATTTCGGGATTTCAGAACTACGTATCGCCAAAATAACTTGATAAAATTCGCTACGATGTGTCGTACACTCGATTAATCGCATCACCGCAGCTGTTTCGGTAGTTTGCGCTCGAATATAGCGCGAAGTTTCTCCTCGAACAATTAGTGGTTTTATTACCTCCCAGCGTCGTATAACCGTGAACACATCCCGTTCTGTCCCACTTTCTATATCCCGATCTTTAGATTACAGTTCTAGCCGAAAACGAGCACGGATCCACCAACGTGGAAATCGCGGCTCAACGCCGCTCAAAGTTCTAAGATTCTAATCGCATACCTCGAACGTATAAAAAGAGGCGCTACTACAGGAACTCGTGTAACGGGCAGAAATCTTTCGATCAAATTGTTTAAAAACTTTGTTGTTTCCTCGATTCTTGCTGGAAAACTTTTCTACGAAGATCTTGAAGATTCCCATCGACGATTTAACATTCTCGCAACGATTCCCCCCATCGATTAGTCTCCAATGCCCGGCGACCTTAAAAATACTGAAATACTCTGGAATCGCTAGCGGAGTGAACTTCCGTAAGAAGTCAAAGGAAGCGAAGCTAGAATTTCGGGACATAAGTTATTAAGAGTGCGATACCGGCCACACAAAGGAGGCAACGATCCTCTTACAACGTTGGAATAACTTTATCCCTGACCTATTTTCATCGTTTATGAGGTTGCACGAAGCGAACCCATCGAACGATGGCGTCAAAGGAGAACGACGTTATATCCGGGCCAGAGATAATCAGATCTCTCCTGCCGATTGTTCTACGAATGGACGGCTGGAAATCAAGAAAGACATCACGACCAGCTGCCCCGTTTCATCCTTGATCCTTATCCCCTCTCTTTTTCCCTCGCTCGAGAATGTAAAATCGAAATTCAGATCGATCAACTTGCAATCCCACCTATCGATACAGAGAAATTCTGATAGAAAGACAGCCGAGTAAATTTCGAGGACTTTTTCTCGACAAACGAGAATTTCGTAATCCGCCGGTGATTTTAACGATACGAAAGAGACACGAAACGTTCTATCACGTTGAACCTATCCTTCGCCTGTATCGTCGCTTCAGGACGATTCGGTAGAAATTTATCCTCGACGTTACCCGCGCAACGGAGAACAGAGCAACTAGATCTGGTCTTAGAATTTCCTCGAGAATGGAAGATAGAACCGAGCAATGAGAATAACGCGGTCGAAATAGCGCAGCGAGATCTGCGCGAAGTAATCTGGCCGCTATATCTGCTCGTTTTGACGGACCATCGTCGATCGTTCGAACGCGTAAGTTGCTACGTAGCCACGCGATTACGCGAACGCTTTTTTTTCTCAAAGCGTATCCGACACAGTTTTTGCGATCGATCATTTAGAACGTGGAAAGCACCCGAGCATCGGATGAGAATTATCTTTTACGACAAAGAAGTACCCCGATGAAAATATTCGCGTCTCGTTCGGAATTTACACAAGACGCGTGTAGCATGTCAAATGAAAAACGCCAAAGGAGAAACTTTCGTGAAGTTTACCCTTACGAATTCGGAAATTATTCCAACGTTTACCGAACCTCTGTGCTCCGACATTTGCACGAAGATCACGTACAGAAACGAACAGGCAACTGCCCCGGGTCAACCGCCTACCGCACCGAAATCGAACAAAACTCCGAGAACTTTGAAATTTATTCGCCGTGTCGGACGAACGCTCGATAAACGACTGTACTTTAACGCGTCCATATCCTTCTCTATTCCTCGTTTTTTACAGCGAGCAAGAATAAACGTCGATCGTATTCGCGAATCGTCAGAAGCACACGGTTCCTCCGACTTGGACAATGACACGACGCGCACAGCCAGATATCCATAGTTGCGTGGAGGTAGGCTTTTGCATAAAATAATCGGGAAAGTAGAGCGTCGTGTGAGTGGCTCGACAATTAAACGTTCGCGTTCCTCGATCCGAGAAACGGGACGAAACGGAAGCCTAAAATGCGCGTTTTCGCGAAACGCATCCGTGCCTTTGGAAAGAAATATTTTCGTAGCCAGCCCGTTAACCCCGGAGCGGTATTAAACTCGCCGATGCGAAGACGCGAAACAGGGAAGCTCCGTGAACGAGGCAAAAGCTTTGCCAGCTTTGACGACAAAAATTCACCGTTGTAATAAAGAGGAGGGAAACATTCGCCGCTGGTAAAATCAGCTCGAAAATGCTGCTTCGAGGCAAAGAGGAAAATCGATTGCGAGGATCCACGTTCGATGGACACGTACGTACCTAATTACTCGGCTCTGTCTATTATAAAGCGGTTACTCGGCTTGGAAAATGTAAGGTCCGGCCGTAAAAGACGATGACGACGAGCGGATCGAAAAAAAAGAAAGAAGGAGAGAGCGGAGAAAGAAGAAAAACGAAGCTTCTCGTACTAAACGTATTCACTTGGCTGCGGATGCTTTACCAGTTGGAGGAAAGAAATTTTAATCAGAACGAGTTTCAAGACCTGTTTGTTCGTCGACCTGCGTAAACCGCCTTTCCCTCGACAACAGAAATTATGTATGCGAGGGAAATAGTTGGTTTTCGAACAGAGTCTACAACGGATGGCGGATAAGTTTCAAGTATCTCGATGCAACTTTCAAATTCGAACATCATTCACTTCGTGTACGGAGAATTTCCATTTCCAACCTGTCGTTATCCGATGTGAGAAACTTTGGCCTGAAAACGTAAGACGCGATAATCGATAATCCGATCTAAAGCGCGGTTTAGCGGCGGTTAAGACCAAACGTTTAACGATCGAACGAATACAGATATATCGAAACGCGTTCGGTTTAATGATAAAAACGAAATCATGTATCGTAACGGAGCGCAAACGCGTCTCGACGAAGCTTCCCTCGTTGAGAAACGCGCAACGACGACCTTAGGTTTAAAACTACGAGTAAACCTAGCACGAAACGCAAAGGAGGGAGCGCAAGGTATGCCGAAGATGGCGCGGTAAGAGGCATCGTTGTTGAAAATAGTTCCATTACCCTAACCGGAGCAACGTTAACCCCCTGTGTGTTTCGGTGTAGAGAAGCGGCGAATCTCTGTTCTTCCGACGCGGCGAGATGACGCGAGGCGAACAGGGACAAGCGAAATCGAGGCGAGCAACCGCGTTTACAAGGATAAAAGATAAATGCTTTGGAAAAGGGTGGCGAAGTTTGAAAGTGCCGCTTTCCATGCGGAAATGTATTTACGCCAAGGCCAGAGTCGAGGAAATCGAAAAAAGGGGGAGGACACGGTGGCAGGAAACGAAAGGTCCGGCCGCGATAGGAGATCAAAGAACAAGAGAAAGAGGATGAAACGAGGAGGAAAGGAGAAATAAGAGGAGGAGGAATGAAGAAAAGGATCGATAGAGCCACGAAAAAGTGTCAGTCGTTCGCTTGGTATAGAAGGAAAAATAGAGAAATGTCGTTAGGTATAACCTGGCTGAATTTTTTGCCCTCCATTCCAACCCTTAGAGGCCAACCACGAGTGTCTAGCTGCCGGCGTTACTTCATTATCCGGCGAAAGAAAAGCCGCCCACGGTTGCAAAGTCGCGTCTCTCTAATTAAATTTTTGTTGCCGGCGAACGAGCGACTCGTGGCGCTCGTTTGCACCGTGTCCGACTGGTTGACGAACGAATGTAACTTCCGGCTGTTTGGATTGCCCTGGAACTCTGTCCGACACTTTTGCCGGCTCGTCTGGTAAACTACTTTGCGAGAAGAATCGAGAAGAAAGAGGAAGAGCAGATTTTCTCGGAGAACGTGGCGCGACTCCTGTAACTTTCAAATTCAACGGCGCGAGGAGAACGAGGAAGAACGATACCTCGAATCGCGTAGGTATAATTAAATCTGGTGGTAAGCGCGCTGGCGCTCTGTCGGCGCCAGACAGCGGAATAAATAAACGCAAGTTCGAACTACTCGAACTGTCGGTGAATCAATCTGGAATACAATCTGAAAAGTGTGTGCGTGTGTGTGTTTTTCGATGAATTATCGGACGTCCTGTGCGAATGCACGACGATTGAAAATCTAATTTGCTCGCACGAACGACGTAAAGCCGCTTCGAAAAGTTTCCGCTAGCGATATTTTAATAATTTATGTTTCGAAAGTATTTTACGCTCCGATTGAGCTCAACATCGTGCAGCAACGTTGCGATATCGCGAACCGTTGTAAAGCTCGAGATAATAAAGAAACTCGTTAAGTATGCCTACGAAGATCGTAAATCCCACAAAAATATAGCGCAATAAACGACGTCATTCTTGGACCTGGTAAACCTAGTACAAGCTATTCTCGTTGCACTTGCACCTTGAATGAGCATTTAGAGAGAATACCCCGAGCAAGCAACTTGCTTGCATCGGGCAGGTTAACTTGTTAACGACGTTACAAGAAAATATCGTTTTATCGAGACGCGTGGTTTTAGACGTTTGAACGATAGTAAACGTTCCGTTTAGTCCTCGATTATAAATTATCGTGACAATCTTCGAGGTACATCCGTCCCTAATCGAGAAACAATGACCCAAAGATATTCGCGGTAAGCTTGCTTTTGGGAAAATCTAGCCCAAGGTTACGCCATCGTCTGCCAACTATGTAGGTGCTTATTAATCGTTTTAACGACGAGAACAGTGACTCTAGACGAGATACGGAGCGAGCAAAGAACTTGTCCGCTCGTTTATTCATCGTATTACTAACAATGTCGGGCGAATTTAAATTGGTCTACTAATTTTCTGCTTTGATGCTGTCCGTGACACAATAATCGTCGAAATTGGGCGCGAATCGCCGCAGACCGAGAAGCAAGACAGTGACAAATGGAGGTTAAAAGAGGTAGACGAGAGAAAGAGGCCAAACGACGAGTAGCACCTTGCCACTCGAGTTTATTTCTGAATACCCTGAGGACGACGTCACACGATGACCAGAATAGCGGGCATCTACGTCATGTCTGGGTAACCCCGAACGAATTTCGAAGACAGACACGCAAAAGTAGCGGGTAAAGGGAGGAAGAGACAGAGGCAAGACGTTGACGAAGAAAGACGAGAAGATGAAACGAATAGAGTCGAACAGGCGGGTGAAAAAGAACACGATGGAAACACGATGGAGAGGGCCGCGATAGGAAGAAGAAAAGGAAAGGACGAGCACGAGGAACGGTGAATGAGAAGAATCCGAGACGTCAGCCACGCGAGAACACCGAGAATTCGCGATGAGGAGTATAGTCGTGCTCGGTTATTGCCAATCCATTCTTCAAACACCGTCTTGGATTTTCAGCTATGTTAATGCGACGAGCCAAGCCTGTCTCCAACCTCTAACGATGCCAATTTATTCGATGAATTCTGTCTGGAATCCTGATATCACGATGGTCAACACGCCACGTGTAATTTACCGCTCCAATTTTTATCAGTTAAATCACATAGCCCGGGATTTTCCGTTATTCGTCCATCGAGAATTTCCCGAAACCCTTCTCGTTGCCGATTCGTCGGCTAAATTATAGTCAAATTTTGGAACGTCTCGCGCATACCGTACACGAACTCTTCGCCTAACGTCTTCTACGTTCGACGATGTTACATCGTCTGTTTAAAATTGTTTCTCGCCTTCTGTGATTATAGAAGAATATGCGAAGCAATTTTGTATATTACATTTTGTGGAATTTAGAAATTTATACATATATATTATGTTACTATATTAGTTGCATCAAGTACGTTATACTTGGTATAATATCAAACAGGTACAATGCAAATATGATAATATATTCAGCACATTAATTTATTCATAGAAGCCTTTCAAATTTTCAGTAGGATTCATGTTAGTAAATTTATGTATACGTCGTATCACGCGGTATACGAGAACTAGTTTCGTATTGTAAAAGCACGAAGAGGACTTAAAGAAGTTAAATTAGACGATCGTAAGAATAATTACAGTCTCGAAGATCTTGAGACATTAAACTCTACGAACCAAGATCGTGAAAACAGATAGGCTATCGATTCTGGAATCTCGAACACGAGTTCAAAGCAAAGGTACTCGTCAAAGACCACCGCGAGACTTTAGGACTCCAAGCTCCATGAGTTCGTCTAGAAGTCCGTCTTGGACCACTTCATAATCTTAAGACTTTAAGTTCCATAAGGTCAGTGCCGAAGTGATCCGCTCGAAGACGAGATCGGAGTTTAGGGATATCGAACTTGTCGAACCTGGCGCGATTGCGAAGCTCAAAGGTATAATTACGCGATGGTTCCAGAATTTTGGAATAACCCATGACGAATCCTTCTACCTCGAAGATCATAAAGCTCGTAGAAAACAAGGTTCTCCGACTTTGAGATGGTTCGAGTCTGATCGAAGAGTGCTCGTAGAAACGAATGTTGTTGGGAGGCAAAGAAACCTATGCATTAACGTAATCCAAATTCCGAGCCAAAAAATCCGTGCCACCTCTCTCAGTTGCAAAGAAAAATCGACGTTCCATTCATTTGGCCAGATGACGTACACGAAAGCCAAGAAACCATCAACTAATTGTAATAAAATCCTTTATTGGCGCTTATATTTTTCTTCGTACAGGCGACGTTGTGACGTCATCCTCTAGTACTATTAATAATCATTTAGAAAGTGAAATTGCACTTCGATTCTATACTATTGTTGCACTATAGTATTCTCATTGGTACGTCGAACATTTTTCAATAAGAAATCAAAATGTTTCAATGTCGACACTTACAGTGTTTTCTACAAGCATTATTTAATTGTTGTTTAATTTAATCAAATTATTCCAAACTTGGAACGATTCGCAACAGGCTATCGTAGCTTTATTTAAGGTTTAGTGTATCTACGTGCGGTACAGAGGAAATTGCCAAGTAGAAATTATCTTCACCCTTACCCTGTCCCAAATATTTCACGCGAAACGACAAGATTCATCCTCTTACGCGATCCAGAAGACTCAGGTGACGGAAATAGTTGGCGAGAAAGGGAGACGCGTGCAAAAATATAAGAACAAGAACGAATACGCGCAGCTATTTGGTGTTAATACTTTTGCACAGAGCGTAACGACGTCGATCGAACTCACGATAGAGAAATCAATTTCGATATCTAATTAAAGTAACAACATCGTATCATCGTCTCTTTTTACTCGATCCTTGTGATATCAACGCGAAAGATATATATCTCGACTTCCGTACGATTGAATATTTTTTACTGTTACCAAAACTGTTACTGTAATGGCAATAAGTCACGAAAGGCATTGCAACGATTCAGTTATTTGCTAATTAATTAGCTAGTTCGGTATTTGGAATTGCGCTTGCGATCCGTAGAGAAACAAATTCCAGGCCTTCTGACACGACATTACTCTGAATCGTATAAATCATGAGTGAGCAGACAAATGACAATAGAAATCGCCTGACTACTTGCATCGATACGATACCTAACCCAGTAAAACGCAATTTCGCATGACTGAAATACTCGTAAATCTTTGCCAGAGAATAATCGATACTTTACTGCTACAGATTACCGTGGTCGATGGCGGCAGCCTCTTTTTTCGCTATCGCGTTAAATGCGAACGATCGATTAATTATTCGCGATCGTGTCCTTATAAAAATGATTTCTACGCGCTTCCAAAGCATAGTACAAACTTTTATTTACCTGCTGTCCCATTCAACGTGGAATACATCACGCTTTTCGTTGTGAGTTTGCGCTGCACCAAATTCACAATGGTCCACAGAATAGATATTACCGGCACCCACATACTGAATTATACAATCAAAGTTGTATATTGCAAACGTCCGAGAACGATCCTTTTAGACTCGCAGTCTTTCGACAGAATCGTACGTTAGTTCGTTAATTATACAGATATCGAATAGCAACACTTTTTTCCTCGTAACAGCTTTTCCAGCCTCGACTGCGCTTTAACGATGTCCGGAAAAAAAAAAAAGAATTCTCTATAGAATTGTACTTATTGTAAAAGAATCTACTGCGATAATGTCCCCTCGAACGTTATACGACACAATTTTGTACACAATTTCCGAATGTTTGTGAGCTCGTTAAAAAGTTGGAAAAGTAGCAAAAGAGAAGTCGAGAGATTATCGACCGTAGATGCGAAACGGAGTCAACGAGACGCGTCTGAAAAAAATCTCGGCACGAGACAGCCCAGATATCGTCACACGTATAAACGATGTACAATACATAGACAGCGGTTACGTTTCTCACATGCTCGTGTCGTGTCGTCACGCATAACTCGAAACGTTTACCACATCAGCGAAATACTTTCATCCAGCTCGGCCCTCGATCCGTAACCAACAATTATAATCTCCCTTCTTCGTTCGTTCTCAACGATATCCTCGTTGCATTTTCCACGTATCTGTATTCTTCGAAAATAAATCGTCCAACGAAGTTCGCTGAAAGGTTGGCTCGACGAAGCAATTGTCTCCGTAGACTCCGCGCCGTATCACAAAGTTTCCATGTTATACTTCGATTTTCGACTCATCCATTTATCCACACTTTGCACCATTTTATTTAGCCTATCGCGCGTACAAGTTTTCTAACGCGAGTTCCGATATATATTCTGCGAAAGATCGTTCGATCATTTTCGCCATTATCCACCTCGATTGAGATATATATTTCCAATTTCAGAGTGCACAATGGCGCGCGCTGGCATTTCGCCAACACGCTTCCTATTTATTTGTATTGTCACGCCTCTGCACGTGGTGGCGGTTCGATGACACGTGACACGGAAAATTATTCATGAACGGGTTACGATTTTCGCCAGCTCGCTATCGATGTCAATGTCGATGATTCGGCGAAGAAACGGTTCGAATAACTATCCAAATGAAACACGGCAAACACTGACAGACAGCTAGGAATCTTTGTTTCGTTGGAAGAAAAAAAAATCAATTTCGAATCGTTGGACAAACGCACCTGCAACATGCGTGGGCACCATTCGAGAATCGACTGCTCCTACATACCCTAAATTTAACATTCTCGGCGACGCTCCACATTAGAAGAATCGTGTCTATACGCGGCATGTTTCCGTGTGTTGGTACGCGTATACGCTTAATGTTGGTTCCTGTGTGTGCATAGTTTGCTACACTGTGTGTCGCATGTAAAGATATATCTACGCGTGTGAACGGCCCTCCGTGTGCCCCACATGCAGGCAACATTTATAGACTCACATGTCCGGTTTAGTGTTTTATATATTATGTATATAAATACTTTAGTCGTGCAATGAACCAGGTGCTTGTCCAGATCGATAAATTTCGCGAGTATTGGAACGTATATTTGGATCATTAGTATTCGCCATATGTAATTTTAACGGTAATTGACAAGATTCGTCGATACGAAATTTCTTCGACGATGATCTGGTGGAAAAATCGTTGAAATTCTATATTTAGAATTTCTCGGTTCTACTATGCACGGTAACTCCACGCTTCTCGATCGAGCGCAAAGATCTCTTGCGCTAGTGCCGCTCTCAAATTTCTGCGACTGGCAATAAGCAAGTTATTATATCGCGGTGCTGAAAATCAGGTAGAATATAATTTCAATCCTGCCTCCTGCACACGTATTGCATAAAATTCCCATGCGAGCTAGTCAAATATATCGTATAAATATGCATACGCGAATTAATATTTGTCCACGTGTAACTTGCGTAATAACGCACACGTAATACCACGAGAGTGTGCATCTTTCGATATTACACGTATATTCGTCTCTTTCATAGGTGAACCGTGCCAAAATGCGAAAGTATCCTATATATCGATCAACGTATTATTAAACCATCGAATAGAGATTGATGAAATATTAACGTACAATGATTCCACCAAAAATCCCTTCTAATCGTCGTCCGCCGTGTGCCAATGTAAATTTGCTAAACGGAAGAAGAACCAGGAACGCTTCGTAGTCTTGACGAGATAGCTTAAAATATTTAAAAGCGGCATTTACTCCCCATTTTTGTGTACGCACGCGGCCAAAACAGTCTAAAGACAGATGAGTGATTTCAACACACGAATTGATACCACGCGACGTCACGAGCACCCAACCTGGTGTTCGCCAGACACGATCTATCGATATTAGTTGGCAACAACGACTTGCTCGTCAACGCCAAGTACATCGCTTAACGATGAAACTCGATCATTTTCACCAGCTTGTCTTCGCTTATTCTTTTCCCATGTTATACACCTATTCGTCCTTCTAATTTCGAACCTACTCAGTGGCAACTACTCGACCTTAACTTCTTATTAAAAAAAAAAAAAAAAAAAAAAAAAGGAAAATTATTCCGATAAGACGAGCAACGAACGTCGACGAAAGCACGTAATTAGCCACGAGATTTAATCGATAACGAGAGTACGCGCGCAGCAAACAAAAATTCTCAGATAAAGCGACTTGTTAATTATTGAAATTCACTGCCTGCGAACGCACCCACGTTTGTATGTACATTCTCCAGGACACAATTAGGTTTACAGCCATGCCACACTGCACGTGTAATACCCGCAGCATGAATAATTCTATCAACTTGCCGAGGATCTGTACCGATATTAATCGAGAATAATCGCCGTGAATTTCTCACCAGCGAATACTCTGACCATTAACGTCCATAGAATCGTCGAACGTGCTACTTCGTTCCACGTATTTCAAATGTTTCGACGTACACAAGCAATATATACTGTGCCAAATGGTGAAACCTTATCGCTCAATAACGACGAGACCACGTTGCTCGTTAATTACATGCTAATGATAAGATGCTTATATGCGCTTATAAACCTATGCGTTACAGCGTTTACGCTTATAGAGATATCTTTTATCAATATACGTACGTTATACGGAACGGTTTGACGTCGTTAGAACTGTTACGAGGCTCGACGCAGTACGTTTAATCGATACATTTACGCGTTTCATACATTTTCAGATTGGTTTCAAATTTTACCTATACAGTCACGGCGATCTTTTCTCGTTGCAGCGTCAACGAAATTTCCAAATGTTTTACGTAATACGTACGATACGGACGTAAAAGTTCTCTACGGTATGCGTTGAAATAATTTTGCGCAGGAAAATATAGCGTAGCTCTATACTGTACTTTACGTTCGTAAACATACTATTCGCATTCTACGATTTCTCAGCCGTCTATCGCTCGTTATAATCGTTAAGAGAATTCTTTGTCGAAATTAGTACGAGGAAACTTTCGCACTGGGCCATTGCGCATCCAGTTAAGCTCCGAATGATTTATGCGCGTTAAAGCAGAGCCGAACAACGCTAACGTAGCGAGTTGGCTACTATTTGTATCTGTTTTCGCGTTAATTGGTAAGATACGTTCAAAGATAGAAATACTGTGACTGATGCTAGTCGAAGTATGACGAAACCGACTGCATACACTCGACCGCACGCTCGTGTAAAATGAAATCAGAGCGGATTGGAGCAACGAGACCACAGAGGAAGCCGAACCGCGGATATCATCAGGAACAATCTAGCAAGCACGAAAATTACCATGCAATTAAATTACAAAACTCGATCGCGATTTCGCGATTAGAATGCTTATAGATAGATCGTTCGCGCCAATATCGAAATAATCACTTTGCACGGATAAACAGATTCCCCATCGAGGGATTCCTAAGAAATACAGCAAACGAGACTCGCGAACTTGACGTTGGTGATGGAAATAAATGCTACTCGAATATCAAATAATTTAACTGGCTGGCTGTACCTATCTTCTTTAAACTGACACTGAAATAGATCGGAGGTACGAACTCGCGATGTTCGACAGAGATTTCGTTCGATACTCCGACGGTAAATTGGCGATATCGATTACTGGATAAAAGTTACTTTCGCTAAGAAGTATAATTCTTTGCAAACTTTGAAACGACATAAACGTGTCTTGAATATTTCCTTGAAAACGGTAACAGATTTACATTCAACGGTAACAAGGATTATTGATATTTCTAGCAATGTATTAAACGTATCGATTTTACTTGGTATAGAAAATTGTATAGAAAAGCAAACGAGTAAAATCTTCGACAACGAGAGAATCCGAAAGGACCGAGAAACCAGCCGAGCGATATGCATAGCAACTAACATTAACGATCTTGGCTAACCTTAAGTCAACCTTAAGATTTACGGTAGAAACCAATAGCGTGAAATACCTGTGAGCTCTATACCGAACGGAAGCCACCGAATTGTTTCGTTGGAACTTCCCCAGACGGCGTGTAGTAAGTGCAGCCGCGAATAGATATCCCTAAAGCTACCAGAATCCAATTTAACGTCGTACCTAAGCTACGCTTCGCTTTCCAGCATATTTTAATCCTCGGCATTGTCTACACTGTCGGCACGGATTCATTATCCACGATTGCCAACGATCTGCTAACCTGAACGCCATTCTACCACCTTGCCCCTCCCCCTCCCATTGATCGCAAACGCGACCTTGTTATTCCCTTTTACGATTTATCGATTCGAAGTTCGTCGTGTTTTACCTCGAAGGAACCGTAATAAAAAGGAGACTCGCGGCTCTCTAAATGTAAATGGAGTTTCGAATGATCGAAGATGCTTAACGCGTTCGACTCCGTGCACACGGGTCACTGATCATCCGCGACTTCCACCAGGGGACAAACGTTCGTTAAATGGAATTTTGGATTTTACGTTCACCCGCCGATATAACTAAACGCGAGATTATAAGAACTTACGATATTTATAAGAAAGATGTAGTCTTTCGAACTAATCGAAAGGGAATCGTTCGTGCAACTGTATCTCGGTCGGAGGATACAATACGCCATGTAGAACGCCGATATCACGAAGCTACGAGACACGGTTAAATATGTAGCCGATTTCTGCAAAACGGTGAGCGCGTCTAAGTATATAAGCCCTCGGCCCACTTGCCATTCATTGCTGCCATTATCAGCCACGCTGTCGCCCCTTTCGCCCTATATCGTTTCCGTTCCGCATACGTCACGCTCATGTGCACGATGTACAACGGTATAACTCCTTGCGAATTTACGAGTTAGAAATCGCGGCAATGCGCCGGCCATAAGTGAGCCGCGCGCTCGTACGTTCGGCAGCTATGAGCACGTGACCGATAAACGTGCATACGAAGAAAATTCCAGCATTTATTGTACTTTTATGATATTATAATATATGGCGCGTCATCACGGATCGGAGGACTGATGAAAATTGTAAATAATTTTCTAGAAATTATGCCGACGTAAATAGTCGATCGTACATAAATATATATATATATATGGAATCATGGGATGAAATATTTCGTACGAAACGCGATCGTACGATATTCAAACGTATGGTCTTCGGGGCGCGGCGCGTTTATCTCCTCTGTTATCGTAATCATGATCAAACAATTTAAAGTTGCAGAGTTCGTACGGGTACGATAGCAGTCTAGTGCCTCCAAGAATCGTTGAAGATATATTTTCAGCCATACTAAGGGCACGATGTGACTGCAAAAATTATCGAAATAAACCACCCTTACTTTCCAACCAAGTGTCCTTCAATCGTATTCCGTACGTTCCATTCTCACGCTGTCGAATTATTTCGTGATCGTACGAAAGTATCACCAAGTAACAGGAAGTTTAATATACTCGAACGTAAATAATGAGCGTGTAAACGATAGAACAAGTTGCGATAACATTCGCCTGGAATATTTCTCCATAAACGCGACAGGCTAACGACTAATTCCGCTGTATGCAGAGTTAATCCAAAGGAAGAAGGAACAGATTTCGCGCCTTTCGCGAATCAACCACTTTTACCACGGTGCCCTGTTTAGAGTCGTGCAACCGGTGTAAAAGCTGGCGCGCTTATTTGTCTTCAAACGCGTTGCAACTTCCTTTCACCGTCTTTGCCGATAAAGGGCGGCAAAGTGAACCGCCGGGCCCTTCGTGGCCGACATACCATTAAAATCGACCCTTTTTCGACTTTTCCAGCGCGTTCACCGACGAAACATCGCGCCGTCGGAGACGCGGCTTTACGACGTAGAAACATCGCCGACGAATATAAAATGTACATACATCGGCATGCATAAAAGCTGCGCGAGTTGCCGGGCTAAGCGAATCACCGACCCATAAACCATCCTTGACTCTGTCCTCGTCTTTGCCTACGAAGCGCCTGCACCGCAGAAATTGAAAACTATCGGCGTCGTTGGTTGGCTCGGTGTCGCGCGCGCGTATCGCCTTACGGGGCTGGCGGAAAGAGGCGGAAAAAAGTACAAAAAGGATTCCTTTTTTTTCCATTCACTGCCGTAGTCGCTCAAAGGGCGGCTGAACCGGCGTTCACGAAACCGTGGTGAGATGGTAACGAAGCGCGACGATTTCTAAATAACCTCGAAGTGGAGATAATTAGGGACAAATTTAATTGCGGCCATTCAACGCGATGTACCGGCCAGGATGTTTCACAACCAGGTCCGCGTAATTAACCACGCAAGACATTTTTCCAACGAAGTTGAGAAGAGGAAAACAACGCAAGTATATCTGCGGAACAAGAGATTCAAATGGCCGAAGACCAACTCCAAATTATGTATATCACCTCGTAAATGGGACTGTTGGAATTCTTCTTCTTTTTTTTTTTTTTTTTTAATTTATTTTATTCTGCGTTCTACAATTCGTCCGACGGGACATTTGATAAATTTTTATATCCCTGTTGCAAAATAACACGTGGATGGTTACCCCCAGCGGGATACCATCTGTTGGAATTGAAAGCAGAAGATGGTGAAACGACCCGATTTCCAACGATCGACGTGGATCTTTTTTCGCTAATGCAACGAAGAAGCACATGGCCAGTGGAACGATGGATTTTGTTGCTCGCGTACGATCTATGGAAGATGCGAACCGATCTTCTTCGTGTTCTACCTACGTATTAGGTTGTCCCGAAAGTTTCTTTCCTTTTGTAAGGAAATAATAGATGCACAAGCTCTTTTCGTTTTATGTTATTTTATCGAATCATCTACGATCCATTTTCTTCTGTTTCTATTCGATAAAAGTAATATAAAACAGAGAACGCGGTGCATTCATTACTTCCTTACAAGGCGAAAGACTCTTTTGGAACAACCCAACGTGCATGTATTTCGTAGCGGCGTTGATACGCGTCTTTAGGTTCGCGAGCAATATTTCTCTAAATGTTGATCTAGATGGAAATAAAGGAAATTTGGTGACAGCGTGCATACGTAGAAACGCGTCAGGATCTTCAACGCGATTTAAAGAAATAAAAGATAGCGCCAACGATAGACTGAGAAATATCAAACGAGATGCTCGAGACATCGTGATAGATCGATACAAAACAGCACTGTGCTTTAATTCGTCCGTCCAACATCCTAGTGTTCTCTTCGCCGCTATATTTTCCTACGTTCTTTCGTTCGTTTAAGGCAGTCGAAAATATCGAGAAAAGTACGCGGTATAGCCGATGTTTAAAGAATAATTACATCCACGCAAATCGATAGGAATCGCATCGACGCGAAAGAATTACGTTTCAGAAGTACGAAGCGCTACTGAAATTCTTCCTATCGGTCGGTAAGGCATACATAGAGAGAGAGAGAGAGAGAGAGAGATGCCGCTTGCTGGCACGTGCTACTACTAAAGAGTACTCGTTTCCATCGTATCTCTGTAAGAGGTCAACGAGCAGTCAGGATTAGGGCAAGTCCTCTTCCAACTCTATCATATTCTCGTTACGTTTCTTTATGCGAGACCGGATCGTTTCGTTCAAACACCAAGCTCATTCCCAAGCCAATACCAAAAGAACGGAACCCGATACATATTAGGACGTCGTTTTGTAATTTATTGCACGCAATAACGCGCGTAATTTATAAAACAAAAGTTGTTCGAATAGTTGGAGCAAGTTGCGGTTAAGTTATCGATTAGCGCTAGAACCTCTGTATTTGTTCCGAGCCTGGATGGGAATCCCGCCATAAATCAAGTGCTATTGACACCAGTTTATGGTGTCGGAGCCTAAAAAGTAACGACAAATAGGCAGAAGCCTAGCGAAAGTTGTACGAGACGAATTATTTCCTTTGCTGGGCACCAACGGCGCAGAAAAAAGGTGGCGCCTAAGGATACGTGATTGGATATTTTTCATTAAAGAAAATCAATCATCCAGGCGAGAACTGCTATTTAGAATATTGCAATATATTTGTCGAAACCCGAGAAGCTGAGAAGTCTGCGATTAACAAAAGAGAGAATGGAACGATTGACTTTAGATTACTCGGTTGTAGCGTTATATGGTCTGTAGTAAAGGCTATCGTTAGCAAAAGAAAGTTGTCTTTGATAATAGTTTACTATGATCTTTGATTGCCTGATACTTTCTTTGAACGTCTATATCATGACCGCTATAGAATCAACTTATGTCTCAAGGACCGCTTACAAAACAAGACGGACAAGTTTATTCAATTTCTGAAAGAAATCAAACTCCTAATCAGAATAATATCCTGATAGTTTCAAAGCTTATA
Source organism: Bombus waltoni (assembly GCA_014737395.1). Lineage (NCBI taxonomy): Eukaryota > Metazoa > Arthropoda > Insecta > Hymenoptera > Apidae > Bombus > Bombus waltoni. Next base: position 3,434,058 of record JACXII010000003.1, read on the forward strand.
TATACTGAATAATTGTTAACAATCAGGCAGTTGAGAAAAATAAAAAAAAAAAGGAAAATACAGATAAAAGAGTACTACTATTGTTATTTCATTACTATGTTAAGACGCGTTATGAACAAAATTTACAGAGTAAACACTGATAATTTAAAATGTCCCGAAGAAAATTAGTAAAAGCCAAGGGTCACTCGAATCAGCTGTCGCAAACAGTTTATTAAGATAAAAAAGTGATTCTAAGTGGGAGGTAAACTAAACGCATTGAAAACGATCGTAGAGGAGAGATAGAATAAAAAGAAGGGAAATTTCTAGAGAATACGCGTGATACGACCAACCGAGCCTATGGCCTATCTGTCTCGTCACATAATCGCGGCAAAAGAGTCTCGCCAGAGCTGAAATTATTGCGTTTTCTTGGACCACGTCCAAACACCGACAACTAACAGCCGTGTGATTATTGCAACATATTCTACTGTACTGGCCTACATCGATGCGACGAAGATCCCGCACTCGATACTTCGACCCATCGATTCTTCCCATATTTTCGATAATCTAACTTAACCTTAAACGCAACGTAACTGTAGTTAACACGAACTACGGTTAAAAATAAAAAAAATAAAAGACAATCGAACGAAAAAAATGGATAAAGTGAAATTAAACGAATTACTTAATCAAGAGATTTGAATTAGCTTTAATAACGACCTGCTGGTACGACGTCGCGTTCGTAAAAGACATAGAAACGACGCGAGCACCACGGACCAAGTAACGCGGCACGTGGTCGAAACTCCAACAAGTTATCATGATCGTTAATCATCCCTTTAATAATCACGCGCGATTACATCGAACGTAATTTTGCGTTCCCGTAAACATGCGACCTCTCTCGATTAAGTATGTAATTCAAGGTCGAGCGTCGTGCGCAACTCGCGCACGGCCTGGAAAAACTAACAATAACAACGAGTTGGCAAAGCCTTTTTCACCCACGGTATCGACGATTAAACCGTTTGCGAATTGGTCGCGCGTTCTCTCTCGCATTTCGTTGAAAAGCATAGCACGTGAAACTCGATAACCCGATGTCGGTGAAAGAGCGAAAGAGAAAGAGAGAAAGCAGCGATTAAAGAGGCATGCAACTGACAGTCAGATGACAGCTGACTGAGTGACCCATACGTATCGCCCCTCCCATTGGACGATTCTGAATTTTACTTCGAATCGACGTGCTCAGAGGGTGGCTTTTGTTTCCATAGAATAAGAGAGCTTACCACCTTGCTTACGAACTGGCATCCCGTTTGGTGACAACTAAATCCTGGTGCACGTATACGTCAGAACACAAGGCTATGGATGGATAAAGGGTGAACGTCGACAAAGAAGCGTAAACGGCACTACTTTACGGAAGGGTGAAGAAACGGGAAAGAGAGTAACACAAAGAACGGTGTGTCACTTCGATACTCCACGATCGCGCACGGTTCACTATTGTCACGCGAATCGACGACCTGTTTCACGGGTGGCGTAGACGGGCATATACACGGCTCGGCACGTCACTCGCGAGACCTCCCGGTGGCCCGTCGAAACGTGGTAAAACGAAACGGATATAAACACAGGCCGCCACCACTCGGCCACGGGCAATATGGCGTCGCGCTTATTCTAGCAGTCGGAAAACTAACTAGTCGCGAGAACGCCACCTCCGATTGGTCGATCGCACCATACGTGACGTCAGGTTGTCTCGTGACACACTCCCCCGTGAAAGCAACCCCTACGAGGGCACCGGCGGACACACACATATAACTTTTGGAAATATTCATATCGGATACATAAGGACGATATTTTTATTAGAATGAGAAAGAGATTCATTTCAGAGAATGTATTATTTTAATATTAATAATACAAGTTATTTAAATATCGACGGTATGTTCAAAGTTTGTAGTTATATCTGTATAAACTTCCAGTATGTGTCGCAAGCTGAAAAGGCTTCAAACAGTGACATCTTACGGCGAAGAAGAAAATGATAATCTGTAGAAAGATTCACATAATATGTATTCTATGTCGAATCGGTAATGCTGATACGATAAAACTCATCGAATCGTGTGTTAAAAATATATACAATGTATTACACGGCGCCAATGAGAAATTGTAGGTAAACGTTTATAATAAGATCTAAGAAAGTGAAAAATGATAAAAATATCCTTGACCCAGAATTTAAGTAATTCCGATGTTATCAAAAATCGAACCAGTTTAATTAAGCAATGGGAACCGCAACATGAAGTGTATGTAATGTTATTTTGTAACATAATTCATATATTTTTTGTTAACATTGTAAAGACATAATATTAATAAATTTGTTCGAGTTGGTTCGTTATTTGCAATACAAATATTATAATAATATCGTATTACTTTTCCAAGTTGGTCTTTAAGATATGGAGATTTCATAATAGCATCGATGGCTGCTATTAACGGGACAATAATTAATTCAATATTCAGAAAACAATTAAAGCTACGTCATCATGGTTGGAAATTTACTATGCTATTTGTATCATTAAGCTCAGCAATTACTGGATATACATCTCATAAAGTTGTACGTTACGATATATAAAGAACATTAAATCTTCTTACGATAAAAAAGAATAGCGATTAATTAATTTATAATAACAATACATAACAAAGTAACAATTATTATTTTCAGTTTATTACAGATAATGTGTTATTATTTGGCACTAAATATACACAGTATCAAGAATTGAAAGCAATTTCATTGCTGCAAGCTAATGCATTACTATATTGCTTAATAACAGCTCCAACAATAAATCTTGCAGTAAGATTTTTCTATTCCTTTATTTTCTGTACTGTAATTAATCGATCTTTTACATCTAAACAGTATGTTGTAGATTGCTGGAACTATAGGATATAGAATTCCATATCTATCTGAAAAAAAAGAACTTCTAAAATTTTGGTGGAGTGTTGTCAGACCTCGTGCTAGAATCATATCACTTTTGTTCCTCTGTAATATGTTTGTAGCTGGCACAGTGACCTACTCGCAAAAAATGTCAATGAAAAATATGACAGATATTATATTCAAGATTCATAAATACCTGGACGAGACAAGGGTATAGTTATATACGTATTACTTATTATATGCTAATATACGTATGTATTTTGCTGTATATACATAATATATTTACGTATTTATTCTTATATTTTATACAGAATACAAGCAAGGACTCTAACCTGTCAGGTGTATAACTCTCGTTTTCTTAACAATGTTAAATGTATTATATAGTAAAACATTGATAGTAATAAATTGATCTATATAATTAATCAATGTGTATGGGATAATTTTATAAAATTTATTCATTTTAAAAATGTATAACAAATTCTAGTAGAATTTAATTATTTATTTAAATATTAAATTAGACTCTATAAATCAATTACATGTGCATTGTAATTATAGTATACTTGACCTTAAATATGAAGTAATTCTTTTTATCTAAGTGTAACATCTTAAAAAAATAATTTCATAAATTTAGAAAAAAAATATGTGATCATATTGTAAATCTTGGACAATGAGCAGATTCAGTTGATCTATTATCCTGAATAACTTTGTAAATTAAAATATAGTTTTAAAAACTGGCTATGTTATAAAATATGGCATTTGGTAAGACTTTATTTGGAACATTATAAAATTTTGTGTATTATAAAAAATATATTATAGTTTCATTAATTATAGAGCACAACTTTTCCTTTTGTTTCAAACAACAAATTACTGTAACTATACACATGAGCGATTTTTGTGTTTGAATAAATTTATATCTTTATAAATAAAAATACACTTATATGTACAAGATATTATATATATTTCTATACAAAAAAGTAATATAAAATATTAATTCCAAAAATTTTTCACTATTATATTTAACAAATTCTCCATTTTTTATATTAGAAACAGTATATGTAATGTTTAATGTTTAAAAAAGCTATTAATGCTTACAATTATACATACCACACATCCATTTTTACTTTCTCAAATATATTACTAAGAGTGAAATATATTCATTTTGTTTTAATATCACAATTTTTTGGACTACAATCATAAATGCAAACGTTGGTATGATGGCAAAAGTATACACATTAAGTACATTTATTTTCCAACTATTAATTAGGAAAAAGTCGCAATAAAAGAGACATACTATGGACAAAAAATGAAATAAACAATATCATTTTATATAAGCTAAATGAAAATATATTTATATTAAACATAAAACAATCTGAAAAAGATTTTCACCTGCATTTAGCTTGAATATGTAATATTATTATCACTACATTTAGTACTTTGTAAATAATGATTTAGAGAGGATAAGGCCATCATACTCAGGATTCTATTACCTTTGTTAACAAACATATTTTCTTATGAAGTAAATACGTGTGAAACAAAATACATACTACGTAATAGACACCACTGGAAATATCAAAAGATTAAGTTCAACTGTTTTTAGTACCATATTTTTGTATTCCATAGCTTTTACAGAAAGACATTTTTCATAATGATTATGATATAATGATAAATAAAAAAATTTTACATATATATATAGAAATGAAAGATGATTTTGTAAGGATAAGATGATAAAATTAATAGATATTGAACACAATTGTGTACATGAAAAATAATTAACTTCTATTATAATGAATGCTTGTTGACTGGCCATTATATTATTGCATTGGTAATTAATATATTGTAAACAACAATTAAATGTATCTGTATTTAAATAATAAATGTTGCCAGATATATGATAAATGGGGGGTCCTTTGAGAGAACCCCAGGGCAGTTGCTAGCATCTTCGACCTTGCCAATGTGTCAAATAATCTTGATAACTCACAGTCACTTTCTCACTCTGGTATCGAGTTAATTTCAAACTACGTCTAATATCAGGAGTAACTAACCCTTTATAGCCTCCTTTATGTAGCAAAGAGTCTATTGTTTCAATTTGGCTCCATCCTAAATAAGTAAAATTCTACCTTTACGAAATACTTGCAATTATTCTACAAGCACCTTTACACATAAGCATAACTTAAACATAATTTAATCATTAAATAAGTCATTAATTCATTAATATGTGTTGCTTCGCATTATAGAACGATTGTTTAAAAAATTTTCTTAAGGATACAAATTCAAATTTACAAAATGAAAATACAAACCTTGCTCTATTGCTACATCCGGCAAATATGTAGCAGTTCGTTTATTGCCCTTTTCATTATGGAATTCTATACGAATTCCATGAACTCCTATTATCCAGTCTAGATAATCTGCTCCATCTTCAAAATGTCGTAGTATAGAAACACTTACATGTAATCGTGGAAGTTCTTCCAATGTTATCGGATTAAACCGTGAATCCTTGAAAGCACTATAAAAAATAACGTATATAAAGTATTTTTTATATTGGTATTATTATTAATAACACCTAAAATAATACCTAGTAGTAGCATATTCCCTTAATCCAGCATGCAACTGCATTGCATTGAATGTACCAATGCAACCCCTTAATCTCATATCCTTACCCGTGGTCCATGTTACAAATAAAGGGCTTCAATATAAAAATATTAATAAATATTAATACTTTAATATTAATTTTGATAAAATATATATTAAAATTTGAATACAAAATTCTCACCTAACTGAACTTGAAAACTGATATAAAACCAAAAAGCACAAGTTTTTTAAAAATCCTAATTCAAATATTTATGGATGTAATTTTATCTACATAGTTACTACTTATATCTATTTTTACCAAACATTTTCAAGTATTTTATAGGTCATAAAATAATAAAAATAAAACATGTTCAATGATTTTTCTTATTTTCAACTGAATAAAAACTATTTGAATACAAAGATTGTTGCAACAATATTTGAGACATATTTACAATATCATATTCATAAAATAAAAATTATAACCTTCGAATACAACTATAAACACGAAATGTAAATACGTGTAATGAGACGATTAGAAGATAAAACATAAATAAAATATCAAAAATATCATATTGGAAGATACGTATTTTAAAATTTAAGATCATGAAAAATTGAACTGTTAAAAATAGCAAACAAGAAAGTAGCTGAATGGGAATGATATCGATATAAAATACTCACAAAGCTTCGTTACTGAAGTTGGGTGGTTTTGGTGGGTCAAGTTGGTGCAGTTGGCAGTAAAGGACATCGAAACAATAAAAGCCCATCTCAGGCTGAACAATTATAGAGTTCCGTATACGAATACCATTTTGTAAACTTACGGTATTATTACGTGGTATACTCGTAGAATCATTCAACTTTTGCTTTTTCGTTCCACAACAACCAGCTGCCATGGTTCCTTGGTTAATTCTTCTAAGTACGATAGGTGCGATCGGTTCCGTATCATGCATCTTATTCATTCGTTGCTGTTGCTATTGCACATGAGATTATGTTGCACGCGTTCCGCTAGATGTCTCATCACTCAAAAAAACAGCTGTTTCATTGCCCGCTATTTTCCTACTGAATGTTTCTCTAATGCCAGAATGCATATTATTGTTTTAGTTAAAGTTTAAAAAATACATGAATAACCATCAATCTATATATTTTGGATATTTAAGTATAATTAATAAATACATTTATGCACCAATTGAACGAACTTATTTTATCATTAATTACGGAGTACGTTACTAATGAATTTTATCCTTTTTTTAAATACATACATAAACGTACTAATTGTTTCGTAGCTATAACTTAGTTATAATACATAATTTCAAACAATTTGGAGCAATTAAAGAATATTAAATGTTTTAACACTATATGTTATACAAATTAAATATGTATATAATAGAATAGGGATATTAATAACAACAATTGCAATAGTGTAATCAAATTTGATAATATAAAATTTTTATTCATTTGTTCCAATTATATAATGAATTATTAAAACTTTTCTTTATATTCATTCAATTGTGGACTTTTCATTTTTTATGAATCTATGTAGATACATATTATTATGTATAAATTATTTAACAGAAATCCTCTTCATTAGGCACAATACACATTTTGTCCATTAAAATACATTCGAAGTTGAAAATAGAATAATATGCTCTTTTTAAGTGAGCTACAGCATAAAATATTAAATCTTTTTAATTGTAATTGCAAGTACTCTTGTAATTATACAATGTATATTACCATTTAACTTTAGTATCCAAATTAATTTTAAAAGAAAACTGATCTTAATTATTTGTACATGAAAAATTTATTATGCACATAAAGACAACAAAGTTATACCTCTTATATAATATTATATGTTTTATATTATTCTACATTAATGTAAAAACATTAATTCGACATAAATATAAAAAAATGTATATTTATTTCATATTGTTTTCGTCCCTTAATTATGTTAATTTCTTTTATTTTATTACTAATTGTTGTTATAAACTTTAAACATTTTAACTTAAAATAGTAAATTTATTCACTGTGAATATTTTATTTTTAATTAAGGAATTGAAATGTTCTATTGTCACAAATCGAGCACATGCAATTAGTATTCAAATACTGGACATTATTTAAGTATATAACTGGCAGTTAATTAGACATCACATAATGCTGAGTACATATACATATATATAAATAATGAATAATAAAACTATACCAAACAAATGCTTATATCAAAATAACCCAAGTATATTATATATTTTAATTAAAATAATTATTAAATTATAATTAACAAAATCAAGTTTTTCTCCACTCGTATTTGTTAATAATAAGAAGAGCTTTGATATATATAATAATAAAAGCAGTAATTAACAAATTGGCAGTGTATAGAAGTAGTTAAGTGAAGGTTAGTAAATAAAAAAAGTAAAAATATCAACACATGGAAGAACACATTTTACTGTACCTCAAAAATCACCAAATATTTGCTTCATCGAATCATTTTAACATGATATAATAATAAGTTGTTTCAACAAAAACAAAGTAATAATTATGTTACAGAAAGCAATAGCAACTCTATTTGTGTTTTATGAGTCACAGAATATTAAAATCACAATGAGATCGTCACATTTTCATCTACAACTATAGTACAACTATTATTAACACATTTTAATAGTCATAATGCAGTCCATTGTTTATTTACAGTAGAGGTCCCATTCTATCATTTTTATTACATTGCTATTTTTTTTAGGAGTATTATCTAAATTTCGTAAAATTAGTAATAATTTTCAAATAAGTATCTACTATTAATTTAGTTGATTATGACTAATCTTAGTTATGATTATTCACAAAGAATTACATATTTATCTATTCAGTAGTACGATCCTTTGCTGTAATAAAACGCTGGACTATAATATAACTAGAATTATTAAATTTCAATGTATCAATGGTATAAAAAAAAAGAAATAAAAAATAAAAATCGATATTGTTTATAAAAAATTAAACGTTATTAAAGGCTTTGACTTTTAGAAATTTCAGTGCACTAATGTAAGCATTTGCACATATTAAAATAAAATTTATGTATGCCATCAATACAATGAAATTTAAATTAGTAAGTTAAAAATTAGTACTTACATATATATTATTCATAACTTTATCATGAGAAAACAACGATAAGGAAGTTCTTAACTTTCTTTGCATATGATTAATTTAAGAGAATGTAACATATAGTTTTAGTCAATTATCTAATTCATATTAATTTAACCATCTATATGAATTTCCGATAACTTTCGATAAATAATAATACAAAAGTTATGCAGAATGTAATAACTATATACTATGTATGAATTAATAGAACATTGTTAGAAGAAATATTATCAATAGAAAATTTAATGTTTTTCAATCTTCACTTATGTATTTATCTAAAAATGATATTCTATATTTTTTATAATATACGGATAATAGAAACATTTTCGCGTGAATTTGTACATTAAACCTTGTGAAGCAGGCAGTGAATTGCAGGCAGCATCACTGTGCTAAAGTTATTCATATCACTCGTATACTGCAGACATAAATACAAATGGACACAATAAGTATGATGGCAAAGCTAATTGCACATTATGTATAATCTATTTCTTGATTTTAAAATATTTATTCTATGAACTGAATCGTGTTGTTTAACTTATGAACGCATTAAAATACATGAGAATAGGCAATTATATTATAATACATGTTCTAAAATCTGAATATTTGACATATAGTTTCATCAATGATTATAAATATTAAAGTTAAAAGTTGATGCACTTCTCGTACATGCGTATATAGTTTACGATTATACCAATTATTAGATAAATAATGATATTAATTACGTCATTTGAGATTACGAAAAAAAGACAGTGCCATCATACATAAAATGCTATTGTCCTCAAGGAGGACTATGTGGTATCATAAGGGGAAAACTGTGTATGCAGAAACATACAAAGTACAGTAGGCACCATTTTAAACAATGAAAGATTGCAAACAATAGTCGCCTCCAATGTCATTTTCGTTTACGAATTCCACGATCAGCAGTTTCTTGTGATGAAAAACGATGAACACGGGGAGGAGGATGGAGATGAGAATGTGGTGGAGGGTAAGATGAACTTGTTTGATCCCACCAAAATGATGAGTAATCCCATATAGGTAACATAACGGGGGAAACAGGAGGTATTGGAAGAGGATGAATAAATGCAGGATGATTACGTTGTGTCATTACTAATCCATGTTCTTGACTGGCCATATAAGAATTGTATTGAGTGTTATTGTATAGTAGATGGGAGGTGTGAGATGTATTAGCGTTATAATGAACTGCAACAGAATTTGGTGGCAATTGGGGTCCTTGACTAGGACCCCAAGCCAGCTGCTAGCATCTTCGGCTATGCCAATGTGTCATATAATCTTGATAGCTTACGGTAACTTTCTCACTCTGATATCTTGTTAATTTCACGCTACGTCTAATATCTGGAGTGACCAATCCTTTGTAGCCACCTTTATGCAGCAATGAATCTATTGTTTGTATCTGGTCCCATCCTAAACACAATAAACTGTGCTTTTCAAAATACCTAATGTTCATAGCATAGAATTTTATATCGTGTAGTATAATAAAGAATTATAGTCTGCAATAAAAGTAGTACCAAAGGTAATGAAACATAAGTAAATTACAAACCTTGTTCTGTTGCAACATCAGGTAAATAGGTAGCAGTTCGTTTATTACCCTTCTCATTATGGAATTCAATACGAATCCCATGAACACCTACTTCCCAGTCTAAATAATCAACACCATCTTCAAAATGTCTCAGAATTGAAACACTTACATGTAAGCGCGGTAATTCATCCCGTGTGATAGGATTAAAGCGTGAATCTTTGAATGCACTTTAAAAAGTTCCAGATATTTTTTAAAATATAAAGCAATATTTTATCTAAAATAAAAATATAAAATTTTACCTAGTTGTTGCATATTCTCTAAGTCCAGCATGTAACTGCATTGCATTAAATGTTCCAATGCAACCTCTTAACCTCATATCTTTTCCGATAGTCCATGTTACAAATAATGGGCTATAAAATACACAATGTATACAGATATATGTTGTTTTTTATATTATTTATAAATAAGGATAAATTCAGGCAAAATATATCATGGATATGTGGATTAAGTTGATAATCTAAGAAAATATATTTTCTTTGTAAAATAAAAACTTGTTTTTATACAATAATAAACAGAAAAAAAGGTAATAAATAAGTAGGAAATAAATTAAATTTTTACAAAAGATCTTATAGATATATATATACATATATATACGCAATAAATGATTTTTATTTTTATGTAAATAATATCATGAACATAAACAAATAATAAATAATATATTTCGAAAGTGAAAACTAATATCGAACTCCAGGTAGGCGATAAATTCTTATAATAAAAGTTGTATTTCGTTGTTTGGATATATCAACATTGTAACAAAGAAACTCAAGGAAGGCGAAGGTACACGAACGCAACATTTGAACAGAAAAGAGAGAGCAGCTGATACGCAAGCATATAAGACAAAGATAACTATATAAGAGAAAGAGATGGTAATATGAAAGAAAGAATAGAAAATTTAAAAAAGTAAAGACAGTGACAGCAAATATTATTACTTACAATGCTTCGTTGCTAAAATTGGGCGGTTTTGGAGGGTCGAGTTGATGTAATTGGCAATAAAGAACATCGAAGCAAAAGAAGCCCATCTCAGGCTTCACTATTACACTGTTTCTTATTTGTATGCCATTTTGTAACACCGAGCCGTTACAAGAAACACTTGACGAATTGTTCAGCTTTTGCTTTTTCGTCCCACAACAACCTGCAGCCATGTTTTCTTAGTCGATTCCTTGAACGGTCGCTACTACTGCAGATACGATCGGTCCTCGACCCACACGACTTCCATTCTTCTCTCCTGCTGTCGCGGGCGCGATCGCGCGCGCGTTCCGTTAGATGTCCTCATATTCGTGGAAACAGCTGTTTCATTATCTGCCATTTGTTGAAAGCGCGGCATCGAACGGCGAAACTTGAAAATTGGCGGTAGCACTAGCGGTTACTTTTATCGCCGACAAATGTGTGAGAACTAATAAATTAAAAGTGAAACAAATCGATCGAATAAGAAAAAAATGGACACGGTACGCAACAAACGAAACGCTTTACGATAATAAGTATGTTTAAACAATCATATTTGAATCTTCCGTCGTGCTGCACAATGGAGGTTGTAAATTTCAGACGAAACATTTATTATGTTATCTTCGTAATGCTATTGGAGTGTATAAATAGAAGATTATTACATAATTATACTGTATGCAAAAATAATCGATACATAATCATGATTTGATTTCGATAGCACGTAATTGTTTATTCTTCATATGCATGTATGTACATGTTTGTATTATTAACGAGCAATTTTATTTCACGATGTTATATAAATTTTGTCCTATTTTGTATAATGAAACGGTACGCGATAGTTAAAGTGTCGTTCGTTTTGGCAACGCGAAAAGCACTTGAGAGACATGTGTGAATACAATTGCTTGAAGAAGAAACTATGCCGAGGGCACCGACTTTTCTAACCCCTTACCTGGCACCTGCTCACGATGCACCGGAGAAGCTCAAGGCGTGACAGCAGATTCAACCTGGCAACATGTGCATGCTTGTAGTTGTCCGGTATATTGCTAAGTGGCTATATTTTTTGTGACAGTTAACATTGTGTACTCATTGTTTATCGCGTATCGGTTGTAAAATTTGTGCCAAATGTCTAGTGAAATTACAATCTCCATTTTTTATCTACGGAAGCACACTTTCGTAGTAAACAAAGTATCGAGTCACAGAATTGAAAATTGATCCTTGATCGTATCTGGCGTTAAGTGTAGTGATACGCATAAACATAAATCTTAATCTTAAACTTGTTGGTTAAGGAGAAATGTGAAAACGTGAAGCAAAGAAAATAATGTGATATTGAATTCACTATTTATAGTAAACTTTTAAGTCGCTGTATTGTCATCATTCATTTGAACGCAAAGAAAAAGGGAAAACCTGGATGAAAAGTAGAATATGGAGAAATCGCAGAATCATTCGATGATGTTAGTGCAGTAAAAATGGGTAAGAGTTTTCCTTCTATATTTACTTCACGTATGTATGTGTCGCGTTACATTATTCGAATCTCGCTCGCCGATGGTCATTTCCAATCTTGTCTCTTGAACACGTATATATATGTATATGATGTACCATGTTTGTATTAGCTATGTACAGCTACAGTAACGTGAACACGTTATATAAAATGTGTCATAATACTTTGAACATCTGAGAGTGACTCACATTTACGCAATCTTTACGCGGCGCTCGAGTCAGATTATTTCAAATAGATACGAAACCTCGCACGGATATTCAATGAATGGAAAATTCGAAAGCGCGAACGCTATTGGGCAACTTAAGAAAATCTTGTTTCTTTTCGAATTTAATTAGAAAAAAATCGCTATCGGCGTTTCGACCGAAATCTTTCGGTTGTTTGATTTATTTTACGCTCCCGTGACTGTTTCTTGCAATTATTAATTTGAAAGAATATCCTTTTACCTATTCTCGTTTACCTTCCGGAAACGTATCACGATTCATTCTGAGATATTTATAACTGAAATAGGCATCGCTGACATCGCCATCGTACGTTCCAATTTACGCTCCGCAAATTATCCACGCTTCTGTGGCGTTGATGCACGGTCGAAGCGCACCTTAAGCAACGTCGAGTTAATTACAGTGATGAGACAGCTGTAATCGATTCGACATTTTAGTGGCAGGTCGATTCACATATAGTGCAAAGATCACGGAGGAATATCGATGAGAAATTGGTGATGTATTTATGAAAATATAATCCTCATTTTTGCTGGCAGATTGATTTTTGTGGTAGGTTTTCCACATGATATGAGGCCCAGCCATAAATTAACAACGACAAGCTATTTCACTTAGACACACAAAATGCATTTGCTAGTTTAATGTAGTTACTGTTGGTGTTGATAATGCACTTGTATGCATCCCACGGACGCGGTTTTACCATTTAGGCTACCAAACAAAAGTTCGGCCAGCAACCTACTCAAATCGATTGCGGATAGACGAATCACATTTTGCTTGAAAAAGTGTTTGCCCTGTATTATGTTTTTTTTTTTTTTTAATATCAAATATCTTTTTAAATAAAAGATTCTTTTCCTATATAAATGCGAAGATCAATTTATGTTTAAAATAGCATTTCAGATAATACATTTGCGTGTCAGAGTAAATTCATTATATCGGGAACGAAGATTAGAAAACAATTAAAAAGAATTGAAGGTTGCGCGTGATGCAATCGTCGTGTAAGTAGTTCTTGCGCGTAAGAAAAATCGCATTCCTACGTATAATTGAAGTAAACGTTAAGAAAAGTTGTAAAAATGTACGCGTGCGATTATGTACACATCATAAAGCTTGAACAATGCTCTTCCCGCAGCATTCTTTCCAATGATTGTCTGCATTCTTCTTTTCTTGTACCTACACAGCACTTGATTTCACCTTATTCTTAACGCGAGAAATTTTTCGCACTTTGTCCTAAGGAAACGGCGATCGTTCTTCTATAAAGGAATGGTGTCAAAAGTGCTTTTAGTTACTTTTCATTTTTTTTTTTTTTTTTATTTCGTTACATGAAAATGGTCATATATTTGCGCTTTAAGTCGTCTCTTTCCCCCGCCCCCACCCCCTCTACCTTTATAGTGCAAGGACGAATTCATTACAAAATTTAGAGAAACAAGTTATAATACATAAAAGAAAAATTTTGCTGTAGAGTTCGGCGGATATGTAAGTTATATTCTAACGAAGATCTTATTGTATTAAAAAAGATAGGATTTAATGCTCTCAAGAAATTACAACGATGTTCGGATAAATGACACTATGGTGGCATGCAAGGTCGGAATTTACGCAATGCAGTTCGGGAATTTCTTCAAGATATTGACGCGTCAACCGCGGTTATCTTCGTTTCTCTTTTAAATAATTACATGCTTATTGGGAAATCCTCGCCTTGAGGAGTCACTATTTGCGATATCGTTCAAGAATTCCCACACGTTTTGTCCTTGACTATAATTACCATAAATTTGTTTCTATGCAAAATTATATGCATCGTTGAACTCTGTGTGATTTTCCTTCGATCATTCGCGATTAATTCTTATAGATGCAATCTGTAGAGTTACATCTGTAAGATTTCACCTATGAAATATTCAATTGTGTGGAATATCATCGCACAACCCAACACCAATCTTTATCGCTTAAAGTTACGGTAAAGGATCACCCGAATTTCTTGATTTGGTGCGATTCCTTGCGCTTACGTATTTCTGATGAAAATATGCAAAATAAGATAACGACGGTGACTAGTAATTTTAAAACTATTATTAAGCATCTTGTTTACTATACCCACGCGTAATATCTTGTAGCCATTTATCAAAAGGAAACGCGTCAATCAATGATACTTGTTTGCTGAAATAAGATGAATTTTAATTTTTTAACGCTGTAATGAGAATTTAATGATCTTTGTAACGATTAGAAGAGTCGAATACATAATTAAAGTGGGAAGTATTGTTAAGGAATGAAATATCTATCTATCTATCAATTATCCAGAATTCTAGTATTTTATAGAATTTTAGTAATAAATATGAGAGAACAAATGATGCTTCAGCGCGCCTTCAACAAAGCTGCAGAGTATTTGCAGCGTTCCAATCCATTTGCAAGCTAGTTCGTGCCGCTGAACGTCGAAATATTTCTTAGTCACTGTAGCGCTTTCGCAAGAGGGCGTACAGGTATTACTATATTGCAGTTGCATGTGCATCGATCATTCGAACTCATTTTTTGTTTACCAGTAATTCAAAAATTTCCATTAACAAAACTCTGACAATATCTTAACCGTTTCCAATATATTATTGAGTTTATAAATGCTTGAACGTAGTATACGATAAATCTCCTTTAATATATAATAATATAAGAGTTCAAAGTTACCATAAGATTCTGATGGAAATATTTTTCAATTTTGATTTAATTATATTAAGCTCGATTTTATCTGTCCTGCTCCTCTTCGCGAGACTTTGAGGCTAATTGTAATCTTGTGTGCCCGAGCGATTCAGTTTATCGGCGAACATTGCGTCACAAGAATACATGTGCCGATTATTTTATGTAAATTAACACACAGGTTGCGCGAAGCGTGTTACCGTTTGAGCTGAATCGTACAACGTGTTCTGTATGAGCCAGTGACTCTTCTGCGTAGAAATTATGCGTTTAGACACACTGAAAGCATTTGCTACAATCGAGGTATACATTGATTGATTTCGTTTCAAACGTAAATCAAGGCAGTATTATTATCACTATGTTGTCTCGAAAAAAGATAAAAGTATTTGACATAAATGGAACCGCAAATTTGTTGTAAAAATACAGTAGATCGTGTCGTCGATAAAAAATTATTGATCATTTTGATTCGAGCGTGAAAAACTAGCGCCAAAGAACAGAAAATATAGTTTTTATTAATTGTAGAGTTCATCAATTGCACTTTATATTAATAACGAGCACCTATATTTCCACTATCACAGTTACGGAAAATGTCAGTCTAAACTGATAAATATTTCGCTAGATCTACTCCATAAAGGTTTTTGAACTTTTAACCTGGACGAAAATAGGAGAATCGAGTCGTCAACTTGCAAATCGAATCTGTTCTCATTTCGTGTCTGCCAAACACTCTTCTTTATTCACTTACGGGAATATTGGCACTGCTGTGATCTGTTTGGACTGTATTTTTAAATTTTTAATCTATATATGTACCGTTTTGGAGGATCAATCGTATTTTTTCTAAAATATAATACTTTGATTTTCAAATAGTACACACTATCGACATTTATGTATGTTCAACTATCTGTGTAATTTCTGATGTTTTATATCTCTCTATAACTATATACAAACGATATAAACAAGAATTTTTTCATATACCTTAATGATGGAGAAAAAGATATCTATATGACCGTAGCGTTAATAATTCTGACTAGAGATTACAAAAATATTGTAATTGTCTAATTTAATACTTTATGGAGCATCTACGTATAAGTGTTACTATTCTAATAGCAACATCTTATGGTAGTATTTTAAAGAGATTAGTATTAAAAGAATCTATTAATACAAACATAAATCTTTCTTAGCAGTATTCAAATACTTTTACTAGCTATCTCAATTCAAAGACGAGGAACATCGTCGTATCAACATTTCCCAAACGCTAACAATATTATTACAATCCTTGCTCTACCTTCGTAAAATTAATGATAAACATTAACGATAGCATTATGCAGAATTGAAATAGTAAGGAACAAAAGAGATATTACGTAATACCAGGTTTTTCCTACAGCTAGACTCGAGCCTGAGGTATATACTTGTTTGCTACTGCTTGACATTTTCATATTCTCAGTAGGGTGACAATAATATTCATCGTCGTTTGGTATCACATCCTTTACGATGGCAAAAAATTTTTCTAAGGGACACAGTTCTGTGCAACCAGGAATCGTTTCGATCACAAGCTGTTCGGAAACTCCAGTCCAATGTAAAACCTAGCGACGAAGTAATAAAAGTAATTATTAATAATTCAACTTTTAATGTAACATTCCATGTCTTATGGACGAAATATTTACCCGAACGTAATAATTCCCTTTCTTATCGCGTAGCGTTTCCAGAATGAGAGTAGCACCGTATGCAGGAACAATGGGTTCGTCCAATTCCAAAGCTCTCGCAACTGCAGCGACGTTCATTTCGTGCGCTGAGAAAAGGAACGCTTTCCTATCGTACGGTTCTAATTTGCCCGCTTTGTACGTCTTAATATCTTCCACCATTTTACGTATTAACAAACCTGTAAAAAGAAAGTACAGCAATGATTAACGTATCTTCCGCTTGATGTTAACAATGCTGCACGTAAAAAAGAGAGTTAGCATCCGTGTACCTCCGTTCAAACGTTTCAGCGTTCTTGTGTATGATCTGAGTCTAAAGTCTAACGCCATTATCTCTTTCATCGGAGTAGGATAAACCGTCCTGGTCCATTCTGGCAGAGTCAGGTTTTGAGATGCCTGCAAATCAATGTTTTTCAATTATCTGATCCTTTCGAAAATCTCTATTCGATACGTGTACGGTATGAAAGTAACTGCACCTGTTCTTTCAATAGATTATAAAGATAAGTAACAGCGGATGTCGTATTGATGGCCTTCCCAGTCCTCTCGGTCAAATAATTCATTATAGGTTTATATTTGCTCATTAAATCCCGCGCTTTGCTTTGTCGCAGGAACTTACTGTATTCTTCTCTGTACCTTGAGTGACAAACGATAAAGATATATAATTATTATACTGAAATATCAAGAGTTGTCAGATGTTCTTACGATCCTATTTTTCACGAATAATTCGCATCTCGTAATAAAGGTAGACACGAAAAGAATTACCTGGGGCAATGATGCGGAAATAGAAGATTGTCAGTCTCATAAGGCTCGAAGAACGAGAACACCGGAATCCAAGATAGATTCGGATTCCAGGTCTGCTTCTCCGAGGGTGGGAATAATCCAGCCAGAACTAGCTCTAGAGACAACTGAGTTCTTGGGATGTGAGTCGATCGGGCATAGATCTTCTCCGGCCAGTAATCTGGCCCGAAATATTGATCGTAACGTTCACGAAGCATTGTCCCAATCCTGTATTCTCGCAGCTTGCCTCGCTGTGTACATAGTTTCACGAAACAATTATCGTTTGTGTTTGCCGACATGTGTCGTTAATGTCTTTGTAATTGTTTCGTAACAGATAATGATTACTTTCTTTATCACTGTCTTGTGGAAATAACGTTGAGAAGTTGGAAGAAACACTTTAGAAAACGTGATCTTACGGAGCTACTGTGCGACACACACACACACAAAAAGAAAAAAAAATCAAAAGATTAAGAAATCAAACATTTGCACACCTTACTATGGTAGACAAACATGTAGTATGAAATTACACGCGAGAAGAATGACTCAAGCTCGTCCAGAGTTTGGAATAACCACTTGCAAAGACAAAATTCTTTGTTCGCGCTTGCAAGGATTTCTTGGAACTCGCAAAATACTTTATTAAACCACACCTTGGTATCGACATGATATATAAGATTTAGATTCGTATCTAAATAGGCTACAAAGATCTATACCAGATGTGATTATATTGAAACGTACGAGGACAAGATCATAATCGATATTTATAGTTGCGAACTATATTACAGATAATATACATTGACTTTTTATTATTCCAATTATAGATTTTTTACTTACGTTTGTTAAATCTCCATCACCCATTGGATAGTACGAATAGTCGCGATAAGGATCGTTGGGATAATTTTGATACTGCCGCTGCGGTACTTTATCACCGTGTCGAAACACCTTGAAAAACACATTTTCGCATTAATTTAAAATTACTTTGCACCAATGATAATTTCAAATAATCACCGACTATTTTACACATTACTAGTTAAATGACTATGCACTTTCACTTGAAGCTATCTAGGAAAGGAGGTTATATCCGTTTGAAAGACCACAATTATTTGCATACGATAGTAAAAACTTCAAACGATTGCAAAATCTTTCGACAACGAAACGATTATTTACCACGTGTAACAGTTGTAAATCCAAATTGCAATTGGCCATGGTGACGAACAATATAAAGTTAAAAAGAACCACCAAAATATCGAGTAACATGTCTTATTCTGTTAACACCGGTTGGATAACGATGCAAGGAACGACGGGTACGTCCGGAATGTACAATTTCTCCGCACGATCTACGAACAAGTATATATTCTTGCTCCTGCTTAACTAAAACAACTCGTTGGGTGGGGGTGGATAAGGAACATAGGCGAACAGGTTTGCAGTTCTCTTGATTTTTATCGTGGGTTCCCCGTTTTTGCTCGTTACGTTGATCCTTTTCCTGCTGCCAACTCGCGATCGTGGTGCTGTTCGAAGGCCAAGTACTTAAAGAATGGGTCTTCTGGCGGGAACTGTTCCTGGTCTAGGTGACTAAAGTTCAATATCACGTCCTCGAGAAAGTTGTATGTCGTCGTTAAATAAAGATTACTCTCGATTGCCTTGAAGGTACCCTATATAACCATGTGGCTCCTTGCAATCGAATCTTATACTTTGGTACTTTCGTCGACAATTCTCCGTTGCTTAATCTAAGATTGGAACTTAAAAGAAAAAGAAGCGGAGAAAGTAGGCAAAGATTGAATTTAGTGTTAGGCAATCCGTTATCGAATACGTGAATAATTAAGAGTATTTTAAGAAGTGGCAGACTCTTCGTAATACATCGCAGAGTCGAAAACACACCGATTTAATAATACATGAGAAAAATTAAAAAATGAGATTTACATATTCAATCTTAATGGAAGTGACTCAAGCAGATTAAATTTTTATGTAAACGACATAAAGCGTCTAATACACCTCTGAATGTTAATCGATTCGTAATTTGTCGCATTGTCGTAATTACGCGTAGCAACCTGTAAAAGGAGAATGTAATTTATAAAGGGGAAATATATTACATAATTTATTGTAATTCATCGGTATAGTATCATGCATATGAAGCTTACGAAACATTTTCCTGCTTAATTTAATTTATTCCTCCTAAGAATTTGATATTAAAGTTCCTACGTCATACTAAGCATTTTCCTCTACTTGCTGTTCGAGTTTATTCATTTTTTGTTTCTTGTTGAAATAGCTTTTCATATGAACCGAAGTATCTGGGATTTACGAGGAAAAAATTTAACTACTTGTAGAAAATTCCAGTATCTAATTGAAGTACTTGTACGACACTCTAAAGGTAAAGCAAGGACACGAATCAAATTTATCCCTGAAACGAATACTTTTTAGACAGAAAAACTAGCGAGTTTTGTGTCTCGTTGATAAATTCGCCAAGATGTTGAGACGTTTATAGCCGTGTTGAAAAAGAAACAAATGGCCGTCCGTAATCATATACAGATTGCAGTTTCGTAAGACTTCGATAGTCACCACAAGTGCTCGCTAGTTTATCAAGGATAAGTCAACTTGATTGTTATCGATAACCTCTATTTGAATGAAACATAGTTCCAGAGGCTGGTACATTGGCTATTCGTCTCATTGCATTCTCAACCACGGTGTTACAGATACATACATTCGATTACAGATACAAATTGTTCGAAGAACTTCGATAGCTTAGACATTATTTCAGAACAGAGAGATCGGAAACATTAATACTATCCCTATACTATCTTTGATACAAGGAGAAAATCCTGAAACGTTTATTTTGTACTTTGTACGTTTGAATACCGATACACGACGATCGACATTAATAATTGTTAACAGATGACCGTTAATATTGTAGGCACGCTTGTAAGAAGGAAATCCCATACGAATTACGATCATCGATAGTTGTATATTTGTTCATTTTATATAGATATTATTAACTACATAGATCAGTCATATGGGTTTATTCAAGTGCCATCTGACGTCTCATGGAATTTCTGGTTTAGCAATTTCGTCACGCTTTTTCATCTAGTTTTTCCTTTTACGATTCGATTCTGGGAATAAAAGAACTTAGTTTACATCTGTACGCAGACGAATCGCACACAAAAAATTTCAACGATAATACGATGATAAAACAATTCGCTTCGAGGAGTTATAAAAGGAAACAAAGGTTGCAGCTTCGTTCGATGTATACTATACCTCAAAGGAAATAACTCGATTATTTTCCGTAAGAGATATTAACTCGATTTCTACAAAGTCGACATTCGTATTTTTACCGTGTAAAGGATCGTAAATACAAATAATTTTCCTCGATTTTTTAAAAAGCAAACTATGATTCACGTACATCGTGATGATATCGACTTCCTCTTCCTCTTAATGGCTTCTGTTAATGAATGGTTTTGTTTAATCACCGTCATATTGCATCTATACATTGACAGAGCGGACAGAAAACAGTGAGTTGACGTTATACGAGTATTCGGAAGGGAAACATTAATTATCCGCGGTTTAATTTAAACAGAACTCGTTCGACGTCTTTCATTTTATGTAAAACGTTGTAGAAAATAGAGCGAGATTATAAGCAAGATATAAACTATTTATGGACGATGGATTTTACACTCCACTTCAACTTTATTTAATCGAAAATCGTCGATTCCGGTTCAGGTACGATGCGGTATAGGTTACGTCTTTTTTTAAATCTTCGTCGCATTAAAATAATTCCTTACTGTATATAGCTGTTAATATTTTTTTATACCTCAACACCTTATCGACCTTGTACGACCGAATGTTATGCCTTCGTTCAGAATTCCGATGGGAGATCCCCTTACAAACCGTTCAATTTTCAATATTAAAAATCGAAAAACATTATTACTCGATCGCAAATAACCGTGATGGATTTCCCGCTTAAGATACGATGACGATTTAACGTCGAACGTGTAGTTTATCCATTTTATTCGTTCGAAGAACGCGAAACAAGTAACAATGACGGATGGCTCTTCACACGAGCAGAGTGTATCGTACCTGTTCTTACGATGTTGATGCGCAATGATACACGTCACGAGAACGTAGGCGAAGAAAAATTATCGCAATAATGCATCATAGATGGAACAAGTTGTGGGCGTGTCCACAGTCCTGAATAAAATTTACCGATACACATCTCTGTTTTATTGCGGACATGCATATTAAAGGGTTGAGAAAATGAGATAACCTGATCTCGGAAGACCATAACGTCTAACAACCGCGCGCTATACCCTTAATAAATTTTTAAAAAGATCCTCCCTGCCACGAGGGTCGACATCATTCGTTTTTTTTCTTTTCTTTTTTTGCATAGCAAATCCTCACCTTGTGAAAAGGCTTCATAAAATTTTATGTAAAGAAAATAACGACGCGGGTATGTGTATTAAAACTGAACTCACCGGTATTCCTTCTCGCAATCGCGTGTGTATGCATTCGCCCGGTTTTATGTATCTCGAGGCTGACGTAGCAAGATTATTGCTAAATTTATGAAGTCTTCATAAAAACGCGGGCGTGAATAGATGGTTAATAGTATTTGTTCCTCGGTACTTTTTACGCGGTATAAGTTAAACGACACGTACCGTAAAGAACTTTAACGATGCACTTTTTAATTTATAAAAAGAAATGGATAGCGCGATTTAAATAAGTACTTGTCACGTGACAAGCGGGTTCGGTTCCATTAATTTAATACGCGATTCTTAATAAGATCCATTTCTGAAAATTGGGTCATTCACGCGAGATATATCCGGTTTCTTCTTTACGACGTGTGTATTTATAAATAAGTTGCATTTCGCGATCACGGTGCCAAAGGATGGGCAATCGATTTTATTTATTTTCATCAGTTTTAATTTCGCGCGTCATTACGTCGAAGAGTGGCTCTGCGAAATTGATGAGATATAGGATTTATCTGGGAAATACATATTTCAAACAGCCATCGATACTTAACTCTGTACGTTTGTTGATCTCGAGATATCGTGTATCGCGTCACGTTATGCAAAAAGCTCCGTTAGATTGTAACTATCCATTGCAGCTTGACGTTCGATTTTATCCGTTTCTCACGCCTTCTCTCTCTTCCTCTTTTTCTCTCTCTATTTCGCGATTCGTTCTAGTCGCGTCCGTTTTTTTTTCTTCCCTCTTCTTTAAAATCCATTTCAACGACTGCGACTTTTTATCCATCGAAGCATCTCTGGGCCGACGCGATGTATCGGCTATTCGATTCTATGTTCAAGGCTATGGTAACCTTGAGTCGGATCTTTCCGTACAACTATCGTTACGTTTCTACGTACGCCAGGCACGCAAGCATGGCTTGAACGCTTCGTACGATTTGGTCGATCTGTTTCGTGAAATTGACGTTTGAAATTTCGCGAATTTTCGTTTCACTCATTCTTATTATCTGTTTTCGTATCGGTGTATTGAAATTTTGAAATAGAAACCTTGTACTTATTCTTTTTACTTTTAAGACTCAAGGATACTCCGAGCTATGTAATTACGACGAATGAATTATATTAACGTTTGTTTAATCATGCAAGAGAACGTATAATTTAACCGGATCTTAAACGTGTAAATTCTTAATCTAACGTGCTTGTATCTGTGAACGAGTGCAAAAGTGTGTGTAGAAGAGAAGAAAAAATTATTAAAATACCAGATATGGAATATGTTACGGTCCTTTGAAACATAAAATCCACATATATCATTTCCATGTCATAAAAATTGAACGGCCTTCGCTGTAATACGATAATCGTTTTTATCACTTTTGACTATAACTTTAAAAATTACACGCTAAAATATGCTGCTGCGTAATCAAGATAGTAAAGTATTTACCTTTAATTAACCACTTTAATACGTAGACATATATCAACGCTCTGATTCATGAAAATCGTTCACACTCTTCCAACTATTTCAAATCGGAATTAACAAATAACCATTTAAATTACATAAGCCATTTTTTTTTTAAATATTCATCGTCTGATTACATTGCTGTAGTCTAAAGATTGAAGACAGATAATACGTATGCGATACAATCAGTTCGTAGACTGATTAAAGACAATGACGTGTTACTTATAGCTTTGCGAATAATGCTCAATAATTTATCATTCCGACGATTCACAAGTCTCAGTTTCATCGATATTGTACAGTATGTCTGACCGTTGAGTGAAATATCTTTAGATCGTTTCAATATTTAACGCTATTGTTCACATCGAGGTTTACATTGATACCCGAAATTGCATTCAAGAATATATCGTACATGTGCATGAATTTTAATCTGACTACAGACACAAGCTCGTCGTTCGTATGAGATACACGGAGAAACTCCCACTATTACGTACAGAATTAATAATGGATGCAGACTGCAAGGCAACAGAGTCACAAATTAGGCGAGCCTCTTATCGTGAATGTACAGCCACGTATGTCGCTTTTATAATCCACAATCACTCACGCATTATAATTTTTAATAAGCGAAGTAACATTGAGCGAGAAATACATTTGCCTTTATTAGATAGTTTTTCAATCCGATTAAAATGCAGATATACAGCAAGACACATCTCGCTCAAGCGAGTTTTTTTTTTCCGCGAGAACTACAAGTTTGTTGTAACATCGCTCGAGCTATTGTATCGTTGATCGTTAATGTTCTTGGCAATTTAGATTGGCAGAATATGATTCTGCAAATATTTTTGTACGCTGCTTGGCTTGTCAAACATCGAAACGTAGAAACGCGGGAAAAAAGAGCGGAAGGACACCTCGATAGAACTGCATCGTTGTTAGATACTGCAGCTGCAGTTGCTGTTGTAGCCTGACTGCAGACTGAGAAGAGAAATCCGATACCGTGGAATTGAATAACGTATCGACAGACGTCGTAGGGTGCGAAGGCACGTTCTGGAACAACTTCCTTCTGCAGAAACGACAGTAGATCTGCGGGAAGTCGATCGAGTCGATTCGACCGCTTCGGCACCGAATCCTTAATGTAATTCTTCAATTTTCGTTCCCTTCCTTTTTTAGTATCTCTTCGTCCACGACGTTCATTCGTTTCGATGGAGAAAGTTTTTCGAAACCTGTAATACGAGCATAAGCATCACGGTGAAATTACTGATAGATCTAAGCGAAGGAGAGAAAGGCGTGATAATTATTGAAATATCTTAAACTACGTTTATTATCTGTGTGTGTCGATAATAAGATAGAATCAAAAACGCGTAGTCATGAAACGTAGCCAGCATCGCAGACAAACAAAGGGACATAGTGCTTGAAGAGACACGGGGAGTAGATAAATGATTTAAATTATAAGAGCAGATATACAGATGCATATCGGAATCGTTATCATACTTTTATGAAAAACTGATACAAAATTGTGTACTCGTAACTTTTATCTGGGGATAGGATAGATATAAGCGAATGATATAGGTCACCGGAAGTTCGGGTAAATTATCCAGCATACAAACGAGCTTATGTTCCAGGACACGAACGAAGTTAGACCTTGGACTAGTAACCCACATAATGCGCACTGAGGTAACACCACCGTCCTTCGAATATCGATAATGCCCGCACACTTCCCCTAGTATTCTTTATCCTTCAAATTTTGTCGATTTACAGTTTATATTTTTACAATAGGATGGCCTAGGAGGGTAATGTTTATCTCATAATACACGAGATATCCTACATTTTGTACTCGGAAACATTTTTTTATTAACATATATCAGATAGGAAGGACTGAGATGAATATGTATAGGAAAATTCATTGCACAGCATCACGTGTATCCTTTTGCAAGGGACCAACATACATCTTATAAAGTGACACGAATTTCATAGCGGATGATCTTTAGTACTTTGTGACACGTTGTTTGTCCGATTTAATTACAAACGCGTGTACTGGAAATCTTTGATCGCGATATCGTAAGAATCGTCCCGGACAACTTTAAGATCGTGGAACACCGAAATCCATGACTCCGAAATGGAGGGACACGCGTTGAATTTTATCAAGGTCACAAGACTACGAACTCTGTGATCCTACGATTGTAGGATTCGTCCCCAGTCCTCCTGAAGGCCATGAACCTATGACATCCCTGACCCAGGATCGCCTTTAAACCCGCCTCTAAAATATCCTGTGCTCGTAGAACTCTGAGACTGCTACAAGATCTACCACGGTATAGCTGTAAAATATAAACATCGAGGCTCTGAGAGTTATCTTGAATTGCTTCACAATCGTAGTGTCCGATCTTAGGCCCCACCTGTACCAGTTCAGAATCGTAAGGTTACTCTGAGATACTGTTGGATCTTTGAATCTAGTTTAGAAGCGCGAAGCATAGTTTGGATAATTTCTGAATTCTTAGGTCCATTCTAGATCTGTGTAGAGTTATGAGAAACGCTGTGGATAACTTGGAACGTTGGATTTCTTCTAAAGTTAATCTAACATTGAAAGATACGTCATAGACCACCCCTGAATCCTTGGATCCACGCTGGATCAGTTCGTTAAGAGATATGCTTAGGCTACTCTTAGATTCTTGGATTCTCTAGGTTATTGCCGAATTCCTTGATCCAGCCTACATAACTCTACCAGTGAGGAATACACGCTGAACCACTCTTGGAACCTTAAATCCGTCCGAGACCAGCTCGGACGATCCCGGATACAGGGGCCGAGATCCCACGATTCAGATAGTTTGGCACAGTTCCTATTATATGGCCGCAAATGTTACTACTCTGCTCGTGTTACGATATTTAGAGTTATTTTTGTCGTTCAAATTTCTTATATATATATATATATATATATATATATATATATATATGTATGTATGTATGTATGTATGTAGGTATGTATGTATAAGTAATTACAAAGAGTAAGCAAGATTTTTAATCTTCTTGTTCCAGGTTGAAGGTGACATTCGTTATTCCATAAAAATAGTTGGAGCTGGCAGTTTTATCACAAGACTTTTTTATGGTCTCAACATTTTTACTTTGTGGTGGAACGGACAAGGATGAAGGTGAGTTCTTTGTTGTTGGATGGTTATTTACGTTGACATAAATGTAGAAATATTTTGTTAGAATTTTGTAGAATTTTGCAGAATTTTGTTTGCGCAGAGCTTTATTTGTTTAATTATGCTTATTTATAAACATATTGTTCTTCGGCTAATTAGGTATAAAGTATTAGAATCTTTAATTTCTTGTGTATACGCGGTGTATCGGATAGCTGTGTTTATTTTTATTTTTTTTTAGTGTACATTGAATTTTTTTTCACGCTCCGTTAAATCGAACCTCCTAGTTATTTCTCAATTGAGTCCGAGGACCTAGTGGAGCGTGTCACATCCAGCAGGCTGAATTCCATTAACACTGGTGCATTCAGTCTCGATTCCAGATTAAATAGAGTTTATTTTATAAGAAACGGGGACATGTACACACTAACGTGTAATCCACACGTAGATAGTAGGCAGGCAGATCGATCGTCTATTTATGCTTAAAACTACTTCCTGTTACGATTAAGGTAGCTAATCAATGATATCGTAAAATTGTAGCAGAGGAAGTTTAGTTTTGTAAATACCAAAATGCAAGATATTTAGCAACATTTCAATACATCGCAGATGATCTTTGGAAACTTTCGAAATATGTTCCTCATCGATTAGCTCATCGATTTTGTAATTTTTTTTTTTTTTTTTTGTATTATTTATAGAACCCCAATTGTATTTCGAACAAGATCTTACGATACTATATTTCAGGATATTTGTGTAGTTGATATACATATTCGAGCTTCTCTCGAAATGCATACGTTGGCAGCGTTATTTTTATTCATTTTTGGTAGCCTAGAAGTTGACATGAAAGGCGATCGTTCAAAAATTGATGAAACCACGGTATCTTGAACGACAGACAGTAAATTCAATGTTCATGAACGTGAGCAAGGAAGTGTTCGATAATGGCAACGGCGAAAACTGTCGAAAGGAATTGAAGAAGACGGTGAACGACTTTTCTCTGAATCGTTGAAAAATGATCGCGTACGTTTTTATTGCTTTAGGGAAGATCTTACCTCGAGAAGTATCATGGTTGGTAATAGCTCTACCACTTTGTTACTTCGTTTTATCTCGCTAATTAATGACAGGAGAGAGGGTAAATGAATTTTGAAGCTATATTGGAAACTTTCATTTCTCGCAGCTGTCTGTTAATGAAGTTGTGTCAAATAGTAACGTCGCTATAATTATCATTGAATTCGGTGAGAGGGAATATTGGCAGAATTTGAGTGTACCGAGGAAGGGTCACTAAACTATTACCTTCGTATTAATTTTCTTTTTTTGGAAACTTTTTTCCATCACGCGGGTAAGTGTTACACGAAAGCTTAAAGGAAATTCGAGGAAGTTTCCCTGTAAATTGACTGGGAGCTGCATGAAAGCTACACCGCCGTAATTGAAATCTTTGAAATCAAAATTATTAATAAGGACTGCGTTTGACGTCCCTCGTTAGCTCTTTCCTGTCTCTCTCTCTCTCTCTCTCTCTCTCTCTCTCTCTCTCTCTCTCGGTTGTAGCGTACAGAGAGGGTGCATGCTCGAAATCGAATGATTGCTAATAATAATTAAATTCTCTCCTCTACTGTATGCAGTTTCAGTATAAATTATCCAGCGAGTTCACCAAGACGTAATGTCGGTTTAAATTCGGTATAATTTTGGAAAGACTCGTGAAATAGAGTAATCACGCGAGACTCATGGATGATTATTACGTAACTCATTCTAACAATAGACCGGACTAAGACGATCGAACTTTGCATGACAAGTGACTGGAGAGGGCATCGTGATCATTAAGCACAGTCGATAGTTGTCTAGGAGTTAATCGTCGTAAACTCAACTATTCGATATTTTAGAGTATCCTTAGTGAAAATTTACCTTGCGTTCATGGTACTACGAATATGGTCTGCCGCGTTTGTAAGTGATTTGAGGAAAGGCTGAAATATAATTCCCACTCGTCTATGTATGTACACATATTCTAAAATTAGGTCTTTCGATATACACGATAGGTAAATTCAACTGTATCAAGGTAAACTGTTAATATAAAGCATTGCTGTCGTGATATATTATAAAGTGGATTACATATATTTGTTTCTATTTAAAAAGTTAAAAGCATACCATGGATATAATGAGTTTGTTTTAAAGGCACTTGAAACGGCTCATATATAACAGTATACAAATAAGAGATATGAGAATAATTGTATTATGTCGATTTTGGTGTTACGAGTTGACGCATATTTACTGGAAATTTAAATAGCCCCTTCTCTCGATAAAAATTAACGAAAGAATGAGTGGAAAGATATAAACATCGAGTGACTCCTCGATTTATCGATATGCAATAAACTTCCTTTTATTCGACTAATAAAAATTCTTTCGTGTATAAATCGTACTCGTGAATCACGACGATTCACAATGTATAACGGAGAAAGGAAATTTTACTTTATAAATAAGGAAGAAGTATAACATTTATTCCTTTCTATATATACGTACGTACGTACAATAAAAATAGAAAGCTTAAAGTTAGAAAATTCAATATCTAAAAAGAGGGTCAATCTATGTACCGATAAACATATGTAAACGTGAATACTGAGCGAAAAGCTCGCTATTATGAATAGATACTATTCTAAAAATTGACGTTACTATATACAAAAGCTCAATATATCTTTCGTCCAGTGACCCGACTCTTCTTGGCTTACGTAGTTCTAAGAGATATTTCAGATTAGTTCGAACTTAGTCCTTCAAGAACAAACGGCCATTTCTCAAACTACAAGAGGGATTTTACGGTTTTAGAAAAGATTTCAGGATCCCTTATGTTTCTGACTTTTATATCTTTATATACGGACTGTACTTTACAGATCAGGTACGAATCAGTCGCAAATATTTAAAAGAAAATATCATTAAAGTTGGAATTAGTGGCTTCTTGGAGTCTTTGCAAAAAATTCACATTTAAGAAAACAGCTTAAATCGAACGCGTAAGTTAGCAAAGAATTAGCATATCGTAATATATTATAAAAGTGTTAGAAGTCCGAAATGGAAATTTACTGATATAAATAATCTCACGTGAGAACTGGTTTAAAATTGAATTCGCTTATTTTAAATGCGTAAAATATTCAAGCGACCCGCTAAAATATTCAAATTAACGTCATGAGAAATGTGGATGTCAGAGAATGCCGAATGTACGAGTACACCTACTATTATCATATGTACAAATATACATATATTTGTTGCTGAGGTATATACGTACATAAGTGTATACCGTTCGTAGTGATTCGTCTATGGTTGTCTCGTTTTAGACAGTTTGAAGAAAGATTTTCATGGGATTTACAGTTTTCTGAATTTATCTGAATGCCCTTTGTGCCCGCCCTTATCTCTATTTCCCGATTTCCTTCGAAGAATATCCTTTTATCTTTTTTCTTCAAAAAATGTTTCCTATCGCGATACTTCACAGGGTTTTGCTCGCCAGAATGCTTTTTATGAATCGCTATGGACACATGTATATACGTATATGCGTCACAGTGTAAGTTGTCTGTCTGTATTCTCGCGTGCGCAGTTGTACCTTAACAAAAATCCTGTGCGTTATACAAGCGGTAAAAGAAAATTGCGCGCGTTAGGTGGTTCAATTATCCGAACGATACGTGGAACCGTGTAATTTTTCATTCGAACGCTTCAAACGAAATCACATCGCGATAAAGACAAAATATTTATTTGCGCGGAGATTGCATTGTCTCATTTTTAATTGTCAGATTCAACAATTGGGATTTTAAGAGCATCGAGGACGAAATTGCAGACCCCGAATTGCGGAGATTGTTTAATTCTGAGAACCCTATCTCATT
This sequence comes from Bombus waltoni, assembly GCA_014737395.1. NCBI lineage: Eukaryota > Metazoa > Arthropoda > Insecta > Hymenoptera > Apidae > Bombus > Bombus waltoni. Next base: position 3,464,873 of record JACXII010000003.1, read on the forward strand.
AAGGTCATCCTTTTGGGCGCAGATTTAATTAATTCCTGTGAGTTCTTGGTCGAGGTCGTAATGAAAAATTAAATTTCAACCATCTACTTCTAGAGAACCTTTTCTATCGTTGCACGATACATTTGTAAACTAATTAGATTCTTCTCAATGAATACGATACAAACGATCGTTTAAATTGAACGAACGACTCGAACTTTTCGCAAAGTGTGTCATCGTTACTCGCTTTACATACATATGTAGTTAGAAAGCTTCATATCCGATATACATCTTTTAATTACATCGAGATAGCGCTGGCCAGTATGCAGCAGTAAATTATTTCAAGTTGGACTTTTTCGTGTACAAAAGCGCCGTAAGACTCTTTTCTTCGCTTTTCTCATTTCCAAGATCACCCATTATCGCGAGAAACTCGCTGGCGTAAGCGTTACTTCCTTTATTGCCAGGCCACAGATTGAGTAGCACTACTAGCATCAAGTAGAGTCATCCGTTCACAATCAGCCACCAGCATTCCAAGGCTAAGTTATTGATTCTGAATTGTTTAATCCCTAGTTTTCTCTCAGATAACAACAAACTCTATTAATTGCCTATAAAATTTATATTACGATCTTTTAAACTATAAAATACAATTTATATCCTAAATACATGAATTTCAAACATCTTCGTTTTACGCGTATCGTCATAGTTGGTAACTACCTTAATGATTTTTAACTAATATTGTTATATGTACTTATTAGTTTACAAGTTGTTCAGAAGGAAATATCCAAACTTCGTCAAGATCGTAATCTTCAGGGTTCTTCGGGGATATCTTGTTGATGCTAAAGTTCGTCGACGCCACGTGGGTGTCAAAGTACAAACTTCCTTTTAGTATATCTTCTAGCACGTTTAACGAGTCTTCAAAACGGAAGCTCGTCCTTCTTGTCTACCAATACTTGCACAATACACTCTGTCTTCAATAATCGCCCAAGTTTCGTTCTTCCACCGAAACTTCGTTGTCTTCGTTAAGTTAACATAATCAGAATTATTTTGACCTGTCTCTATCACGGGGGTACATACTGTAAGATATACGCAGATGCATTGTTGAAAGAGACTTCTGAATCTCTTCGTAAACTTTGAAAGATAAATAATCAATTACGAGGTAAGATACAAGTTAAATACTGCACCACGTTGCGTAGAGAACAGTTATTTCTTTGTCTCTTTTCAATCATAAATTGTCGTAAAATCTTGGCTTTCGATGTATCGTAGCGTCAGTGCTTCGGAAAGATCGTAATTTCTCAAAAATCATAAACGTTTATCTGTTTATACTTGATATTTTGTCTTTAAACTGGTATAAATAATTGCCTAATGTAAAACGTCACACTTGAAAAGGGTGTGTCACGCATATTTCAGCTCATGCTCGGGTTTTTCTGTTTGCGTCGATCGTTTTTACAATTGAGAGATTCGTTCGGTTTTATCTTGTGCATCGGTTCCATCTAACGAACGCAAACATCTTCCAGGGGTCGATGTAGATTCCTGACTCGTTCGTTAGCGAGAATGCCGACTGTTGGCCATTCCCGGCTTTGTAAAAGCCACTGACAAACGAGGGAATAGGGAAACGAATAAAAGATCGTATAATATAAAAGTGGAAGACTTCATCTCTCACGTTTTTTTTCTGAAATCTTCCCACAAAATCGTGCATTCTATCGCAGGGCCGCTTCTTCCTTTCGGATAAGAATGTCTTCCTTTGAGCCACGTTTCTCTGAAGAAAGTTCTCTCATTTTCCACTGAACTCATTGTTGCTAGGTTGACTTCGCCTATAGAGCAGAATTAGGAACGTTTGAAAATGTTTTAATATAAGAAAAGCGATAAAAAGGCGGGATGAATTTTACCCGTAAAAGATACCTCGTTGACGTATTCTGGGGAGGGGGGGGGGGCAACAGAGGATACTATGTTTTACATCGACTAACCCGCAGCTAGGCAATTAATAAGTCGAATGCGGAACAAATTTAAGACCTTGGATGACTGAATGCATATTCGCCGTTTATTTCAAACAAAAGAATGTAACCCCTTCATAAAGTCGCTAGGAGATCCCGGGTTCCGCAGTAACCAGGGCATGGAAGAAAGATCAACAGAAATGCGATCAATAAAAGAGTTGGAGAACACATAAAGGAATTTGAAAAGCAATTTTCGTCCTATTTTACAGCAGAATATTACATCTTAAGTGGGGCAAAGAAACGGGGCAAACGAAAACGATAACGACAATCCTGATAGTGCTAACCAACGATTGCTGATGTTCGCAATGGTGAAGATTATAGCTGGAAAAAAAAAAGAACAAGGAAACTAAAGCGAAATAGTTCGCTTAAGCGGTAATTAAGTGAAGTAGAACAGAAGGGGAGAGAAAAAGTACGAGAGTTCCGTGTAAAAAAGGCCAAAAGCGACCGATGACAATAGATTACTAAATCAATGGGCCCGATAGTCGAGGAAGAGTGGCTGTATAGGTACCGTTATTGGGGAAACTTGGTGTATTTTTCTCGGTAGAAAAAAGACTGGCTGCTAAGGCAATAAAAAGAAAAGCTGGAAGAAAAACAGGTGGGCAGGTGAGAATCAGAAGGGGTTAAAGTAGCAAGCAACGATGTTAGAACTATCCAGTAGACGTCGACGTTCCGTGTGCTCCGGCCGCGGAGGCTGCGCGGAAAAATCGATAGCCAACGCCAACCGACGGCGTCGTCGTCGACGGCGGCGACGGTAGCTGTGGTGGCGGCGGTAGTGGTAGTAGTGGTGGTGGTGGAGGTAGTGGTAGTGGTGGTGGTGGTTGCGAGTAGCGCGATAGAGACCGATGGTGCAGTCAACGTTGGGACCGGCAGCCCAAAAGACACACGCGGACCTCACGCGTTTTCTACCCCTTCCGTCGAGCACCCCCTTCTGACACCTCTTACCCTCGAACAGTCGTACGGCCCTGAAAGAACGTGCCGTGATTCGAACTGCTTTTTTTTTTCTTTGGGGCACGCTCCAGTCCGCAGGCAAACGAACACAGAGAAGCCGTACATCGGCTATGGTGCTCGTTTACCGGACGTGTAGTGGGTGTGTGATAGAAATATAATGCTAGTGACGCGACGTGACACGACGTAACGCGATCCAACGCGGTATGACGTTTCTTTAGTTCTTTCGTCATCGTTGCCTGTCTGCCTGCTGCGTACGGATCGCGTGTGAGCCGACGATAAACGCAATGTTGTGACGCGTGACACAGCGCACCGGTCCGACACGGCGTTTCAATGCACAGAGACGTTGCCTCCGTTCCTTCGTATCCTCTTCTCGTGTACATCCGAGCATGGATGATAAATGTTCGAGTGAACGGTAAATGTCACCCGGCAGCCAAATTTATCGATCTGCGTACACGTATTAATGGATCGGTATGTGATAACTATAGGTTGGATATCGGTATGGTTCTTGGAGAGAACGTTTCGCTATTCACCAGGATTTTCGATCTCCGCACCGTGTCAGAGGTTCTCGCAGAAATATGACGCTACCGCTACGCGCCTTTTTGAGGACAATGACCCCGTGCACCTTGCTTCCTTCCTAGTCTGGTCTGACTTCGTTGCTGGCTTAAGCGTTTTACTTTTTTTTTTCCTCGCTCCGTCTGCTTGAATAATGAACACGTCTTCAGACTTTATTTCGTAGCATTTCAGTTAGAAGATCTCGAAGGAATAATTTTATTTTTTACCGTTGTTTCGCATTGTACAAGCATTACACGCAGTCTTGTTCGCGCATCGTGCGGATCTCGTTAGGAAAATTACGTATATAACTTCTAATTCGTACCGTGACATTTACAATGAGAATTTTACGCGATACTTTCAACAACGCCACACAGTATACAACACGGTATACACCGAAGTCATTAGTAGCGTTCCAACTAGACCGAATGCGGTTTCTGCGGTACTTCAATTTCTATGGATACACGTATACAGCTTTATTTATAGTTCCCAATTTGTTGCATTCGAGCTAAATCTCTGTTTAAACGTACACGGTGATGCGTTATCGTTGAAATAACATCACCTTTTCCTTCTTACACCATTGTTCGCCCAATTCTTAGTACGACGCATTACGCGCAAACAAGTAAAAACTACCGAGACATTTCGATTTAACTGTCCCGAATGTATACTTTATTCTTGTCTCGAATATCATTGTCTAGGTAATCGTAAAATTCATCGTTCTCAATCCACGTTTAATTGGAAATACTATTGTACGTTCCATTGTGATTTCCCTCTCGGGTTGCACGAGTATTATTAATCAGTGTAGTGGCTTATAACGATGCATTCCGACATGCATAACACTGAAAAATTCTCTTTTATGTTCTCCCCTTCTTCCATCGTTCTTTTACTCTGTGTCACTTCTCTGCCTCAAGAGCAATCCTCTACTCTCGTCGAGTCTACTCCAGCGTATCCCCGTGTACAGCCTAACGTAAGAATGAATGGTTAAAGACATTACGAGCTGCAAGTTCTACGCAATTATTATTTTTCCATTCTCGTTTGACTATTTAGCTGTAAAATACACGAAACTTTGTTCTCGCTCAGTCTTATTTCGAATCGTGTACGTTTCGTTAAAATCATGCCCTCTGTCCTTGACCATTTACATAACTATCTACTCGTCACTCGTAGATTCAATTTTTTTTTTTTTTTGCTTCTAATTTACCATTATCCGCGGACAACCGTGGCGATTTTCCAACAATCGTGTAACCGTGTGCGCAAATTATTCCCTTTGAGTCGGCTATGAAATGTCGACATTTGGTATGCCGATATACACGAGACACCTCTTTGATCACTAAATTGATTCGATGGAGCAATGGTAATTAGCAGGCAGATCTTAATTCACTTGTTATCGGTTACTTGCCTAACGAGAAGCGTCGGAATTTCAAATATTTCAAAGGTGCCCCGAGATCATTTTATTTCTATGATACGTAATTTTCGCGTTAACTGTCAACTTGGTGCCTCGATAATTTATCTAATGACATCGGCTGCACGATTTGAATAATTCTAAGACGACGTTGCTTCTGTATTTTATCGCCGTGTAACACTTTGACTTTCACTTTCTTCAGAAATTGTCTTCCTCCTTTACAGCATCGTGTTTTCTTCGTCTCATATTTCGCAAATTATCTTCACCACGAGAGCGGTTACGATCAATTTTTTTTCATTCTTCGCATATTTTCATCGTCGGTTGTCGCTTCCGGTTACGTTACGCGAATGAACTGTCCCGAATTTACGATATATCTTTCTCTTTGTTTCCTCGTGATTGGTTGGAATGTTTCGAATAGTTTGTGGTCGGATCGTGGTATAGAGTTTCTGGTATAGTGATCGCCATGCAAAACATACTCTTGTCTATGCAGCCCATATTTTGGAGGAAAAATGTCGAGACGCGATAAATCGATCAAATGAATTTCATTTTGGTCACGACACAGTTCCGGATATTATTCCTTGTCCGAACGAATGGTCGCTGTAAACTGTTACATAAATCTAGCTGTATAAATCCTCAAGAACATAGGGTACGATCTGAAGAAAACGTGTAACGTAAACTAATTTACATTCGAAGGATATTTATAACTGGAAACTCGCCTTTTTGCATCTCTCAGCGTATACTACATGTTTCGAAAACCACTTTATCGAGTTTAGCGTTGAACGTAGGTTGCTCCGTCGAAGAGCATCAAGTTTTAAGTTTATTTTGATCGATAACTCTTGCGTATTTCTTGTATCTTTCTCGTAGAAGTCGATTAACCATTCAAATTGGCGAGATTTTATTTTTGTTCGATAACTCGATTTCATTTTCTTCGGTTTCTTCTAACGTGCGCTTGTCCATCATTACAAGATAAAAGTTAAATCGATAGACGACGTTGAAGGCACCGTGAAAATTCCGTATTTCTGTTCCGAGCATCCCTTCTTAATACGCTCTCTTACGATCTGCAAAAAAGACAGCGTGTTTTTCCCGAGATCCTTCGTAATCGCGTGATCTGTGTCCTTGTTGCTTATAGAAATAAATATACAAGGCTCGAAGTAAAGAATGCCGCCCTCTCGTGTTTCGTAGAGTTTAGTGGGAAAGCAAGTGCTCTAATGCGAAATAATGGCGGAATTGAAAAATTGAAGCTGGAAAAACATGACAGCCAAGAACGGGAAATTTTTCGTGGGTTTTCCTAGGGTCGATACCTTGTTATCGGAAAGCACTAGTCATTCTGATAAAACGGTATGGCGGATATCGAGATAAACTGCAAAACAGCGACGCCGTCTCGACCGGTATGATTTTCGCAAAAACATATGGCGATGTGTTTCGCATTTGTTACAGCGGTAAGGTACAACTTTTGTCGTGTAAAGTCTTCGCGTCGCGAACACAAGCACGAAGCGAATGATATCGGGAATTCGATTCAAGCTTTTGCCTTTAACTTTCTGCGAGAAATACATCTATTTTTTTCCCCTCCGTCTTTCTTATCTAAAGAAGAGAAAGAGTCTCTTGAAAAATGCTTAATTACGCTTCATCCCGTATCAGGTGTTCGCTTAGATCTTATTATTTCCTCCTCGTCGTCGAGGCGTATTTTGCGCTTCTCCGCTGATACCTTCGTGTCATCGATATACAAATTGTCAGTGTAAGTCGCACGGGGATAGAGAAATGTATAAATCGAGCCAGCGATTTGCCGCGAAAGGCGACTGAAAGACGCGGAAGAAAAATGTGTGCTTGACGAAGTGGAAAAGCCTTGACGGAAAATTCACTGTCTTTCTTTAAACCGGCTCGCGTATTCACTCTCGTCTTTTCTCCTATACCCTGCAAGAACGTTAGATTGGGACAACTTGTTTAATGAGCGAGCTTTGAAAATCTCGCAGCATTTCCTGAACGTGCAACATTATATATTTTCTCTCTGTCCGTATATCTGTATATCGCCTCTTCGAAACATTCTACTTCGTTTCAGCGGATCTTTCGACTTTGAGGGAGAAATCCTAGTTCTTTCCTTTTTTTAAGGAATTTATAACTTTCGCCTTGTTTGCCCTGCTACTCGAAGATAGGGCGATTCCTGTCGATGGCACGACGCAGAAAATTGCACATTTTTCAATGTTAAGATGGATTAGCGGTCGAACATATTTCGTAAGTTGACAAGGACGTTCAGCCAGGGCATTGCCAAAAGGAACGTGAACAACGAAATATAAAAAGAATTCGGAAAGCAAGGAAAGAGTTAAATCCGTGTAGCACAAGCGTTCGTGATCCCGTGACAACGAGTAAGAGTCCCCCACAGAGCAATAAAGAGCAGCTTTTCATTTTGCACTTTTTAGGGCGCGCATTCAAAGCGATAAAAGATTGTGTCGGACTAATCCGCGATTTCTGTGTGACGCTAAAAGAGAGCAACAATGAAAATTCGGGCAACGATGTACGTTCGAGTTTGGTAAAAAAAATTTCGTTGCCGAAGCGTGTTTTTCGGTTAACGAGGCGTTGGTCAGTTTTCTGTGCTCGTACGCTGTGCGTATATAAATGAAATTTCGTGATCAAGAGTCTTCGAGCCTCGAGTTTCAAGCGTTTAACTTCTCACGCCAGCGATAAAGGTCGAGATCGATCGTCGTTAATCATCGTAGCAGTAGTCATTTACAATGGACGTTTTGTCGTTGATAAAGAGGACCCAGAAGAGGAGCGAGATATTTTCGAGGACGACGAAAAGAGGCATTCGTTCTCTCAACATCTTGGACATCGGTTCCGCGCGTTGTTCGATAACCAATGCTTCGACGAAGGATTTAAAGAGACGTCGATTCTTTGCGCGTGAGTGAATCGCGTTTTCCGAAATAAACACCCGTCGCTTTCACAGGGATATACGTATATAAATATTTGTATGCAAATTAAACGAAAGACTGTGTTGGAAATGTGGATCGCGAAAGGAGGAAAAATTTTTGATGAAACGTTGCCATACCCATTCTTGATTAAGGAAAGTTGCGAAGAATGCACGGTACGAAACACTCGTCGCGTTGTTACATTTAAGACACGTTATCTTCGGTCTTAATGGAATTGTGTGGAATCCAGAGTCTCCGAGAATATTCCAAGACTTGGGAGAAATGGACAATGTTGAAACGCGGAATTGGCGAGTACGGAAAGAACGTGAAGCGTGTCAGGTAAGTCGTTCAGAAACATTCACGGACGAGTACCGAACCTTTTCAAGTTTTTATTTTTTTATTCTTTTTTTTTTTTCGAAGACAGTTATCCCCTTTAACGATATAATGATAAATGTCGCGACTCGTACTACACGTTATACGCAAATATAGAATTACAATTAGAAATCAGAAATTGTAATTACAAGTTGAAATTACGCTGTCGCGTGATTCTTTTTCTATCAACGAAGACGATAACAGCGATGACCGTACATCAAACGGTACAGAATAATTTGTTCCTGTTCGTACAGAACTCGAAAACGCGATAAATTATAAAGTTGGATGCACGTAATTCTTCAACAACGATAACAACAACAACGATAAAGTTGTTCTAGCTAAAAGCAATTTCCTTCCAGTCGAAAAAAAGGAAAGGCGCACCGCCTTGACCTCGTTCTACTTTTTTTTATAACACGTTGCACACGTTGCACAGCTTCTTTGCTAGACGTAGGCACCTCGGAAAGACGAATCCCCACCTTCGTTTCTTCTTTCCTCGTTCTTTGCCAAAAGCCTTGTCGACCTCTCCAGGGCGACGACCCGGTTATCTATTAACCAGTGGATTTATTCCCCTTTCCATCTTTTCGTTTTATCCCGGGATGATACTAAATGGAAGATTGTAAAAAATGTTACTCATCCGCGGCATGAATGAATACAACTTACTTCCTTAATTCTTTCTCGTACCGAAGAAGCGTATCGTGTTCCTATGTTTTTATCAATGAATATTTTAACCACTAAATGAATCACGTACGATCTGCATCGTAAGTAATGCTGCAACTGCAACGAACAATATATCGTCGATCGCGATCGATTGACAAAGAAAACAAGAATAATAATTATTTATTATTTTACTACTTTCTCTCGCTATTAATACGACACATTTGGCATTCCGTTCTGTTCGATCTATGGAATACCGAATTTAGAAGAATTGGTCTTATTCCGAAGAATTTACCGCGCGTTATTTGCTGCTATCCTGCCCTTATTTTCGCAACGTACGCGAGGTCCTTTAACAGGCTGTTGGACAATGCTACCAGATAATAAACTTAATGACTCTATAGCTAGCGATGGTAATTATAAAGGCAACAACAATTTAGTCGGCAATAAAACGTAGGACGAGAACAAAAGCAACGCAACAAACGATTTATTTTCTGAAATTGTTTACGTCCGGCAAACTGTGTTTTCCCCTGTTATCCTGTATTTATCACGATCGAATTTGCGTATTGCACCATGAAAACGCGTTTTTATCAAGCAACGCGAAGTATTACGACAAACATCGCGCACCCGGCAAACAAATACTTATCCCTGTGGCTTTACTTGCTCATCCTTCGTTTGGTAAACACGTTTCCATCGTTGGACAATCGCGTTCGCGACACAGTGTTAAATAATTTACACGACCAAGCCCAGGATAAAGGTTAAAATGCCTGAATTTACCAGTTATTTCTTGCGCGATGGATGCACGTTAAATTCCTCGAATGCTTAATGCTTTTTTCACAATGCTAAATAATGCGCACGAACACGAGCTTCCATTATAAACGATCTACGGTTGGAAAAGCAGTTTGCAGATAACGTGAATCGATTTGATCCGCAATTGTATGGCGATAATTGAGAGAAGATGCAGATACTACTAAATAATTTTGCATAGTTGTTATTACGTACGATTATTATTATGCATCTCGAACATCTGATCCAAATAATGGAAGGATTACTCGTATTTGTACGTAGTATTAGAATGCCAGTACAGTGTATGTTAATTAAAATCAATAAAGCACCGTTCAATGATGTTGAATTTTATGGGAAGTCAGTACTAAATTAGCTTTAGGAGAAAGTCGATACAGGAATGGTAACTATTATCATGTAAATATTCGTGAAGTTAGTCGTTCTGGGTCCTCTGTAGGAAATTATAAGCGGTGCCATTTTGCAAGGCTAAAAGCTGTGTCCCATTATTTCTATGCTTCGTTAAATTCGTCTAATTCGGCCGTGTATAAAACTTTTCTTAGTAACATTTTCACCCGTCTAATTAAAAATAACGATATCTAATTTAAACAATCGTATCCAATGCCGTAAAAGAATTTTAACGTTTGATACACGAATTTTACGAAACTTTTCCGCGTGACTGCATGTTACACTATGATTAAATTTTAAGTTAATGACGTAAAACTCGATATATGTATGAAGCTCTGCGTTTCATAGTTCCAGCCTTTGAAGTATCATTTTACATTTTTAGTCTTCCTTATTCGAACACGATACACATTTAAGGTACGTGTCAGTTTCAAAAATCATCAGCTAGTTTCTCGTATCTTTCACGAAGAAAGGGCGCGAAACAAGCATAATTAAAAATCGTTAAAAATCGCATTGAAACATTACGAAAGCAACTATGTTACTTATAATAACTTCAGCGCTATCTTGTTATGTTTAGAACGTGTCGTATAAACAAGGGAAGCTTTTACCAGTTTAATCCAAAACCGTCAACGAAGAGATTATGTTGTAGTACCTGCATCGTCTACTCGCCATAGTCGTTCATTCACAATATAACTTGTACTTTACATAAATTTATACAACAGCCCGAAGCAAACTAGAAGTTTTCACGCATAAATGGATTTATGATGGTCAACGTAATTCCGATATAACGTATCCGTAGTTATCGAACGCTTAACAGCCTGTATTTTAGAGAAATTTTATTGTACTTTTAGTTAATTAGATTCGGGTGCAATGACCAGACTATCAACTGAGAGCTAGAAGTATTTTTACGCCGCCAATCAGGTTAATAACGTTTCGTTCGACGACTGGCGTAGCGCGGGCAAGAATCGTGCACACAAACGTATCTGACTCACGTGTGTACACGTATACGTCTATGAGCAATCTCATTAAAGGAACCAATTGTTTCCAACTCATATTCAAAGTTGCATTCAAGCGTGTAGACTAGAGCGCACCATAGTTCTCCGTTTTACACGTCAATTCCTTCCACTTTCCACGAAAATGAATGGGAGGATGTCAACGACGTTGGGAAAACAAAATTATCGTCGTCGGACGATGCTTCCTCTGTTGAGTAGAAAACCGGTTTTTAAGCTTCTCTTTCAATTCCACGGGTTGCTAACCCCTACTCTTTTCCTTTGAAAAATTCTACAGACGCCGTTATCGCGGTGTACGTTTACAATATACGCCACAGAATGAACGAAGTACTTACTCCTTTCAACGCTGATAATGATTTTCGTCGCTTACAAATATCGCGTATTTTCTACTGAGATATAATCTTTCTAAAAAAAAAAAAAAAAAAAAAAAAAAAAGAAAAGAAAGCAGGAAAGAACATCAAAACACGAGGAGTATTTGAATCGTGTACCGTAGCGATCTTTCTTATTCTTTCGCTTTCGCGAATCGCAAAGACGTATAATTCGTTCATTCTAAGAGAGATTCTGCTTTTTCGAAGTACATTCTGTCGAATATTTTACGACTCAACCGTTGCACTATCGCGAATTATTTCTCTTCGATAATATTTTATCGATATGTCGGGTCAAAATGCTTTTCGTCAAAGGAGACGAACAAAGACCGAGAACATCGTGACGAATATATCAGCCATTAAGATCAACGATGTTTCATTTATATTCGGATTACCTGTCGACAATTTTTTTGAGCCATTACGATTTCCAACGATTATACTCGAACATTATACAAACCGTCGATATATTTATCGCTACACGGCCGTATTATTATTACATTGTTCCGTGTATATATTACATTCGTCTGTTTGTCTGACATTGAGACATTTAACGAGTTCTATGAAATCCTTTCGTCACTCGTATTTATAGATTTACGACAGATAATTTTCCATTTAATGTCTTCCTCGATGATTAAATAACATAGCCAACGCATTTGAATGGAATTACATTGAAAGCGACATAAATCAAAGTAATTCTATCGGTAATGCAGCGAACGTTAAACGTTAACGTCGTTTCGCTTAGATACTCGACGATTAACGCGCATAAACGTTTGACTAGGAGAATATCACCTTTAGCAAGTATTCCTTACAAGTCCAGACATAACCAATTTCAATTATACTGGGTAATCTCCGCCGCCGCGAGTCTCAAGTTACCGCGAACAGTGCAAACTTGTAGACAAAGCTCGCAACATAGGATCGTCATACTATTACGTGTCATTCCGTGAAGGTGTGTATTGTAGAACATGGAATTATGAAACTTCCCTCCCGCTTTCGCTCGCCGAACGAATCGAATATCCGCCTTTGTCCTTTCTTCTTCGATGCAGTTTTTCCGTGTGAAACCAGCGTGAAACGTGCTATTTGCGTTCATTTAATATCGCCGTTTTGCGTTTAGTACTTTTTGTATTCGCGAGCTTTATGGAAGCGGCCGGTTCTTTGGAAACATTAAAGCACATTTCTTATAATTGCGTAAAAACTTGTGCTCTTTGTCCCCATAATGCATTCGAATAGAATCGCATCATTAATTCCGTAATTTTACATTTATTTCGTCTTCCCATTAAATTTCCGACTAGTAACGAGGTCACGCGGTACTTGTATATAAAAATTGCGTTGGGTACCGATGAAAGAACCGTCCATTAAGATTTCACCAGATCGATAGAATTTAGGTATCGTGCAAACTTTTATAAATTTCGCTATCGATATTCGTTTTTCTCTTTTAACTCGAAGATGTTATTTTTTATAGAAATACAAGGCTACGGTATAATGCTGCAGTTGATTATATAGGGCAATAGATTTGTAGAGCTGTTAAGAGCTGTCTATAAACGCCTACATTCTCCGCATCTCTGAGCTTTTCTCATTTTGAATGCCTCGCGAGCTTCGACGTTCATATAACTACGTGCACGATGTGTACGTATTACGACAGAAACAATTTTCTTCCGCGATTACTTGCAATAATTTCGGTACTCGTTATCTTCGCCTAGAGCTTTACGTTGCACGCTGAATATATACCATACTTGTATCGAATAATCGTACCACCCATACTGATATCAAATAATCGTGCGCAGTGGTAAGCAAAGTTCGCTCCTAGCGGCAAACGTTCGCGGAATACTAAAGAGGATTCGCGTATTAATTCTTCACAGAGTTTGAGCGGTATTCCACTCAGTCAATCAGACTTTACTTTGCTTAAACGTCAAGCTTCGAACGCTTCGTCGCGATAAACTGCTTAACAAATAAATTTTTCAGACAAAATTTAGTAGTAACGTTCGGTTTGATTAATACAATCCCCTTTGTTAAAATCTCCTCGTGAAAATTTATTCTAATTTTATTCGGAAATTTATTTGGTTACGTAATAAGAAAATAACGAACCTTCGGAAGCCCGTGAATGACTGGCAGAGAGTGCATATAACGTTCCGTTAGATCCCGTAATGCATGGTTTTCACTGAAGCCTAAATATGTTCCTTAGAAGGCAGAGTGGCAGCGTGGTAGGTACGTGGTAATTTTGTTTTCGTGTTTAATTTCTTTTATAAAGCGTCAAACGACCTGCCAATTGCCAGTTTAACGAAGCTAAACTTACGACAGCATCGCGACTGGAGACGGGGTGCAAAGAAGAAATGTACGACGCGGCGAAGAAAATTGATTTACGATATCCCGATAGTGCCGATGGCTCTCATATCGGGTATTGCACAACACGATGTTCAGGGATAAAAAGCCCTGTTGCTGGTTACGAACGAAACCATAAGGAACATTGTATATCGATAATGTCTACGTATCTGTACGACTCAATTTAATCTTTCGTCTCGATGACATCGTTTGCTATCGCATGGTATTTCATTTACGTTTTGACTACCTCGTTTCGTATCCCGCGTGAAATACCAATCGTTTCCATTTTGTTTTCCTCTCCTTCTTTAATCTACCGCTACGGCAAGCATACAGATTGTTTCTCATGCCAACGGAAGTTTACGAATCTTGTAACCTTAGTAGGAAACATATGAAAGTTCAAAATGTTCGCTCTTTCTCTTTATCTCTTTGTTCCCTGGATCGTTTCATTGATTCCAATTTTATCAATTTACGAACACGGGATACTTGCATGGAAGATTTTGCAAGTGGACGTACTATGTGAGAAACGCGATGGCACGAATGCAACGAGTCGTTCGACTGCAACAGAGATGTACCAATGTTGAAAGTTTCGGAATACATTTACGGTATTCGGCTGGCATACGTTTAGTCGGCGATATGGTGGTTTCGGTTCCTCTCGTTGGTTCTATCAACAATTCGACGACGTAACAAACTTGTGTTGCATCTCATTCGAAGTCACGCGGAACGAGAGTTATTGCAAAATTTAAAAGCGTCCCTTTCTGTTCGAAATATTCCTCCTCTGTGTCTGTTATACCGTATAAGTCAGTTTAATATCTGCCGCCCATTATCAGACATTTAAAAACTGTGTCGACGCCAGAAAGGGAAATAAATTTTTCCTCGGCGCAGCATTTAAATTGAAACAATAAATTGTCCCATATTGTATTGAAATGACGCAATTCATGATGAAATTTTCGTTCCTTATTGAAATTTTTTAACGACAAAGCGAGATCTGATAAATTCGTGACAACGCTATTGGACATATTAACCTGGCTAAAATGCGCAATTTCGTTATTATATACCGGTTGTTAATTTCCTAATAAAATAAAGAAAACACGTTAAAATCAAATTTCTCTCTTGGGACCTTATAATATTCGTCTCGTAACGTTTCATGATAAATCGTCCTATCGCATTGCAAATTTTAACGAATTTTTCATTCCTTATCGATATTTTTAACCATAAACCGATTTCATAAATTCGTAACATTATTATTGGACGTGCCTGTTAAATATATCGTTTCATTATTCTACGTTTAATAGCTAATTTTCTAATTAAATAAAGGAAACACATTTAGATCAAATCTTCCTCTAACCGTATAATGTACGCCTACTAGGGTAATTCCGCAATAGTTAATAACTAGCTTTAGGCAAGGTATCCAGTTAGTAACTAGTTCTTAACCGTATATCTTCTTATAAGTCCGCGTAAGTTCCCTATAAAGTCTCCGCTTGGGGTATCAGTTTCCCGCAGGTGTCGTCGAAGGCACCAGGCAAACTAAATCGACGTGCACAAAGTTCACGGTAGATATCACCGGCTAAAACAACTGCGTACACACGAGCCGTCCATTTTAAGCTTGTTCGTTTGTATCTCGACAGCTCGTACTCGCTGGCAAACGGTTCTCGCGTCAAGCGATACATTGCGATGCTAACAACGCGGCTCGCTGCTCTCATCGGGAAATCTATCCGCAAAACGTGTTAATCCATACACGATACGATATACTCTTCCTTAAATTATATTCGATAGGTTGCCTCGAATATGTCAGAGCGTCAATCCATTTTTCCAATTTTATCGTCGTGCGTGTCATCGAGACAAAGCAACGTCTGCATAGATTTATTACGTATATATTACGTAATAAAAAAAAAAATAAAAAATAAAAAAATCGTGATATTGACGTCTTGACAGCACAGCCATGAAATCTATTAATCGCTATTGGATATATTACACACGTACGCAATTGGAATTAATTTTCGCGCGTGATTACTACATCGTCAAGACTCTTCATTTACACGAAACTATGCAACGAAAATACTATCAGATTTATTAACGTTAGCTTGGCAACGTAATTTAATGCAGTGATTTTCTACTTTACGAACGAACGAGACGCAATGTCTCTTCGAATATAACTGCTAGGAAGAAAGACGAAATCGAACGAACCGACGTTTCACGGTGCGAAACGATAAAACGTATTTCATCTCATTTAACGGGGATGCTTCGATCGATTCGCGAAGAATCGTCATTATTTTAGATTATCGCGATTAGGTCCCTCGCGATTTTTCTTATATAAGAAAGGAAAGTATGCGGAATTCGCAAACGTTCTAAACTTGATTTTATATGTAACCTCTTGGCTCGGATACTCTGGTATGCAGCTTTTTCTAGGATAATTGAAAATCTACTCCGGCGGCTTTTCCGTGGTTGTCGAAGTGCTTCCGCTTCTTCCTCTTCCTTCTCCGCCCCGCTCCTTGAAGCGTCGAAAATGCGAATTACGTATGCATCCTATCCCCAACACCGATACTCGTCGCATCGTATAAAGACCTATGTCACTTACGTGCATGTGGCATAATGTAACATCGGTAGAATTCCACATCAAAGACATCGTCGCGATATTCCGTGTAATAAAATAAATCGATCTGCGGAAGATCTCGCGTTTAATTTTGATAATTTCACTCTGCCGATGGACTTTGAGCTTCAAATATCGTGCTCATATACGTCAAACGTACAATTTCGCGTGATAGACAGCGAGCAGGTTATAATAGTCGAAGACAATGATGGAAATAGCCAATATACGATTGTTCGGGAGGACTTGATTGAAAAATGCCAGGTCGATATCATTCGTCCGACTATAAACCGTCCAATATTATGGCCGATACAAAGTTTTATGGTTTACTGTGCATTCCATAGGGAAATCATCCGGGAAATTACACAACGGAATTTCAGCCAACTTCGAGCGGCTATCAGCACTGATCTCGCATAGAGGATTTGTCGGGTTACGTGATTAATTAATCTCTCAGACGTTAGAAGAAGGATTACCAAGATCGATCATTAATATCATCTATATCCTGTCGCACATACATTCGTCGTGTACAACCATTTCCACCGATAGCTCGTTACGATAGATTACAAACTTGGACTTAACAGATTGTTTAAACTTCCCGACGACATTTAAATACCAGTCTGATAGATATCGGTATAAGATATCTGTGTAAACCAACAAACTCTATATTCTATAGGATATCTTTATTGTATCGTCGTTACATAACACAAACGGTATTCATTGTTTGATCGCGTGCAGTTGGTTATGCAACTCGTAATTACGTAATTTACCGTAAAGAAGCATTCGTTACCCCCGTTGCGAATTCGTTGAACGATATTCAACGACGAAATGATACAGAGGGCGTAGAGAAAATTTGCATGGAGCTGCGAAAACGCGAGCACAATATCGTGACCCTCGAAAATCCGGCGTAATTCGATGACGTCCGGAGCTTTAAGAGCTTTGCAGCGGACAATCCCCCGTCTTCACTAGCATTTTCCTTCCTTCGGAGTCCAGGTAACCACGCGATGTTGACTTAACGCCGTCCCCGTTGTATTTATCTGACTACGAACACGAGTGCCAGCGGATAATGCCAACATTGTGTATTCACCTGGAATATTGCTCACATTTATACGCGACCGTGGCACGTTCTCACGTATGCAAACTGCGAATACACGCGGATACGCGTCTTCTTGTATCGTGCCGTGCCATCTGAAAGTCTCGAAGAGTGCCACTTCGTACTCGCTGAGACGATATTCTTCGCGGATCTTCCAGAGGGAAATATCCAACGGGAGCGAACTGCTCGTTGGAATAATAACTGCCGTACGCGGTGAGAGTAAATGAGAACGATTAAATGTTCTATAGATTTTAATCGGGAGAAACAAGTCGTTGAATTTTCTAGCGCGAAAAAAAAAAAAATTCTCTTGAAAATTCTCGCGTATTTACAAATTTTCTATGCGCCCTTTAGCATCATCGAGGCTTGTATTTAATACAACACGAGTGTGTACGTACTCTTAAAATATTTGTCATGCGCACGTGTGTGCATGTTTACTTGTAAAGTGTACTTAAGTCCTGGCGAGTGCTACCTTTCCAAATGAAATTCGATTTTGGTCCGATGAAAACTCCAAACTCGACGACGAAAGGATAGAATAATTCTATTTACTTGTTTAATAATTCGTGAATAATTTTATACTTGTATCGCACGTTATACTATTTTCTTCCTTTCCTCTTTTTCTTTTTTTTGGATATAGACTGTTGGATAATTGAAAATAGAATCACTCAACCTATACGCTCTACCTAACAAAATTAAAAAACTGGATACATTTCTATTTTTTTTTTTTTTTGTCTATTATATCTGTACGTGCTTTGAAAATAACAGGTGCATATAAATTGCCATTTGATTGTTAGTGACACCAATATCGCAGTTAACTGTTCGAAAAAGGACGGGAAAAGGAGCAATGAATTTGTTCAATAGAGATGCGACATATTGGTTCGCGATAGCTATATGAACGATACGTGGAGACAAAATTGCAAAATTTAGCAGCAGTATGAAACAGTTGTAACCTGCACGACAAAAATGTTATAACACCGGTCGTAATTTAACTTTGTCGACAATAAAACGCTGCTTCTTTTGAGCCTTATCAGTTTTCTCGAGCCTTTGTATTTACTACACAATTACAGCCCCTGTAGTACTGTACTTTGGTTTACAGCCGAGTCGAATGGAATGGTATTTACAGGCTCTTCGGCCAGCAAGATCACGCATCTCGAGTCTCCAGACACCTTTACGTTAGTTAAACATTTTAAAACAATTTTACTTGCCCGACAAAAGCTATGAATGACGTAGGGGTTCAATTTATGTACGAATATAAATGATCTAAATGTTTAAACGTCAGAAGCGGTATATATTGTATATTCATTAGTATCGAAAATGTGGCCTTTGTTGCGCCTATTGCAATATATGCAAATAATAGTTATGCCTCTCTCAATTTAATTTGATTTCTATTAATATCTGTAGAAGAGCAGTTTAGCGTTTCTGCTTTGCGAATACGGCAGCATGATGACTATTATGAAACTGCACCGTCATTAGACAGACTTTTCTGTAAATAAAATGAGTTTCATTTCCGATTAACGCAATTTTAATGGTATTTCAGACTCGACAGCTTCGTTCAATTCTACATTTGCGTATTTCATTCCAAACACATACTTTGTACTTTTAAAAGTCCAACGTTTAATTAAATGATTCGCATATCGCTCGTCGACGCATCGATGTATCTACGCTCGCTCACAAAATATTCCTGTTTCTTTTTTCTTCAAATAATATACGATTGTAAAATATCCGAGTATAACACTGTTTTCAGATATAAAACTATATCAAATTCCTTTAATAATGGAATAAATAATCTTCAAACATATTTTCACTTTTTTGTCTGTGTGAATTTGGATTACAAGCTACGATAATGAGAACCATTGCAGACTTTGCTACAACTCTCTTTCCCTTCTTTTTTTTTTTTTTTATCATAACCATAAATCTTGATCAGAGGACTTGGAGCACCTGTTTGGGTCGTGTAGTTTTCCTTCTGAAAGACTGTGGTGCGTGCCACTCGTAAATTCCAATCAGAATTTGCAATTTATGGAGTGGTTGAATCCAACATGAACACGTTCTAGGAATCTAACTGAGAAACGCAGAAACCTCGTTTTTATCACGATAATCACTACACAATTTGTGTTTATCGATCTATTTATTCGTGAAATGCTGTCTGTCTGAAGCCTTTCATCGTATGAACGAACATACTTTCTATAAAAATTATTTGGAGAGCTTGATTACTCGATCGTTATTTTTAATAATTTCTCGCTAGAATTATTTTTGCGCAATTTATACACGCGAAAGGTCAGAGTATGAAAATGTCGAAAAAGTAATTTTCATAGGAAAATCTCCAGAACTCGATTAATATTTAATATAGGGAATAACATTGTGTCTTGATGCATTTTAATTCAGCTATTATTCTCGAAATTTATATAAAGTATGCAATCTCGCCTTCAAAGACGTCCTCCTTCACCAACAATATACGTTAGAATGCAAGGTATAAGGCGCGCGTAAAGTGATTAATTTGGCTATCAAACCCTATGATTCTTGCTTAGGTTATTCTTAGGTTATTCTATCTTATTCTAGGCTATATAATATTATTATAATACGGCGATGTCAGTATTGAAAATGAAACAAGTACGCAAGTACTTGGCGAAAGAAATTCAAAAGTGGAACGGAGGGATGATTTTTTGAAAAGTAGAATTATCGAAACGCTCTGAATCTTCCATTCTTGTGCCTTATTCGCGCTCTCGAAACGTTTAACTTGCGTGCGGATATGTATTCGTTTCTAATCAAACAAGTCAGACTTTGTTTTATATTATTTCGCGAATAATTTGCCTTTGGTGTAAAGTGTATGAATATACATCTGGGAAATATTTGATAAAGAGGAGGAAAAATTGATCCTTATGAAATATCACTCGACAGGATAGAAGATATTTCGTAATATTTATCCGTGTATAAATTCTGCTTTATCGAATTTTTGACGTATACCATTGATACTACATACGACGAAAGATAAACTAACACTGCGGTATTTGAGGGATTATAAAAAGTTGCACATTCAATTTTTGTGCATTATAAATATTTTTTAATTTAGTATCTTAATTAAATGTCCGAATTTGAATTGCAATTTGATTGACCCTCCAAATAAATTGTTTGCTTTAAATTTCACGTTACTGGTAAGAATTGTAAAATAATACACACACACACGCACAGATACATCGATGTTGAATAAAATAGAGTACATATTAAAGTTTAATTATATCCTTGGTGGATGTGTAATAATTGTTTCGTAATTCATATACGGCATACTTATATGGAATACTATTTTCACATAGTTCACGTAAATTTCCGTTAATTGAATATTCATAAAAAAGTAGTTTCACATTTATATTGGGTTTTTCATCAACATATTACTTTCATAACAGACTACAAATTGTATGCCGGAAAGTTCCATCGATATATCGCGTTATAATGAGACTAATTATTACTTTAAACTATATCGGAGATAGTTTTTTAATATTAAAAAGTCAACACTAAATGTTCGTTAATTAAGAAGAAAAAGTACATGGATTTTTAAATTCGTCTATTTTTTCTTTAATTAATCGAATGCCAATAATAAAAGTCGGTTATAGCGTTTTGTGGAAATTTTTCGTTTAAAAAAAACTGGCAGTAATTTTTAATTTAAGTGCGTGCACTAATAAACTAATTAACCGATGATTTTGTGGAATAGAACGTCGAGGAAAGCTTACAAATAAAGATAAAAGATTCATGGCTCTTTGTGTTCAATGTAAAACCGTTTCAATTGAAAGGACAAAAAGGGACGTTTAAAGAGACGATACAGTGATGAAACGATGCCGCAAGTTTTTAGCAGTGTAGCAGAGAAAGAAAAAAAAGCACATTTTCGGCCCTATTTGCCAAGACTTTTTTCACTAGTTCTGCTTCAAAGAGGTATAAAAGTATAGCGAGCGCAGTGTCAGTAGTAAATTCTTTTCCTGATCCGACACGAGCCCCGGGAGAAAAATTTACAGACCAATAATTGCGATCCACTGCCTTTGGAGAGCAAACATTATGGAAAGACAATGTTTTAGTAATCGTTCTTTATCGAAAATTATTTTCTGCGCTTAATACCAACTCGCTATTGTGGTCACTTGATTGCTCCGTATACTTTGACCTAAATCAAGTTAATAAAGAACCTTTACAACTGTAGTCGATTGTTTCATCGTAAAGTAAAAAATCGAAGAGCGATATTTCAACACATTGAAGCAACGTATGCAAGCATACGTAATATTTATTTTAATAACATATTTAATTTTTTATAACGATAAAGAAGCAATCTACATTCTTCGTGTATGCAAGTGAATGCAATATTCGTTTTGAACGTGTCGTACGAATTTCATACATTTATATACAACAAGCGTCTGAACATCGTTGTTTTTCTGCTGGTTTGAAAAAATAACGCAAAAAAGGATTTACGAAGGACTTTGGCCCTTCCTCGCGCGCGCACAAATAAAAAAGGTACAGAATTAGCGTGACACATAAATCTTAAAAAGAAAGTTACGTAAATTCGAGATTAACTATATTTCGACGTCACGAGAGATAAAAAAATAGAGACATTTGACAACGGAATTTATCCTCTATCGGATCAAGGATATCAAGGTAGATTAATGCATGTTTCAGCCCTCTGGTTTTTGCTACGCCCCCTCTATCCTACGATTCGGTGAATTTTCGTGCTTCCAATAAACTATTTCGACAATCACGCGAGAATTCTATATCGTGTACCATTGGCACGATGCATTTTCAAGCGTCATATTTTTTCCAAGTGGAATATTATAGGCATCTCTTTGTACTGATTGCAGGATGCTGGAACAACAGAATTCCACTTGCACCGGCTAAAATGAATCGTAGGGAGGACCCGCTGTTGCGGCAGCATCGCAACCGCTTGCTGCAATTAGCGGAGGTGACAAACATCAAGCCTGGCCGTGGCAGCGGGAAAAGACGAGGCCAAAGACAGTCACACGGTTTTGGACCCAGGTCAGCTTGCAAAATTGTAGTTACGATAGTAGATGTACACTGCACGCCTCTCATCTCGTCATTTTGTTTTGACACACTTGTTTTGCTAGGTAGGTTTTACTAGGAAGTATGATTCCTACCTATCAACTTGTAATATACAAATATTTCCTTATTTTAAACCATCGACGAAACGAAATAATTTTATCCGCGTTTCACGATACCTCTACGGTATGCTTCCGAGTTTAGAATCATTTGCCTCTGAATTTACCTCTGTACGGTTGTGCATTACTATTCTGTAAATATCGACAAATAATGGATGACAGGCGTTTCGTACTGTACTGTATAATTTTTATTTTTCGGAGCGTACGCTGTTGCTGCGAGCGTGGTTGGCGTGAAACTTTCTATTCGACAAATCGAAGACGACTATACGGAAGTTGTAGCCAGTCTTCAAACGGTCGTACGTAATTCGTTCCGAGCTCCGTGTCACTGAACGTGCAACGCGAACCGTTTATGCTTAGCTAGCTGCTAGCGAAGACTGAATCGTGCAACGACGATGACAAAGTTAATTTGAGCCTAATCGAAGACCAAAATATGGAAGAACAGATAATGGAGAAATTTATTTTAAAGGTGGACGCATAGGTGTGACATCTGGTTAGAAATCGAAAATTATCTTTTTTACGTCGGACCATTACATACTTGTCTCTGACATTTCCTAATCTTCTTTTCCAACCGAACACGTTAGAGGATAAAAAGAATTTATAACAATACCGACTGTAGAAAGAAATACTTTCTAGGTATCGAATTTTTTTCCTCGTCTCGTTCGTATATTCGCAATAGATCCCAGGCCGGTCTGCTGTCGACATTTTTACTACCATCCGACTTACTCTTCTTTTTTTTTTTCCTGTTTCCTTCTTACTCTTTCTCTTCCTTCTCCATCTTCTTTTTTTCTCTGTTCCTTTTTAATCGTTTTTGACGTATTATGACGAGCAAAAGTAGAAATCTCAAACAAAAATATCCGAGAACAGTAAACTATCCGCGGCTTTCAGTGGGCTTGCATAATTAACCCTTTTAAGCCGACATTACGCGTGTCGACGTGCGCGACATTGCATTCATCCGTGCATTTCACTGATCCGCCTTCTGGCCCTTCTTTGTTTCTCCCTCTCCTTTGTTCCCTCCACGTTGTACCTACTCTTTCACGTTCGTGCCCACCCTTTCTCCACGTCCCTTGACAAAATTCCTTTCACGCGAAAAGAATCTCAACACCCCTGAGACAAGACTTTTCCTGCGGGAGAATAGCAAGCCTCGCAGCCTCTATAAATATTAACGTTCTACGATTCACATTCTTATCGGGTCGAACGAGTATACCTGGTCTTTTGACTTGCAAATAAACGAGATGTACCGACGAATACGATGATATCGCGGCGCGAGAATTGCCGGAAAAGGGAAACGGTTTTTCGGACTGTTACAGCAACGGCGGACCGAGCTCTGGTAGCCGCGTCACCCTGCAGGATATCGTCAGGAGCGATCCTGGATACACGCCAAACATCGAGCATTTGGTTTTCCCGGAGCGTAAGAGCAGCAACCCGAATTTAGCTAAAACCGGCGATGAGTCGCCGCCGAACAAATCCAAGTCGAACGCGGCTAATTCGGGAAGGTCCAGACTCGCGGAAGTGTTCTCCAGGCATTACTCGAGGGGCTCCTCGCAGGATTCTTCCGTCACGTCCAGGAAAAATCACTTAAACGTAAGCGTTCGATAATTCTGTTCTCTATAAAAGTTTCGTCCATTTGAGACCTGTAACTGAAAGAGGATACGCGAGAACCGACGTTTCGAGATTCTCTGGCAATCAATATTATTTTTTAACTTTTCACGACGTTCTCTGCTCCGCGTATACTCCTTCTTTATTCGTCGCATGCTCCCTCCGCGCCAACATATTTCTCTAATTGTATCTCCAACGTTGTTTGATAAAATAGTAACACGGTTTCCTTCTCACGACACACCCAGCGCGTTACCGCTTTCAGATAGCTTAATCGTAATTCGCATTTATTAGGAAGTTTGTCGAGCCTTTCGGTCGGAGCCGATCGAATGGGTCGAATTCCAAAGATACAGAGACCCAGACAAGGCAAAGTTTCGTCGCGGGAATACGATAAATTCAGTTTCACAGCGGTTAAGTTATCGACTCGACCTGGATATTCCAGTCGATTTCTATCCTGTTTCGAGACGCGAGATCGTTTCAATTTTCTACGTTGGGTAAACAACCGAAATTGCCGAAAGAAATGCAACGCGCGCGCGCGATAAAATACACCGCGGTGACGTTGATTTCCTCGTATTCCTTATCAACGGCAGCAATTCCGATCGCTGGCGATGAAATAGGAAAGGACGAGCCACGATTAATTGGCGAGAGTCGTCCGGTCGGCACAGCGTTTCGAAGCGATAGGTTCACCGGTTCGCTTCGTCCCCTCTCGATTCTCGATGGATCGCCAAGCGAAGACGGGTTTCTTCGGCGTAGCACGCAACGAAAATAAAAATACTTTCATCGAAGGAGTTGCGTAGCCAGTCTCTCGCACCTCGTCCGTATTTGGAAGTAGAAACAGCGGCAACCTATGTTGCGCGTAGCCGTGAGTTTATAAACTACGGTTCATCTCGTGTTGCGGCGCGTCGCCGCTCGTCACGACGACTTCCACCATTCCTTTATGCAATCTCGACAAACACGCGCATGATTTTCAAGCCGACATATCGACCGTGTTCAAAGATATTCGCCATTTTCCCTTTTAATGTCTCGAAACTCGGCCGAATAAAAGCAATCGTACTGACACGAATTTCATTTTATGGCGAAGCTTATAAAATGGTTTTACGATCCTCCTATTTATTCAGAAGCCTTTTCTTGTGGTAAAGCCTCTGAGACGTTCCGCGATCGTTCTATTTATGGAGATTCGTAGACGTTACTGGAAACAAAAGATCAAGTTGTAACGTTTGGAAGTAACAGAGTTAGTAAAACGGGAGAAACGTTCTTTGTAAAATACGTGTAATAAAGCGGAGTAATAACGTTTAGCTTTTTGTTCTTTTTAAGCACATGGAAACATGATGATTATAGAATTAGATAAAGAGCTACCGTGAAGCTACGAAACGCGTTACGAGTGTCTCTTGTGAAATAAACGAATTAGTTGTAAAGGGAGATGAATTACGTATTGTTTTATTTCGATAAAAAAATTAACGTTCTTCTTGCTAAAAGCGCCTGTCGTCAAACTAGCCATGTTCGGTGGATGGAATTTGAATAATGCGACAGAAAGGCACGAATGCGATTAACGAAGCTGCATAAAAATGGGCGATAAACCTTCTTTCTCCTATCGATATTCTACGAAATCTTCAGAAATTCTATGGCGATTTCCTCGAAGCGATTATCGAATCTCCAATTCCCCTGTCGAAAAATCTGAATTCTCTATCGACCGGGGATACTATAGCTCGTCGTTCGTCGAAAGATACGGACAAAACGAATTGAAAAAAAGAGATATAAAGGAGACAGTGAATAGACGAGACCAATGAGAAACCTCCGAGCGACGGTCTATGCTGAATCGATTAGCTTCGCCGTCGAACGTATAATTGAAAAAGCTAAAGAAAAGAAGTCAAATACGTTCCTGTTTATTCTAACAACATCCAAGTGGCCGCATTAAGGGAACATCGTTTACGGTGTCGTGCGCTAAATCTACCCTACGTCCGCGAACCGAAATAGGAAATATCGTTAAACGTTGCTTACTCTTAAGCAGCGTTTAATACCATTTAACAATTACTATTTACCTTGTCCTTACGCGTCTTCAAACTCGTCAGAGTACGAATCATAGGGATAGAAAGTATCCGCCAAAGTATGCACGATCCAAATCGTGTATCGATCTATCAATCCTATCAATCTATCAAGCCAGTCTTATCGAACATCTCTCAAAATGCCAAAGAAACATTCCCAAAACTCTACGACTGAAACTCTGCGACGGAATATCGCGCCTCTTCTTCGCCCGAGATACTCCAATCTCGAGTCTTAATCTTAATTCTTACCTCCGTAACCAGACTTTCTTGTAATACTCCGCTGCCGTATCTACGAAACTGCTGGAAAATTGAAAGCAGCCCCCTCCCGAGTTTGTACCGCGACAACGATCGAACGAACCTCGCTGATTTGAATTTCTGATCGCAGAGCACGTCACTGGACAGCGGAGGGACGGTGTCCCATCAAGCAACAGGGTCGAGCGGAGCCACGGTGGTGACGAGGAGCGCCGGACGTCGTTGGCTGTTGCAGAGCTCGCAATCCTCCAGGCAACATTCGGTCGAGGACGGAGTACGTGGGGGCAACGTAGGCGTCATAGGGCCCGTTTCGACCTCGTCCTCGAGTCAGGCCCCTGCTCCAGCCTTGCCGCCTCGTAGAGTCAGTTCAGCCGCGAATTCTACCGACATCTCAAACACGGCCACTGGCTCCCGCGGCGACAGGTAACGCGTGTGTTCTCTCCGTGCTTCTTTTCTCTCCATTCATATATTCTTCGCTTCGTTTTAGTCTGTTTCTTTTGCTCCCCTATCTCTCGTTACCTCTGTTCTCCTCATCTACATATTTCGTGTGCTGCTTCCACGTAAAAAGAATATTTCCATCAGTTTCTCCTGTTTCTTCTTTTTTCGTTCGTGGAAAGGGTAGGCAGATGAGAGGAGGCACGTTACTCGATTTTAACGATCGTTATTCGCGATTCACGATTCGCAATTATTTTCCATTTCACTTTCGTCTTTTTAACGTTGCGCGTTGCCATACGTATCCTAATGCGTGATTGCACACGGCCGATGTTACTTGCGACTGTGTGCGTTGACGGTTTCGTTCGAAATGGTGCCTGTTGCATACAAACTATCGGATAACTAATCGCTCTCGTGTACGATTACGGGGATCTTATCTTTTTATAAGGAAGAGGAGATAAGGTGAATTAGTTAATCTCTAAACGAATACGTCACGCTGCGTTCGATGGAAGAATATCGAAAAAAATGTAAGTCGAAGAGAATTCTCGATAATCTCGATTGACGATCGAGTCCGATGAATATCATGACCGGCCCGATAATAATTTCTTCAGTAACACCGTGGGTCACTGAAAGAACCGCACGGCGCAGAACGTGTTAATTTTTTACGTGGGCCAGCGAGTTCATTGTCCCGTTCGTCGAGTGCTTTATTCGTCGGTGTGACACGGCCGGGCCAAAAAAGGACAGGCTGGGCTAGGCGAATAGTAACAGAAGGGGATAATATAATTACCGATGTTCGTTTTGGCGGACGACGTAGGAGAGATCGTTTCGTCGAGAGATTAATACCGAGGCGACAAGCATCGTCGATACGTGGATTCGATAAAAAGAAAATTAATTCGATCATGGTTGGAGTTTACGTTTACTCGCTCGCTCTCTCTCTCTCTCTTTCTCTCTTTCTCTCTTTCCTTTCTTCCGTTTACTTCTTGTAGTCTTTGACTCGGTGGTTACGCGCGATGTAAGTTTCATGAAGCTCGATGAAACGAGGCAACCGCTTCCTACACCGCTCGCTCTGTCCTCGGAACTACCCCGCGGAGTTCAACTTGTTTACACACGGGAATACAAAATTCAACGGGCTGAACGACAGAGGGAACGATCCTAGAGCTCTTTCCAAAGCCCTATACGGTTAATTAGTTGTCTCGGATCATTTTTACGGAGTTTAATGGGATCGCGGAAAAGCGAGCTTGCTTACTTTCTCGAAACGCGCGTTTCTTTCTCCAAGTTTTCTCGCGTTAAATATATCGCTCTCCGTTCAACGATTTTGTTTTTGTTTTTTTTTTTTTTAAGGAAAGTAATCGTCGTTTTGGTAATCGATATCAAATCTGTGCTGTGATTTTTGTACCAGTGAAGTTTGATTCGTGAGATGCGCGAAAGTCTTATCGATATTTCGTCGACCGATGTAAACGTTAATGTGACCGCGGGATGACGCTGTATCGATCCTCGACGATACAGTCATGTTTGGTATATTAATTTATCACGCGAGAATAGTCCTAATCCAAGTGTGAAAGCCAGGGAAAGACCCTGCAGATGGTGTCAGTTATGAGGTAAATATAATTAATCTAGGACATTCGCATATATTTTCTGATAAGGTCA
Organism: Bombus waltoni; assembly: GCA_014737395.1. Classification (NCBI taxonomy): domain Eukaryota; kingdom Metazoa; phylum Arthropoda; class Insecta; order Hymenoptera; family Apidae; genus Bombus; species Bombus waltoni. The sequence continues at coordinate 3,493,316 of JACXII010000003.1, forward strand.
TTCAGAAACAACGTCATACTTGGCCTATGTAATAGAAATTCGTTTATCCGGGTCCCGCTACAAATAGCCGCGTAGCTGTTAACGAGAATAAAGTAGATACACGTACGTACATACATACATACACATACATCTATATATACTGAACTACGGTAAGGATTAAAAATGGCGCAGCATGTTAACTATGACGATTATATTTACGGAAAAAGTCGATGGAAATCGGTTATCATCGAAACGTTTGAACTATACATTTTGTAATTTCGCTAATAAATTCGTACGCGACCAGTTCTACGCGGTGCTATCTGAAAAATGAATCGAGTCATTTGGAAGATTAGAATGTCATTTATTCTGGCGCTTTAACCATTTATGTTGCGACTCGAAGCTTGCCAACGATCCCATTTCTCTAGCTGCTTCTTCTTTCATGAATCATTACGGCGGAAGATTGTTCCTGCCGTCGTTGTCGTCTTTTCTCGTGCTGCTAACTGCATTTTCCCAGATTCATTAACGATAAACGGTAGGAACATTTGTGAATTATCGAAGCACCGGCCACCGTCGCACTGACATCCTGAAATTAAGTTGCCGACCAGAGAGACAACGGGTTTCGTTTTGAAAATTTCGTTCCAGCGACCTACACACACACACACACACACACACACACATATATATATATGCTTGAACGCGACGAAATTTACATTCTGTCCACTCGCGTTTCACGAAACGTTTAAAGCGTGGCACCGGTTGTTCGCCTAACACCGAAACACTGTTCGACAGTTCGAAATTGATATCCTCGTATACGCGAAAGTGTTCTTGTTAATCTGCTTGGGAATGCGAATTCCTATCACCCTATTTTAAATCGAGTTACTTTTACTCTCTTATCGCGTTTTATCGCTGCGTTAGCGGGCTATACGCGTACGCACAACGGCACGCAACGCACAAAGAAAACAGAAAGAAACCCTTGTACATTTAATCACGGTTAAACTGGAAGCGTTTCCGTGTCCCGTGGAACGCGACGAGTAGGATTATTCTGGTCGGGACGCGAAACGCCGACGAATCCGTTTTACCGCGGCTCGTACGTTACCAGCTTTTGCCATATACATTTCGCGACGATATCGTGCTGCTTTCGGCATCGGTGACGGCAGCAAAGAATCCCGCCTTTGTAGACATTTCGAAGCAAGATGGATGAGACGGCCCCGTTTCCTTTCGCTCTTTCCCCTCGTGACATTTTTATTTGCTCCTCTTCTATCTCGCGATATCTCTATCGCTAGCCGCGTAGTACCTTTGAATATTTATACGAGCAGATTGTATCCGGATTCGAGGAAGGGAGCAAATGCACCGAAGCTTGTAACGGTGCAACAACCTCCTCAAATCGAGTTCCGCCGATACAAACTTTAAATATTCATATGCGTGTATTATACGAATGTATCTGGGCCTATCCGTAAGGATAGTTGGTTGTACGCATCCTGTTAATTTTTCGCTCGAACAATGCATACTTCTTTCATATATACGTACGATCGGAAAAGACACGATCGGATAATACGTTTATTATCGGTACGAAAAGTTTGACTCGACGTTTCATTTACAGAGGCCAAAACGTGTCGATCCTGCATTTACGCAGCACATCCGATCCTTGGGAAGTTGGCTCTCAAGGCTCGTCATATAGCGTCGGTAGCAATAAAAGTCAAACTGGCGGCAAAGGAAAATCAAGTGGAAATGCACGTGGCTCGTACACGCGCGGTACTTCGATACCGTCCTTGAAGCGCCACGACACAACGGCATCGGCATCGTCCACTTCCAGCTTGAAGCAGCATCGACAAGACAGCCACGGACAGGCGAGTAAAACGTTTGAAAAATAAAAATCCCTTTATCGTACCGTATTCTTTTCGGAATAACCGCGCTCGAAACTTTTACAATCTTTCTCGTTTCTTTCATTCAAATTTCGAAACAGCTTCCGTCGTACGGGCTCGTTTGCCAACGATCGCGAGCTTCGATCACGGTATATCGTTATCAACCTTTGAAAGATAAACTTTAAAGAAAAGAGGGAGGGGGGAGAATGTTTGATATTCTGTTAGAGAACGTTGGAAAAGTTTGGACGCGCTGTCGGAGCGTCCCGAAGACATCTATCTGTTACTATCGATGAATTTACGGACAGGTGACCGGTTCTCGTCGGCGAGAATCCTCGAATTCGTTCCTGTCGGGTAACAGCGGCACCTCGGGCGAACTTTTCATCAGCGGAGACTGCAGCAGAGAATTGTCACCGGTGCGATGGTGCGACAGAGAGGTGGACGGTGTCTATTTGGGTCGATCGGGTTGGGTGCAAGTGCAACAAAGATCTCTGGACGAGAATCGACGGATAAACTATGAGAGTAGCTTGGTAACGGCAACCACAGGTACTCTGCCGTTGCCGAGACGAGCCACGGTAAAATTGGCTGACTATCATTGCAACAGCGAACCGGGTAAATGTCCCGAAGAATTTCTACGATTGGATACCCAGAGACCGGACTATCTGGCTCTGCATGGTCAAGACTTTGAATCTGTGGCGAGCAGCACCTGCACGTCTCCTCACAGCATCCCCGAATCTTATTCCCCGCCGTCGATTACGCCGATAATCTCACCTCCGCCTGCCTTTCAAGATGTCATCGGCAAAAAGACCTCCTCGAAGCATTCTTCCGGGCGTAACACTTACGGAAAGCCGCCGTTCCTACCACGATCCAATGCTATAGTGGACAGTGACATCATCAGTCCTCCGCCTTCGCCTCCGCATCAAATGAATTGGAGTTCCTTGCCACCATCCTCCCGCAAGTCATCGAACACACCGTCCAGATCTCGAAGGCAAAACAGTAGCAGTCAACAACAGCAGCAACAGCAACAACAGTATCGAATGGCGCAAGCTAAATCGTTGGAAGATCAGTCCTCGTCGAGAAGGTCGCAGTTCGTCCAACGTTACTTGGAGTCCTCGAGCTCATCTTCGTCGTCAGTAGGTTTCAGAAGTCTGGATAGTTGCGTGACGAGATCGACGATGCCCAGATTAGCCGAGAACACGGATTCTTCGGTGGAGGGATACGACGACGGCGACGACGAGGACGACAATCCTAGCTCCTCCTTGAATCTGAGCCTCGTTTCTTCTTCGATAATAGCGCTGAATTCATCCACAGAGTCTATCCGCGCTAACGGGGAAAGGATTTCGCCGAACAGGCAGAGCCGTCATCACAGAAGTCAACAGGGATTAAGAAGATCACCCGGATCCTCGGAATCCGGCAAGTTATCGTTCAATTCGCCTTCATCCTCCTCGTCGTCGTCGAGCAGCGCGGAGAGACAAGGCAGATCTCCGACACCCAATCCTTTCAGGCGTAGCAATGCTTCTAGACAACATCAGAGCGCCAGAACGACGCAAGCGTCCCCAGATTCCCATCAGTCGCGGGTAAGAAGATCCAGAAGTCTTCAACTACCCGAGAAGAGGTCCCCCAGCACCGCCGCACCGAGCAGGGAGCATTCCAGAGAGTCTAACGAGACCCACAGAGTCGTGAAAATTTCCAGCGATCGAGGCAACGAAAGAAAACGTCATGCTCTCCAAAACAGTGCGTATAATTCGTTGACTAGTTTCCTTCGTTGCAGCAGTTTCTTCTTCTTCTTCTTTTTTCTTTTTTTTTTTTTTTTTGCGAGTTTCATACACCAGTGTAACATCGTATCTTTGCCGCGATTTCATTGTTCGAATATCTTGTAGGTATTCGAGCGACCGAAACTCCTTTACACACCTCTGCACTTTGTCTATTTATTACTGTAGTATATTTGTGCGTGTTCCCTAGGAAAAGCGCAGTCAACCGAGAACGCGTTAAACGAGGAGCTTCTTCGCGAGACCGAGGCGGTAACCGAGTTCCTTTACGGTACGAGGAGTCGCGCAGTGACTAGGAGTCTTCTCTCGTGTCGCTTCGAGCGCCGTGAAGACAGCCAAGAACAAAGACAAAGGAGCAATCCCAACACTTACGACGTTTACTTTATCTCGTCTAAGCAACAACAATCCTCGAAATCAACCGGCATGTGTATGCAACAACAGCCGCAGCAGCCGCAGCAATCGCAACAGCAACAACAGCAACAACAACAACAATCCAGGCGGCCGAAGACGCTTCAGAGAGGGGCAACGACCCCGAATGCAAATCCCTCGTCTTCGAACCACGACTTCTGCATCAGTCCCGACACGAAGCTACGCTGCAACAGCAGCACGTGCGATTTCTGGCCACATTGCTCACAGAGAGATACTCTGTACTCCCCTAACCAGGCACCGGTATTTATGAAGCTATCCCAGAGCTACCCGGCTCATCAAAGACTCCCCACGGACACGGGGAACCACGCGAACAGAGGAAGCGCCAGCTCATCCCCGGCATCGTTAGAACGAATGGACGACCGGGAGTTTCGTGATCGCGAAACTTGTCGAAGGAATCGATCTAACCGCGAACAGAACAACAGCAACGCGTCGAAATATCAAGAAAGGCAACCGAAAAGCGTGTTGAAGCAATCGAATCGATGGTCGCCTCTCGAAGGATCCAATGGGAACGGGTCGAGCGTAGAAAAGAGGGAATATCATCGATACTATCAGAAACCCGAATTCACTGGCAGCTTCGAAGCTTGCGAAAGTAAAGATAGAAAAGTGTCGCCGGTTCAAGGGAAAGGTATCGTGAATAGGTCGCCGAGTGGTCAAGTCGCGTCCTCGTCGACCACATCGTCGTCTTCTAGTAGCGACATTTGGGTCACCACGTCCGATCGAACGGTGACGAAAAGTCCGAGGAACGCGAAAAGTTCCGGGGCGTCTACTCCGATGGAGGATGCGGTGATCGGTTCTCTGAAGACGCTAATAGAACCGCCGAAAGACGGAATGCTGTCCAGGCCTGGAAGCGCTCCAACGAGAGGGGAGGATTCTCTGTCGGGGGACGTCTCCTTGGATCCTCATCAGCGGTCTCTTTCCTTGCCAAAGTCCTTTCTGGCGCATAATGGGTAAGTTATTCAATGATGCTCGAAGTATGATCAAAGATCGTTACGTAGAAATGTAAGATATATCCTCGATACGACGAGAATCGTGCATGTTGGAACGCCAGGAAATAAACGAAAGTACCGGCTTAACTTCCAGTTTACTCTACCCCTTTTCTCGCTCGTTTAGAAGTTCAACCGCTCCTTTAATTGGCTTTCGTTTAAATGCTATCCGGTTCTGCATTACGCGTGCTTCGTACGAATCTCTCGGCAGTTGTACAAGTTTTAAGAATTATTCCATTACGCTCATAATCTCGTTTCCTATACATTCCGCCGGTCGATCGATAGGCTATCTATTTTGCGACCGTGTTGCAGAACAAGATTTAACGACAAGAATTGCACTTGTCCCCCGTATACGTTCGTACAGAGTAAACACGTTCCTCCTTTTATCGAGGACTGCGCAAGCATGCGCTTATCTTTCGTAACTTTACGTGTTCGTAACGATACGTGAGACAGTTGTTGTAATTCGTTCGACTTTGGTATAGTCGCCATCAACGTTAGTTAATGCGATCAAATTTTCCAGAAGTTCGATTACTTCGTCCCTAGTTGTACCAACTACCTCCAAGTGATATCCCTCAGTGACCTAAAGTTATTATCAGTACAGTTGCATACGCGTCACTTGCGGCAGACGCTCCTATCTTCCTCCATAGATATTGTAGTCTATTCTCCAGGTAAATCCACGTGTACGTTTGTCAATTTCTTAGTGTCATTAACGTCTTGACCAACCTGTGTGACCAAATTATACACGTTTGCCATAAGAGCGATAAATGAACAAAGTAAGATGATTCGATTATGCGGAACATTTATCATAAAACGCATAAGAATATCGTGAACGCTAACCACGAATTTGTTCGTTTATCGAGGACACGTATCTGCGAGCGAAATTAAAAATTACAATCGGGATCATAAAACGTTGAACCGCGTATAAGAATAGCCGCGCCGCGATATAACGATATTAGAATATCGATGCAACGACGCTAGAGTATCGATGCGCCGATGTATATCCGCGTAACGATATAACGATATAACAATATCGGTGGACTGACATAATTTAACGAGATCGGGGTCGTATCCGTATCGCGTAATTACATTTGTAATTTACAGCGGCGATAAACCGAATCTATAACTTTCCCATTGGCCGCGGACGCGGTTCCTTTTTATGCAAAATTCAAAAATGCCTAGCAACTTTACGGCGCGCCTATTCGTCGTTAAAAATATCGCAGCAGCAGTGAAACGTCGTTCAAACTGGCACGAGTGCCATTCGGACGATCGTATACCGATCTATGAGACGATTTATAGTTGGACAAAGGTGCGACATTTGTCGCGTGCTCTCGCCTAAATGCTTCTCCGCTTTATGGCACACAGAGAGAACTCGCGGCAAGCCCTCGAGCGACGATCGTACAAACGCGCCAAGTGTAATGCGACGTAACCGCACGTTCGTTCAACTGGGCCCGATCTCGCTTAAGATCGCCCACGCATTAGCCCACGCAGAGTCCGCGAGTGCATCCGAACCAACGCACAAAGAAACGTTATAGCGCTAGTCACGCGTGATTCTGGTTTATACCGAACGCGGCCAGAAACGCGGGACCGAATGTTAACAGAAGCGTTAATTCGCTCTAAACGAGGCCCTAGTTTATTTGTAACGACAAGAGCGATGTTCGAACAAATGTCATAAAGCTACGCTCGATTTCTTAAAGCGTATTTGAGCAGTTAGCGGAGTTCGGTTGTGCGTATGAAAATTGATCAGAGAGCTGAAATCAGTACGGCGAGAGAAACGAAACACACACACACACATACACAGAGGGAAAAAATCCAGCGAAGTAAATGAACGTGCGCGGAGAACGAAAAGTCGGTCAACTTGTTACGTAGAAAAATTTATCTGGAAATTAGCGAATAGAATACAGTCGGATATCGCGGAGGAACGCGGATTGAAGCGAATTTCCGAACAATGTATTCTTTGAATGGGGTCGCGTGTTTTTCGAATTTAAAATGGGACATTGCGAGGCAAGTTTCCTCGCGGTTCCTGGCCAAACAGTTAATCCGATGAGAGGGAGCTTCCGCAAAGTTTCGTTCCTTGTACGTTCCCGTATTCTCCGTATATTCTTTTAAGTCGTACAAGTTTCCAAAGCGATTCGCCCTCTTGTGCATTCGCGTATCTCGCGTTGGATATCACGAACAAACGCATAGGCAAACTTGTAAAGGATCGTACCGCGATATTCTGAGGAAAGATACTGTGATACGAAAAATACGACGGAGGATAATTCCGCCAGTTACGGATGCGATTCGAGGTTCCTTTCGATACGAATTTCCAAATCCCTTCGACGAATTTCATGGCGCTAGCGAAAAAAATATGACAAATGTACTCTTTCCGATAGGTATACGTACTTTCTTTTTTTACCCTTGCATTATCGGGATTTTACGTAACGATATTTTGTTGTATTCATATCGCACGATCGCCTCTCTCTTTTGTATCTCCAGTTTCCACGATTCCGTGAATAGACTATTCTTTTTTCTTTATTAAACCATTCGCGTGTTTCCGAAACAGAGTTCGCTCGTTTGTTTTTTTTTTTTTTATTTTTTATTTTCGAGTTCGTTTCCGAAAGATGACGCCTATTCGTAATAAAAGAAAAAAGAAAAAAAAAAAGAAGAAAACGCAGAAAAAGGTCGAATAACTATGCTCGCGAGTATCGAAGGACGAACCGCGTATTGATTGACTTTGTGTTATTTAATTTCGTATTTCTAGTACATCTGCGGCGACCGTGAAAGGTTTGAGTTATTAATCTTTGGAAATGCCATTCCGTAAATACCAGGCGAGGCTATTCCAACAAGAAAAGGTCGCGAACGGTTCGACTTCGACGTGGATAAAACTTTCTAAACTTGAAGAATAACCAGTGATACTATAATAGATACGTATACTTTTTTTTAGCTGCGGTAACTCGAGTTTAAAGGATGAAATCACCCTCCAAAGTTCAACCTTTTAAGACCTTCAAACGGTTACAGATGAAAAAAAGATCGTATTAACAAAAATTCATCAAGATTTGGATTAACGTTAAGATCGATTCAAAATCTTTGCGCACTTTTTGTACAGATTTCCGACTCTCGTAAAAATTCCCATTGGCAATTTACGTACGAGCGAAATATGAATTTTCATTCTATTCCTTTTTCGTTTTGTTATCGATAGAATACAATAAACGTGTCATCGAACGTTTGATAGATATGGCTATTGCAGAGCTAGACTTCAAATTTGATACGCAACATTACAGCGACTATGTATGTATGCCCATGTAAATGATATTAATCTTCAAAGGAACGGAATTTACGCGACAGGTGGCAATTTGGTTCTCAAATCTATCGGAAATTCATAGAAACCTACGAGGTCCCTGAATTTCGAACGAGTACGGCCATTGCTATTCGTTTGACAAATTCTTGATCGAATCGACAAAATAATTAATCGTTTTAGTCGAGATACGGTAATCGATCGTTCCTCTATCGGTCACCAAAATATCCTCGTTTTGCAATTTTAGCGATGAACTCTTGCACGTTTTAAATAGAAACACAGGTCGTAGCATAACTTCGTTACTGGGAATCCCAAAATTCCGAATGCCGTGTAATTATTACGTAGTACGATGATCATCCGAGACGTAACTCGCATACTAAGTAGCCTAACTCAACGTACAAGTGTTCGATTTTAATTCATTATTGCAAACGTTTTGAGCGGACGAAGACTCGACTAGATGGAAGCGAGAAGATTATACGATGATTATTTCTCTAAAAAAGTTATTAACCTAGTTACGTCGAAAGAGACGTTAATTTAAAAGATACCTTAATTGAGGTATCGCCAGGTAAAACCTTTTTGATCGGTAGAGCCGCTGCGCAACCAATCTCGCAGCAATTGTTATGCAAACTTTAATTTTCTCCAAACACGACGAAGCCAAGTGCTGCTACTAAAAGAGGCGATACTCTTTTGAAATAAACGCGGCGCGATTTTCCTTGAAAATCGGTCGTATCGTCGAACATGTAATCGGTTACGTGGTTGACGACCAACGAACCGGTTTCACTGGAGAATGAGGGACTCGCTGACAAGTGTCAAGTTTAAATGGACGCGCATCGATTGCACCATGCGAATGTACTTTCTCTTGGCGGTGATTTCTTCGCCGTAAGCGCTACCTGGAGGTTCTGTTACGATCGACCTGCGCCGGCTACTTTATTCCGAAACTAACAGATGGCCCCGCATTCCGTTCCCTCACCTGTCCCGAGTGCTACCTGTGTTTCCTCGCCGACGGGCCTCGATATTTTTCATCGCGACGCGTGTCATACAGCTCCGACTTTCCATCGTTCCGACGACATATGATTTCCAACAAATTGAAAAGCTGCTCGGTATCGATTCAAGCACAAATTACCCTCGTCGAAAAGCAAGACAACGAATAACAGATTGCCTCTACCTTCGTTTCGTGGAGTGTTCGCAATTTTAGACGTATTATATGCTCGTATGAAATTGATACGTAGTTATTTGGTAAGTAAAAATAGATATTTCTATCCACAAGCAAGTGAAAATCGTTCTAGCTGAAGTAAAGTCGATTACCGAATGTACGTGTTGTACGATTTCATCGAACTCTTTGTACGTCGTGCTTGCAGATAAAGAATAACGTATCAGGTAGTCAAAAAAGCTGCGATACGAAAGTAAAAATCCAGTGGAAACGACGCGTCGCGTGAACGTGACCAGCAGTTGGGACCAGTTAGTTTCTTGTCCCTGGTAAATTGGATGGAACGAACCCTTCAGATTCTCTGTTGATAGCACGCGTTAATTACAATCTCTGTAATTAGAACTTGAAATAAGGGAGATTTTCAATGAGAAAGCTTAAACGGCTAAATTACCGTGTTGCAAACAAAATTGCAAACAATCGTCGACTATGCATGGTGATTCTTCTATACTCTTTGTTATTTAAATGATAAATGATAATTCGCGCGTGTATCGCGCGATAGCGCACGATCGATATCGGCGGCTTTTACATTAGCTATTGCAAATTACTCTTCAACCTCCATTGGCCAGGAATTTGATTAAGTTCACTGGTTATTCGTCTGACAGCTTGAAAAGGTTCGCTGTTCCCACTGTGCCTTGAATTACCGATAATTTAATAAAATGTTATGGAACGTCGTTATCGGAATCGCGAACTGTTCGAGAAATATGCAAGCTTATTAATAGTCCCTCGCTCAAACTTCGACATGTCGTTTCGACCAATTAAGCCATACGTTTTCGTATAATTAAACAAACAAACTCTATCCATCGACGTAATTGTCAAAGCTACAGAGAAAAATTTATTCTAGAAGATGCAGCCGTTATCGAACAATTCCGTGGTCCGTAATTTTCACGCGTCGACAATTACACGTTGATTCGAATCGTCCGGCTTAATCGAACACATTTAATACCGCAAATCGGATCAACAAACCTGATTCTATTTAGTTACATCGAGAATCAGATGCGTAACATATATCTGTAGCTGGTCTTTCGCCTGACACGCAGTAGAATAAACGATCGCACGGACGTGTCAGTGGAATAGACTTCGTCAGACACGGAAAGAATCGCCCGGTCAATAATATAATTAGTCCGCATCGCGCTCGTAAGTTCGTCCGTACGGAATTGCTCACGTAACTGAGTTTTATCTTTGCGTGGAACGTTGCACCTGCAACTTACACCCGTTCGGCTCGAATGATACGAAGGAGGCGATGAAATTACACGCTTTTGCTGCCGACAATGCAGAAGGTCGACTAACGTTACGAGAGACGATCGCCGGCTGAATTTGCGTTTCGGTCCTGTTTCCAGAACATTCGAAACCGCGTTTTTCGTGTCGTTTCGACGAAGGAAAGATCGTTGTGCTAATGTTTGAAAAATTTGAAAAAAGAAAAGAAAAACGAAACGTCGAAAAATGTTTCCGTTGGTAATTATCATGCTAATGGATGCGATTTATGTTAGCAATTTCAATCGCCTAGGAATTAACAATTTTGCCTTTTACACCGTACAGCGTCCGTAATTAGTTACTGTAAACTAGTTTATGGGTGAATGTGGAAAGGCTTGAAATTTATTTTCATTACCTTAGTTTATTTCATGATCGAACGATCGAATAAAGAAGGGGAATCGTTCTTGCGTTAAAGAGAGAAATAACAGAGTGGAATAATAATAATAATAAATAATTCGAGGTTCGCCACAGCCAGCGTACTCTTTACAGTGGAACGTCGGATCAATTGAGCTCAAGATTACTGGAAAACGTCAGGCTTTTTCTGTCACCGTACGTACTCTATATTCTTACAAAGCCAACGCGGAATATTTCGCGACTCGTCTTTTTCTCAAACGGCGTGTATGCGCGTGTAAAGTTCTCATCGACGCCAAGAACTATAGGTTATTGGAAGAGTTGGTATGCAACAACGAGGAGAATTTCATTGCAGAGAAACGATCATACCGCTCGATACACGAAGAAACACAATGCTTTCGTTTGTTACCGCTTTGAAACGTTAGCGCGATTTCGCTTTCTCAATAACTGGCATTCGAATTTAAAGTTAATTAACCGTTTCTCTGGCAGCGGTTGACTTTCCATCTCTCGCGCTCTCACACGCTGTTTATTGCGCGTGAAAATACTTGTGCCCGTACAATTTTTCGTTCCAAATTCGTTATTAGATCGCTTATCTAAAGCATACAATGGCGAGTATTGATTGGTAATCGCTTTGCCCCGCAATTGATTTTAAACAAAGAGCACGAGAAATTAGAACGGCCGATTAAAATTCACCAGCAAGATATGAATATTTCAAAAGCGAATTGTGCATTATAAAATAAACGTAGGCCCTCTTGCGGAACGCATGATCTTTCTTATTGAATTAAACGCTACACAACTGGAGAAAGAAATAGAGTTACAATTGGATGTAATTAGTGACCCTGCGCCGGAGATCTTCACCTCAGGAACGACAGACCACGGTTGACTAACTTTGAACTCAGACGTTGCTCCGTTCTGTTTCGTTAATTATTCATTTCTGCGCCGACGTTGTCCGCGTGAAACTTCACAGGATCAACAAAACTTCGAACACCTATTCCGTGTGTTGTTTTCAGAAACTTGCATTTCTAGTCGGTAAAATATCGCCGCGTATCAAAGTAGCGGTAGTAGTATCAAGTATCAAAAACGATGCTCGCAAAATGTCGTTCGACGTATATTCTTTTTCTTACCATTTCATCGATTAACAACATTCGATCACGATGTAATTCGATCGCAATGTAATTTGCTTAGGATGAAAACAAAATTCGGCGCACGATCTTCGTAAAATTTATACAATATCGTTCAAGACGAAAGCCTAAAATCAAATATAAAATATTGCAAAATAGGTAAGGTAATAATGGGTAATAAGGTAATAAGGTAATAAGGTAATAATAATAGGTAGCCAAGGTAAAGATTTTTGGCTCGTGCAAAATTTATCCTTCTGCAAAGCTGCAGGCTGGCTCTCAGACGGCATTATGGAGACACGAGTATAATTTTCATTCCTGAGCAAAGTTGACAGAATGAAATTTACATGTGCATCTTGGTCCGGCACCAACAGCCGTTGTTACGTGCAAGTGCATCGCGATAAGGACGCGTATAAAGCTATTTGCATGGCTATGTTGACGCTCTCGTCTTGGCGACGCTTTTTATTTTCCGTCGACCGTAGCCATTTTTCATGGCGTTATGAGGCTTTAAAGTTTCGAGGTCCGCGGATAAAACGTTGATGGTCGGTGCATATGTCACATCCTTCGTTTCGCGTTTAGTATTACGCTAAAAAAAAATGTAGAAATCCGCGATACGCCATATGGAACGCAACAAGGACAAAGACGTAAACATATACTCAACATTAATTCTTCGTAAAAAATAGGTTGGAAAATATCCAAGTTTAAACGTTCGAAATGCATCCGCGTATCTTTTAGTTTTTATGTACCTAGGTATCCATATAGAATATATTGCTTCGGGCGTTTATACTTCAGGAAGACCGATTAATTCTGCTTAATACTGACGTTGTCTCTATGGGTCCCATAAATACGTCATATAGTACTCCTACGTTAGTGTATCATATAATGAGCTGGATTAATAACGGGAATTCCTGGGGATGTCGGTACGAACTCGTAAAATATGCGCGGTTGTAATTACGCATCTCGTTGAATCCGTTACGGCAAGAAAATAATTCACTTCCAAGCCTCTGGAATTGTTCAATGACCGTTTTAACGTCGCTCCTCGTATTACTCATACGTAATATTGCTTTATTGACTTCTTGCCCGCGTAAAGAAACGAGATAGAGGTATGCGCGGCAATTGTTTTTTAATTTGAACGCCGCAGAATCGCTTCGATGGTAAAGCGAGTCGAAGTTCAATGGGAAAGAAAATATTATGTCAGTTGAGAGATTATCGTAAAAATATGATCATCGAGATTATTGAAAGAGAGTACCGAAGACGTTCGAGGATCGTTTGACATTATCGGAGTTATTCGAAGGTTGTTCCAAGTCATTCGATTGAAAGTCATTCGATCGAATAATGCTTTATTTTCAAGCTATAAAATGCTTAATAATCCGATAAATGCTTTCACAGCCGCGCGTAAAAGTTTTTAGTAGCGCCAAAGTATCGTCCATATCTCTCAGAATCTACAGGTCACACGGAGCTAGAAAACAAAGAAACATTGACATCAACTTCCTCGATCAATTCGCTTTCGTATTCAGCATTTTTGACCGTCAAGTACGGCGTCGTTAAACGTAAATTATATTTACACTGGCGGTATCTTTGAGAAGCGCAACCGTTGTAACGTTACGGCTGGTTATTTTCGTAAACTAGTTCCTCGTGGCGATGTCGTTCGATAGACAAGCTCGATGAATATCAAAGTCAAAGCGTTGTCGCATAGCGTTTGTCCCAAAGCATTATCTGTGTAGTGACTTCTGAGATGGTGCCAGTGTCACTTTGTACATGTTCGCTCGGTCTGTTTGCACCGATGCATGTAGTCCGCGATGGATGCTGGTCTGATTGTGAACATAAATTACGAGGTACTAGGCGAATAGAACACACTCGGCCGTGATACTCGGATCACTCGCGTGTGTAACATGGCGTCGAAGACGAGAAAGAGCTGGATTCTCTCCTCTTCCTCTCTTCCCCCCCCTTTCTCTCTCTCTCTCTCTCCCCCACTATTTCGACTCTTTTTCTCTCTCCTACTTGCTCTCATCTTCTCCGCGGAAATTTCACACAGTTTCTGTATAATGTCGAGCGGCGTAACGTTTGACAAGTTTCAAACAGATGCGCCTGAGCGCGTAAAATTTATACGCCGTGCCCATAAAATAAATTACACGCACGATAATTAGAATTCTACGGAGATGGAATTGGATTTTGAAGCGGCTCGAACGCGAACGCTCTCGAGTAATTAAACTTCACCGACGGCCACGGCTGGATTTATTTAACGCTTGTTTTAACGCGCGTATCGCGTTATATAAGAAACTACGACGGAGAAGGGTAAAAGAAAAAAAAAAAAAATGGAACGATTGCAGTTAAAGGTAAACGAGACCTGTTTGTCGTAAACGAATTCTTTGGCGCTTCGTAAATCAATAAGCCTGACGAAATAGATGGAACCGGAACGTTTTGCGAGATCAGTTGGAGCGGAGTCGGACGCGAAAGGAATCGGTGAATACGGTTTAGGGAATTGATCGATTCACTCGAACGCGAGTTTGGCGAAGTTTAAGGATCGACTGTTTGGGCAGTCGATCAGGAACAAACGTATATCGGCTATTGAAAAATCGCCGAGCGTTTCGATTGATGTTTTCTGAGGGGAACGCCGACTTGACGAGGCAAAACGTCGAGACGAGAATCATTACACTAAGCTATTTACTGCCGTAGTTTACGACCTTTGAGGCATAACAGAATATATTTTTTCATAATTAACGGCAGATGTAACAGGAAAAACGCTTATATCTCGGTATCGATGAAAAATCCAGCAAGCAGTTGATTAAAGCGTAAATAACGAGTCGCTCGAAAGCACGGTACATCGAGCCGACGTAAATGTCGTTAACATGATATATATGGCTCGAAACAGGGATCAGTTTGAAACGGTCTTGAATGCAAATTGCAAGTCGTGATGCATTCGGTAGCGCCTACACACGCATACCTGGCGCAGACGTTTGATATTAACGACCGAATGTAATGATCGTTACGCGCCTTTGTTCTACCAGCTTGAACGCTAAGACCTGGCTTTAGCTGTATTACGATACGCAGAAAGTATGCGCTGATCTAATCTCCGCTTCTACAGGACACGGTGTTTTAACGCGAGGTTCCTTGATTGAAACCTTGGTGATTAATCACCGTTCGATAATTCAATGAATCGGGTTCAATAAATCGCATCGATTTCACGACGAATTCTTCGCAAACCTTTCTTCTCCCGACGCTATACCAATGGTACGTGCGCGCAGAACATTGCAAAATTGATAGTGCGCCTCTGTATTTGATCGATTTTATCCTATCGAAAACGAAGATTAGGCGAAACAGCGCGTTACCAAGCAGACTTCGAACGAGGAATTGCTCGAACAATTCGAACATAGTACGTGATAAGGAACGACTATGTAATATGTAATAGCAAGCATTGGGAATCGTGATTCATACGTCTGGCTGAATCTATCGAGTACGGACGTGATTAATCGGCAGGAGCCGCGATAAAAATTACTCAGATCGTTACTAATCGAACGCTGGCGCGTAATTGTTGTCGATACTTTTGCGATTTCTTCGTCGAAATCGTCAAGTTCTTGCGCCTGCAATTAGAAGGTTTAGATACCGCTATTAATAATCGAGAAATTATTCGAAACAGAATATCTATATATCTAAACGAATTGTAAATTATAGAGATTATATTGGTGTCTGATTATAGAATCTATAGATACGTCTATTTTTAACACTGAAGCGCAATTAGGAATATCCGTGTACTTTTCCCCCCCAACTTTTTTTTGTAAATTATAGAGATTATATTGGTATCTAATTATAGAATCTATAGATACGCCTATTTCTAGCACTGAAGCACAATTAGAAATATCCGTGTACTTTTTCCCCCCATTTTAGTAAAATATCGAATTTGTCAAGCGACAAAGTTTAATCAACCTGCTTCCAATTAACGTTAGTTTTGTATAACTATCCTCGTACAACTGGATATTTAAAGTTTCTCGTCTGAAAAGAAGATCGTTCGTGTTTCACAACTCTGTCGTCGTTATCTATCATCGATATCAAAGTAATACCACAAGCTGCTCCGAGTTGGAAAGTTCCTCGCGATGTGATCTGTATGGCGGAATTAAGAACGCAACGAAACGAGATCCTCAAAAGCTAGCTCAATTCGCGAACGATAAAGAAAGTTCACCACAACCCAGAAGAAAATAAACAGAAAGAAAATGAAGGGGAAAAAATAACAAGCGATTCCCGAGAACTGTTGGTCTCGTAAAAACTGGAAGGACGAAATGAAGTCGCCAGGAAGGCGGATAAAAATGGCATCGTGTGCTACCGGAGTCTTTTTTTTGCCGGTAGGAAATGATGTAAAAAAAAGTCAGGCTAAAACGACAGGGTATCTCCTCGAGTCTTTGAGATTCTGACTCCATTATTCGCATATCTTTCCGTGAATGACTGTGATTAAAGCGACAGTAGAAAGTACGAGGACGCGAATGTAGTACAGCAGCGAATTCCAAATATAGCAATTGGTATTTGTCAAAATATCGGATTTATAAGCTTGCGAATACGACGCCAACAATGGCTGTTTCGAGCTCTGTATCATTCGGGAACGCGTGAGTCGTGATACGGAGGTTTTCGAGCACGTAAAATGCAAAGGATTCGACCCCAAACGCGCAGAAGTCGATATCGAGAACAGTGGATATGGGAAAAAAAAAAAAAAAGAACAAAGCTGACCCGGAATTTGCGAGATTTAATACGCTTCTCTTTCAAACGAGCGAAGTTGTATCCACATGTAACTCCGAACACGTTCGAGTTGCCAGTATATTTCAAAAGCGAGGGATAGCTTAAAATATCTAAAAATTTAGAACATCGGTGTATTAAAAGAATCTCGCGATAGGAAAAAATACGAATTTCAAAGAATTTAGTTGTGCACTTTTTTCCAAGACTCGGTCATCCCGAGAATGCCGGAATCGCCAACATCCAAGGATTCCCGAAATTTTTACATCTCTGCGACTCTCCGCAGTTACCGAGATTTCGAGATCCTTCCAGGTGTTAGGGTTGTGAAGATTCCAGAATCTCCATGGCGTCCAGGGAATTAACATATACGCTGGAGTTCCCATAACACCAAGATCGATACAAGCGTCACGTTCCTCCGACGCCAGGACTGCCATAGTCCTAGAATTCCCATAACGCCAGGATCGTCCATGTTTCAGAATCCATATGACATCAAGGTTTCCAAGATCTCAAAGTCGACGCTTGGGTTCAAAGTTTAGGTTCCAGAATCTCGAAGATCGCTGCATTCTTAAGGACTTTGAGATTTGAAAAGTAATCAAGAACCCAACCCAAACCGGAAGACCCTACGACCCTTTAAGATTTTACGAATCTCTATTTTCTCGAGGATCGCAGAAGCCCGCGGGTGTCGAATGTTCCGGTAATTTCAAAACTCCTAAATTCCAGTAGGTTTAACGGCTCTACGACATCGTAGATTCGGTATTCTGCACACGCATGCGTCAAAGTGTTTATAGGGATTATCCGAGTTGCTTAAACTACTCGAGAGCTTTTATTGTTTCGGAGTCTTAAACTCTCCAGGACTTTCTACAATCTCTGATTTCTCGAACCTATGAGTCGACTGTATCGTATCCTACGAGCCCGAGGTTACTTTTACTTGCTTCCTACATGTCCAGAGTTATTGGTATCGGACTTTTGTACGTAGGAGTCGTGGTGAATCGTCGTGTATCGCGTCTCACGTGTCGGAGCACCACGCTATCGAGTCTCGTGACTCAAATATCGTAGATATTTAATTGCAGCGTGTCGGGAAAACATGTGACTTGTATTCTGTAAAGCCCTACTCTCGTGGATCAACTGCACTCTTCTCTCGGAGCGATGGCGTTTGTTTCGAACACGCGTGTAACGTTTAAACGCAAACTTTGACGTACGATTGATTCTCTCGTAACGAGTTTCGCAACAGTTTCGCGACAAACTTAGGAAATTTCGCGCTAACGGAAGATCCAATATGGTTGGAAATGATCGAAGAATATACATTACCGCGTTGAGTTTAGGTAATTCCACGACGGTGTCGATAGTATGGTTCCCATTTTACTTAGAGGGAGTACATTTGAAGAAAAAAGAAATTTCAGTCATACTGCACGAACACGCGACTCGCGCTCTACAATCAACGTGTTAATAGAATTCTTTTTCAAATTTATTTAATAGAATTTCTAGACTGTTTTCGCTTTCGCGTCTCAAAACCGCAAAATCGTTTAATCGGCGAAAAATATAACGATTCGTATTTTCAAGCTATGAAAGGTTTAAGGAAATGTTTATGTATTTGGAAGGAATTTTATTTTCGCCGAGGGATCGAATATCAAGCCGTACCTACAAAACGCATATATAGTATTTTATCGAGATGGTCACGCGCATCAGTTCGAATATGCATGGTGTTTCTATGCAGGAAACAAGTGGCCGCCGGTACATAGGGTTAGAGAACCGGCTCGAACCAAGTGGTTGCCACGGCGCATCGCAACGCGCCGGTGTATTGGCGCGGCGCTGCGATCGAGATGCCAGTACACCGCGCGCTGTCGTCTCGTCTAGATGTTGTGTTCTGTTACGTTCGCTTATCGCTCATATCAACGTGTTCCTCTTCGCCTCTCTGCGCATCCCTTCGCGCGCATTTTGTTTACCAGCCATCCTAGAAATCAGAAATCCTCGATGCGGTATGTCACGGTTTCCATTTAATCTTTTTTCTTTTTCTACCTCCGTAAACGTCCACCGGCGCACGAATCGAATCGTACCGGTTCACGGTGGACGCGATAAAAGCTCTTTTTAAACACGAATCGACAACGGTGATCGAATCTTGACGACGCAACGTTGCGTTCTCACCGGTGAGTAACATGAATTTCTTTTTTCGTCTCGTTCGATCGGAATAACGTCATCGAAGTATCGTTTGGTCAAGAAGTTTCCATGATTGTAAATATACATAGTGCATAGTTACCGGTACGTGTGGCGTATTGATTTATCACCTCACCAGGTCGCGTGTGTTTTCGACCAGCTTTTTGTTATTTTATCGCGTTGCTTTTTTTCGTCTGATCATCCGATGCCCCGTTTCGCATCGCGTTATTACATAATTAACGAACCAATCGGTACCTACCAGGTCGTTTGTACAAACGTGCCAGAGTATCATATCAAATTTATACTCTTGAATCTTTAACAAGCGTATATCGTTCGTGGAATTTTACCATCGTTAATTTCGTTCCGATTGTATACTGCGACATTTCGCTTTTCGTTCGATCGGTTTGTTTGCTTTGCCAACTCGACGTATCCGCTAACGAAGGAAAGTCAAGGGAATAAACACGAACGCGACTAGTTTTCGCGAGAAACGAGCATTGGTTTCGCGCGCACGTACGATGATACGCTCAGGATCGACCGTCCTTGAACGGTCAAAAATATGTTTGCAGGTCCATCGGTAGCGGAGTAGGTCGTCTCGCGTGGACCTGCACTCGTGAGATTCTTGCTGCAAACCTGTTCACCTTCGTCCTCGCTCTCGGATCGAACGCATCCGTGGCTCGTCTCTCGCATCTTCCGCTTAGCTGAATCCCGAGAATTCGTCGAATTAGTTAGTCGGATGATAAAGAAAGACAGAAAGAATGGACGAAAGAGCAGTACTTACATACCCTTCGTGTCTGATTCTTCGTCTGAAATTCTTTCACGCGAATCATTCGTAAGCAGAATTCATTTTCCGCTTGTTGTAATTTTCAAGAAATTCTTGAAAATTCATCGTATCCGTCGATACGAATCATTGTGCAATCAGTTCGCTTGCCACGTCATCGTTCGATAACTAAAGCGCTTAATTATCGGGAAAATTTCAAGTTGCAGTTTCTAGTCAGCGATTTCGAATTAACGTTCTGTTAATTAAGAGCGGATCTCGTTTCGCACGGAATTCGAACGTATTCGAGATTAGAGAATATCGATCAGAGACGTTCCGTGGTCTACCGATCGTCCTCAGAATCGTTTGAAATTCCGCCGAATTAACCGGAAGCTTAACAATTTTCGATCGGAAGCGGGACGTTGCCTATCTACGATCGATCTGCGGTTCGGTCGCTCTTCTTTGGTTTAACGTCGACTTGGGTTTTCCGCGCTGACTGTTCCATTGTATCGCGAACATCAGAAATCGCTCTGCTTCGAACAGTCCCGTCAGTTTCGTAGAGAATAGTCGAGAACCGATGAAAGCAATCGGAAAGCGCTGCACGCTTTTCCGTGTATTAAAACAGTGACAAGAGCGTGGGTCTCGAACCTCGAAGAAGCGTTAAAAATGTAAAATCTGTCGCCACGTGGAAGTCTACGTATCCTTGATAAAGTCGCTAGGAGTTTCTGTGAAATATTTAGGATAGAACGATCGAATAACGTTTCGTTTTAGTTGTAAAACGTTCAAGGATCTGGAAAAGCTGGAGAAGCTCGTCCTTTTCTAAAAATAGTAAGATTTGTCTGGTAGATTTTAGAGTACGTGTATTAACATGATGTTTAACCTAATCCTCAAATTAAAAATATTACATCGCTCGTATCATTTTTCCGCTAAACCTGCCATTTCTAGATGTTTCTAATCGATATTTCATTTATTTACAAATTAACGTGTAAGTAAATAATAGCACGAAATCCTAAAGTTCGTACTCGTATCTTACGATTAGTGAAATGCTAAGAATTCACCTGGCGTGTTTCATTATACGTACGTGAAACCGGTCACGTAGAGAAATGCCAGGAACTTGGTCAAACTTTCGGTACGTAGATGGTACGTTGTACTCCAGATTCGATCACCGAACTCTTGTCCTAATCATTTCCTTATTTCGGATACGTTCGCCAATCTTCTTTCTTTTCTTCTCTCTGTTTCCTATACAGATGCGAAGCGAACGTGAAAACGTCTCGACGCTGGCTGAAATTCGCGATAACAACGAATAGCTGTGATTCCGTGGAGCGTGATAAAAATGTAGAGTTTGTAACACGAGTTTTCCGTGATTGATAACGGCCCCGATCAATAATACGTCGAGCCAGATAAAAAAAAAAAAAAAAAAAAAAAAAAGAAAAAAACAAACCCAGTTCCATGAACGTGTCCGAGTATGTAGTTTCGCGAATATGTGTAACGACTTCGATAGATCGATGAACGTCAAAATGTGAGCACCAGGTTGTTGTCAAACTCGGACGCAGCAGGAAACGAATTTTTGCCGGAAACGAATATTGCTCGTTCTATAACTATCGAAATAATGCGATGCGGTCAAAGTGTGCACGTGTGAATCGTGTTTGACGAGGTAAATTATCGTCAACGTCGAGTGAAATGAGTGAAAAAGGTGTGGTGTCGTCGCTGAAGAATCGTGAAAGGGTGAGCGGAAGTATCTTCTGGAGGCACAGCTGGCACTGTTCTGCCTATTTATCGAGGGAATTGTCCTTTAGCAAGCTGAACAGCCCTGTTCGTAGCTGGGACAACATGGCTCGGGCCAAGACCAACAAGTAAGAGCTTAAGAACCTTTTGTACATAATTTTTTCCCTTATCGAGTAAGGAATGCATATTTCAATGGTTGACATGACTAAGAGATGTACAGGTTATCTATCAAATAAAACGTGTAGGTTCGCTAGCATGTTCTACCGCATTCTTTTTTTTGAGTCATCGAACTTGGTAAAGTTGTAGGTATGTAATATGTACCGAAAGAGATATTTCTTGTTTGAGAACGGTTCGAGTAGCTGAATCATAAGTGTAGAACGTGTACGTCTATTTACCGAAATCAAAGACGAACGCACGAATTTCTGAATATGGAAAGTCATTCGTGATGTCGTTAGTGATGTCAAACATATTCGGCATTCCAATAACGGTACTCGAATTTCTGTACACGTTTCTTCTTGCAATACGTGTTTCATTTGCATTTTTTTAATTACACGCTTGTAATGTTAAGTGTTTCGAAAATATATAAATACGCTCTGTATCGCAGCTAATGTTTCTCCTTTTTTTTTTTTTTTTTTTTTTTTTTTTTTTTTTTTTTTTTTTTTTTTTTTTTTTTTTTTTTTTTTTTATCAACATCATTATTTCGTACGTACGTACGAATTAACGAGCGAAACCTTTGAAGAGAAGCATTACCTTTTTATACGTTCGCCCATAAAGTTTTATTTCGATTTGAACATACCTACACACGTTGCGCGCGCGAAGCGTGCAAACAAAAAGCTAAATACATATCGAATGTCCGAGTCGTAAGGCTACTGCGCTATCGAAAAAAAAAAAAAAAAGAAACTGCGCACAAAGTTAGTACACTTACCTTGCGTGTACATTATTAAATTTCTGCATTCGTCTTCCTATCGTAACGCGATATTTTACGTTTCACGAAGATCGCGAACAGAACGCGCGCCTCGTGTTATAAATTTCGCGAAACCTCGCCGCGTTTTCGTTGCTGTTCGTCACGCAAGGTAATTATACCCGGCGCGCGTTACATTTTTGCCAAGGGAAAAGAACAGGACCGAGAACCGTGTTCGGTGCTCGTGATTCCTTGGTAGTACTTCCGTCACGATCGATAAACGTTTGCTACCGTGGCGAAGCACGAGATTCTTTCCAGTTTCAAAGCTTGGAAAACTTACAGTCGGACACGTTGGCTAAATTAATCGAGCTGTTTCACGATTCGAAGCAACGAAGAAGGTACGCTAACGAGCAAGAATACAAACTCCAAGCTATCAGGTTAACGCGCAATTAAACGTTGTCTCTTCGAGTTAAATTTTAATCGCACGCAGTTTCTTTAAGACATCGTGTATCGAACAAAGATCGTTTCTGTATCGTTTAACGGGCTCTCTCGATGCCTACATAGTTTCATTATCCCGGATTTACAACTATTTATATCTTGGCCGAATAAAAAGATTCGCCGAACGGTGCTGTTGCAGCTTGTACATTTAATAAATTTAAAACGTCTCCGGCAGCCACGATGACACTTGTTCCAAATTTAATTTCACACAGGAGAACGTTTCGATTACTCATGCTGGACAATAGCGGAGTTAATAAATCTGCTTAACGTTCAACGTACGTTATTTATAGGAAATTTCTTCTTCTGCGATGCTCTTGATAATTGACGATAGAACAAAATCTAATTAATGGTTCGTGGAAGTTTACACTCCGGAGGAACAATATTTCATTTCTAATACGAGGCTATTTATTCAATGGTAACTCTATTAGTTGGCTTTCGCGTAAATTTCGCTTGATTAATTGCCAATGGAAACTTGGCGATGAATTTTCCTTGCATGCAGAACGCAAACGTCGCGATGGCGAGCGTGTACACGCTACAGGACCCGCTTATAAAATTTCATTCGACTCATTTCCTTATTTTCTATACGATTAACCGAACACAGACACTCTGCCGCCGCTAAGCTGTTTGTTCCAACAATTTACCTCGTGCGATGAATTTGATTAGTGAACTGGAAAGCCCGGGATTTTGAATCCCGCTGTCGTAAACTGCGATAAAAACGGTTTATTGTAGGACGTGGTGGCTAATCTAAATAAAATTTCACAGCGTTCGCGTTTATCGGTGAAAAAGTGGGGAAAAAATGTTACTTGGACGACGGTGAAACTTCACGATCGGTGAAATCCTGCCGATGAACGCCGAACGAAAGTGTTCGTTTTCCTTTTTAACGGCGTCAACGAAGTTATATGCGCAGGATAGTCTGGCGTAAAAACACGAGGTCATCGATCTTTCATATTGGAAAACAATTTTCGTCGTAGAACGGCTACAAGAGAGAGGGTGACTCGACACTAATTAACTTCCTGCGCGTCAGCACAGGCGGATCAAAAATGTCTACAAACTGACGGCATCGTCGTCGTCACTCAGACGATTCTCTACTTTCCCTTTACAGTCATCTACCTCGTAATAAGGACAGAATATTACGGCTCTGATAAAAATTGAACGGAGCCGAGAATCTTTTCCTCCATCTTGCGTTTAATTAACTTGGTACGACGAGGCGTAGAACGAAATCGAACGTTGTTCCGTTTTATTAACGATTAAATTTAAGAACTGTAAAGATAAATTCAAATTATCAATTGCCTTTCGCATTCGAGACGTTTGTTTATTCCGCTTATCGATTGTTTATTTATTATTAATTATTTTGTTTATTCCGTTTGTCAATTGTCAAATTTAATAACGGTGACGACGACGATTTCAAACGATCGTTGCTTCTTTCATTCCAAACTAATTCGTTAAGAAAATCAGGAAGAAGCAACGCGTTCGATCTCTCTCCATTTTTATAGAATTAATATAGACTTTTACGAGTCTATCTTTATCGACGTCGTCCGATTGAACCGTATCGAGAAGAAGCGATCGACATAGAACGTACAAATTGAACAGTATCGCCGTATGAAATCATTGAATAATAGCTGAAAGGAAAAAGCAATTCGATTATTCATTGCCTCCCATGATCCAACGACTAAAGAGGCTTCGTGAAATGCTAGCATTATTTCGATCAATGAATTGTGCAGCCCATAACAGTTCTCCGTATAAAACGGGCTCGAAACAGATGCCGCGATAAAAGAATTCTCGTTCCACCTTTCCCCAAGTTCTTTGGTCGAATAATTCCTTGGCTCGACGGAGGGCAGGGAAAAAGATGAAAGAAGCCGGAGATGAAATGAAAACAATTTAGCGCATATGTGATTCGTAGTTAAAATATAGACGAGATACTTTATCAAAGTATTCGTTTAAACGGGGGACGGTCTGCCGGTTATTTCGTAACATTTGAATGATATTAAAACGAGTAGTCTGTCTCTCTTTCTCTCTGCCTCTGTCGAGTACGATAGGTCGGGAACGGTTTCTTCTTGTGCCTTGAATTTCCTCGAAGCCTCGTGCATAATTTCTCCGCGAGATAAAACGATGGCCAGGAAGAATACGGAAGAGAAGAGGAAGAGGAAGTCGAAGCGGGAAGACGATTAATCGTCAAAGTCTAAGGGCGGTTCGGAATGAATTATTAATTCGACAGCAACGAAGATTAATCGCCTTCCGGTGCGGCGGAAACAAACTTTTCGTTTGCTTCGATCTGATTGGGTACTCGGTGAAAATCACGTGGCAGCAATTGAACGAATGGGAATAAAATGGGATTCCTCGCTTTCCTTCCACTCTCGAGCAATCATCCAAGCGAAGTACGACTAAGTAAGACCAAGTAAAAGTAATCCGGAGCATTCGATGAAAATTTGCCATCCTTTATATAATTTCCACGTAATTCCTCGTAATCGTACGTGCGAATTTTTTTAAATAAACGTTCTGGGAACAACCACGTCACAGATACATTTCCACTTTTGATATTTAATTCCATTCCCGTTCTCCATGTATCGTACGTATTCGCTTGACGATCTCGATAAGTATAAAACTAAGCCCAAGCTATCGTTATGTAATACGATGAAACGATATCGCGCTACGTGCACGAAAGAAATGGTTTGTCAAGCGAAACGAAGGAACATCGGGCAATCGCGTATAGAATACGTACTACGTAATTTATGCATAATGAGCCGGTAAAGAGGTCCAGATGGGATATCCAAGCACGCGATCACGAGAGATGGCTGCAAACAGATGCAATAGGGACGAGGCCTATGGCACAAGGCGGTTCGAGTTCTCCGAGTTTCCTCGAGGCTCCTCTTGTGAATAATTTCGCGATACGATACACAAAGCGAAAAAGGGTGAGAGAGAGAGAGAGATAGATAGATAGATAGATAGAGAGAGAGAGAGAGAGCGACCGTACTATACAGAGGGAGAAGAGAAGCGAAAGGAATAAGAGGAAGAGAGAGGATGAGAAAAATAGGAGAGGAAGGAAGAAGGATGGAGCGCGAGGGGGTTGGTTGGCTATCAGAATGTGATTTAGGTCGGGAATTCACGATGCAATATCAATGAAATACGAGCCCCCTGAGGCTGCCTCGTCTGCATCGTCCATTGTCTGGTTCAGCAGAAACTGCTTCATGAAGAGCCGACTGGCGTGCCGTATTAAAGAAAAACTGGTCTTGGAAGAACCTACCTTGTACCGAAGGAGGATCTCGCTGCCTATGTACGCGACGTTTCCCGCCGTGAGCAACGATATAAACATCCGTAAAGAGATGTCGTGCGGACGTTAAAATTTTCATCGGCAATTATTTGAGTGGAAAACTGAAAGATAATTTTACGGTCAACTTCCGTGGCTTGGTTTGAAAAACGCGCGCACCTCGTCATCCGTCAGCTGCAGAAGGAAAGGTAAAAAGGAAATTTAGTCGAAGCTCGCTCGTACAAATCGCTTTTTTTCCCCTCTCTTGAGCCGGAAAAAAGTTTCAATCATTGACTCTGATGAAATATTTGCGGCGTCTGGCGTATTAAAAAAAAAGAACTGATCGTTCATCAAAGTAATGTATTTTCTATTGCGTAGCTCGTTACAAGGGAAGAAGAACTCGCTTCTATTAGCTTAAAACGAATGATCTTCGAGTAAAGTTGCTTTACGATCCAATTTATGTGAGTTTTCATGGAACGATATTAGACCGTGAGTCATCTTCGTGTTCGCAGGGCTATTTTCAATTTTAAATCTTCCGTAGTATAAATGGTAATGATGTTTCACGAGCGGCATTAATTCACCTCGCGTTACGATTTCTGGAAATTGCTTTGGTTATTAACATAAATCACAGGCGTATTAAAAGGATCGAAAGATGGAACGATTCGGTATTAAATTTCCGAAATTATTTCACGCGACGTTCCTTGTAACGTTGTAAAGAAGTGGTCCCGTGGTCGATGGACGAAAAGAAGCGGCATATTTCTACGAACCTCCGGCGAATATCACGCGTGTGCGCATCAACGTTTCACCTTCGTAGGAAACACGAAACTGGCGAGGTTAACCGCATCCTTTCCGCTGTGGCTGTCCATTCAGTGCGATTCTACGTCACGCATAAAATACGCGTGCCGATGCGTTGCTAGAGTGCGTCGCATTCACCTTGGCTTTCGAACGTAGGATCGTTGTCGTCGCTGCTCGAGCTGACTCGTAATTCTGGAAAATCCTTCGTAAATCCTTTCTAGGCAGCTGCTGCTCAAGAGACTGTTCAAATTAACAGATAAAACAGTTTATGTCAGGGGTGAAGCTTCGTCGCGAGGACACCGAGAAGAAAGACTTGAACGAAAGAGGATTCGCCGTGACTAAAGCCGTCTTCCAAGACGCAGAAGCTACAAGTACGACTGTGCATATACTTTTTCTGCGAGGAAATTTGCATGTTTAAATGGAAGATAAATTTTACCAAAAAAAGGAAACGAGGTAAAAGTACGAAAGCAGAAGCGTACGGTCCGAATACAAAGAAGAGTCGAATTTCTCACGCTCAATTAGCCTACCACTTTAATTGAAACGCCACCAAGTTTTCCTTCTTCCCGAATTAACCTTACTTAATTACCCTACAAAACAGCGGTGTTTCCGATTAGATAAGGACTCACTGAACTTCGGTTCGAACAGAAACTACCAGAATGCAATTAATTGCGGCAACTTTTATGATGGATTTCCAAGGTGGTAGAAAACGATACCTCATCTCGGGATATAATTCCTTTCCGTGCTGACAATGCAACGGTCTTGAATTCACGCGCCCCGCAGCAACCGCGAGCTGCGAAACACACACACACATGCATACAGACACGTAACTGACCCAGTTCGCCTCGACCACGTCTCCAAATACGAAGGCCGAGGTGAGGATTCTTTGTTACCTAGGACACGGTAATAATTTCGTCTCGTCTTCGCGCCACGGCTATTATGCACGCTTTTCTCCGCTTACATTCGTCTCAAGAATATTTTCCCGTGCTCGTTCGCATGCGAGCGAAACAATGTCAAGCCTCTAGACGTTTGCGCAACTTTAACATTACTCGCCGATGTATTTTTGTCCCCTTTTGGTCCGGCGACGAGCACGTCGCTCGAGCGTGGCGACCAACCTCGTCAAAAGACGCGTGTCTCTGTGCACACGACTCACTGATTTTCTTTTTTTTTTTCTTTTTCTCCTTTTTACTTCTCGTCGCGTTTAAATAGTAAGTCTGCGCTAAAGTTTCTTTCGCGTACCAAATCCGTCGAGTCTTTGACGTTCCGACCCTCGTTGAAAGTCTGACTATTAATTAAAACGGTAATTGCGCAGAAAAGGGGCGGCCGATTTCGATGGCCTTGAAATACGTCGTCAAAAACACTATTTTGAATAACTTTTTCCTCTATATATGTTTCTGCCGCTCGCCTTTGCCTTGCGAGTTACGCACGAAAGCACGTTAGATAGAATATATCGGGTTTCTAACGTTTGCGATGGATTTGACTCATTTCGAATTAGATTCAGATACGATTCAGATCAGCTTTAAATCAGCTTTGCTTCATTTTAGGATTGGACTTTCGATCTGACCTTATCACGACCTTACTCTAATCCAGACTAAACCCGGTGCCCTAAATCCATAAGTAGTTAATTAATTAATTCAGTAATTAATCGATCGAGTGATCTATATGTTATGATGTAAGATGGTTGCACACGCCGAAATATAGCGTAACCCCAACCTGTACAGTTAACTGAAATTTGTTGCCAATATCTCGCAAACTAAAACCGAGCGGCGGTAACGTGTACAGAAAAAGATTTCGCAAAATAGCGTCCCTGATAATATATTTCAAGTTCATCGATATCGACGAGGTGACCCCTTTCCTGCCAGATTGCCATTGAAACTTCACCAATCGCGAAGAATACTCGGCGTCTTTACGCTACTTCGTTATAAAATGGCCGATTAATCGTCTTCGCGATTACACGATTCAAGCGAAGCTGAGCTTGACATATAGCGAAATGATTGCTATCGCGATCATGACGCGCAGTTGGGAATAAAAACAAACGGACGAATAGTGGAAGTGGACGTCGACGAAGTTTAGTCGAATTAGTATTAGTACGATACTTGAGTGTTATTTATTATAGATCTTTATAGTACGTGCATCGTTTAGTAGATAATTGAAACTCGGATTTACACTGATATTTATATTTTTGTGTAAACGAGCCGTATGTACTGTTTAACGAAAACACCATGTATACCTGTTTCCACTGATCGACCGCTTATTTTTGTCGCCGATTGTATCTAATCCGGAATGACGATCGAATGGAACGAATCGTGATTACGTGACGAGGAAAAGAATGCTCGACCTTTAATTCCATGATCGACGTTGAATCCCGTAGGACGTTCCTCGAGGGACGGAACAATTAAGTTGCCAAAGATTTCCGGCTTAAGGAGCCGCAGTGACATCGATGAGCGAATGATGTAATGGAGTATCTGTAAAGAGACGGCGATGTTCCTGAAGATTTCTCGAGAGTCCTCGAACGCGGGTGGTCTTCGCCGAGTTTCACAGATCGATATGTCGTCAAGGAACTTATTCACGCTTCCTGTACATAGGAAACTTTGTACGCATTGAGAGGAGAGTTTCGTTCGATGTGGTACATTGCGAAAAACTCGAGTCTAACGGGATACGAGAAACGGCATACGGAAAGAACATCAACTTCGTTTGACTTGTAGAGACGTACCGCTGCATCGAGCAATGGCGATTGCAAGATAACATATTAACAAACACAGACGGATAAACACGATCCGTATTAAAAAAAAAAGAGAGAGAGAGAGAGAATGAATTTCGAAACTGTTTGACGGGTATAAAAGTACTTTTTTGTACATTCTCGTTTCAATATCGTGGGTAAATTTTGAAACTGTTTGACAGACGTAAAAGAAGTTTTTCATGCGTGTCCGTTTCGATATCGTACTCGCTTGTGCAAACAAAATACGCGTTCGTTAACTGGCTCATTAAATTAAACAACACCATAGAAACGAAAGCTCATTCGTAAGGTTAAATAGATAACGTCGAATATTTCTTGGATGGAGGTCCCTTCGTAATTGTCGTATCTGGTTACAGCAGAGTTGGTTGGTTAAAAGCGTCTCCATTTCAACGGTTCTTTTTCTCCTGACTTTGGAAGTAATCTGGCGATCCGCCAATTTATCCGCGAAAACGTTACCAACCGGTGGTCGTCGCGCGTTCTCCAACACACGCTTCGCTGTAGCCATCGTCGTATAACTCTGGGTAATGAATTAACTCGATCGATTCTCCTATATCGTCATCGTACGACTTTGTTCATACGCTGTAACGAAAGGTTTACAGTGGCGTTATTCGTATGGATCGCGCTTCGTATACCGAATTCGTATTGCGTTTCGAAACAGCTCGTAAAACGGAACCGCGAGCACAATGATTTTACACTCTGTGAAACGGTAATGGTTTGTTTCGTTAAAACGTTTCGCGATCGTCGACCATATTCGTCAAAGTCTCGCCGCGTCAAGATCTCGTTAAGCACGAGATACGTTTAAGCCGCGCGCGTCTCCTACGACAGTCCGAGCCCAGCTTTTTCTCCAGTGACAAGAACAAAATCCATCGGATAAGATTCCAGAGAGCTGTAATTGCGGAAAAGAAAAGGAATTCCTTCTTCCGTTCTTCGACAGATTATCCGGCTGCGCTCCCGTTCTTCCGACTCGACGGTGTCTTTCGGGTCCTTTCGAATTTACCGTTACCAGTCGCAAGAAAAGAAAAGAAAAACGTAAAAAGAGAAACGCCAACCCCTTAATCATGCTTCTATGTTATAGAGCCTCTTCCGAGAATCAGGCTAAATAATCAGGCTAAATAGAAAATATTTCGCGAGCGAGACCAGCTAACCTGCGGTTAAATACATTTGATCAGGATAGACGTACCATGGTAAGAAACGCGTTAAACGGCGAACACGTTAAAAATCAATTATAGAAGCTACGCGTCCGAGATAGTAGTAGCAGTAACGTGCGCTGTTAATTTTAAAAGTTAACATCAGTTGCAGTCGGAGTAACGGAATTGTCGAGTTAATTAAATCTCGTATTTACGATCGTTAGTAATTTATCGACTGTTAAGAAACAATATCGCATAGGACGAAGCGTTACCCGATTAAAATAATTGAATTCTGCGTCCACCTTTGCAACCTGTTATCTTCGTGACGAAATGCAGGATACGTTCTGACGAAACGGATAATGGAAACGGGGAGTAATAGAGGGTTGGATAATTGAGAAAACATAAAGTAGAATCCTGGTTGATTCAGGTGTCGCTGCGTGAGAAGGCAGCAGTTCAAACTTTACGATAATTGAAAATCTCGCCCCTGCTTCGGCCTGGAATATAAAAACACGACCCAGGCACACTTCCGTGTTGTCGTCGTATCGTTCGAGCAGTGTAAAAACAGCTGAGGAAAGTAGAACAACGGCAAACTGTAACTTACAAATCGCCGCGCATGGGCGAAACGATTTCGAACAAATTATCATAGAACGTATTGTAAAACGTTCGCGTGAAATCACGAAATCGCAGAAATATATCACTGTTTTCGCAACAGAAAAATAACTACGCAGGTCGAATTCGCTATAGTTCTAGGTGTGATATCCGTGTGTAACGCAAAGCACGGTTGAAAGAGAACGTGTCTACGGGAACAAACTTTTAACGCCGATTTTAATCTAATTTAGTGCAGAATACGCAACGAGCAAGTAGCTTTCGTAACCAGAGAGGAAATCTCATTGTCTCCCACTGCAGAAGCGTATCCTGTTTTCTGACGAGGGTACCCACGCGTTCATTGTACGATCATTGCGTTATGCGAATACACGATAATATCATTTCTGGAAGCCTGAAGGAATCCCGTATTCGAGCTCTTCTCGTGTAGCTTTTTGTTTTTTTTTTTTTTTATTTTTTTCTTTCCGGTGCTCCTTTCCTAGTATACTAGATCCGGTGAAAGAGATGACACGGGAGATCCAATTTCCACAAGAGAAGCTTTATATATATATATATTAGTTTTTTATTATTATACATATCTAGCCAGCATTTTAATTTTTCTGTCCTCTTTCGGGACAACATAATTCCGATTTTTCTAGAAATTCGCACGCTATTGAATAATCATTTCCTGATATTTTTTGCTGCGAGTTCGTGGAATGTTTTTAAAACGTAAACCGATTATGTACTCTGCAGGAGATCGGGAAAAATAGATAGAACAGTCTTTGAAGGAGTTTAATCGAACGAAAGAAAAAGTCAAATCGGTCAAAGTTGTTTCGAGTTAATCAGCTTCCAATAAATTTCTTGCTTTTTCCTCTCGCTAATTAAAGATCCCGTGTAAAGATCTCACTCGCCAATAAAAGTAACGTCAATGGATAATCAAACATGTGTCAAAGGGAGAGTGGGAGAATTTTACCGGATGAAAACTTGTCCGTTCTCTTTCTCGGTTGCCAAATTATTTCTGCAGTCAAGAATATAGTTCAACGCGGTATTAATCGTACTTTAACGGCAAGTGGAGTAATTGAGTAACTTTGGGAACCATTTAAGTCCTTGCTTGTATGGATTAAAATTTGTGAAAAGGAGGCTGAATGAAAACCGGGCAAGAGGAGGGGAGAAGTAGGGCTGAAGTTCATGGCGTTTCAGGGTTCCTGGAAAATTGCGTTTCTCCTGTCGCAATTAGTACTTTTACGGCAGAACTTGATTTTCGGTTGTCAACCTCGTTAGATGACCCTCGAAATTTCTGCACAAAGGCGGCCAATAAGTCGTTGGAATGTAATTGAATGCTGTCCGGTTGGAAAAAGTCAGAGTCTATTTGTAATCAGAGAAAAAAGCAATTGACGCTTGATTACAAGAATCTGTGCAGAATAGAGTGACGATGAGTTCACTGCGAAACGATAATTTTTCGACGATCGCGTTGGCCAACGAATTCCAAACTTCATCGTAGATTCTCCCTTTACTAGAAAGCAGAGCGATCGTTAAATGATGAAATATTCGCCGATCGTATTAACGCGATAGCTAAAATAGAAAGGAGCCGAAGGTCGAAATATACGCGCGAGAATTTCAAATTCAATCGGTAATATTCGAGGAAATATTAGCTTTTGCTATCGTGTTATTCGAATCGAAGTCGGAACTCTGCCAACCACCTGCTACCGTTCTGATTAAACAAGCCACAACAGATCGATCGTTTTGCTGCCGTGCAGAAGCGAACTGTTCGTTCCCATAAATTTCTTGTTGGTCGACGAAGCTTCGACTATCGTCCAACATGTTCAATCATGAAGTTCACCGCGAAGTTTATATTCCGAAAATCCTGTCGCTATAAGTCAAGATGAATAACGCGCACATGTACAATGTTCCTAAATTTAAAAAAATTTATGGCGCGAAATCGATCCGATTTTGATATTTTACGGTAAATATAAATTTTATAAAAGCAGAGGATTAATCGCCTGCTATACCATGTAACTTACAAGTTACACGCTTAAACGTGTAATTAAATTTTTCTTACTGCCATTTATAGAAATCATTATCATCGCATAATACAATTATATTTATAATTAACCGCTTTAATGTTTAGTTTTCAAATTTACGGAATTCTTTATCTTGTAACCAAATAAAATTGCAGTTACAAAGGGTCGGAAATATTTACCTGTAAACATGGGTTTTACGCTTGAAAGAAGATTTCCAATAATTTAGATCTTTTTTTTCGGTGCCTCTGCAACATTTCTCTTTTTACGAGCGGCATTGAATTGCGGTACTGATACGGTACAGTGCCGCTTAATAATAAACGCGTCCGCTGTAACTGCCTCTGAAACGGTTTTACCACCGATCGACGAAAGAAACGGTCTGAATAATGTTCACCGCGGCGAATGTAAAATCGGCTAAGTTAGGATCATTTCGTTCGGAAGGCCAACGACGTTACCGTCTGCATTCCGGACGAGCGTAGATCGTAATTGTAATTCGTTCTCGCCAGTCATAATTCGACTGGCAGGTGGAAACGTGTTCGCCGTACGTTATGGAAGTGCAATTGTGTACGAAGTGCATATATGCCTGTAGACGCGCTATTCCGTAATTAGACCGCGTAATTACGCCGTTTTACGGTTGCGACTGGTTTCGTGGCTCGGGTTGCCACGGTCTCCAAGCAAGGGTGTGTCGCTAAGTGCACTACTCTCTTTTGTACATATGGACGAAAGGAAAAGTTTGAGGTGCGTCTGACGCGCCAAGTGTGCCTTGCAAATTATATTTGCAAACTCTTCGGTGGATTCTTTGTCTGGAAGGTGGAACGAGTCGATCGGTGTTTGATTTGAGAACGATGTTTGATTTGAAATTCGACTTGATATAAAACTCGATACGAGTGATGTGTCAAATAACACGCGGTATATAACCAGCGTAAATTGAAAAATCTAATATCTATCTCTCAGTACGCGTCACGTAATTTCTGCTGAAAGTAGATCGTAGCATATTCCATATTCGCGGAAGTTAAAATTAACTCAACTGAAATTAATCTAACTTTACTAGCTCTTAATCATACAATTATAGAATTTTTTCGTTAACGACTACCGTGGTTGACGCGTCAACAAAAATATACTCGATATAAATCGACCTAAAGCTCGATCAGCGAGATCGCCGGCGTTTAGTCAAAGACGAGAATGTATTGTCAAAATATGATACGAATACCAACATCGAGGTGTTTTGCAACGAGCCCACTCCTTTATTTAAACGGGCACGTGGGCCCCCGATACAAAGCCTCGTGGGCGTCAGCGAATTCCATCGAGACTTCATCGGCGTCCCATCTTAATTTTTATCCCTCTTGTCGTTTTTATGCACGCCCATTTCTCTGCCTCGCGTTTAACCTTTTGTTCCTGCATAAGGACAAAACGAATCGTGAGATTGGGTCACACCGAACTTCGAGATTTATTATTCTGTTATTACGTTGATCGAGGTTCAAACAAAAGCCGGTAATAATCGCGGTAAACGTCGAGCGAATCTCGAATTAATTCGAAATTAATTCTATCGTCGTTACTCGTTAGTAAAATACTGGTTTGCCCCGGGAGATCTTGCGAGTCTTTGCCCGGGATATCGTCGCTTGATTTCTGCTTAATAAATACTCGTAAAATTGAGTTATATCGAGGATGAATTTTATCCCGTTAGCATCGTAAAATGTCTTTAATCTTCAGTGGATACGTACGGGTGTTTGTTTCTTTAAGAAAGAGAACTGTTTGCTAATTCACGGGCGCGCCTCTTGCATTCGTCATCGAGATCGATTAAATGCTATATTTGAACTTGAAATAATCGGATAACGAAACCTAACAATCTTGTAATGTTAAAGCGTTCGAACAGTTTTCAACGCTGACATACTCTCTGTTTAATGAAATAAATATATCTGCTAGCTGGACGAGCTTAAATATTAAACTTCCCGCTACACGAGATGCGGTAATTTAAATTATTAACACGCCGTGTATGTGTGCACATCACGCGTGTGCTAACGTGTACGCAGACATGTTTCACGATTGAACGCTCGCGCGTTATCTCGCAAATCGAGAGTCACGCGAACCCTAACCTTGCAAATAATTTGCTTACAGGTAAGTTCCATCTCGTGGGAGCGTGTGCCAAAGTTTTTTACAATTCCTTATCATCTTCGCGCACGACAAGGTATTATTCAGCTGTTAATATCCCATGAAAATAATTTTTTCATTTTCCGAGCGAACATTGTACAGCCCATAGATCGCATCTAGTCCGCACGAAGGCTGAAAGAAATATTAAAAAACTGAAACTCGTGCGAGCAGTACTTCGTCGAGCAGGCAATTATTTATAAAGTAATGCTTCGTTATTAAAATGAACTGTCGACCATCCGGGATATAACCAGTCATTATCAGGGTTCGGTGAAAGTCGATGTTTATCGAACCTCGTCGCGTAAACGACGTGAACGCGTCGTCAGACCGATCGACGAGGTACCAACGAGACGAGATGCGAAAGTCGTGAGAGGGATTGAAACCACAGGGACGAAATTCTTTGTTGATTTGTGCACGTGAGATAAGTGGTTTTTACATAACGCCATTCATTATGCGGCATAAGAGCTTCATTACCGAGCAGCACGACTTTCGTGCGTACGTATAAGTACGAGGGGCGGGAGAGGTCGTTGGGCCTTTAAACCGTGCACGCACAAAAGATTCGTCGCGAGCAATTACGCACGAGACATTAAGCTTGAATAGAATGCGAATAACAGCACAGTGTCTTTGATGTGCACGCCTCAATTGGTGTACGTACACTCGACCGATGCTCGCTTTGATGTAAAAGCGAAATTTTCACTTCTCTCTCGGTGGCCTTGATCGTTCCTCTCTCCTTTCCATTCTGCGACACTCGTTAGGGCTCTCCCCTTCGTAAGTACGTACGTGCACGAGGCTGCTTGTTCAACATACCGGACACGGATCGTGTGGGGATACCGCCATCGGTAAATTCACGTGCCTGACATCACCGTGTAATTCGAAGTGAATGGAGTTGAATAGGCAAACGAATCTTTGATACATAAGTCAGCTCCTGAGGAGACAACTCCGTGGTATCGCGCGTGGTGCTACGTTTCGGAGCGACCAGCGTTTGCATTATTGAACGACACTCGTCGAAACGGTCTAAGATTGGATTCGTGTTTCTGCCCGATTACGCCAACAGCGCGCTAGCTAGATTGGTTTGTATCGGAACAGATTGATCCGATAAAATGCTACGGAAATAAATTCGTGTGCGAAGCGACGAGATTATTACGTTCGATTGAACGCAGAGAATTTCATTTCGAAACGTCTGAAGCGTTTATTTTTTTTTATTTGAATTTAATTAGAAACCTATTGAACGTTCTCGTGGTTGGGTCGTTATAGGCGGACGTGAGAAATATGATGCGCGTTTAAATTCCTGGAAAGCAATCGGCTATCAGTTTTTCATGCATAATGAAACACTGTTTCCGAGAAAGCGTGTGGAAAAAAAAAGAGGGAGAAAAGAGTATCGGCGTTCAGAATTTATTTCCTCTTTTATTTTCCCCCTTGAAACGAAACGCTGGCATATTAATTCTAACGCGGCACTTGGTGCACGCGCCACTATTCACGTTGCATCGAGTGCCCCCGCGGATTGCACGTTGAAACGAGTCGGCTTTGCGTTCGATGCAACGGAAATGTTTGCCGGGTTTCCATTGAATGGCGTTCGTTAGCCAACTGACATTACGAAATATTATGCGTGTCTCATTCAATAAGACGATCGTTTATTTTCGAATCGATGTACGAACCTTTCTCATCTTTTTATCTCTCTTTTATTCTCTTTTAAACGAATTTTTTTTTTTATAACAGTCTTAAACAGAAGGGAACGTGACATATGCGACTGATCGTTCATATTAGCATATAAGGACACGATATATATATATATATATATATATATATATATATATATAGATTATAAATGTACAAAGATTATTTCAATGCCTTAAATTGGGCATTTCGTAGAATAAGGCTCGTTAGCTTCGTAATAGCGTTTCTTAGACAATAGTAAACATCCGAAAACGTTTCCTCCTTCTCGATTTGATGCACAACCTATAAGGAAACGGCGAATAATAGACACGCGTTCACGCAATATGACGAAACGCTGTTTAACAGCCATCGAAGCCACAGCTGGCAACCATTGGAAATAAATGATCAGCCAGCGTCTAACATTTGATCGTACAGAACGATGGTAAACTTATTTGACAAAACGAGATAAAAATAGGAATTCCACGAATACTTGTTACTCGTGCTGTACTTTCTCTTCCAAGAAAACACGCGTATGATGCTGTTATATGAAAGGGAACTTTCGTCAAAATAGAAAACTAAACGATCCCTTCTCTGCTTCGAACAACATGTACGTGGAATAAATCGTTCGATGAATAAGCCGTGTAAAATTTATTTATTCCTATTGGTGTCCGTGTGAAAATTGTCCGGCCGGCGAGAGAATTTTACATTGGGATTTTCGCATCATCTTGATCGAACAGCGACTCGTTGGTCCGTTGTATTTCATTAATTCGTAAAGTCGACTGATTTGCATCTGGTGATTGGCCAAGCCGACTGGAGCCGCGCCGCCGCTAATGCAACGGCCGGAAAGTAATTAAGTTAATTACTGCCGGTGCTTAATAACCTGTGTTCCAGGCCGCGATGCAGCAGTTAATAAGTTTACCAGCGAACCCAACGTGTCCGAACACCGCCTTGAGAAATCGGATTTCTGGTATTTCAGGCATCCAGTTTTGCATGTGCCAGCGGAATGATCGACAATTTCGCGTTAACCTTGCACGCGAAACATCCATGTATCTCTTCCTATATTTAGAGACTGGTATAATAGACTTCATCGTATAGCGATGTGCTAAATTAAAGCATCAAGTAACGGCACTGATTGATGTTATGGCGCCCACGTTTGCATGCGTTGCGGTTGCAACGTTAGAATTGTACTTCCACGTATATGTCTAGTGATATACGTTATTGACACTTTGACCGATCGTGACATTCGTTTTTCGGCAGTTCACGGGAATAGGAAAGAAAGGCAACGACCGCAAGCTTCAATTTTTTTTTTTTTTTTACACGCACAGAGAATTACCGCGTTACGTCTACGCCGTAGCGAGACACAAATACGTTTTTGATCGTCTCTCGGAATTTCTATGTGTCCGCAAAAGTGTTAAGGCGTATTATTACAAAATAATTAACTGGAGCGAAACGTTACCGTAAATCTCTTGCGTCAAACAGATACCACAAATTTAAACATTACTGGCCGAGGCTCGTAAAAGAGCGTGTTTAATGCTGGCAATTTTCATAGGGATTATAATTAATTTCCATGCCTTCAATCCCTGTCAACATGTACTATTAAAGAGATTGAATTTGCTATCGACTACCAATTACCCTTGGGTTAATTACTTACCATAGACGGCGTCCACCATCTGGTCAATCAGTGGCCAAG
Organism: Bombus waltoni; assembly: GCA_014737395.1. Taxonomy (NCBI): domain Eukaryota; kingdom Metazoa; phylum Arthropoda; class Insecta; order Hymenoptera; family Apidae; genus Bombus; species Bombus waltoni. The sequence continues at coordinate 3,532,272 of JACXII010000003.1, forward strand.
TTCTCGAAAATCGTACCTATCTAACGATTGCTTCAATTACCTTGGTCGTTTCTGAAGGATCCCTTCCGATTCCTATTATTACTTCCGTGATCTGTGTCTACCTGAATTACTCGAGGAAGTTATCGTCCCTACGAGCTTCCTTTCATTAGATGCTACGATATTGAGACTTGGGAACTTCCTACATTTAAATGAAGACGGAAGGGATATTCCAGGGAAAATTCCGAAAAAAGGAGTCTAAGAGAAAATAAAATGAAACGCCTATGTTAATTAATTCATTAATTAATTAGAGAAGAAATGTAGCGATAATATTATAAATAGCGCAAGCGCGTCAGAATGAAATAACGTAAGAAACAACGACGTAAAAGGAAACTTGTACATGTAAAAATACGATAAATACAGATCTCAAGATGCTCTCGAACGAAATAAACCTTCAAGTTGCTTGGATTACAATTTCAAGGGACCTATGCCAAAAATCTGAAAATGACACCGTTATATGGAGTGAAATTGAACCGCAACGTCGTATACGATCAGTTGTACATTACTTAAACCTTCATCTTCGCTAGGATCGTATTTAACATTTACTATATAGTTAAAATGATCAGTGACGTTATATGAGCCTTATTTTATCCCAAGTATACGTTTATAATAAATATCGTATCTCGTAACTTTTATATACGTTTTCAGATTAGTTTCAATGTTTATCAATATTATCATGGTAGTCGCGCCTTGTTACAGTTTCAATGAAATTTCAAAGTGTTTTATATAACACATACGATATGGACGTAAATGTTTTTAACGGGATTCAGTGTCTATCTGAAAGCCGGTTCGTAAGCCGGTATACTAACTGTGGTAACGTGTATATTACCTACATAAAACAGAGATTATTTGACTAACCGACATACAACAAACTTGGACTATGCGCAATTACTATGATTTCGTTTATATTATCTTTATTACCGTTTGATTAACCATGCCATGGGCATAGTACGATCGATATTCGTTTTGTGCATATTTATAAATGCATGCGTCCATACACACGTAAGCAACTATAACGTCCAAGACTTTGCTAGTATTAGAGAAACAACCTATGATCGAACTAATTCCTATGAAATGAGTGTTTACTCGCTTATTATCGGACGTATTTCTAATGCGCGTTTTTGCTGGCGCATTCCCTGTGATAAGCGGTTACGAACGTGGTAGACGCGTAGTACTCGATGATCCAAATTAAGCGAAGCGTTTCTTGCAGTACTTAAGACCGTCAATTTCGTAATTTTTATACGCGGTCAGTATAATAAGGTTAATTTGCGATTATCCGCTCATTCTCGTATCGAAAGTAGCTATTTAACGATTACTTTGACCACTTTAATAGTTACAACGATCGTTTGCTGTTTGTTGAACAGGTACCATTGAACAGGGGAAAAAACAAAAGGTTTTATAGAGTCGAATCGTACTTTCTAACAGGTTTCTTCGTGGTAACATATTACACTTATAGGCGGGAAGAATGTAAGAGGAATGCAAAACGGAATGGTAAATAAGTAGGTGCGATGTAAATGTAAGAATAATCGTACGACGGAAAAACGTTGTTCGCAAACATTGAAACGGATCATTGGCAAAATTCTGAGAATTCCACATTTCTCGGTACACTTTACGGTGGAAGAGAGGTAGATATCCCGCCAGTGCGACCGCAATTACGGCTCAATTGATTTGAATTGTACACTCGAGGCTACGTGAATTACCACGTAGGATTTTCGTTCGGCCCGAGTTCCCCGACCGCTGCAGACCAGGATTTCGATCGTCCTCGTCAATTATCTGGCCAAAGTCGTTCTTCAATGCCTGCACAGGAAATATATAAGAGCTAAATATTGACGTAAAATTAATAGCGCGCCGCGAGACGCAATGCAATCTGAATTCTCCTTATGCAACGAGTATTTAGGAAAAAGAGAATCGACTGCGAGATGACGACGAGGTGACGTTAAATATCGACCACTTTTATACCGAGTGAAACTAATTCCGAAAAGACGAGCCTGTCGTTGCAGCAAGATGAAAAGTATTAATCATTGTACAGCTGGAAATTGAACGATAATTAATTTCTTCGAAACTCGAAATCGTTCCTCTGAATACGGTCTCGCGAAACTCTAGTTACGTATCAGTCGGTCACGACGACGGGCTGATAATTTAATTACGTAGAATTAACGACTCTTAACGAATCTCCTCGCGTAAAACGAACTGGCTATCTAACTGTTGCTTAATACGGATAATTGCATGGAAGGCGGAATGTATTCTCTCTGGTTCTGTATTTACGGCGCAATTGAACGTAGTCCGGTTGGATCGTTAGCCTAGTTGTACACTCGCAACTGATCGTCGGAGGAGAGGTTGTGCCTGTTGTGACTAAACAGCCCGACGTCAAAGGTAGGCTCTTTCGTATAACGAGCCGCGATCCGTAACGTCGTTAGATGTCACGATCGATCGTTTGAAAACATAATTGCCAGGAAAATCGAATGGAAACGATACGCGAATGCCGGCCAGCCGCGATGGGATAATCGTATCACCGTGGGCAACGTCGACGCGGCCAAGATTACAACGCAACCCATAATTTCTGCGCGGTATACACTCGCGGATGAGTCGCAGGTTGATGCGCACAGGAATCGCGGTTTATGCTTGGTAAATGGTTGAATAACACCCTTTTAGCGAAGGTAAATTTACAGCGAGCCGGAAAATTCGATTACCATCTCGGATCCCGCTTAATCTCGCAAGTCAATGCGTGAACGTGGAAGAAATTGGCCCGGCGCTGAGAGGCGCGGCGTTTCAAACGCGATATTAATTGCCACGGACATGCTGATCGCTTTGTAATCTCGTGCAGCGATTCGTACAGGTTTTGTGTACGTAATTTAAGAGCAAGATAGATTAATCTCTAGTCGTGTGTAGGTGACGAAAATAGTAAGCCGAGTCTCGTTTCGCTGCTAGTGAAAGTTGAAAAGATCGCTCTATGAATACTTAACTAGCGCAGTGAAAAAAGAAAAGAAGGTAACATTGGTTCGTGTAACTTTATCACTTGCCTTTATTTCGAGGCTACCAAGATTATAATTATGGTTGATTATCGGATACGTGATTAATTGGAAGTTTACGCGGAGAATGGAAAATTGTTCGTTGAACTTTTCACCTGGCTACTTGTACTTCTAAAAAACCGTTTATTACTATGGTAATCGTATTTCTCAATTACTTTATGCACACATTTCAAATGAGTTTTTTTTTTCTTGTCAACATCGTATATTACGAAACCAAGTTACACGATTGCATAGACTCAACGGCAATCTAGCAAGTTTCGGCCAAACAAAATACAGGTCTCCGTATCTACGATGAATTTTTAATTAAAAACTTCGTTTCTATAACGATCGATTCGCTCGTAATAAATATTTTTCTCGAAGGCGAAGCGGTAACTCGATTACAAAGTTTTAATTTAATGGAAAGACCAGAAAGTTGGACACGACCTTACCGGGATATATGAATCGCGAGAGCAAGCGGTAGGTGGAGGAAATACGAACAATTTTTCAGATGCTCGTCGGTCGAATTTTTGAAAGCTACGCGAAACACAAGAGAAGAAAGCAACGAGAGAACCTAGCCCAAAAACGAAGAAACAGGAAGGGTTGGCTTGAGTCTACGAAACGTGCGAGTCTCTGAATTACCCTCCGGCGTGCAGACAATAACACTCGAAACAGTCGTTTCGCTTCTGATATTAAACTATCCCGGAAATTCGCACGGCAGAATTAATGGGAATGAAAATGCAGAAGCAGGCCGGCCTGAAATTCGAGTTGATGCCGGAAATACCGTGAAACTGGCTGCCCCGTTTTCTCCGAGTGTCGCATTTAACTCGTTTTCCTGTCGTTTCTGGGCTGGAAAATTCGTTTCCAAATAGCCCCGGTGTGTACGCTTGCAGATACGTTTCAAACCTAGCCAAATCTTGAACGGGCTGATTCGACTCGTAATGTTTGCTCCTAGATAATTACGCGACCCTTTCCGAGAGTCAGTTCAATACGGTACATGCGGTATATTAATGGAAACATCGTTTTCAAGTTTGGGACCATAGAAATGGAATAGATGTAACGTTAATGCGTTTGCGATCTGTAATTTTACGGAAATTCTACGCTAGAAGGTCGTACTCGTTTCTGCAACGAAGCCATGCACAAGAATTTGAATACCTTGCTTTTAGATACTACGCTTCGTATCATTTATTCGTCGAAGATTCTTTTTGCGTCAGAGTGATGGCTAATTTGCTTATCCGACCAATTCTAATCGCCACGGAAAGTTATCATTAGTATATATATATACTATATACTATCATATATATATATATACGAATGTACAACAGGTGCAGAGAAATTTTGCATTTATAATTTTCGTATACGAACACGCAATTGCAAATAGCGTAGGTTCTTTGCTATAGTGGCTGGAGAGCAAATAAGGGCAGCGGAGGACCGACCATCTGTATGCAACGTTTTGTTCGTACGACTTCCTGATAATGTCGACGGTGCCATTTCCCTCTTACGACGAATTAGCCATGCAAATGCAATTCGAACTACGCCAGTCAACGCACTTGCGCTGCCTCCGAGTTATCGCGGCCTCGTCGTCGAGCCGAAGTAAACTCACGCAACTGTACGTGGGAGAACGTTTTGTTGCGTGTGACGGGCACGCGACTCCTCGAAAGAAGCGGAGGAAATTCGTTGGAAAGTGTAACGTGTATTATATACGATTGCACGGATCTTGATAACTTCGAGGTAAACATTTCCGTTGGACGAAATAATGTAGGAATTCGATAGATATTATCGGTCGAAGGCGTATTAGCATCGCTTCATCAAATACAAACAATCTCTTCACCGAGTACCAATTAAAGCTTAAATCGTATTTGCTCTACGTTTCGGTCGTGATAATCGCAAGAAGTACGTGGAAAGTGCGGTAACGCGAAAATATTCTTCCCTCGTATTACGAATTAATTACCCTCTTGTTAGAGAGCGTTTTAAAGCTTATTACTTACGAAAGTCACGCTTATCGTTTTCTTAATTACCCAAGCTATCGGCGAAGTTCCGCTTGATCGTCAGACCGTGAAGTGCACCTTTCGTCTCTTCACCCTAATTAGTTACATACGTATATTTTCCTCTAAAGATCGCGTATAAGTCAGGAAATGTTCCGTAGCTATCTCTCTTCCAATTAGATACTTTCGATGTAACATAATACTTGTGTCATTTCTATCGCACCGATCCAATTTGTCGAGAGTGGTCTCGAAGCCTGAAGCTCGAGGTCAGTGCAAATAAGTTTCGTCGCGATTACCTGTACCCTAATTGCATCGACGATACCGCGCGACACCGACGTGCAAACAAATTAGCGGCTCCTGAAGTTCGATTGAGATACGCGTTGATGCGCGTTTGGCAGAGTAGCGGATGTATAGCGTACACGGAAGAAAATTGTTGCCTGGCGACATAATGACTTGATCCCGAACGCACGAAACACGGCTTCGACCAGTGCAACGTTGTTTGTATGTCGTAACGTTACCATCTTTTTTTTTTCCTTTTTTTCCTTTCTTGTATCGTAAGGAAAGCAACTGTTTCGTGCGTGGATTGAAAGCTAACGACGCTGAAATAGTCGGGAATAAAAGGCACCGAACATAATCAACGGAGTGTTCTTGAAATGTTTCGAAGCGCTTATTAAGGATCATTAAATTTCCTAAATTGCAACCGCGCTTCGTAACGAGCTCGCGAGCATAATACGTCGATGTAACCGTATACGGTGACGTGGGGCTATAGTTAAGATGTTATAAAAATCTGATCTCTCCTTCGGATGGTAGTTTGGCCGCGTTGTCGTTAAAAACGTGTCGTCGAAATAATCAGCTGGTGAATTCTTCCGCTATGAAAAATACAGATTGTTATGGCCTGGATTACGTTTAATTGAATAAAGTAATTTTAATGATCGGTGTTATGATTCTGTTGGTCGTGACTACGTGTAACAGGATAGACGAAGAGTCAATGAATCGAAAACGTACACAGTCGTTTTGTCGGGTATAATTAATGTACGAGAAGTAATTAAAATACCAAAATTTATAGTCAGACGTACATAGAGTGAAACGCGATGAAACAAGCGGAAATTAATCTGATCGAATTAACCATTACGATTCTTGGCAATTGTCAGTTTGAACGTTGATACAGCGTTTAGTAAAACTCTTAATTGTTAAATCTACCAAATGGTTGGTCGATCTATTTTGCTTATGCGGACGATATTTCGAGCCATCGGTATGGAAGCGGCAAAACATTTAATTGAATTTCAGGGAATTATTAATCATGCCTCGTCTTTGTGATAAATCACGTTGAATTAATTAAATTGGGTTAATGCGAAGCATATTTTACTAATAATTTATGGTAACATTTGAGAAATTTCATCGTGAATTTTGTGTCTTCCAAAACAATTATTCGACTAATTGTTTCAGTATCGTGCCTGCCAGTGCTACTACCACTATGGTTCTCGTAAACCGTCTGAAGCACAAAAGCCAAGCTATCCAACTCCAGAATGCTGCGCAGTTTCGTTTAATAGTCGCGCCCGTATGCAATCTGATTCGTTAAAAGCGGCTTTTGAAAAGCCGTTTTTCTCGTTACGCGTATAACCAGTAAAAACAAATATTTACGGTCGCCGATTTCAAGCGGATCGAGCTTGGACGCGGGTAAAATATACACGATGTAAAATTACGTTGTCCGTTCGTCGGGATATTAAATTATCTCGTGGAAGACGATCGAAATAGTTTCCGATTTCAGGCCGGGGCAATAATATTCCTTAGGGTTTGACCGAAGAATCGATTCTTGGCCTACGATAACTTTCATCGTATATTAGAAGATCCGAAGTACAGGGACAGAAATCGATACGCGGTGTCCTCCGTAATGGTCAAGGAGGTTCACTGACCTCGTTAGATAACCCGAATCGATACTATCGTGACGTGATCAGAGAGCGAACGTTATCGAAATTCCCTAAACGAATACCTCGATTTAGCGTCCAATCTCGCGACGATAACGAACTTGCCAGGAACAGAAACGGTTCTCTGCTCGTTCGGAACATATTTTCTCGGCACGTACTTCTAATCGGTTACGTTATCGACTGGTACCGCGATCGACGAGATCGGGCGGCGAACCATGGATTCTTAAGCGAGTTCGCCGGAAGTCGCGCGAAAAATATATACGAATCTTATTTCCAAGAGAAAAACCAATGTACGAGAGGAAGTTTCCGCGTGACAAACGGTTCTCTACGGTTCATAGGATTTCACCTTGCGACCGTATAAAATTCCATTGTGTGACGGCAGGTGGTGAACGTTCAAGAGCGCCGCCGGCCACGAGGAAAAATCGTGGATGGTACCGCGAAATAATAATACGAAGAGAGGGCAAAAAGAAGGAATGGCCTGGGGGAGTCAGGAGGCGCAGGTAGAAGCAGATGTTCATACGAGGCACGCGACAGCTGTGCGCCACCATTCGGCTTCTTCCTTCGTTTAGGCGATTTGATATCTTTCAACAAAGTAGGTACCGACCAACGACTGTCTTAGAAACCATAATCTGGCTGTCTATCCGAGAATTTACTCGGCAAATAGAGCAAGTCAACTTCGATATATTCCCTTGTTTTATAGCACTGCAACGTTACCTAAATGGCGGTATTATACGGTTGCTATGTGTATTTTTACGAAAATGTCACGCGAGCAGCAGCTTCTATAGACTGGATGTGATACTTATAGGGACACCGTGGTTAAAAAAAGAAAGTTGCTTCGATCTTTTCTATAACGGTTCCTTTCAATGATTGTAATTTGTCGGCAAAGATCAGTTATTCGTCCAAGTACGACGAAAGAAAAGCTTTCTTTCGCACGAGGAAAAAACTCGAATGAGAGCTACTGACATGCAACGCATCTATTTGCGCGTGTATAGAAATAGTACACCCACCCACGTCTAGACTGGTGGCACACGACTCGCGTGCCATATATTTCCTTTCGTAGAATAAAAGCACCCTCTTTCCACAAAGTCGTTCATCCTTGCCTAGCTGCCTGGCTGCCTGAAACCGGTCCAGATGCAGCGGATTTAAGTTGCATACCAGCTGCCATCCTATGTATATGCACTCCGAAAGACATATTTCCTTTCAAAAATAATATACAGTGCTTGTGCATAGTTGGCGTTTTAAACACGGCACGGATTCCTATATTCCCGCCTGAAGCGATTTAATAACGTAAATATAAGCTTCGATAAAACGATTGCATCGCTTCTCTCGATCGACGAATATTAAATAATAAATCGCGTGATAAACGGTGAGCGACGTTTCACAGAATTAATCGGATCGAATACGGATTTAAATACGTATAGCGGAAAGGTGGCAAACGTGTTACGAATGAGAACCGTCCTAACGTGATTTGTTCCAAAACGTTCAATCTCTTCGTAGACATCCGGCATTACAGCTCCTTTAATAAGGACGTAGGCACGCGTGCCACATGTTTCCAACGGAGTAAGATCACCCTCTTTCTTCTGTCACACCCGAGACTGTGAAAAAGTTGGACGAGTAGGGCAGTTAACAGCCCCTTCTCGTGGAGAGGATATCATCACACGCGTGCAACGTACCCCCGTGCCGAGTGAAATATTCTCGGCCCATCTTTTAGCTTCTTATTATCGTCGCGTGTATTTGACGGATCCCATGAGAATTTCCAAGCTGTATCGACTTGAGTCAAAAGAGAAAGAAACAACGTGGGTAATTACACGGTCCTTAAATCTCTACACCATCGAAAATGATAAACTTCTGCGAAGCGAACGTGGCCCTGGCTAAATTGCCACGTTCCCCGTGGTGATCGCGAGATTCCGTTGTCGCGAGACAAACGCGCAATGCATCATTGCCTGCTGTAGAGGGGGGTATGGTGAAATTAGCATAAATCTTGATAGCCGATAAACGCCGCCTCCCTTTATGCGTAGTGGTTCCTCGTGGTTCTCCGCGATGCAGAAACCGGTCCAGAGAGATGCGCTGTCGGTAGTTGGACAGCAGCTGCCTGCCGATACGACATGCTTACACGCAACCGTGCTGGACGCGTAACATTGTGTCCTGTCCGTTGCTCTCTTACTCTCGGATCGAAGAAAATAATCGATTGTCTTGTAATTAATTTAATGTCAGACATGGAGTCACGCGATTGCGCCAATACCGATGTCGGTATCGGTATCGATCGTTCAAACGAGATCGCTGCCACGCTCGAATATCATTGTACCTGTACGAAAGAAAACAGCACGTGCATAATATAAGAAGCAGACAATTTCCATCGAAAGGACGCGTTGCCGACGCTCGAATAAGCGGGTTTGAACGTCGTTCACGATCGCATACCCTCTTCTTTCGTATGCATTGAAGTCAGCGGGGAGATAGATTGAAACGATTACTCCGATACAGGTTTGGGTCTTGAAGAAAGGCGAGGATAAAAGTTTCCTTGTTGTTCGTGTTACATCTCTGCATCGACGCGTGCATTTATAGCGGACGGCGTTTTCCTGGCCGAACGAGAGAAATAACCGACGCGACGGAACCGATTCGAAGACATACGTGCCGGTATACACGCATTGGAGATCGGTATGATAAAAGAGCCAGAGCGTATAAACGATTTCGTTGGCGTTATCGCGAAGGGAAGTACGAGGCGCGTGCCACCTACCTTCGTTCCTCGTTTGTATTCAACGAAAAGGACCGCATCGTTCGGATAAATTGTGCGCTCGTGTACGTCTCGCATGGTTTAACCATTGATTCTTCTCTTAGTATTCCGCTTCCCTTCGTAATAGCCTAGCCAGCGTGCATCCCGAACCTAAAGCATGTCAGTCACGTATCGGTCATTATTATTCGTTGCTCGCTGGCGTTCGTTTGAAGCCAATAATGGCTGTTCGTGTTGTTTTTAATTGCGAACAGCTTCGACCGAAAGATTGGTTCCTTCGTGCGATAGATATAACGTGTAGCCGTGAACAGGCGAAATTGGAAATTTGATGGAAATCGCGGAGCCGCGATAACGTTGCTCTATCGCGTATAGGTAAATTGGCGTAGTTTGCTTTTGGTGGGCATCGTTCGATATTGACGACGAAATTTTCCTAGAACCTTGATACTATTTGGATCGCAGGCTGAAAATCCAGTCCAAGGACTTTAAACAGTGGATAGCAGAGTTTCGTGCAACCCTTCACTGACAATATCGACTTCCACAACTTACGAGTTGGCTATATCGACGGCTCGTGACATGGATTCCATTAGACAGCCGGTTACGTATGTAACTATCCGAAAACTTGAAATTCAGGACGTTTCTTTTTATATATGAGGATTTATATCGACGACCTGAAACCTGTCAGAGTGGCGATCTCACGACCCAGGAATCGTTGATATAGCGATTCCACGATCCAGCGGTTATGAGTGTCGAATTCTGTGTCAGATAGGGGTCGATATCGGCATTTCACGACTCGAAGTTCTCCATTATTGAAATCTCCTGACCCGATAATCGATGGCATCGTGTCGCCAACTACGAACATCCTTAAGACGGCATCGAGGATCTCGTGTCTCGAATTATTTCTTCAATTATTTCCGTGATAGTAACGGTGATACTGTGAGCTCGAATTCCGCGGTACGAATACCAACAGGAGCAAAGAATTCAAATATCCACGAGGCTCGCAGCTGTTTATCTCATCGATGAACTTTCCTCGATGGCTGTGCGATTGTTCCTTCTGGCACATCGTTGATCCGCAAAGAAAGGGATTTCAATCTATGGAGAATAATTTGAACCCCGCAGCTACCATCCGACCTCTTTCGCTGCTTGAAATCGTCTGCATCGAGGTCGAGGTCAAAGAATTGAGATTAATGTCTGTAGTTGTAAAGGAGAAACAAGTGCGCTTCTGTGTCACCCTTTAATACAGCAATTCTCAACCAATCTCGAGACGCATAACAGGTCGATAATTAAGAAACATGACGAAACAATAAAACCTAGGAATAAAGAGAGAAAGGAGAAACCTTCAAACGCGATCAATGAAGCGTTGGTTACTTTTCAGACGGACCGTTCTGTTCGTCGAAAAGCTTTTTCTGTTGGAACATCGTTCGCTTTTCGCTTCAAGTCCCTGACCCATCGTTTTATCGATTCGACCGCGTAATCCATTGTTTCCATTTATACACGCGACAGATAAAAACATACGCACCAACAGCCTACGGCGGGATTTGGCCATATTTCTGCCAAAAAAAAGTGCTTCTCGTAAAAATTCTGCGTAGGTTGATTTGTAAATTCAATTCGATGGAATTTAGATTTAACGCGATCTTCTCGCCGATTTGTTCTAGCTCAACTTGAACAATCGTATCGGGATGTGGTGGGAAACGGAAGAGAAAAAAAAAAAGAGAGAAGAAAGAGACAGGTTGGAAACCTGTGATCCGACGTATCTCTTTGCAATCGAAATCCTTTCCAACTGAACGGATTTGTTCCATTTAACTCTCGTGAAAAGCAGTAACTTCAATTTGACTTAACTCGCAGATCGACTGTAACTTACGTATGAAAGCTCGTGGCATGGATGAGAAACGGCCGAATGAAAATCAAATACACTTTTTATCGTCCCTGTGAGACGTTTTCTCGTTTTAGCCCCGCTATAAAATTCAGCTTTGTCCAACATACGTAACAACGTTTCGAATAAGCTCTTTCTTGGCGAAGCTCTAAGAACAAATATTTAAACTTACGGTGTCGGAAGTCCCCCTTCGACAATTTCCCTAACGACGTTCCATCGAAAAGTATTAACAGCGTCCAACGGTGAAGCGAAAAAAGAATAAAACAAGAATAAAATTGAAGCATTTAGCGAGGCAACTCCGACGCGACATTAGTATAGAAACAAAGGCAACGCTATAACCACACTCGAGACCTTTTTGAGAACTGTGAGAACGACGGCTACGGTACAAGGAGGTTCCGCCGTTTCGTGTGAACGTGGCCTTAGAAAAACCACCTTGTCCTACGCATCGTCATTCTACGAGCAACGACGATGTTGGAATTCACTCGACCGTCGGTTCTCTTCTTACCTCTTACTTTCTTTTTCATTATTCCTTAGAGCCTGCCTTTCCTTCCTTCCTTCCTTCCTGCTACCATTTATATGGCCGCCTTGATTGCTTCGCAGCCGTTTCCCTTTTATTCACTGACAATGACCTTCCACCGTGGAAAGAAAATAAGACGCACGGGGAGAGAGTGGTCTCGTTCTCTTCTCATCTTCTGTAGTCGGTAGTGACGCAATATGAAGAATTTTTCTTGGAATTCTTTCTTCTTGAACGTTCACGACACCCTAAGATTATCCAGCGCCGTGGATAAGATAGTAATTTCGATTGAAAATCGCAGCCATCCGAAATTGTTATCTATCTGCAGACGCAAGAATCGGAATATTAGAAATATTTCGAGAATATCAAAATTATTTGCTGCGTCGTTGCTGCAGGCAAACGTTTACTTTAGGGTTCAATTCAAATTGCAACTGATTTAAGCCTCGACGTGTTATTTTTCTAACGCAGGAACAAGAATTGAAAGATCGGGGATTTTTCAAAAATATAAAAATTGTTTTCTTCCGCCACTAATACGCATCATAGATATGAATGGTTCCCTAGTGTAGAGTATATGACGATAAATCGGTATTTGACACGCTTTAAACAATTCGTAGGCCACTATTTTCGTCGCAAAGCAGTTAAAAGTTCTATCATCCGTGCTACGACAAGAATATCATCTTCGAATCGAGTGGATCGATCTGACTCGACGTCAAACGTTACTATGAAGTTTATAGGTGAATCGGTGAATTCGCTTTCGGCTATCGCCGAGAATAAAAGTCTACGGAATTGATTCGAACTTGATCTAACGCGTTTTCAACGGAAGAAATGAGCCAGCGGCTGTGTGAATCGAACGAACGATTTCTCGCGGAACGAATTGGAGCAGCATATCATTTTTATGCGCGTTTGGTTCCGCCGGTGTAGTACTTATTCGAAACGTGAGTAACGGAGCTAAATTTTTTCACGGTCCTTTAAACGAAGCGTGAAACTCTCGTAATTCGAAGCGAAATAAAATACGAGATATTTAATAAAAGTGATAATTCTTCGTTGCGCAATGTACGGTACAAAATATCAGAAGCAGCGAGAGATACATCAAATTGAAAGTTACGAACATTCATTGCCGATAAAGAGTTACCGTAATAATGCAAGAGACGTTTCTCTGAAATTTACTAATTCCATCGTCGTTTTAATCGATCGGTTTGACCAATCGTAAATCGCAGTCGATAATTAACAATCCGTTGGTAATTTATGTGAACCACGAGCAATTTAAGCGGATAAGTACAAAAGGCATAAACATTACTCCCCCATCGTAATCTCCATGGAAATGGTCAAACGAGGGGTTCTTAGTGGAAGTTTCTTAAAGTGGCGTGGAACGTGCCCGAAAGTCGGCGTCCCCACGGAGATTTCGCGGAAAGAATACAAGTTTGTCGCAGTGTGACACGAATTGCCGTTGAACACGGTTCAACGACTGATTTAAACTGTTAATCCTCTTAGCAGAGGGAACTTAATCCGGTAAAATCGTTACGAAGTTCGTCGAGACCACGAATTTGAAGAGATGAGCGCGTGAGATACGTCGTTCTCAATGGATTCGGTATTTCCGTTGCCGAATCGAAGAAAAAGTTTTCGGGTCGATCGTCGTTCGCCAACATCTTTCCTTCGTCTATTATTTTCATTTCTTCGTTTCGAACGGAATTTCTTCTCCTTGTATTCGAAGTTACTTTCCGCGGTCCGATTCTCCCCCTCTTTTTATTTTAATTTCACGAATGCTTTTACGTTTCGTTCGCGACATCGATATCAGAACACTGGGAAACTTTCCTTGTTCACGGGGAACGCTCGTTCGCCAACGTGTCAATAGTTTGAAGATTACCACGGAAAGTTTATTTCACGGTCCGTCTGTTTTCTGGGGAATGAAAAAGGAGAGAGAGAGAGAGAGAGAGAGGAAGCAAGCAACAAACTGCTAGACGCGATTCCAGGTAGAATTGCAACGACCTGCTGTAATTTTTTTTTCCTCGGTTTTGGAACCATTCCAGCTTTTATTTTTTTCTTCCGCTCGAAGAATCGTGTTGGCCGTATTTACATATAGTCAGAACGTTCGTTAACATTCAGTAAAAAATTCTCGATTTCGTGATTATTTTACGCAAACGCAAGTTACGATCTATGCAAACCTTACAAACGTGTATAGTCGTTAGTTACTAATTTCAACTGAAACACCGTCAAATGGATTTCTAGCATTTTATCAGTTGCTCGATCGCTTAATCAAGCGCGTGGTACCGAAAGTAATTTACATACTTTCGGTTTGCTCAGCTTTTCGGGCATACAAAATAGAATAAAACGTTAACGACAGAACGTTCGCTTTCTCGTGATTAACCCTCGGCATAAAAATAGCTGCGCCGGCGTGTGTATATGCAAAGGCTAAACGTGAAACGGCGAATATTCGTTAAGTGGCATTGTTCGTGCGTAGAGTCCGATTCCAACGTCAAGATTATTCGGGTATTATTGAAAGCACGCCGTCATGAATATGAATTGGCAAATAGGATAGCACTTTGCACGCGGAAATGCATCACGAGCGATTTACGGCTGTTCCGTTCTTCTCTTCTCGACGCATCGATTCTATTATATATCGTTTGAGTCGCTTGTCGATGCGATTTGCTTTTTGTAACGATTCAGACGGAATTTCTCGAACGCTTTTCGGCAGCTGCTTTTCGATCAAGCGTTTCACATCTCGCTCGATGTATCTAAACGTTGTATCGTAGAAAAGTATCCGCACGCGAGCTGTATTTATATAAACGCGCGTAAGTACTTATTATATCGTACTTATATCGTACTTGTACTTTTTGTTACGCTTGCTAGTTTTCCAGTCACCCCCTGACGTTATTTCCGATTTATTCCCGTTACCCATTTTCACGGTATATTTCGTCGGCAGCGAAGTCAGAACGCGAACAAACGCGGAAATAAATGTTGTTTGCTTTATCTCTGGAAAAAAAAGAGAAAAAAAAAGCGGCAAGCTTATATCCTGTTGGCGAACCATTAAACAGATCGAGAGCTCGAGAAAGCACAGCGAAAAACCTTCGTAAACGACAGATCACCTGAATTCCTCTTCTCTTTGTGCCTTCGCTGCATCAACAGGGCGCGCGCACAATCTCTCGTTGACAAATCTGCAAAATTCTCTTCTGTGCCAGAAAACAACCAGAAAGATCGACGCGTTTAAACGAACGTGTCTGCCAATGTGTTTGAAACCTCGACGGAAAAGGCTACGTTTTAACGTGTAATAGGCCGCAAGGAACACGTATAACGCGAGACGTATATTAGCGTATTAGATGTATATACGGATCGTAATAATTAAATTCTACGTATATCTACTAGAAGTTCGTAAATTGAAATTCGATAGTCGTGTATCGCGTAGTAGGGTTGTATCGGCTTTCACGTGAACGCATAGTTGAAACGTGGCATCCTTGCCACGACTTGGTCGACACGTGGTCGTGACGATCATAGGTTCCGTTATGCGTTGGAAAAAGTTGGTATCCCCGAGGAAAGCGAGTTCCCCCTAACGAAAAAGGAGAAATTCAATCGAACCACCACTTTGCGCGGCAATCGCGAAAGTGTATTACATCCCTTGGGTCTTTAATCCAACGATAAATTTGCAGTTTCGTAGCCGCGATCCCACGACCCGAAAATCGCCGATATCGCTTGCTCTCACGGTCTGAAATTTGTCACTATCGCGACCCGACGACGTGGAAATTTGTTGGTATCGTGATCCCCCGACCGAGTAATTTGTCGATACACCGTAACTCCGCGAACCAGTGATTTGTTGATATCGTAATTTTCGCGATACGATGCCTTACCCGGCATCGCGATATCATAATTCGAAAGTTGCCATCGTCGTAATTTTCCAACGATGAAAATTTACCAACGTCGCGGGCTCGCAATCAGAAAACCACCGTTCGCGTCGTAATGTCTCAATATCTCCAAGAAACGACGCGAATCTTGACGATAGCGATCTCCTGTGTAAAAATCTCTGGAACCGAGGAAATTTATTTTGTCGTTAGCGTGTACGACGTGGAAATTCGCTGATATCTTCTTACCATCGAAACTAATTTTTTGCATTTTCGATGAACGACGAGCAAAAAGAAACGCGCTTCCATCTCTGTCCTTTACACGCTACCGTTCGGTGATTTATGGCTGCCAGAGATTTATACATCCGAATCCGAGCTGGCAATAAAAGTTCGCCGCGTGATGCACGACTCCTCGTTACTTTTCATTTCTTCGACTTTTCCGATCGACGATGTCGCTCGTGCAGTCACTACTATGCCCCTTTGTGACTCATTAAGCTACCCGTATTGCGTATTAATATTAAATTTATACCCGGGGCAAATTCAATTCGTTCGTAAAACGAACGTCGATGCGGTTAGGTTATTTACTGATTACGCGCTTTACGATGTTAAGCTATCCGCTGTGTTGCTTTTCAAATTTAATTAGCTGGCTCACGTAGCGTTCTACTTTTCGAACCGCGATCTCGAACGCTTTATTCCGTACGCATTACCAAAGTAAAAACTGACTAACCGTGTGTGGAATGCCTATCGTACGAAAGAGTGTTTAGAAAGTACGATCCGTTATTGAAAACACATATGGTAAATTGCGTTACGTCAATGGAGTTTCTCAAGGTGACGCGTTACCTACAAATTTACCACGATATCGAGAAAAAATGTATTAATAAGCGGCGTAATTTCGTTTCGAACGATCGCGTTGCAGTGTACCTTGAAAGTGGAAAAGCGAGCTCTGCGGAATACCCTGCACACTGCGAATTAGGTTATACGTTTCGCAATTATTACGTCCAATCTGCTTAATTGAACATGCCGGTACACCGCACAGGAATGGAATCGAAACTGCAAACAGTTTCGATACGCGAAACACGAGCAAAAGTGAGAGCAGAAAATACGTTGCAAACAGAGAGAAGAATTGCTCATGGAAGAAATAAGTAGGATCTGGTGTGAAGTGCGTTATGGTATCGGTTTATTTGCAACTTTTGTATTTTTCGTTTCGAGAAAGGAAATCTGCCGGATTTGCGAAAATTCACGCGGATATTTTTCTGGAAAATCTAGCCTGACGAAAACCTGCGTTATTTTCAGCCAGAATTTTTTGCGCTTGATTCATGCTATAAATGTCTGCCGCACTTTAAAATGAATCGAACCTGCGGTGGAAGTGTTTTTTGAGCTGTCGTTTTTTTGAAACAACGCGTATTCACAAGTGTTGATCTTGCCTCGACGGTTGAAACATTATTGTTGATCTTGGTCGGTTATAAACTTTGAGGTCTGCATTTTTAACTTTTTTCTGCCGTTTAAATATAACCTCTGATACGCAGATTTCAACTATCGAAAAAAGCAACAACAGCTTTAAAGCAGACTCGACTCGCGTATCGAAGAGAACACGAGAAGAGCAGATAAGATTTTCGATTTTTCACAGAAGAGCAATCTTAATATTCGACGTGTCGTCGATCAATCTCGCATTGTCAAAACTGTCTTTACTCTTGAAACAAAAGATACGTTTTCCAACCCCTCCGTAATTTCAAAGATATTACTTGTCGTAATATTAAAATATCGATTCTTAATATCTATACCTGTGAATAACGATAATAACGATGATAATAATAACAACGTTATTTTACGTTAAATTACACAATTTCATCGCCCTCGCCGCTGTTTTTAAAAGGCTTACATCTTTAAACTATTTTCCGCTTTGTGGAAATGTGATATTAGAACACTCCCTTTTAATCGTGATTATCGTTAAAAATCAAAAAAAAAAAATCAACGACGCACTCGTCAGGATTCTTTCATCTTCGGTTAGCCTTACGCCAGTCATCCAGTGAATAAGTTGGTCCAGTTCCTTTCCTTACGCAAACTCGGCATTACTGCGATTCCTTGCTTGTCCATCATCCACGCTTCGTCCTGGGGTGTTACAAATTTTCATAGCAGACGACTACCAAGCTTGGCAATTATCGATTTCACGGTACTATCGGCTATAAATCGTAGCGAATTCCTGTGTCAGAGCGAGACGGTAACGGTAACAAACATTTTTAACGCAGCTCGGCGTAAGGGGTAGTTTTAGATCGATTCGAATCGTGGCTAGGACACGTTCAGAGCGATGAAGATAAAAAGCGCAGCTACGTACTCGCGTATATAGGTGCGTCGGTGCGTTGCAGCTGTACGAGGGAAGCTGTATTGCGAAACCGGTAAGATTTTACGACCGGTTCTTGCGGCCTGTAACAGCACACCCACGTGAACTTAGGGCGATAAATACGATTGTTTATTTGGCCAGGGTGCATCGATTTATCTGCGCGCTGTGTCGGAAAGTCGATCGTCGAAAAAAGAAAAAAGGAAAAAAAGAGAAGAAAGAAGAAACGACGCGAAACGAGTCGGAAAGCGGCGATATAAGCGTCGAATAAATTTCTCTCTTAACAGTCGCCCTTAACCCTTCGTACTGATCACCCTTTTAGTCGGCTTTTCGTATTTTACACCCCGTTTCTCTCCAGAAGGAACGAACGTCCGAATAAATACAGGATGTGTTCGGATTCGATCCTTGATTACGTTTTCCATAATTCAATCGTCTTCCTTTTACCTTTTGTCGTGGATCTCGTTGACGATATGGTAATCAATTAGGGCCTCGGAATTTTATTTGCTTCGACTTGTATATTTATTTCTATTTACTTGTCCGTCTGCATTCCTACGTTGAGGAGGCTTGTGCTCGTTTTTATATTCGATGGACAATCTCTTAAAATTATGTACGCAGTTGAAGCAACGGGTAACGAACGAGACAGCAAGGGTGAAACGTTGTAGTGACGGAGATACGAGTTTTACAGAAAGGGAATAACATATTTGGGTATCCTAGGCAGCGTTGAACTGAGACTTCGTTTTCATGAATCAGAGTCATCCAATTCGGTCGTAACTTGTTACAGAGTGAAAATGTTTCGAAAGCTTTCGCGAAACTGTCGCGTGTATACTATGTATATACTATGTATATACTGCCTGAATCAACAGTCTTTATTAAACAAATTTCATTTCTTCGATGCCACCCAGTGCAGTATCGAGTTACGTCCCTTGACGAACCAATTCGAACTAATTGCGAACGTAATAAAAACGTGATTGCATAATGGAACATTGTCCGAATTTTAGCATGAACGCGATAAAGCGGGTACCTCGATCGTAAAATATCGTTCATAAATATCGTCCTTGAGAAGAAATACATTTTTCTTATCGAACTCCGCTAAAACGTTTTTTACGTGCTACTTAACTTCGACGATAGTCGTATCGTATGTTCGGCATATTTAGATTAGAAGGAAAGGTAAACAACGAAATAAGTCACGCTAAATGACACATCTATGTACTGTGTCCTGTATCAGCCAAGGTTATTAGTACTGTCGCGTTAATCCGTCAGTTACGAAATACCACAATTTAAATTGTAATTGACTCCGGTTCGCGATAATAGAACGTTTAGATCAATATTTAAACGATACTCGTGAGAGATGGCCATTCTCAATGTTGAAAATTCAACGTACACGAAGCCACAAACCACGCAATACCATTTCCAAGAGTTTAACTAAAAAACCAAAGCGTGTCGACTGAAAGATTCTCGCGTCGCGATGTCGAAGCGTTAAACAATCGAGATAATTACAAGTACAAACGCGTGTAGTTTCCAACAGATGTTTATCCAGGGTCTCTGTAAAGGTTTCGTTTCGAGATGGCACGGAAATGGTTTCGTTCCCATCAGCCTTGGAAATATTGACCGAGTTCCTTGCACTTTCCACGCGAAAACCAGCTAATATTCCGGCCTCGTTCTCCGTACACGTATGTCGTGCTCGATGATTACGAAACTCTAGATAACGACGAGATTAGCCAAGGCGCGGTACGAGAAATACTCGCGGCGAGTTGCCGGCGACGGTTGCTAATATCCGCGTGAGCGCCAGCGTATGATTCACCGCTAGCAACGTCTCGATGTCTCAATTTCCGAAACGAGAGGCAACAATTTCTCTCCTTTCTGTTTCCCTCCGGTGCTACCGGTAAATATTAACTAAAGATGGTTGGTACTCAGTTATACGTTCGACGTTCCAGCACTCCGTTACGCCGTTAAATAAATCACACAGCCAACATCACGCGTTCTTCCGCTGCTTAGAATCTATCCCACGTACATCTCGTACAAATTGCCACGACCACGAAGGTGGAAAAATTCAACGGATAACAAGGTTTCTGTGTGAAATCTGGCTTCAATGCCTTCATCGACACTCCTTCTGGGAAAGCTCATAAAGTCGGACATTAATGGCGTTAATCGTCCCACCTAATGCCTTGGCGTGATCTTACCCGGCTGTCGAACGCTTCCTGTTGGCGAGGGGCACGCGACCGCGCAAATCAATTCCCACGATGCTTTCACTCTGACCTAATACGTCGTTATCGGCGCGAGAAGATCGCCGTACGATAAACGACGGTTCGTTCGACAGACGACGGTCGTTCGTTCGATGGACGACAGAACGAACGAACTGGTCGTCGGCCGGCGAAAGGCGCAACGGTGTTGCAGCGACGTGCGTTCGAACGACGCGACGCGCGCCCGTACGAAGTGCACGAGCCGTACGCACGCGTCTCGAGCGTCACGTTAAGACACGATTTTCGTGCTGGCAAGACAAATTTTTTTACACGGTTTCCAAGCTCTTCAGTCTTTCGCTTGACTGACAGGCGAGTCGTTCTCATCCGAAGGCGAAGGATCACCGGATACCGACAGAAGCGCATCGATTTATCCCACTTTCTACGTGGTTGTCGGTCGAAACGCGGACGTGGCGGATCCTTTCTCGTAGCCTGGGAGTGGTTCGGATGAAACCTGTCGGTTTAGAAACAACAAACGCGTCTTCTTCCTTAAGCTCGTCTCGAACGATCCGTTTATAGAGGAACCGATGACGAGTTTCTAATTTATGAAAGGGGAACAAAGGAGGGCTTTGAGTATATATAATTCCGGGTGCTATGTATATATTCATTGCACGACGCACTAGCTCTTATAAGTCTGCCGAAGTGATACTTTCGTCAGGAAATACACGGGCCACTGCTACGACGATCATAGAAAACATCGACGATAACGAGTTTATAAATCAGAGAGGATTTTCTCCGGTGAAACGGCTAGCAAAGTTCCGAGCGTTGATGCGTTCAACGATTGGCAAACAAGAGGATCTATGGATTTGATCGCACGATCGTAGATCAGCCTCTCATAGATCATTGTCGGGCGCAATACATCGACATATCCGAAGGGCGATTATCGACGAGCGAACGTGTAAATCACGGGCAGAGACCCTCGGCCGCGTAATTTATTACCCACTACCTGACCACGATGACAAGTCTTGCCCTATAATAATTTATTGCGAGATCTAATCGCTTGCCGGCGTTCATTTTTACCCCTTATCAATGTGAAAGTCTCGGCTCTCTGCGACACGACGGTGTCAAAGGTCTTGCGTAAACGTGAATCATCTTGGAATCCGTACGTACGTACGGTCCAGCTATTCGCTCGTCGAGATTACGCGCGTTAATTTTTTTTTTTTTTTTTTTTCGTTCGAAGGTTGTTGCGTTAAACGGGCAAGAGTATTTTTCCTACGATGATACGATAAAAATCGTTCGTTTAATTTGATTTCAGCAATAACAAAGGAGGATCCTGGCAACGTGGCCAGAATTCCCAAAGGTCGAGCCCCAGCCCCAGTCGACTTCACCACGCACAGGAAGCAGCCACGCCTCACACAGCTCCTGTTTCCGTGAGTATCCGAATCCCTCCGGAAATTGAATCGTTTTTTTATTGTAATACGCTCGATCGTTCCATTATATCGACTTCTAGAACCTGCACGAATCGGCGTGCGACTGCTTATCAATCATCAACCTATTTCCATTCCCCAACGGTATCTTAAAATTTAAAAAAACGTAGAAACCGAAGAAAAAAGAGAGTAAACCGTGGAAAAGATGAGGTGATGGAAAAATGCTTTCAGATGTTTTCAACATTCGAGAAACAGCGTAGCCGCGTTTCTCTCCTTCTAAAAGTTTCGTGGTCGATTCACCGGAAGGCTCTCGCAACTTTCTTTCCCAAGAGAACTTCCGAGCGGCTCTCTTGAACTTCTCAGTCGTCTTATAGCGTCCCGGAGCGCGATCGATAAAAGGTTTCCAAGAGTTTCCCCAGTATTCTGAAATTATCACTGATTTTCTCAATCGTACCCAACGAGGAAAGCTGAGTTGCTCTCTCGCGTATAATGTTATAACGCTAAATCCCTGCTTGGCATAATATTTCGAGAATAGAAGGAGAGTCGGTCGGTGAAACGCTAGCGACAGAACGCGTAACGATCTCAATTAACATCACCGGGCTACGTGATAAATTATCACGAAAAACTGTTCTGGTTGCGGTGCTCGTACGTCCTTTGCAGATAAATTCGCGAACTTACAACAATGCGACGGTTAGTCGGGGCAAAACGTTCCGAGGTTTAATTAAGCTGACCCGAATCAACGCAGCTAGAGCTCCGTTGCTAAGTTTGTACAAGAAACTCGCAGAAAAGACGGTTCTCGCGTAGCTTTTATAACGTTTCATACGCTTTCACACGCTAAAAGCGTTTGCTTGCAGCTCCTGGAGAGGATCAGCCCTCTTAACAGGACGCACTTTCATCGTAATTTCTCGCGAAAACTTTCCAACGACACGAAATAAAAATAGCGTGTACCTTTTGTGCGAAACACGGCATTGAATGTTGAAAAACAGTCCTACTAACGTAACGATTTCATGGAAGAGTAATTCCAATAATTTTCGTTCGATACGTTCGCGTGATATGCTGATACGTCAAAACCAAGTTTGCTCACCGGTACGTAACCATACTTACACACGATCGTTCAAAACTCTTAGAAGAGTTACTAGATTAGTTTCGAAATTGAAAGAATTGCGCGCGTAATAGAGGCATCAAAAAATAGCATCTATATAATGAAACATTAATAAAATCGTGATATGTTAACAATTTTATTCGAAGCTGCGTGCAGTTTGAAACTCATAATCTATTTACATCGAACTGCAAAGTTTCGTGAAAGACAGACTTCATGAAAATTTTTGCGAGAGAGATTCGCCAACGTCCTTCATATACGAGTACAATTCCATTGGCAATTTCATGGCATTAAGCGCGTGTAGCTATCCTCTTCTGTCTCTATTAGTTGCAGCAGATATGCTAATCGCGATAGTCAAATATTATTCGATCCTTGTTAAAATATAGGTACTTGCTTTAAACTACACTCAACCGACTACGTGTTTGTTTTCGTTACATAGCCTGCTCGCTATGTGTAGACTATACACGCCTGCTGTCGTTGACGAATGACTTGGTTAAACCATCGAAAGTACTCCCATCCCCCTTCTAATGCCTTTCGAACGGCGATCCTCGTGCGCGATTACAAGAAATCCGATAGAAAGCTTTTCCACGCGGTTCGATCGGCAGTGAACACGCGCAATAATAAAGTCGTCGTGGTGGCTACTTTGATTTCTCGATACTCGTGTAATCCTTTCGAATTGCCGAGAACCCGAAGGCGGATGGAAACGGACAAAGCGCGGCGTAGCGGACGTTTCGAGGCTCGCTCCTCCGCTTCTCCTACAGGAAGTCGCGTCACGGCCACGATAACGTGTCTAAGATTTGCATCTCCGCGAGGGAATTCCACGATCTCGCGGCACGAATCCGGAATGCGGCGTGTTCGCGTCGATATCCAGACTCGAAAAGCGAGTTTGCTGGATCCTCCGGGTCTCGATCGTTCGAGCGGCACGCGTCCCCGTAAACCGGAACCGTCCGACGAGAATCTCCGATCGCAAACCAAATGCCGTCCTTTTGTCGCCTGTTCCAGCTTTTCTTCCGTGTTCCGTCGGACGCGAGCCACAATGGATCAAGGACGTAGCACGACGTCGTGGCACGACTTTAAAGCGACTCACCCGCCTTCCGGGACAATATGTCACGCGCCATCATGATCGATACCTTTTTCCACGTGTTACCCGGGACGCTCAGTGTGACGGGTAGAACTTTTCGTCCACGAGAAGGTCAAATTGCTTGAACGAAAAGAAACGTGGCGATGGGATGGGGGGGTGACAGGTGGAGGAGGAGGAACGAAATCGATAAGTTGCTACGCTTTTAATACTTTTTAGAGAGGAAGGTGTAGGCGGTGGTTTTATAAACGTGATTTATGGTACTGTGGTTCTTCTTGTTGCGTTCTATATTAGCCGAGAAGAAAATACTGTTTTTAATATGAATGTCAGAGTATGGAATTAGAGAAACAGGTAAAACATGTAAAATCGTAGAACGATGCTTTTAATAGTTATTAAAAATTTAGGATGCGCTACGAAAACGAGAATGAAGATATTGACTTTTTGTCCTCTTTAACGCCAGACGAGAAGATAAGATATTTTTGACGTAGATACAATGGTACGGGATTACGTAGGATCGTAGAACGATGCTTTGGACAGCTATGAAAAGAGGAACGTAGAGTGGTGGATGGTTTTAACGATGTAATTTATTCAATTTGTCGTTTGACCACGAGAAGACATTTTTCGATATAAATAGGAGACGATAGGTTTCGATAAACATATAAACCATGTAAAATCGTGGATTAGAATATCCTCATGAAATTAAGATAATCGTCGAGATAATCTGATGGAATCTGCGACGCAGCTTACAAAGGCAATGTCCACGGTTACGTCTAATTGTCAGCTAAATACCTGCCCCGTGATATGAATGACAGTGATTTGTGCATAAACCCGGTAGATACAGTCAATTCGACACGACATTGTTACCGGTAATGTTAACGTGCAGGTATGCGATGTCGTTGGTGTGAATGATGCATGTCGTAGCAAGAAACGATACGACGCTACACGTACAGTTAGAATGCAATATGTAATCGGTATATATTAACGCGCTCTAATTCGAACGTAAGTGTAATCGAAGAAGTTCATGAAATTCTGTCTTCTGATCTTTCATGCGAGACGCCTGCGTCGACGATATACTTTTTCTTCTCTTTGTTTTAATTAATAGCCAACACAAATTTGTGTAAACTTGTATATGCGTGAATGTACGTCGTAAAAGTAAAAATAATTAGAGGAACACTCGTTCGAGTGACTTTATCACTGGCTAAGCTATCCAATATACTAAAAGCTTCAACCCTGTTACAGGATACGATTCTAGGAATTGGGACGAGTCGTAGTTGTTTTCTAAGCAAGGAAAGAAGAAGTCGGTCGTGGGAAACACTGCGAGATTTAATAAGATTTACCCTCGCCTGGCTACATTTTCTTTATGAATCATACGCAAACCGTAATTGCGGTCTCTCCTTAAGACTCTGCAATAATCAAATCTAGACTTTCTTCTTTGCGATTGCTAAGAAGACGTAGAAGCATTTGACGAAGTTAACGTGAATTTTTATTCAAGTGGAAACTTTATCTTTGCCATACTATCTTGATTATAGTTATTCATGTATCTACGCGTGTGTTTAATTATCTAATTCCAATCCTCTTTATACGAGTCCTATGCGCCGACTACAGGCCCCGACGCATATACTCTCTTCCTCTCTATTAGGTTAACAATTCCAACGTTAATAAAATCGAGTAATAGCCTTCGTATGAATTGACGTTTCTTCCTATATATTTACAAATATATCAAAATATATTAAATCAGAGATATTAAACAACCGAAGCAATTTAATCGTGGATCGTGGTCGAAAGATAAAAGTAATTAAGAGAGCAGGTTATCGAGAGCATTGGAACATTGGAAGGTAACGATCAAACGGTACCATTCGTATGCAAACAACATATATTCCCGCGACAGCGTGCATTTAGGTTCGTGGCTGAGACGTCATAAGCGCGAAACCATTATTCATCCAACCTTTCTATCATCCGCTGCTTCCGAGGAGGAAATTACGAATCGCGTGTTTAACTGATCGAACGTCTGACATATTTCTTTGAAAATAATTTCGCCACGTTACCGGTTCCAGTAATATTCCGTGACTTCTTCCTGATCGATGTTTATTTAATGAATCTGCAAAACTATCGACATCGATCTATCCACCGGAAGGCCAATCGTACATAGTTTATACAGATAACGTTTTCCTTATCGTTCTTCGAGATTCCCTACACAACTTCGACGGCTATTAAGAACCATTTCAATTTCTCTTACTGATTTTATTAAATTTTATTCAATCTCGACAAAACGAACGAGAGGCATTCGAATCCGATTCAAATGAACGCGCGTCGATTGGCTCGTATACCTACCTGTTAAATCAGAATTTCTTCCGGTAGGGTAAGTTAACTGAATGCCTAATCAGGCAGAGATCAGAATTCGCGTGGATCGTTTCATTGCACCAAAATCGTGTACAGACGAATAATTCGGCAGTGACCTCGGTAACGTCCAATTATCGGTGCCGTAGGCACGATAGGATCGAATTGTATGTAGGTTAAAGTCTACACCGAGAACATGCAAATGCTCTCAGAATACTGTTAATTAAGGTCTGATGCGCGTCGAAAATTCTGTCAAACTGCGAATCAAGTTGTCTGGACAGTTTTCAGACTGCCAGTTGCTATTTCGATTCGTCATTTATAATGGAAGATGAGACGGAAATAAAGAAAGAATATCTGTCTAATATAGGAAATATTGAAGGTGAAATAAATGTAGGATAACTGTTCATTTTGGAAGAATGACAAAATTAACCGTCAATTTGGAACGTATTAAATCGTAATGTATAAAATATTCATCAATATTTGCTAATATACGGTGACAGAATTTATCAGTATTAATTGATGTTTATTGAAGTGAATATGTATCGTATTAAACATGTGGTACGAGTGAACATTATGGTGGAACACCTCAATGATGGCCGATAAAGATTTCCATATGTTTGCCAAAAAGCCGTTTTTCTTTTTCACTAACTTGGTGAAATAAAGCACAGAACGTAATTTAAACTTAGGTCAGTGATTCTAGCCACGATTTTGAACCATATATCGTGGTTTCCCGCAACAGTAGCAACCACTGTCAACGCATATTTTCCGGCTGGCGGAGTCGTTTTATATTCGAATTGGCCAGGCCGGACGTTTACAAATTTGAATTTGAACGGTTGCTCCGTGAGAACGGTGTCGGAGACAAAAGGCAATATTTTCACGAGGAGACCATTTCGTTCGCGACGTTACACGCGATCGAATTACTTTCGATTCGATCGTACCGATCGAACTCTTACTTTTCGTTCGTTTCGACACGCTGAAGAAACTCAGCGCCGACAGAAAAGCAGTTCGATGCTATCGAACTTCTCGCGCCGACCTTAATTAAAAGTTTTAATTAAAGGTTAGCACGAACGCTAGCACGGCCTATGCATATTCAACGCTGTAAAACATTTTTCGCGGTTCTCGTCTCTCGTTTCCCTGTGTTTCTTTGACGCAACTATTTAGAAGAACCAGAATGTGTCTATCCTTGGCATCGTGCGGAACTTTAATTGAAAACTTTGCAACTTTCCAAATTGTCCCGTTACGATCGACCTCCGTGCTAACTAGAAACGTCTAGCCACGGTTGCTTCTTGTATACACGTATGTACGTACGTACGTATATAATTAGGACGTTGAAGAGAACTTAAGAAACGTGACTGCAGTTTTTTTTATCGTAGGCGACAGTTTTTCCGAATATTAGACCTAGGACGAACTACTTCAGTGGCGACCTGAATAGCTCGATCTTGGTTCATCTAGCAATCCAATTAACCGACTTTTCTCTCCTCTCTGTGCAGTTTTCAGAACTGGGACTCTTCTTGCATCGTTATGTTTCGTACTCTAAAAATATTAGAATTCGCGAAACAAAAAGGGAACTTGTCGACCTAGATAATTTGACCAATAATACATAGCGGTATATTTATAATAAATAAAACATCGGAGAATCGAATCGTCTTTATTACGAGAGAAAGGGACGTGAAAAATGTACTTAATATCGAAATTCCTTGCGAGAAGTAAGAAGCGACGAACGAGTGGTCCGCGAAAGAGGTGGCGAATAAAAAGAAAAAGCAATAAACGAAAGTGAAGTCGAGCGAAGCGGGAAACATTTGTAATTAAAAAGACGAGACAATGGTATAGAGATATTTCGGTGGAGATGAATTCTTTCGCTGTGCAGTTCGTTCTCGACGAGTCAAGTGACTTCTCCACCTCTCTTTTGCTATAGAAAAAACGCCGTGGACAGAAATGTGGTCCGAGCTCGTTTAAGAAACCGGAAGGTGAATACATCGACACGTCGATCGATGTTCCTTTACCTCGTAGTATTCGATCGAACACTGGTAATTCTATCAAGTGGAACGATTCAGCGTCTATATTTCATCGTGGAGACCATTATGCTTAACGTGAGAACGCCGTCAAGCTGCGTAAACCGATTTTGACGAAGCGTAATAGATAGATAGATTAACGAAAAGTATTTAATGTCTGTTGGAAATAAAACGACGATAATAAAGCTGAAAAACGTTCGTAGATCTGTGGATAGAGGCGATATTATCCTTACAGATAATGCGTATATGGAAAGTGAAAGTTCTTGTTAATACAGAGCCTAGTTTTTAAGCGAAGAATGTGATACGAGACTAGAACAGAAATTATGTGTTTTGAAATTGAACTCGAGCAGTCTCGGCCGACAATGATGTATGGATTGCGCTACGATATATAAATGTATAGACGCATAGTAAGAGTATTAACCTGTTAGAGCGATAAAATACTAAAATCATTAAAATTTATGTAAGATTCGTATTAAGTGTTACACAACGATTTGTCTCAAGTTCCATATAAAAATATTTAATCGACGGTTTACGTGTTACTCGGTAAAAACTATTCCACGGTAAAAATCACGTTTCCTACGTTTAATTCCCTGGCCTAGAGTTAATCCACTAAATTCATAACGTGTCATTAATCGTTTTACAATCTTTCTTGTTGCGCTACCGTAAATCAAACGGTAGCATTTTAAACCATGGATATGCCTAATTATAACTTTCTTTTTAGTGCATCGTAAACCAATAATTAACTAACATGTGCATAACGATAAAACGGTTAACCATTTTATTGAAACGATAAAACAGAAAATGAAACGTCGTTGCGACTGGATCTTAATCAGCAAAACATCGTTTCCGCCAGGGGACGATAGTAGATGCAAACGAGCATTGTGGCACTATGTCATTTACCCCTATCGTTTCCGTGTCTCCACCAGGAAATCGCATCGCGATCATTGACACACGCAGATTTTCCACTGTGACGTACGCTAATGCAAACATCCTCTACCGATCTGACAGTTGGTTTGCCAGGATTCGATAATATCTTCGTCAATAATATCCCATCGGTATACCGATTTCTATCCTTCGTTGGTTATAGTCTGTCTGTATAATCCACTCTATCCACAAGGATATGTAAATAGTTTTTTGAAACGACCGACACAACTGTAAAAAGCTTGGTGTAGAAAAAAAATACGAATTGTAAAGCGATCGACGAATAACGATAATCATTCTAATTAACGAACTTAGAGAATTGCTCGCTATAAATAAAGAATCTTTAACGTAAAAACTACTTTCTACCTAGACCATTGCAAAGCATCGATCGATTCAATCGAACTTCATTCGGATAATATTCCGATATTAACGTCGTTATCTCATCCAACGATTAATACCGCGCAATACGATTTATTATTGAATCGCATCCTATTATTCATTCTTAAGAGGAGCAACTAACGACTCAGCGTGAAAACGTGAATGGAGGCATAGTGACCCAGAGTCGACGTAACATTGAGCCACGGCATGCTTACGAAATAATTCACTAACGAGATATATGTCGGACGTCGAATATTCTTCCATGGTAGGCTCGGTTCGATAAGCCTGTCTAGATAGGAGCGATCGAGAGCATTCGTGCGTGACGAATCATGGGAATAGATCGACGGCGGAGCAACTTTCTCGCGCGCGAGGTTATCACCGGGTTACATTGCATCTAACGCTTTGATTCAAGGGAGAAAGAGCGGGTACACCGCGTAATTATGCGTGAGCCAGCGTGTAAAATGATTTCGATTATGTTTCCGTTGCAGCCGCTGCACGATCAACGATCGAACGCGTACACTGGAAAGGAGAGGAGACGAATTCCTGGGCTGAGCAAGGCGCAGAGGCGTATCAAAGCGTCGAGCACGCCGGCGCTTTTGGACCGTGATGTGGAAAGGTGAGTTGTTATTTTTGAACCGACCTTTATAATTCATTCGATTCTCTGAACGCGTCGAGACCCGAGAAAAAATTTTATCGACGGGTCCCGAAACATCTCTGTTCCTCGTCTCTGTTCCTCGTCTCTGTTCTTCGTCTCTGTTTTTCGTCTTTGTCTTTACGTTTCGCGCATCTGCGAACTATTTCTCATTTGAAAATTATTCTTTGACTCGTTATTTATTTCTCGACGTCGTTGCTTTGAAACATCGTTCGTTTTGAAACAATCGCAATGTAGTTTACAACGATACAGGCTTCGAGGACGATTAGTTTTCTACGGTGTAGAAACGAAATGATAGATTGGAAGAACGTGACTTGGAAAAATAATAAATTGAAAGAAGGATAAGAAGAGATAATTTTGAAACGTTTCGCTCAAATTTCATCGAGTTTGCTATTATAGAATTCAGATTCAGAATACCCTCTATGATCCTTTCGTTCTCTGTCAACTTGTCCCGCAGCCACAGCTGGCAGGCGGCAGATAAACTACGAAACCTGTCCGTTTCGTGTCTCGTAGACTGTACGCGAAGATTTTCCTGTTTCAGGGAGCATTGTTTGCTTCGGACGAAAAATATTGTACGTGTAAATATTGAAGTTGGCTTTCCTCGCACGAGGCAAATATAAATACGATAAACGACGGATTTATGTACTTTTAATGCGAGTCCATTTGAGAACCGCAGCATCCTTTTACATAACGTAACATAATCTTCGTAACATAACGCGATATAATGAACGAGCACAGTGTAAATTACTATTATAAATCTTGAGAGCAAAGAAGGTAGATACTTGAAATTAAGAGAACACGCACGACTGACTTTAGAAAAAGTAGGTAAAAGAATCAAGCGTCGCTCTTCAAAGAAGAACGTGATAATAAATTGCGTACAAAGAATTTCTTCAAGCAGCGACTCCAACGAATTTTATACTTCGTACACAAAAAGAACAAAAATTATTTGCCACAAAATTATTACCATTACGTTTATTATTACAAAATATGGTGTAACAGAATTTTTATTATTATATTATCACGATATATTATACTATATTTAATTATTATGTACAAAATACGGTATAATCAATAAAGGAATGAAAAATGAACAAGCAGCGATTTCCACTTTGCTTGATTATCGACAACGTCGAGGGGTAAAAATGGTTTTAAAATACAGTCGATCGAAGAGCGGAGCATAGATCAAAGGTGGCGGGTTGATCGCGTCCAGGTTCGTTTGAAGTGCCTCCTCTTGCTTTCCAGCTTTCCATCGTGACCTCTTGATCCCTTCAGCGTGTCTCGTAGCCGGGGTTGTTTGTCGAGGCAAGAATAAAGACGTTACTTCGAATGACCCGGCTCGGTTCCATCGACTTTGTACCTGGACGAACATTCATCCGGTCGTTGCTCTAATTACTAACTGAATAGAAAATCTCTCGCGACATCCTCTTTAGTTTCACGGAAGCGTATACTTGCTGCCGGTCTGTTTCGCTCCGAGACAGACTCCGTTAATATTTTACGAGTAACCCTTTGCTGCAAATTGTCCGAAAATAGTCGTCACATCGTCGTGTTTCTTGATTTTATACGCTGATTATGTTCAATTTAGAGGAAATTCCTTTTTGTAATCACTGCAGCGTGTTTCGTCTGTACAGGTATCTCTCATATAACGCGTAGTTAGGTTCCGAAAAAATGCTTCGTTATGCGAATCCGTGTTACACGAAATAAAGAACTTATTAGCAAATTAACGAGTATATACTGTTTTTCGTAAGAGGTGTGTTTGTTAAATTTTATTAGAAATATGTTTATTAAAAAGATCGATAATTAATTAAGAGTTTTACGTATTAACATCATTTACGTTAGTTATTAAAGAATGTCGTCGATTTTTTGTCAGAAAAGCTTCGACTTGCTACTTGTCTCTAGCGAAACAAATTTTCCAGCGCAAAGGCTCGATACTCCACGAACTAAGAATGAATTAAAAACGTCGATATTCCGAAATTCCGTACGCAAATCTGAGACAACGCACAAACAAACACACTTGCTCGAGTAAAAAATAGCGAATGACATTTAAAAATTTCCATTGCGTGCCTTTTTGTAACGGCGTTTTGCCCAGTTCACGAACCGTGTTAAGCAAAACCATGTTGCGCGGGGATTTCCCGGATTCTCAAACTGTGTTAAAGCGAATCCATATTGTAAGAGTACCGTGTTATACATGGAATACTCGTGTAACGTTCTGAAATTTCTGCTTTAGATCTTTTTTATGAGAAAATTCGTTCGCGTATTACCAAGTTTCTAGAATTTCTAAGAAAAATCGTAGAATCCTCTTGTTATTAGTTCGATCAAAGAGCCTCTAATGGTAAAAGCTGGCGGTAGTTTTATCGAAGCGATAACAATTTAGCGGAACGTTAATTTTCTTCGCTTCGAAAGTTCTCACAACTTGGCAGTCCCGACAATGAGACGCAGCCTGGCATTATTCTAATTCGAAGTTTCGGAGAACGACGAGTTCTGCATTCATGGCTCGCCTGAGTCACTTCCCTTCCACTTGCGCTCTATTTGACGCTGCAAACTAATTCTCGATTGCGCGTAAATGTTTTGTATTTAAAAATTTGGATTCCAAGACAACGGAACGAGTTTAAAGAAAAATATCCTGCCGAGAAGGAATTTAATTAAAAGTTTCTGACGTTCGATCAAATTTCGTTCTGTAATCGGCAACTTTATTTTCGATTTGATCTTTGAAGTTGACTATGCGAAAATAAAATTCAAGCTTGCAGAATTGCGGATAAAGCTACGTACAATTGAAAGTCTGTGAATTCGAATCAGAATGTAAATACAACGTTTCAAATTTAAAAATTCAAACTTATCTCCCCTTAAAAATCCTTTTGTTCAAAGATCGTATAAATCCAACCTTCGAATTATTTTAACTTTTAACGGAGGATATCAAGTTTTAATATTTTTTCATTCTCGGCTCATCTTATGGTCCGTTAACAAAACAAATTAGCCTTATCTTTCACGAACATTGAAAGTTTCCTAACTTCCGTTAGCCGTATAAAAACTGATAAAATTTTTCTTTATTAATCTCTGTGCAAAAAAATTGCAACCTGTACTAAAAATTTCTCCACGAGGAACGATCTATATAGAAGGCGCAAGTTGCCAGCTTTCGTACCACTTGGATCTATAAGACAATTTTCATTATAATAAAATGCTTAAAGATCCGTTACCCAAAGATCTACGAGCGATTCGTTCCAGTCTACATACGGTTACATCGTCTTCGAGAGATCAAAGGGATCGAGGAGAAATTTATGAATGATCGATGATCGAACAAATTAACTATCTATTGGTTTCTCGTGAAAACAGTACAGAGCTGGTTTAAACGCCTACGTGATACTCACAAAAATCGAGTGTGCTCCGCCTACACGTGCCGGTACTAGATTTGAACACAAATCGATAAAAAGGAAAGTTATCGTCCGTTCCATGTGCCACGTGCCTTCGCTACACAGAAGTCACATAGTCGAGAAAACGATAGTAGAGTTTGTCGACAGACCGGTACCTCATGAAAAATAATAATATTAGGAACGTGACCAATATTTCCAAGTTTTCCCTCAGCAAAATTTTTTTACAAATTTTCGTCCGACCTACCTGCAAAGAATTGCAATGTGCCTCGGGTTACTTGAACAACAGAATTACCAGAGGAATACAACTTTTTACAAATTCTGCGCAGACATCTCTCCAATTTACCTTGTCATGTTTTTCGATGTTTCGAAGACCTTTGATTTACAAACATATATTTTTCATTTCGATTCTTTCGATCGTTAATAGTTTTAGCGTTGAACGACGTTCTCGAACGTTATCGATTAACACCAGAAAATCCGCTTGAAAAAGAAACACAGACTTACCACGGTTCTCGTAACATCTGCAATTGAAAAATGTGTTGCCTCTCCTCCTCCCCAGAAAACTTTTTAAATACGCAAAGAGAAGAACAAGAACGGACCATCGGATCGGTACAGTTTCTCTGAACCATCTACCAGACACAGGAAGATTGCAGTATACCGATTTCGCGGAGGCGTGCGAGCAAAAAAGGGAAAAAGGCGCTCTGTGAACAAAAGAAGGAGCAGGGGAGGACAACGGAGATTAGCAGAATCCTCAAAGAGCTAGAGATTTGGCGCGGCGCGGCGTGTCAAATTTGTACGTGGAATGTGGCGCATTTACCATAGGACAGTAAAAATCCTGGCGGTTAAAAAGAAGACGAAAGAGGAGCCAACGGGCCACTGTCGCTACAATGGATAAATAGTACCTTTTGTGGAGACTGACGACGGCTCTTCTTGGCTGCACCTCTTCCGTCCACAGTTCGCTCTACCGACACAGAGAAAGAGAGAGAGAGAGAGAGAGAGAGAGAGAGAAGGAAAAAGGAACGAAAAGCGAGGGTGGAACGAAGTGAAAGGAGAAGTGAAAAAAAACAGCGTGCAAAACGTGGTGGGGGAAAACGAGCAACCCCTCGGCGTGTCGGTATACCTGAAGCGACCCTTGAAATCTGTTCTCGGAAGAGTTCACGAGGTGCACTGACACACAAACCTTACACGCATGCACGTGTACACACACAAAGGCACGTGGGACACACGTGAGACTGGATTTGTGTGGCTGCCAGAGCCTTCAGTCGGCCGCGGCTCGTCGTTCAATGCACTTCCTCCTGGACCAAAGTAGTTTCGAACAATTTTCTTATCTCGAGAGTGACCCTTGTATTTTCGCGTGCAACACCTCCTCCTCTGTGAATCCGCGAAACGAATCGCTATCGTACAAATGTATCCGATGCTTTTACCAAGACGTTCGAACTCTTCGCTGCAATTTCTACCCTTGATCGAACAACCGTGAGAATCGTGCTGCTCGCTTTGGCGATTGTGTCTTGAGAGCGTTCCGGTGATTGAAGTTTCTCGTAGATTCGCCTTTTTAGACGTTGACTTTATGAGCTTTGTAGTCCGAGTATAACTCGTTCGTTGCGAAGAGAACGACGAATCGCAAAGGAGAATGTGCGTGCTCGTGATTATATCGCAGTCGATCAACAAGTGACGGCTCCACGTTTGGAACGTCGGAACAACGGCGGTAGACTTTTGTCGTGAAATAAAAATTCTAGCGTACAGGAAGAACGATTTCCGTGAATATCTTTATGCCACGGATTGTATAGGCCTGCGAGCGCAACACGAGACACGAACGTGCACATGCATATGGTGGTGGTTTGGTGTACTGGCCGAAGGTTTTAGTCGCCTGTAGACCGTCACTCGACGCATTTCCTGTCTAAAAGTGGTTGCAAGTGGTTTTTCGTGCGTCGAATAATCTCGAGGATTTTATTATCCAGAGTTGAATCGTATAAATAGAGAACTGCGAAGGAGAGAATTTTTTTGTTCCTCTCCATTTGTTTCTCACTTTTTGTTTATTTTTTCTTCTTCAAAGAAGCTCTAAATTTGTGCCAAATTTTTTAAAACAAAATTTTTATCAAAATAAACAGGACACCGGAGTCGGTTACGCGTGAATATTTTCAGTTTAATACGTTTTCGAACGGTGTAAAAAGTGCTCGTGTTTTCATCGCGAGAAGTTCCAGAGAGTAGAGGGAAAAGCGTGACGAAACCACGGACGTAAAATGTTGGCCAAACAAAAAGTAATAAAATACATCGGATAAACGTTAACCT
Source organism: Bombus waltoni (assembly GCA_014737395.1). Classification (NCBI taxonomy): domain Eukaryota; kingdom Metazoa; phylum Arthropoda; class Insecta; order Hymenoptera; family Apidae; genus Bombus; species Bombus waltoni. The sequence goes on from JACXII010000003.1 coordinate 3,568,232, forward strand.
GGAAGAGAACAAAATCCTCTCAATGATGTGGTACGTGACGTTGCAGCATGTTATTCTATTAATCTGACTTAGAAAAACCGCGAACACGAAAGAATATTGTTGATTCTAGCAACTACGATACAACTTGGTGACGTTAGTTCACCGTCTTTGCGTTTTCGACGTAAATATTTTTATCGACGTGTAATTAACTCGCGAAGGACAAAAGTAATGACTCGGAAATTTCATTATTTTCAAAAGAGAACGCAAATCGCGAAACACGCCTACGTAGTTTACCTTTTATCTTCGAAAATGCAAGAAAACAGAAGAAAATTTCTTTTTCTCTCAATCGTATTCCTCCAGATCCGATCTCATTCCAAACAGGAACCACATATCTTCGATCGCGTAAAACGTGAGGTATTTTAAAAACAAACTCGAGAAGCTGACTCCACTATACCGCGATTTTTTCACGATTATACGTGATCGTATCGATAACTCTTAATTAATAACGTCTTCAAGTAGCACAGTCGCCGACTAGTGTTTTACGGGGTTCAATAGTTTCATTAAAAATCGTATCAACAGTGTCGATCGTTTCAAATCAAACAGCAAAAAACTTTTCACACTGATATTCCTCCTGTAGAAAATCGTTTACTATTTGCGCAGAAGTTCTTCGTGTTTTCAAATAAAATAAAAAAATACGTCCGGCAAAATAATGGTACGCGCTTTTTAAATAAGCAACGAACGATAATAGTGCAATTTCTCGATATAGAACGAATCGGTGATCGCGTTCCACGAAAATACGTTGAGATATCGCGATCGAACGCGATACGCTTGTGATTTCGCGGAAATTTCGAAATATTTGGAAGCCACAGATTTCCGCTCTCGAGGAGCGACATACGCAGAGGAGGCTACTCACGGCGGCATCGTTTCCGTTATACAGCCTCGTGTAGACACCTGGTCAGCTGCCGTGCTCGATGTTCAGCCGCATAAATTGCCGTGCGCACCTTCGTGATCTATCAATTTTACGACCCGCGTCTGCCGCAGCCTTCTGTTCCGCGGGAAGAAACGGCGTTGAGTTTCCTAGGGCCAGTAAATTATTTTCCTCTCGCGATCACAATGGGCCATTGATTAAACGAATAATCGAAACGATCGCTGCTCGCGCCTATTAATTCCTACGTATGTGTGCGAGCAACTCGAGAAATGGTCGGGCATAATCTTCTCTTTTCGTTACGGCAAAGCGTGCGTGGAATTGATCGATTCTTTGGGGTTTAGAGCAATCATTGTATTACTCGTTCGTTTGATGCATGGGATTCTATTCTATTTCTTTTTCGATACGGTTGGAATATTTTATTTAGAGAGTTTAGTCGGAGAGAGGACAGAGTTGATGTATGGATTTACATTTTCCTTGGTTAACACGTTCGAAACGGATCGTTCTTTCAATAATGAACGCGACACTGCAACGATACGGACTACAGTGCGCTTAAATTTAAAGAAATAAATTGTAATATAATTTGTCAAATGACACGTACCGTTTGAAATCAGATTCTATGTCCCGATGGGTTTCGGTGATGCCATTTTCAGACTTGTTATACCGCAAATCTCAAAAGACATTTTTTAAATAAAGAAACTTTTAAACAAAGTGTAATTTGCGTTGATATTATATACTTAATATTTAATCAAATAATTACCGAAGTTCGATTAAACTAGCTTCCCATCGTTCGCACGTCGACTCTACCAGTTTCGTTTTGATTCGAGGAATAATATTTTTACGTAAGTTGCGTCTATCTGCGGGTACTGTAAGTTCGATTTTCTCATTTTCCGAACAGTCGACAGTGGTCGGGAGACGAAGAGGACGAGGGTACAACAGGTCACGTAACAACGGAGCATCCTCTGGCGGAGGCGACAATTCCCTTGGTCTCCCACTCGCGTCTTCAAGAGCAGCCCTCTAACTTAAGTGGCAATCTCGTGACCGCTTCCGGGACCCAGAATCCTCCTCGTTCGAGCACGCAGAGCCAGCAAGAGAGCGTTTTGCAGAAATTCAGAAAGAGTTTCTCCTTGAGGTTCCACAAAAAGGGCAGCAAGGAGAGCAACGAGAGCGAGTGTCCGACCGAAGATAACGATGGATCCGGCCCTCTGGACGAGGAGGAGGAAAGGGAACCGCCGACTGTCACGGAACAGACCCCTCAACACAAAGAAGACACCAATAACGACCAGAAATTCCGGTTAGTCCGATTGTCATTTTTACGTTGCGAATTTTTATGTATTTATGAAAATTTCGGAGACGCGAAAATATATAAAACATTCGAAGTAGAGTTGTCGTTATAACTTGCAGTATATAAGTAAATGTGCATTTAAGTGGTATTTCGTCAGTTTTGTTTATAAAAATATGAATTTGCATAGAGATCCGTATAGAGACGATCATTTCTATTTCGTAAGAAAGTCGAGATCCTTGCAAATAAAAGAGTTCCATTCTCAATTTGAATAAAAATAAACAAGTATTAAATCTTTGTCGCAGGTTTGGCCCTCTTGTATGGAGAAGCAGTAAGGAGAGGAAAAAGGGCAGCAAAGCTGCGAGAAACGCGAAGTGCAACAGCGGAGATAGCGGAATACAAATCGAGGTAAGAAAACAGCGGACCGTGGATAGAACGTGTTCGCACTTTAGTTCGTAGGAGAAGAGATCTAAATTTCAAATTAGCGAAACTAACGAGATGCATAGCGTTCCCTTGAATCTTCCCTGCCTGGAGGATACTAGTGTACACCGATACAACCATCCATGCAACCAGTCCCGTTTTAGAAAATTCATTTTCCTATGAAGCGTCACGCCAGTCGATGGACTCTCTGTATCGGAAAATAAGAAACACGTCCAGCGTAGATTCGACGAGTAACGAAGTAAATTGTAAACGATATAGATGGTATCTGGTGGAGCATTGACTGGGGGTGGTGGTGGTGGAATGATGGGGGGTGGTGATAGCTCCGAGTCCCACGACACGGACGTTCAAGACGAGACGGATAGCCCTCCAGCCCTTCGTAGGCGAGTCGCTGACAAATCACGACCCCAGTCCGAGCTCATCAACCAGATACTGATCGACAAATTTAAGGTAAAGAATATCGTTCTTTGCCCCCGTTTGCCCTGCTACATCCAATCTTCGTGTTAATTATTAACAACCGCCAGCCGCACGAGAAGTTGCCCGTCGTCGCTGTATCTGTGCTTAACGTCGTTGACTAAATGGGAGCACCGCAAACTAGAAAGTGTTTTGTATATATTTATTTTTGTGCACCGTATCTGGCGCAGAAAAGCGACACGACCTCGTTGCGATCTCGTGATGACACTGTGCGATTATACAGGACCGCTGTGGTATTCTGTATTTTTAACGTTGCAATACATACGAGCGTGCGATCCTGCTGTCACGAAATCGCAACGACTCGACGTCATGTTTCTCGCCTGCGCTAGGATTACATTTTCGACAGTGGAATCTCGTGTATATTGCGTCGTTTCGTTAGAAATACAAAGCTAACCAGATCGTAAAATATCGTTTACCGTATGATCGCAATAAGGCGTTATTCGCATCGCTCCTCTGTATTGGGTCGGCGAACATTTCGCTCGACAACTCTTTTTTATTATTCTTATTTAATCTGTCAAATACGAAACACTCTCTGCGTTGTAACTTTATCTGATTGTGAACAGTTAATTCCATGTAACGATTGTATGGGTGTGATACCAAGAAACGAACATTCCAAAGACAAACGCTTTTGCTTTCGATGGCGTGAAAATCGATCCGTTTGTCATGGATGTTGCATATATACGTTTTTTTTTTTTTACTGCTTCTATTTGATTCGTGTGCAATTCTAATCCTCGTGTCACGTCATCTTTACCGACGCCCATCCTTCTTCTCCCATTTCTTCCCTGGTCGGTCGTGCTAATAATAATTGCTATGGAGAGAGTCGCACATTTGTAACCATTATCGGGCGACGCGTATGACTGTTTCCTTCGACACAATAACTCGCATTACTCACGTTTGTGTACGGTTTAGCCACGCTCGTACAGATCACCGGCAGTCACTGATACGCAGTCATAGAATATATCGCGTTGGCCAGGATACGAGGAGAGGAAGCACACTCCTGGTTAGTTGATATCGAGCCGAGCAGCCGACCGAACACGATTTATGGAATCATGGACGAAAGTCGAGTCACCGCTGTTTGCTCTTCGTCACCGTGTTTTTGTCTATGTGATCGTATATAACGGAGACGTGTTTCAAAGATATGAACCCGTTAACGTGTCTATTTACAGTGAACTTTAAGCTTTATACGATTCAAAATTGGGCAGAACGCGTTTAAAAGTTTATTTAACTTGCGCGAAACGCAGGTAAATAACAGTAGAGCATAAAAATTGCGAATAATAAATGTAACGTGGATCTAATTCGACGATCGCGCGAGACCGGGTAAATAATATCGCGCCTCTTTTCTAACATCACTGTGTGCATCCTAATCCACGAATTTGGCTACTAATGTATCCGCCACGAGTGCATAAACTTTCACGCTGTGAACGTAACTGAAAATACTAGAATTTATTGGTGTTTGTGCATTAACAAAATTCCACGGTGTGAATCTAATCGTAAGCAGAGATGGGAACGGCACTTGGCTAGCTTGATGATCAAGCAATTTTCTGGAAGACTGGCTTAACGTCACACACCCAGAACAGCTGCATCGTTGCTTACCACTCGAGCAATCGCGTTGAAAAGTCGATGTTAACGAAAGGATGTGTAATACTTTCAGGCGGATCTTCAGAGTCGCACGTCGAGGCACCAGCATGTACGCAGAACGAACAGTGATTTAGGAGGTCAGAGGTTACTTCAATGGGATACGAGGTCTGGTTACAGCCACGCGCACAATTACCGCAGGATGCTCTCGACGCCATCACCGATCAAGACGAGGCCTCCTAGACTCAGTCCGAGGCACTCCTCCCATGACATCGTTACGCTGAGAAGGTGCGTTTAATGATCGTGATCCGTCCCGTGCTTTCGCACCCTTATCGCAAACGCCTCATTGACTTTTTGCCATACTGCGAGCGAGGGTCAATTCTGACGAGAGAGCTGCAAGCCTGACGCAATCGCTGGCGAAATTTCCCTCTTTATTTTCGATACGCTCGAAACTTTTGTTATTATTATCATACAGGGTCGATCATTTCCGAATTCTAAACGCCTCAATGACTTTGTAAATGTTGATTGTAACGAAAATCCAACTGAAATACAGTATTGTATACGTCCGAAAGAGACGTGGATTGTACCGTTTAAAGCTTTGGTATTTGGATTTCGGAATGTAGACGGCGATTGCTTGGGTTTCAAATACTCGAGGATGTATTATTCTCTCCGTTAGTCAACGAGTGCGTGAACGTAGAAAAAAAAAAAACATGGAAAAATCTAGGTGCTCCGTTCGTCACTTGTTTAAAAATCTGAATGGTCTATTCTTGAAAAAAAAAAAAGAAAAAAAGAGCAGGCATTACCCTTGAACGATTCGCTGTTTCTTTTTCTCTTCTTTTTTTATTTATTTTTCTCTCTCCTGTTTTTTTTTTTTTTTTTTTTTAATTTCGTTCAATTCGAAACGAATCATAGCATGACATTACGATATCATCAAAACAATTCCTTGAAAGATTATCCTTGACGAAATTTAAATTCTTTATTCTCGAACCTTTCCAGTAAATCGAGGGAGAATAGTGGTAGGTAGACGGGTATTATAACAAACCACCTTCTTTTAATTTTTCCTCGTAAAACAGTTGGTCTGTCACGCGTTACTATGTACGGAGTGGTTCTTTCGTACTTTCCCGATTATTTTTTTGATTTTTTTTACGCAAAAGGATTTTCCTTTTTTAATGCAGACTTTTATGGTAACGTGGTAGCGATAGAAGGTTCCACCTAAAGGTTCTCATCTACCATTTAAACGTCCAAAGCCTATGTAAAATATCAATTACAAATGTAAAATGTTAGCGACACATTACCAAGTTTAGGAGAAAGTAGCAAAATAACTTAAAATAGGTTTATAACAGAAAACTAAATTCAGTAAACAAAAAAAAAAAAAAGAAAAAAAGAAATACGAGACATTATCTACGAGCAGAAAGCGTTACGTTAAAAACGATGAAACGAGCATTTTTTTGAGGTAGGACAATTTACAGAACCACTCTGTATACACATGTATACCTTGTCGTATGTATATATATATATATTTACCTATTGTAATTCGTTGCTGAATGTTGTATCGATGCTTCTACGTAAACACAAAGCTTGTTGGTCCTTTTCCGACCATGTGCAATTGAAAAGAAAAATTAACGACGATTTTATTCTGGTCCCAGTAACGCGAAAGGGAGGAGTTCTCGGACAAATTTGAGGCGCTCGCTTAGTCAACCACTGGGTATCAATCAGCTATCACCCTTGATGCGCACCAAAACTGCAGGTAAAGCTAACACTTATCCAATTAAAATCGAGCCTTACTTGTTGATATTGTTTGAGTTTTAACGTAGACTACATACTTTCCTTTCTTTCTTTCCAAGCAAACAAGTAATCTTTTCTTTCACGTTGTACACTTTGATTAACTGCAAATCGTTACAGTTACATATTTACACGTTGACATGCCGTCAGGTTGTAACGCTGAATCTTTGAATTTTGAAGATATGGATATTGATGGATACTATTTTGGAAGAAAGGCGCATTTATCATTTATACTTTTTCTTTTTCGGAGAGGAGCACGTTGCTTGTTTGCTTGGTACGAAAGCATATTAGTAGCCAACCCGTTGACGAAGATTAGTGCACACTTTCTCTACTCCAGCGATATCCAGTTTCTCTCTCTAGATCACTATTTCCGGCAGTGCTCTAAGTTAGCATGCACCCTTTGTAAAAATCTCAAAGCCGCCGTAACAAAACGCACCTGTAAGAAGAGTTCTTAACAGTATAAGGAATGCGGAACACTCCTGTATTAAACGTGTTGATATCTTCGTTCTGTAAGGATTGCTTTCTGTGAATACGCTTATGTTTGCAAGGTGCAGTAGAAATTAACCACCCTTAGAGAGTTTCACGAAACATTTCGATGATTAATAGAAATTAATTGCATCTTTTTCTTGATGGAAAATATTCGAGAGATATTTCCACGCGTACTGTGTTTCGTAAAGCTCTACGAGAAGACTAATTACTCACATGAAACGTGATAAACGATTTTTTAATCTTTCGCTGCCAACGCCAGCAAGCCTGCGATGGATACCTACACAGGGTGATTTTTTGTATACGATTGTTCTCTCGTGTTAACAAATTTAAGCAACAAAACGAAAACAAACCGATACTGACACATGGACAGATACAAAATACAAAAGATCCTCGGATCAAGAGCTCGTTTTTTTTTTCCTTTTCACGATAAAGACAAGAGTTCTGTTTTGTTTAAAATCAGGCGCGAGGTTGCCCGGTGGAAACGTCCTGTCTGAGGACGAACAAGATGGAAGAGGTGGAACGTCCGACGATGAAATGATGTCTGATTCGGAATCATCCATCGCCTCCTTGACGGACAGAAAAAAATCCTTCGAGCAGACGATGGACGAAGAAGTTGTAATTCTGGCTGAAGCTGTTTGGGACCACGTGGCGATGGAACCAGAGGAGCTAGCTTTTCGCGCTGGCGATGTGATCGAAGTTTTGGACAACCTGGATAAAGACTGGTGGTGGGGCAGTTGTAGAGGAGAGCATGGCTGGTTCCCGGCTGCATTTGTTAGGGTATGTCACCAATTTTTCTTAAGATTTTCACACTAGAAATATCAGAAATTTCGATTAACATTTCTCAATCGCTATATTATTCGTTATCATTTCAACTGAAATGAAAAATAAAGCAAAATTTTACTAATAATTATCCATACTTATTAGCGAAAATTGTGACTTTTTTCGACTCGTTCGTGAATCAAAATGACTATGGAATTGCAATGAATTGCGTTGAACTTTATGTCTTCAGTTACGCGTAAGCCAAGAAGATACTGTCGAGGATTGTTTGGCGGCAATGGCCTCTGGAGGCGCGTCAAATTCGCAACTAAGAAGACGTACCAGTGTTTCGCTGTTATCAAACGAACAAGTTAGAACGAGCGTAGTTCGTGAACTGGTTCAAACCGAACGGGATTTCGTTAAAATACTGAGGGATGTTGCGGAGGGTTACATAGCCGAATGTCGACGGCGCACGGATATGTTTACCGACGAGCAGATAGAAACGATTTTCATCAATCTCGAAGAGCTATTGGACTTCCAATCTGAGTTCTTGAAGGATCTGGAAACTAGAATCGACTGGAGTGCTCCGTACAAGAGCTGCGTCGGTGAATGTTTTCTAAATCATGTAAGGACATGGAAATTATTTAATATCCGTTAGATACTTATCTAAATAGCAAGGTTTGCTTTAATTTTATGATATTGAACATTGTTTCAGAGAGCGGGATTTCGTATGTATTCGGAGTATTGCAACAGTCATCCGATGGCTACCGCCACTTTACAGGAATTGTATCAACATAATCGTTACAGCAAATTCTTCGAAGCTTGCAGGTTAATGAGAGGGCTGATAGAAATTCCTTTGGACGGATATTTATTGACACCAGTGCAACGGATATGCAAGTATCCGCTCCAGTTGGCGGAATTATTGAAATATACGAAAACCGATCATCCAGATTACCATAAGATTCAGGAAGCTCTAGAAGCGATGCGAGATGTTGCGGTTTTGATCAACGAAAGAAAGAGGCGGATGGAAAGCCTGGAAAAACTGGCTGCGTGGCAGCTAAGGGTGGAAGGATGGGAGGTATGAATGAAATTTATTTCTACGATATTAATTCGAAGCACTCGCTTATTTCGATGATGCTGTAATTTAATATATTTTATTAACGCTATAGGGCGAAGATCTCATAGAAGTTTCGTCGCAATTAATTTATCAAGGAGAAGCTGTGAGAGTTACTACCGGCATGTGGACAAACAATATCACGCTTTTCCTATTCGACCATCAGTTAGTATATTGTAAGAAGGATATCTTAAAGCGAAACACCTATGTGTACAAGGGGCGAATTTATCTCGACACAAGCGAAGTGATCGATGTTCCCGATGGGAAAGGTAAATTTTCAAAGCTTGTGTCATTGATACATCGTCTAGTTCTAATTTTATTGTTAATATTTCGATCGTATATCGTTAATGGTTTGTTCACAGATCACCAACTAGGTGTAACAGTAAGGCATTGTTTGAAAGTATACAGTTGTGTTCGAGATAAGTGGTTGTTATTCTGTTGTCGCACAGCGGAAGAAAAGCGTCGATGGTTGGCAGCCATGGCCGAGGAAAGAAGACTGGTTGCTCAGGACAGAAATGACGGATTGGAGTTCCCTGCTGCGGCCAGGCAATTGGCTAGGATCGCAGCAACGAGACAGCAGAACAGACCGCCAATTAAACCTCGCAGTACGTAAAATAATTATTGTCTGAACCTCTACGACAAGTACTTTAAACTTATGATATTATTACAATTGTCTGGATTGAATAATTACAGACAAAACGTACAAAAGAGAGTCGGCTTACGAAATGCCTACAATGGTTGGGCAGGCCACCACAAACTCGTTAGGACGTAAAGTTGGCACTTGGTTCACGTTCGGTAGCAGCAAGAAAAACACGCGTCTTCAGCCGTCCTGAGACAGGCCTACCTTCGTACCATACATTGACTTGTGAAAGTCTGACGAGAAGCGCTTAATCGTTGCTTCGCAGCCGTGATTCACAAATTACTTGTCGTTCAAGAAACTTCTCTCAGAAAATTTCTTCATATCTACATTTATTCGGATTTTCTTCGGTGTTTCGACATTTAAGAATATTCGAATAAACAAAGAGAAACCATATTCGTCTTAATCTGTACGAAAGCAAACGATAACAAGCGCTTGTCACGTGTATGGAACGAAGGTATTTTATTTATCTAATCGTTAAGTTTTATCTCTTAGCCGTTGTCGATTCAACAATATCGATACACGTCCTGTTAGAAGGGTAAGCAAAAATGCTAGAATTTTCGTCGGTCTGAATATAGTTATTCTCGTTTAAGTTAAATCACACGCAGTTCGATAAAAAGGAAGTATAACTTTGTCGATATCGTTGGCGATATTTATTTCACTGCCTCAAAGAGGATTCTTCTAGATTCTATGCTCTGTCGTCTTACAATCACACAGATCACTGCAATCGCGGAGTGACAAGGTATTATCACTTAGTTGTTTTCAAAAAAAAAATGATAATCGTTGTTTGTTCAAAGTATAACCGCAAGAAATATTACTAATTAAGCGTAATTATAAATTCATATAAGCAACGTTTAGACGAAACGAACAATATTACAAGGATGGAAAAGAATACCGTGCGGAAAGTTTGAACTATTAAAGGCAAAGCGATAATTATCGAGGCGGGACGAAATAGAAAATATTATTGAAGAAAAAAAACTTGCATAAATTAAAAAAATGAATGCACTTACTATTAGATATATATGAATATCACGTGTAAAGCCGATAGCAAGCTTTTGCGGTACTAAAGAGAAAGTACTAGTCACTCTTATCACGGAATCGCATAAAACACCAGTGATAAAACTTTAGCATTATCGGAATGCAACCGCTTGTATGTTGTAAGCAATGAATGGATTAGCAGTGGCCACGCGTTTTTTATGGTAATAAAGACTGATTGAGAAATGCTTGAGCAAATAGGTACGGAGAGTAACACTGAGAGAAAAGTATAGTTGAAGCGTAACAGAATTTCGCTATAAGTAGATATATTTATTACTGCAGAATAAAAGACCTTCCAACTGCATTATTGGTTTGATAACCATTTAGATAGTCTCCTCTAGTATGCACATTGAAATAAAAAGAAACCACGTTGATACAAATATCATACGTTGAAATTTTCTCTCAGTGAAGCAAAACGTATCACAGTACCTATAGTATCATAAAAAAAGGAAAGAATCTTAACTTGTTTCACGATACGCCCTTTTACTGCCTAAAATTATCGTCATTTCATCTAAAGCAGTAAACCATAATACTCATCGTAGTTTGTACGAAGGTTTTAAATTTTTGGTAAATGGACGGAGAATTACATTTCTACGTCGAATATGGAGCGACAGTATTAATGATATAGGTACCACTAAACATGTAAATACTCGCATATCAAGCTTGTTTTCTACTGCTGCTGTAGCAGTTTCTAAATGAAAAAAAAAAAATCATCCGAGATATCTTTCAAGTTTTTCTACTCTTGTACAGAAAAATGTTGCGAGAATATTATGATGAAAGCCAGTCAGCAAAAACCTCTGTGTTTTGTATGTAAAAGTTAATGGAAACGTGCACACTGTAATTCTTCATCGAGAACAATTCAATTAACGTTTAGAAAAAGCTGATCCATCAATTGTGAAAGTTTTCAACACTGCCAATATGTTTACTAAATATTTTTTTGTTCATTTCTGACACTTTTCATCGTCTTAATGCATATATATTTTTCGAAATATACGTTCATAAAAAAAAAACAATTGTTATTCTATCTTCTATCTTCGATCGCAATTTTGCAGAAAAAGGAAGAAGAAAATACTTGTGAAACATAAACAATACACAGAAGTATATTTTTGCTTATTTCCTGGCATTGTATTTACTATATGACGAGGACAATATGATGACAAAATGAAAGAGCAAGATTCCTACTCAACTGTACAGAAACCATTAACCATTGATGTTTAGACTAGAAGCGATACATTTGTTGCTGGACCTAATTCATTTAAGAGTTATTTTTATAGGACAAATTTATTTGTTCGAACGCAATTTCCCTGTAAGCATTGTTATATAAGGCCAACTATAATGGCCAATGTGACTAAACATAAGAAGAGAAATATCATATGTTAATTATAAATGCTGAAACAATAATATCGCGTATTGCACAATTTAGAACTTTTCATTCATTGAACTTTACTAACATCAATAAAGAAATAAAAGTTCTGTAAATTATCAGAGTAATATTACAAATATTCGCAAGACACGTTAGTTACGAAATAAAAAAAGAGAGTTTCAACATAGCAATGATTTATTCTTTACATTGATTATATCTTATTAAAGATGCGTAAAGTAATTAATAATTCAATATATATCCTTTCTGTAGTTACGAAATTGATAAATTTGTATTGTTACTCTGAAAATACTAAAACAGACTTTGCACAAACGTCAAAATGATGTGCTTTGAAGCAATAATATTACTAGGCGTTACAATAATAACAGTTTAGGCTGTTGCATATGTATGTGAATGCATATATTTTCCCTTATATTTAACATAAATAGTTGCGCGTGCATATTGATGATTGGCATATTTTATAATTGTGCGTTATTAATATGCACGTGAACGTTTCACTTCCGAAAATTTGAAAAAACAACTGATACAATAATGTATCGCTTTGTTTCATGTAAATAATTAGGTATTGTACTTTATAAGTGTAAATATTGTAGAACCCTTCGTTAGCGGAAACTTCAACATGTTCTAGGCAATAAGGAACTTTAAAATTGAATGACATATAACTTTTGGATAAAAATTAATTATTGATTAATAGCACAATGTTTTGTATATTTGTATATTTAATTTAATGATTTAATAATAAATTACCCTTTTTGCTCGATTGTTCACGTTATAAATAATTATCGTTTATGATATGTACAGTTGAAATTACATAATGTTTACAATTGTTTTCAAAATATAAATATATACTCAGTTAAATATATGTAAATAAACATTTTATAATTACTATATCATTATTATTTTATTGCACTGAATCGTATATATGTCCTACACATTACTTTTTACAAGTACTATTAAATATAGCATACTTTAAATAAAATCATACCTAATGAAAAGATATTCAATAAAAAAAAGACCACATCTATTACCATTTATTATTTGTATACATGAAAATTATGTACCTAGTATGTATGAGGTACTTTTTGCAATTTGAGCTTTTAATTCAGAATTCTCTTTCCTCAACTGATTTACCACTTGTCTTAGAGTTCTAGCTTCTTCTAACAATTGAGCATTCTCATCTAAACTTTGTGAGAAGCTTTCTTGAATATCTCGCAATTCTGTAATGTACTGGCATGCCCTTGCTAAAATTCCTCCTTTACTCTGTAAACATAAAACACCAATATGTACTTTGAACTAAAATACCATAATAATAATAAAAAAAGAACCAATGGATGATATATAGGACTTAAATGTATAAAAATAATGTACTATATTACCTGTAATTCAAAATTGGTTTTCACATCTCCATCTCCTATCGAACTTTGTTCACAGTCGGGTAAGAGCTTCCCCAATTTTGAAATCCAATTATTAATTTTATCCCTACGGCGTCTTTCAACTTCATTATGTGTTACCCTTCTTCTTTCATCTCTCTATATGATATTATATAGAGTAATAATTAATATTATTCAGCAATTTCTATTAGATCTAAATCACATAAAATATGCTACCTTTTTAATGGTAGTAAGGATATTTTGTGGATTATCTATTTGAAGTTTAACACGTGGTGCAACTGTTCTTGTAGTTTCTGATGTAACTACTTCATTACTATTACTAAGTACGTAGAACTGACCATTTATAGGTGATGTCAAAACTTGAACTGTGTTATTTATAGGTGCAGCTATTGATAATTCAGTGTTATTTGTATGATTATCACCAACTTGTACCACACGGTACGCCACTGCATTATCATTTCTATTTACTTCACATAATTGATACTGAATATTATCTTCTTCTGTGACTGTCTCTATTTCTGTGTCGCAATCTATTATTTCTGCTTCTTCTAAAACTACGCCGGCATTGTCATTGCTAATTGTATTTTCATCCACACTATAAAATATTATATACTTACAAAAGCATATACGGAAAAATGTGATATGAAATAACCTTACACGTCAGACCTTTACGTTTTCCAATTTTCATATGGTATAAAAATATACATTTGATTTTACGAAACATAAATATAAATTCATATATTTTACAAAAAATAAATTATTTTACATATCCTTTTCAAGTTCATAGAAATCAACAGAAACATTCTATTAAGAACATCATTATTTCGTTTTTATGGTTATATTATGGTAAACAAAAAAGACATTTCACAGGATTACAAAATCAATAAAAAGCATACCTTTCATCAATATTGCCAAAATGATTTAGAACTTCCATTGTAATGTTCAGATCAAATTACCTTGAATCAAAACTTCATCCACATAAGAATGCATTACACTGCACTTGCACTGCAATCTATTTACTGTAGGCAATGCGTCACAAATCAAAAAATTATATAGAGAAAATAACGTATTTTAAATATTAGATATTTAAATCTATATTTTACGAACAATTACTATTATATGTACATCATGTTATCATATTTAATACAGAATGTCAAATTCGTATAGTAAAAGTATAACATTTAAAAAATAATTATACTCGCACTATTTAAACAATACTTTTATAAGTAATTTTATTCACTATCTAGTTATAAAAAGCATAAGATACATTTCTCTTTAACATTTCTTATATAATGATTCAAATATTATATTCATAATATTAATGAGTAAATATTTAGAATATTTATAGAATTTTTAAACGACTTTACAATAAAAGACGACAGACCATAAAAGAATAATGGCAATAAATTAATATAAATCAATGAGAAAAATTAAGTAGTTATGCTTTATCAGTTATGATTAAGACCAAATATAGTATCGTATGTTCAAAATTGGCACGTTTAATAGTAATTTTTTCTTTACTTACCTGCTTACATGCATTGATAATGTGCAAGATTAGGGAAAGATTAAATACCATATTTTAAACTCGGTCATTAGTAGTAAAATATATTATTAGAAAGCGAAGTATATATAATGTCTAAAGTATATATAACAAATTCTCTGTACAATAAAAAAATTGAGTAACATTTGTGACATCCTTTTCAATGTTATTCTATATTCATCGTATATAAATTGACTATATTGATTTTTATGTTTACATGTTGTATAACAAAAAATTAAACAACTTTGATTGAAATGGGATTGCGAAGATTTATCATGTATGTTGCAAGTACGATATATTGTTGTAGCATATTAAATGATTTAACTTCGATTTATCGGATATAAAGTTACTTGTTCTTTTTATTTGTTATTTAATGATTTTCGACGCGTAGGATTCAAAAATGTAAACCTTAACTTTAGAAATTCAACGGTTCAAAAACTATGCATACATAAGATACACATTTTTACCGTATTTTACAGGTTAGCACGATGCCATATTCCTCTTATCGATCATCTGATTGGTCGGCACAAATGAGCATTGAACTAAACTTCGCCGAATATTAGCTTGTACTAGCGTAACCAACCGCCTTGTGGCGCTTGTAGGGGATAAAATGAACCAAACCTAATCCAATATTTACGAAAATCAAAATCCCGCCGTAAAATGGCCAACACTCATGTGCATTTGTGTACAGCCAGCGATTGTACTCAATTAGCGAATCATGGATTGGAGCCATCATATGTTAAAAACTTTACATAGGCATAACTTTTAAACCGTTAGATTCTTAAAGTTAAGGCTTGTATTTTTGAATTTTACGCGTCGAAGACATTAAATGACAAACAAAAAAGGCAACAATTTTATGTTCGATAAATCGAAGTTCATCATATTTTTATACGTTTTCGTATGTGGCGGCGTTTTTATGTTACCCTAGCATGGTATCACTGTTCCATGTGTGTAATTTACCGAATTTTGTAATTTAAATTCAACCACTTGTTGTAAATGTAGATTTAATATGTTGATCGTACTTCATTAAAATATGAATTTTTGGTATACATATATGCATGCAGAGCACACTCGATAAAAGGTAAAAGATAGGTTACGAAACAATTGACGCACCAATATTTTTAGAATTGCGTTTTCAATAAACTGATACACGATACGAACTGGTGAAAATATTGTGTTTAACATTTCTATTTTTCTTTAGAATGAAGCCTCCAAACGAATTTACTTTTTTATTGATTCATATCTTTGCAATCATCTTTATCGTACATTGTGAAGATGAAAACTACTTTGAAAATATAGAGTAAGAATATTAATAAATTCTTTTATATCTAAACTTAAGCAAAATTTATATTATTATATGTATAAATTAAACAGTACATAATTTTACAGGAACTCAGAAGAATTAATAGATCCATATTCATTTTTTTATGATAAGCACAGTAAAACAATGAATAACGAAATAAACATGGACACGTATGTATAAAATGTATATTCAGATATTGTAAATGCTATAAGTATTAA
This sequence comes from Bombus waltoni, assembly GCA_014737395.1. Lineage (NCBI taxonomy): Eukaryota > Metazoa > Arthropoda > Insecta > Hymenoptera > Apidae > Bombus > Bombus waltoni. The sequence goes on from JACXII010000003.1 coordinate 3,584,551, forward strand.
CTTTTTCAGTAGAAAAGATATGGTACAGGAAAGCAACAAAGCTCAGAACGAGTTGGAACCTCTTAAGCAAGAAAATAATTATAGTAGCCACGAAGCAATCTTTTATAAGCGTCTTATTAATCTATTATTATCAAATATTCGCATAGAGGTAACAGGATAATATTATTTATGTTATAATTTCTTAAACATGTTCAAGAAGAATATATCCTGTTTTTTTGAAAACAGGATGAGAACGAAGTATCAATAACAGGAATATTAGAGATTGAAGTATCCCGTTCTCAACTGGAAATACTCAGAAATTTTCAAATTCATAAAACATCTTTAAGAGAAATTGACGAAATTTTGAGTAATATAATACAGGAACCTCGATATAATTATATGTTTGGAACTGTACATATATTTGATGTATTGCACAAAGGTTTTTGCACAATACTTAGAACAGTACAAGAACATGTAAGAATATTGGTTTTGTTTAATTATATTTCTGGTTTATATATTTATACGAAAAGAATTTTATTGATTTAATATTTTAGCAAGACGGAGCTATAATCTTATTTACAATGATGATGGCTGGTTTGACATTTAAAACGATAAGATGTGGCCAAAGATTTCCTATTTTGTGTATTATACAAGTTATATTCATATTGAGCTTTTTTATGACTTGGTGGCAACTTATAAAGGTAAATAACATTAATTTATAATTTTAAAAGAGTATTATTCCTTAACTATATTTGTTCTTTTAAGGAAGCCGAAATTAAGTCTGTTGCTGCACAAATGAAGTATTCAGACATACCAATTTCATGTCAACCCGATAAGATGAATTTGTGGCACAAGTTTATTTCATTCTTTTGTAAGTATATATCATTTTGGTACATTGAAAAATGCTCCGAAAGGTTATTGTCATCTTTCTATCGTTGTAGCTAAGGACGATTGTGAGCAATATTACGAAACAATAATGTCTAATCCAAAACTAAAAATTACACCCGCATTTGCATTATCACATTTTATTACTACCGTTTTTCTTCATCCAGTTACACACATAGGAACTGTTATATCTGGCTTTATAAGCAATGCTACAGGTAATGGATAAGTTTTATTCATAGTTATATCCTAATAGTTCAATTGATTTAATAATTTCATTTAATCTTTTAGATGATCTGCCCTGGACATATGGATGGATAATAAAATGTATGCTGTACATATGTATAGGTTTTGTTATAATAATGATACCGTTCTTTCTGTCTGGGGCATCATTTAATTTAGGTTTAGGACCATTATTGAGTTTTGGAATTAGCCATGAGAGAAAAAATGAAAAAGGTAATTCATTACACAGTCTAGAAAATCGAGAACCTGTACAAATAATTCTTAAGGTAATATATAATTTCCTTTATTTTAATTGGAATGTTTTTGTTTTTAACTAAATTTATCCCACATTTAGTTGTAAATCTTTTGTACGTAGTTGTTTAAAAACTCGAAGTTTTTTTAGGTAACTCATGGTACCGACGTACCGCAAATACAAGATGTTCCGAAAGTCGGGCAATCGAACGCCCTACCAGTTCTAAAAGATTATTGCGAAGAAGAAGCTATTGCGACAGATAGCGATATTCGGGAAAATTGCGATGATTTATGTCGCGGTGATACGATAGAAAACAGTAAATTGTCAAATAATCATAATGAAGAAAAATTGGATGCAATAACAGGAGAAAATAAGGATGGTAGAGGGGATGGTTAATAATTTATTGATAATTTGTTTCGTAATATATATGTAAGCTGTTAATTTATACTTAATCAAGTAAATATTTAATTATATAAAACTTAATGTTACTCATAGTTAATACTGAAATTAATAATTAACGAATCCAAAATTTTAATCTTATAATTGTATATCTCAGCTTGTGCTGTACAAAGTATTGTTTTAGCATTGTTTATATTTATTTCGTTTGTAATTGGATTCTACTTATGTCATATTGTATAACAAAAACGACATTTGATATTTTTACGATATGCTGTAACAGTATTTATATTATGTGCTTTTAATGTTTCCAATATTTAAATACACATATTTTTATAAACATGCAATGTTCGTTTAATACAATACAATATGCAAACTCTATATAATTTAACAGAATTATTTCGCAAGTAGAAATACGCAAGGAGGAATTCACTAAACGTACATATTGTACTTCTACGATGAGCTGAATTTTTTGTATCTATCTTAAAACGTGTTTGTGTGGAAATTACGTTGAATATCCGTACATAACAGGCGCAGATGTTGGTAATGTAACCGGAATAACGATTAGGAGAAGTTGAAGGTGACGACGATGCCGCAAAACTAAGTTCTGTGTTTGTAATTAATTCTGTTTATGCAAACCAGCACGTTCGTCTTTACACGCGGAACACAGTTTCAGAACAACTTGTCATCTCATATGTATCTCATCAAGAATCTAATTAAATTTCAACATTATGTTCGAAAACTCTCGTCAAATTTAATTATGACAATACGTATAATTTAAAGATCGAAGTTCGAAACTGCCAAAATTAAGTTTTTACGCCGTATCGTTTGCTACTTTTTGGATGTTTAAATTGTTTTGTTTAAGAAAACAAATTTGATCAACGTAACCCAAAGGTGCGAAGCTTGACTATCAGCCCGAAAAAAAAATTGGAAGAGCTGAACAATCAAAATATTTAGAATGGTTCGATGGAACGAGACAACGGCTAAAGAACTTTTTCAAATTGTGCATAGGTCCATGAACAGCAGGTGTGTTTATAGGTAACAGAGAGCGATACGTATTTAGGGCAGAGGGTTGGGTTTCATAGGGCCATAGATGCATTACATGCTCGAGATGATGTCTAAGAGAGCCGAGACTGGTACGCGTACGCCGACGTGTTTGGCCCTTAGTTCTGTTTCCGCAAACCATCGTCCTTTATCCGACGTATATTATGCTTGTCCCAGAATGTTTGCGCCTTTGTGCGGTCGTTCGTTACTCTATCACGAATTTACGCACCTAAGTACTCTCAAGATTATTTGAAGGTTTCTTTTTTAGTTACTTTTACAATTAAAAGTTAAGCAAATTTAAATTTGAATAATATCAAACGCGAATCGTTCAAATAATACGTTTATATCTTTAAAACGCGAATAATCGTTTAACTTTTAACTTCGTTATTGTCAGCTTGTCAGACGCTTTTTCTTTTTTTCATCGTTTTGAGCATCTACAAGCATCGAGCAAATTACAAGCGTAAAACGAGCGTTTGGAACGCTCGTAAGGAGTCTGCAAACTTTTCACGACTTCGTGGAAGTTCGGCGCAGCGTAGCTTAATCCGTTTTCGCGATGTCTAAAGCAGACTCGATCGTAGATGCATCGACGAGCATCGAGAAGGCTATCAAAATAACGAACCTATCTCATTTCAAAGTGGCTTACTTGCGCTTGGCTGCATCTAAAACGAGCCGTTGGACCCGTTCTATGCACGTGCAACCGGGCTTTTCACCTGAAACGCAAACTGCCCTTCCTTACATCTGCCCCATTGATGTCTCTCGGTTCGTCATTAGTTAGCGGTGAACCGCTAAAAATTCGAAGAACTTCGGATACCAGACATCGAACGTGTGCATGGCTCGATGCGTGGTTCCAACGTGTGTGTGTATGTGTATATGTCTTGATCTTCGAGAAGCCCTCTTCGACATCCTCCGTTACTCGGAGTTCCCTCAAGACTTCCACCTGGTTAAGCCCGAATACCGATCGACGAATCGATGATCGATTCACAAAGTGCACCCGTGGCCGATGTAAAAATAGAGGAGACGGTTGGTTGTTCGGTCGGCCGCTATCATTCGTACCGAAATATCAAAGTGTTGGTATCGTAGTTCCGATTTTTCTTCGGTTAACTTTCCTCTTTGTTCGTACGACCGGCGAAGAAAAGTTGGATCGTTTCTATCGGCGCACCGGTACCGTCATTTCTTTCAAAGAGATTTTCGGGAAAGTTATCGATAATTCATTTTAAGTGGTACATTACAATTGGAAACTCCATAGGAAAGTTCCAACGGAAGACAAACTTCCAGAGGCGGTCGAAGTCTTCAACAAAGTGAAATACATAATGCATGCCTAGCTGGAACATAATTAAGCAAGACGGGGGAAAGACGAAGTTTTAACCGATTTACTTCGTTGCTGGCGCGAGGTAGACAATTCAACCTGAGTTCTTGCAGAACTTCGTCTTAGAATATGCTACGATCGTTTTAATAACCATCTTTCACTGCGATATAGTCGATGTAACTTATCCGTGCTTCGCGAAGATACATGCCATTATTTTTTGTTACCTTTCCTTACGACACTTTACGCCACTAATTTACAGAAGGTTTATTCCGTGTAGTCGAGTGGAACGTGTGGTCGTACAAACAATCGGATATCCGGCTCCACGATGTTACCGGTTCTTGCGCGGCTTTGATCGTTAGCCTGTAAATTTTCGTACCTCCATGTTAGCCGATCGAGGATTCAGTAACTCATGAGAGGTCTGGATATCGGGAAATGGATGGTAGGTGTAACGATCGGTTACTGCTACTAAACGTTTCGCTGTTCACCAGAATTGCTGAATGTAAACTGTCTATTACCGACGTCGGACCTGATCGTGCACGCTTCTGTTGAGTGCGCATTTATCAGCATTGTGCAGAGCACGGAGACCAGAGAACTGGAACGATATAGATTTTCTCCGATCCTTCCTCGTCTCGATTTACGTTTGTTCAAGCAGATATAGCCGGCGTTGTCGTTGATATCGGTTACGATGAATAGAAAGAAAGCAATTTCTACAGTTATCGGTGAAGTTTTATCGATCCTAGCCTGCTCGGTTATTTAAAAAAACGATACTCCTTTCCACTTTATGGATTTTAACGCGAACTTTGTGCGTTAAATGAAGTTTGTATAAGAGAAATACTTAAAATGTGTTCTAGTACGTATAGACACGATATTATATCAAGATAGCTCCTCTGTGGTCTATTAAAGCTGGCCAGTGACAAGCATCGTACCTGTGATCAAAGCTGTACCTATCTCTATACACAGTTTATTAATCACTTTGTCGTGCAAATACCGTTTCACGAACAATTTTAATTGTTCGATTAACGAACGTTAAATTGAGAAAAATTATCTATTAGTCTTCAAAGCGATCGTTTCGCGCAAATTATATCGCTTCTGTGATATTCCTCTTAAATGTACAACTTTTTATCGGATCATCTCCCGTAAAGATCATTTAAATTCTAAATACAACTTTTATCTTTAATCTAGAAAGTAAAACTTTTACAACTTGCAAGTACATCGATATCTTTCTTTTTTTTCGTTTTTATTTTATGATATAGCTCTATTTCAGAGCTTCCATTCACCTGTTCGAAACTTGAAAGTAAAGTACCTAATTCCTGTTTGCCTTTCAGGATCTTCGAGTGTCACGTGTAATTAACACTTTACCCAACGGTGATGACCGTTGGAAAGGTCCAACCAAAAAGGAAAGTGTAATTCAATGTCGGACCCGTGGACATATACACGAGCGAGCAGAAGTAACCGCACGATAACGCAGCATTCCAGCATGAGAGGGTAGTAATTAAGACCTCAACTGGTCCCAAGGGACTTTGTACGCCGTCTCCCTATATCTTATCGCATGGCTCGCCCGACTGGATGTCCATGCTTTATATCTATGGGTTTATTCACCCAAGAGGGCAGTTCTGTATCGAACGAGTTGTTGTACACGTAGCCAGAGTTCGATCTTCTGTTTTCCAATTATCGACGAAACTCTTTGCGCGCAACGATCGGACATCGTTTCGTCACGAATTATCAGGTGTTTCGCTGAAACATACGATGGACTCGGAGGCAAAGCGTAAACGCACTTTCATCCAACGGCGAGTTAAATTTGAGAAACGATCTATCTGGACAATTTTTTTTAGTAGTATAGAAACGTATAAACGGACTGCGAATGTCTACGTGTTTATGAGAACTTCAGAGATTCGAAAACCTATAGAATTCACATGATATTCCAAAATACGTAAAATATTCAAAGTAAAGTATTTTTATTGTAATTGTAATTTTATTGTATTGAAATTGTATAAACGTCCACGATATAGTAATGACTTTCGATGTTTAGAAGCATTAGAATTTAAATACTTTGTTACTCGTATTTTTCTTTCAAGTCCCTTATTTAAGATCTAGGTCGGTCATGGAGCTTCGATTTTTGTTCGAGGACATACGAGTTGCCATCGTTGCAAGGATATAGTCGCGTCATGGCGTAAGAATAAAAGACGGCAAACGAGATTATATCCTTAATACGCAATATACGTTTTATTTCGTAGAGTCGAGCGACCACGGACAACGCGGTAAGTGTCGTTCCCACTGCTCGATATAGACGTTGAAATTAGTCGTAGAGTGGTTGTTCGATCGACCGGCGAAACCATTAAATGTCAGGAAATCGAACCGGTTTAGAGAAGTTTAAAGTAAAATTCCACGTCGCGGCTCCGTGGATATAAATACAGGAAAACGGGTCGCATGGCAATTACATCGGCGAGACTTGACGTGAAAGGATCATTTTTTCCGCCGTTGGTGATATGGGAAAATAGTTTAATATCAGTGAACCGGTTTGATGCAGCGTTGGTCGTTTCAAGTCTGACGCTCAGACACGTAGCTTGCATTATCCTTCGTGCATCAGAAATAAGAACAAAATAAAATGGGGATCATTAATGAGCATATACCGCGACAATTTAAACAGACGTTGAAATACCGACTTCTTTTTAAGATACAAACGTTATTCTATACGTTTCGATTCAAAACGCTATCAATGCATAAGACAGGCGTTCGTAAAATTTACATTTTCCAGATTCTTATTTTTACGATAAATACGATATCGCGCGTCTCGTTTTTGATCAATAGTTCGATGTGCTTAGTTAATGATCGATGATCGACGCGTTATATGCGTATAAGATACGCAAAGTTTCTCAAGTTATAAAAATAACGTTCGCGCTCCGAAGATAAATAGAAGAACGCGAGACCACGACTCTTATTACGATTATTAATTGCTAAATATCAAAGTGGTAGATGATGGATAGAAATTACGAAATTACGGGAGTTGGAAATAATCGCGACGCAGAATCAAGTAACGTAGATATTTCTAAACTCAATAACCGTGGTCACAGATATCATCGTGACCCGTCGCTCTGAGCTGACATGATTAATAGGAGCCGCCGAAATTGGTTCTTAATGACTCGATAAAGAAATGGTGCCTAACCATCATTAAATGCGTTTTAGTTACGCGTTTCTAATTCCTACTCGGGCTAATGAGCTTTTCATCAGATTCGAGTAATCTTCCGGTTTGAGAACGAGCCTTTGCTCATTTCTTCTTTTTTTTTCTTCTTCGAGCTCCTGAACGGTCGGAATGATCAGATTAGAATATAAAGATAGAACCCTTTGTACTGCAGCGCCGCTATAGCGATATCCGTAATACGAAGATTGTTTCTTGTGTTATTTTCACCGATAAAGATTATAGAAGCAAAGAAGCAAAATATTTTTATTTCGGAACAGGGCCCTTGCTTTTAAAACGTTACGTTGCAAAAGTGTGCTGGAGAATACGCACCGATCGTGTGATAAAAATTGAAGGATTTGCAGTAATAAGAAGCCATCTCCGATGTTCGAATTGTATGTACCGAGACAGGAAAAAAGTTACAGGTTTCACATGCAAAAATGCAAAAATTTATTGGTACAAACATTAGTCGATTAAGAATCTGTAACACGTTGGAAAAAGTGACTTGATTAAGATGGATTTCAAGTTGGTATTTATTGATCTAAAAAAATGATCGAAAAGACAAGCTGCCTCCTTATTGCAGCAGCCCGTTCAAATTTCCGAATGCAAAGTGTTAACAACTGATTCTACGAGATATATCTTTCTCTTGTCAAAATCCTCCACATTTCCATTCGATGTCGTTGTCGTTGTCGTTCCTTTGCTGGAAGCCTAGGAATTATTAGTCAACGGAGAATACGAGGCACGTGGATACACAGCGAGTAACGATTCTGCGCGGATGATGCATACCTAGAGAGCGCGCAAGCATTGCCATCGTGAGGGATGCCTCCGAGCGGCAGACTCGTGTCATCGTGTCATCGATAATTGATGTATGCGCGAACTAATGGCTGTAATTACCTCAACCTAATATCCACCCTGGAATCTCGCGCTTCTCCGTCGCGCGTATGCGTCCGTCGTGGCGACGAGAATGAAGCCAGAGCCGTGTGCGCGTTAAAATTTCCAGAAGAAATTAATGATTTCACATCGGCCGTGACAGTTAGGCCGCGATAATTAATCGTCACGGATCGCCCGCAGCTGAATACATTGACCAGGCCTCCTTGTCATATTTCTTTCTATTCTTCTGGCTCGTTCTTTCAACGGAATTATGCGAAACCACCGTTTATTAGCGTCCTAACGATTGTCCGCTGATATCCTATATCGTACGGACAGTGATGGAATGCCCGTGCGAAAAGAAAAATTGATAGAACACCGACGATCGATATTATACGACGATTTCGTTACTCAGGCATTCTTTCAACGAAACGGTATTGTTCCGTGTCTAAATTTCGGAACTTAGTAAGTTTCGTATATTAACAAGAACCATTCGATATCTGTAACTATACGGTTCTTGACCATCGAATTATTTCTATTAAAAAATCCAAACATTTTTCATCTTTGTGGCGAAATTGCGAGACGCGAGCAAATTTCGATAGGACAGTTTGTCAATCGCTAAGACGTTACGCGTATATGCCTTGTTGCTTACGATACAGTGTGATAATTAGAAAAGCGAAATTCTTGTGTATGGTTCTTATTTGATAATGAAAAGCTAGTACGGAAATGGTGACAAGCGACGCTTGATTTTGTGCTTGCAGGAAAATAAGAAATAGATTTAGCATATTCTTCCTTTAGAAAAACAGAGAGGAGCAACACTTAGACCGCAATGTGAGGGTCCGAACAAGAAATTTGTAAGTCGGATGCGTTGGTATAGCAAAGCAAAGGAACGTTCGAGTAGAAATTAGAAAGCGATGGCGCCTGAACGAGGCATCTTACACGAGGCGGTAATAAGATTACAAGAGGACGAGAGTGGTGTGACTAACGAGGCTATCGTCACTGCAAAAGCCAGATGTTCCCAAGTGTATACGCCGCCCAGGACGAGTCTTTCTGGTGGTCTTGCGTCTGGCCATGTGTTTGCCTGCGTGTTGCCCGTCTAGTCGGGCTATTTATGAGACAAAAAAACCGGCGCGGATCAAAAGTACGCCGTTGAAGATGCACGACGCGATTGTGCAATTTCTTGTTAGCGCCGAACGCGTCTCGTTTCCGCCGGCGACGCGCACCGCCAGTGTAAGATTAATGCTCGAAGACGATTTCCCACGCGGAGGATTAGCGACGACGTTGTTGCCTCTAGCTTATTATAGCGCTTTCAATTAGAATCGTCGAAATTCGTAGCGGAGTGAAAGACGGAATACGTATTGAATTCTCAATTGCAAAGGTTCATGCGCAGAACAAAAAGTGATTCGTGACGAATGTTTTAATCGTAGGAATACAAATATTACATATATGGGTATGTTTCAAAGCAGCGGTGCACACACAGGCTATACCGAAATAACGTGTAATTCGACGAACTTTTATGCGAATGATACACGAGCGAGGCTGCCGATACGATAAAATGCACCTACTCTATTCCCTTTTGCATCTGCAAGCTCGAGGCGCATTATGGCGAAAATTCAGGTTACCGACATTTCTTAGATTTATTGTACTCCACGAGAGCTGACAGTTTACTTACGTGTCGCCGGTGGATTGAGCCATATGCAATTGCTCCACTTCGTCAGATTCATATTTCACGATACGCGTGCATATATGCGATTCCATGTTTCTCGATATATATATATACATAGAGAGAGAGAGAGAGAGAGAGAGAGAGAGAGAGAAAGAGAGATACGTGTCTAGAACCGTGAAAAACGTAAGCTATTTTTATTCTATCGAACAGAAATGTCTGATTTTACACCCGTCCAAGCATTACTTATCGTCTCGCGTTGTCGCTCAAAGGGTTGAACGAATAGTTGAAAAGCTCGTTAACTCCTTTGGAAGCGAGCTCCGCGGAAACTTGGAAACTTCAAACGTCAACCGATAAGAATTTTCGCCTCTTACCTACTCTTCTACGTTCGGTTCGCGATCGAGCTTAACTTTGTAAGTGCCCGGTAAGCTCGTTTCGCGAGAAAAGCAAACCAACGAGACTAATATCGATATCACGCGACGCGAAAGACGAAGAATTTCCCCTTTCGTAGGATGGATGAATCGTCAGCCGGCAGACGTCACTAACTCGTTGCGCGCTGTCAAGTCGTGTTCCAGCTCGATTCTTAGTAGCGTGCAATTAGTCGGCCAGTATTAGCATCGAATCCATCTCGAGGGACGTGGAACTGTAAGAGGGAGCGAGCTTGGTAATTCAGCTCACGCGGGATACGAGTCGGTCACGGTGTTGGCTTGGCAAAGGGAAACACATACATACATGCACACAACACGCACGTATACATAGTGAAGCAGACGGGATAAAGGAGGCGTTGCTTACTAATGTTGTTATTGAATTATTTCGAGACTTAGTTTTACGTGCGAGGGATCAAACCGGGGCTTTAGTCCTTTGCAGATGGAGGAGGCGTGGTCCCTGCTCGATCCTAACTGCTGTCCCTTCGAGCCAAAGGTCCTACGGATCACGGTGAGTCCTGTGCATCCTTGACTAGATTAAGATGCGATTAGGATGCTCTTAGCTTCCTCTCACCGGATATTCTGGGATACTCTCGGTTTCCCCCTCGTGTCGGAAAGCTGAGACCGAAGCGTGCATCGAAGCGACACGCCATGCCACGCGCTGCTCCCTCCACTGGGAGATTCGGATCAAGACGCGACAGGAAACGAAAGAAACCTCGAGCGATGGCACGTGAAGAAATACCGACTCGTTTGAATCGAACGAACATAGCCTATCGTTTATCGAACACGAAGGAATAACGTCTATCTTGAAACGTTAGAGACATATAAGACGACTTTTCTTCTTCTATAAAACAACTTTTGGATCGCAAGACGCGAATCAACGAGATTTGTAGAAAAAGCAATAATAATAATTTCAGACCAAGACGTTAAGATGATTATATCGTTATCTAGCTAGATCCCGGTAACCATTCAAGAAACAAAAGCATCGATCTGTACGCTTATATATGTACATCGTAGAAGTTTTGATAGTCGCATCGAGATAACGTGACTCGCGAAATGCCGAGTGTACGACGTGCGTCAAGTGCAGCTGCATGCGTCACGCTCCAAGTATACCAGTACGGCGCGGAGCAAAAGAACAGCGAGGATAAACTGTCGGTGGATATCGTAGCAAAAGTACGACGGATAGCGGTATAATTTAGAACAAAAATGCAGTAAGCAGCTGTTACATCGTGAAACGAGACGTTGGAATATAGGGAAAGGGTTGAAGAGCGCGTATAGCCAGAGGGGTGGTACATGTAGTTCGTTCCCTCGACTACGAAATTGATCGAAGTTTGAAGTTTGTTTCCACGACAGGTTACCATTAAGCTCGCGCTGTGTACACAGCTTCACGGTTGTTAACGGTCGCGTGATCCAACGTCACATTGCATCGAGCGCGTTGCAGGTGATACCGGGACCTATTAAACTGATGATATTATGTATATTGTATCAAGTAATTATGTAGCTACATTATCGGCGCTTTTAATACGTTATAAAATTCGGATGATCTGACGCGTACACCCGATCCATCGTGCTCCCTTTGCAAGGTATAATGGTGAATTGTGTTTCATAATAACGAGGCAGGTAGCGGCGATAATGTTTTCGACGATGCGGAAACTTTTCGCTGACGCGATACGCCCTTGCAAAGGATAAATTCATAACGATACTATTCGATGTAGATATAGAACAACGGTTACAGGTTCCATGATCTTTTCTTTGTCGTGATTAGTGCGGTCAAAAGATGAGACCATCGTTAACAGCGATGCTAGAACCTTGTGACGCGATCTTCGGTTACAGGGTATCTCAGCGAAGTAACTATCGTGTAAGACAATCGGGAAGGGATAAAGGAAAATGTAACAGGATTGCGGCACGTAACATAATATGTACGCTGTGTAATTAACGATACTACGTAATACGAAGAAATTGTCTTTTATTTGATTTTGAATTCTTTGGACTAACGTATGATTGTAAAATTACAAGGAATCTTTCTCTTCGATACCATGCGTGTAGATAAAAATACTCTGCCGCTGATCCAAGTGATTCACCAGCCGCGAACAGAGCTCTCGCAAGAGAAAGAAGCGAATCTTTGGATCTGCGAACGGAGACGGTCGCGTTCAAATGGAGAAATCGTGTTTCAATTACAGCGGAACGTCGACTCCACTTCCTGATAAATATTCACGTCTTAATGTCGAACGCCGAGATCGAAGAGAGGCCGCCTTTTCTCTTTTAACTCGTCCCTTTTACTTTGCGATTGTTCCATCGCCGATATAACCATCCATGTAAGAATATTCCACTTTAAGAAACAAAAGGAGAGCAAATGACTAAGAAATCTAATTAACCATCACCGTCAGCTTTGTAAGGTTTTATTCCGCAAAGCACGCGACATGTCTCACCGCGAATTATGCCCCCGGGTTACGAGGGTTAATACAGTGGGTTCGGTGTAGCCAAACGCAATGTGAATTTTTATTACACCTCCATACGTGTCTCTCGGTCTGGCAAGCTTCAACCCCTCACGGAGAATAGAGAGAAAGAGAACGGAGGGATCTGTTCCAGGCCAGACAAGAATCTTTCGCTTGAACGATAATTCGAGTTCGGTTGCGTACAGTTTTTTGGGGGGTGGCGGGGAAGAGAGTCGGAGTCTATGGGGATTTGTATAGTATATATTATACATAGTAGAATATATGAAACGATGTATAGAGGGTAAAGTTTTCCCTCTTTCAGACAGAAATACCCTCTCGGCAGCCTCTCGCGGTGTTCTCTCCCACGCGGCTCGCTGAATTGTGCCGTTCATCGCGTAAAACTGACGCCATCTGCGTTTAATGCTACTACTGTCTCCCTTTTCGCGGCACGCGACGATGGCGTTGCAGGGGATGCGATCTGGCCGTGGGGCAAAAGCCAGGACTGATCACCGTAAAAGCACACAGAAACGCGTTTCGCAAATATAGTCGAGCTTTTTCAGCGGCGCGTCGAATTGCATGCGACATTTCCTGACTGTTTTGTACGATGTTCCCGTGCCGGGACTCGGGCCCGGAAACACACAAAAAAAGGGCAGCGTTACGTGCCCTGTTATTGGAAACTACGCCCGATGTTTATAGGAGGAAGCTTGCGCTCGAAGTACATCGTCGATGAACACCGTTATTAACGTCCGGGCCGATGAAACGGGACAGTCATTTTTATTTTGTTTTTCTCCCCTCCGTATACATATCCTTTCTTCTCGTTGTTTTTCCTCCTCCGTTTTATTAGTCTCTTCGATTCTATTTAATTCGTTTTACTACGTACGGCGGCTCTTTTGGCTCGATAGACAAAAATACACGCTAGTCTATAAAAAATAATTGAAAAGCTTGAAAAGGCACGTAAAAACTTAATTTAATATAAAAAATGTTCCATTCCGTATATTCTACCGCCAAACGTCTTCTATCACCATAAAGGAATATTTCTATCAATATTGTAATAATAATATTGCGATAAAACAAGGTGATAATCCGACCGTGAGATATGGCATATAATAAAATTTATCATAGCTCCTGTCGATTCGACGAATCGGACGAAAGTCGAAATAGATCCCAGTGATCGTGAACGAAATGTACGAAGAAACAATTGAAACTAGCGCGGAGGTGTTTCTTTCCAGAGAAGTTTGTTGTAACGTACTCGTACGATCAATTCTCACGAGCGACGCATTGTATGTTACAGCCTCGTTTTATCGCGTATCACGTTTGAGGCTTATAGAGAGAAACGTTGAACATCGGATACAGTTTGGCCAGGAGTCGGTCCGGTTAGCGGCGTGATTGCAACTGATGCGAACGGATTGTGAAAACACTGCTTTCGTTTCTCTCCCGGCGATCCGGACGTTAACGGCATTTCGAATGCAGTTACGAACTTGGAGGCAAAGCCGCGCAACGTCGCAACGATATTTCTGATAAGATTCGAGTTTTCTAATGCGCTCCGAATACATAACGAGTTTACAAACGTCGTTTAGAACGCGGTCTTCTCCCACGCTGGGCATGTTTAATAACAAACATTCGTACCAAAGCGATAAAGATTGAGGCGAATCCAATGAAATCCTCGTAGCTTTTCAAAGTTTCGCTTCTTCCGGCAACTTGGAAGTTTCTGGGCCTGCGGTTACGTATTGAATACCGAATTGGTATATCTCAATATATCCCCGTGGCTCTGATTAAACCAGCTGAAAATGCTGACGAAATACGGGAACTCGGTTCGAAGAAGGATACGTCTTACGGAATCCTCAAACAGTGCAAACTACGTAAACTATCTTGAATTCCTCTTCTGTTTCCGCCAACTGCAAACCCCTAAAGACAATTTTCCGTGAATACGAACGTATCAACTTCGAAGCCCGTGCTCGCATTAAAATTCGTAAAGAAGTGTTAGTTTCAATTTATGACGGCGGAAGAGAAACACGCGGCTCGGTTCTTTTAAGCATCATAAGGAAAGTTGCAGCGATCCGTGAGCCTCGCGAAACTCTGCCGGTCTTATTGCTGTTCAGTATTTCACCGTTCTACGGGCTCGTGGATTGTCTCTCTCTGTCTCTCTCTCGGTTTTGAGAGAATCTGGAGGGGGGGGGGGAGTATCTAGTTGCAGCGAATAAAGGGAAACACCTAATGCGAGTCCGTGACGATGGCAGGCGACTGCCTTGGAAATTCTTGATTACATACACTTTCTTGTTAACGTTGCACGCTGCCTGACGTGAATTTTTATACGTTTGCTTCTTGTTATTCCACTCGCTCGTTCCCTCCTCGTAGAACGTATGAATTTGATGCTCTTATGTGTTACCGTCCTTCGAATTTTGATCAACCCTCCGACCGTTTCCTCTTTCAATTACTCTTCGATCATTTGCTGCACGGATGGTAGCTGCCTTACGGAGAATGTATATTAGATATCGTACTTGATCAAATTCTAGTCTGCTTCGTATATAATTTTTCCTCTCCAATTTTCTATAATTCATAGCTGCGCTTTTTTTCTCAGTTTCCTCTTTTTTCTTTTTACGATTAATCTTAAGAGAAAAAATTTTTCGTTGTGTAGTTTTGAAATATATCTTATTTGAAATATATTTTGAATATATCTTAACAGTAACATCTGAAACTACAGAATTGTCCGTTTTGTCTGATGTCTAATTAAAATATGTAATACGCGACACGATTCAATCTATCAAGCTCTGCCTTTTCACTGACGAATTAAACTGTTCAAAATTAATGTTCTCCTCCTTCGTCGTTCTGTGCTCCTTTCATATTATATTTCCTTTCGTTTTATATGTACTGAAGAAATAATACATTAGACGAATACGAGAACGAATATCGCTGGGAAAGGAAAACGCAGAGTTCATCTGGATCAGAATTCGAGATAAGGAGAGCAGTTTGTCAGTGGAACGATGTAACACCATTTGGATTTCTTCTACGGTGCACCTAGCGCTGCGAACTGTTCCACCGCCCGCGGTTGAATTTAAATTCTATTCCTTCGGGATGCGCGTTATTACTCGAAGGGTACTAATAGAATGTACTTCTGCAGACGCGCGCAAGAAAACTATCCCGGGTACAAAGTAACAGCATCTTTTCTCGGGAACAAATTCCAGGAGCGAGGTCGCGGTCATGGTATGCGCGAAAGTAGCGCCGGATTCGCGCGTAGCTTAGCAGAAAAGTTTCTATCGCGTTTCGTTCCTCGTTTCTTACGCGCCATCCTGTCGTATCGTATCCTAGAACCGACGTGCGGTCGCCCTGTTTACGAGAGAACATTTCTCTCGACTGTCTGAATCGTGATTCTTTATTAGCGTTGTTCGAAACTAGAACAGACAAATTCATTGTTTGCTTCTACGCCGGCATTAGGAGAGGAAAAATAATATCTTTTTTCACGATGAAGTCGGTCCATAAAGAACTCGAATACGATATTTTATATCTCTGTATATTAGCTAATCGAGATATTCGCTTAGAACGACACTGTCGCGTAGAGTGAGAATTTGTTTGAATAACGAGAGCTCGAAGACCGATTGAAAAAATCTATGTGCGAGATCGCTAAGAATTGCCGCGTGATTGGATAGTAAGAATTCGTTCGAAAATTGATAAGATAAATTTTGAAGAAATTTCATTTTGCAGGCCATCGTTGTCATGCTACTGTCAAATAATAGTTTTCGCTACTTTATTTCATATTTAATTGGACCAAAAACTTCTCTGTGGCTCAGCATCTTCCTGCGATATCCTTTCTTACGGTGACATCATTCGACTAAGGATTCGCATTCCAGAATATTCAAGATATCCGATTAGAATAATACCATGTTATCCACTAAAAGCGGCTAATCAGTAAATTGAACGCATTGTACGATTCACGACCACAAAATCTGCACGAGCAGCCCCGAATCTCGCGATTTACCGTATATACCTACAACTTATCCGCAGACGTCTGCTAGGCTTCTGTGTCAGCGCGTTCAGCCTGAAACATCGGTGGAACGAGGGCCCTCGCTCTTCATCAACGAAACCGTAAACGAGGGAGCGCGGTCGCACCTCTTGGATCTCTGCGGTAAGGATCGCGAGTTCGAGGGTTGTATCAGCCCTCGCGGCAGAATTTGAGCCCAGTCTAGCGAAAAAGATGCCCTTACCGTGGGCGAGGTCTTCGAGAATACCGACGTTGTGCACACGTATTCGTCTGCTTGTTACCAAATACATATATATATATATATATATACGCCAGCTTCGACCATAATCCTGCCGGATAAACTGAAACGCAGGGAAACGCACTATGCCATCGTATTTCGTCAATGGCGACGAGGGACGAGCAAGAACGTAAAAATAACAGAGAATCGGTGCACAGAGAAGTTGAAGAACGGGGGAACGCGTGTAATGCAGCGTGGAGTGTAATTACAGGTTGGAGAACATGCGCACGTATATTCTGGCGCCAGTAAAGCGTACACGCGTGTCCAACGATGCTTATTGCCTTCATTGGTCACCGTTCGTGCTGCGAACAAAGCAGATGGGAATCCTTAACAGTTATTGGCTGGGGCTGGCTGTTTCTACG
This sequence comes from Bombus waltoni, assembly GCA_014737395.1. Classification (NCBI taxonomy): domain Eukaryota; kingdom Metazoa; phylum Arthropoda; class Insecta; order Hymenoptera; family Apidae; genus Bombus; species Bombus waltoni. The sequence continues at coordinate 3,601,813 of JACXII010000003.1, forward strand.
TCGCTACCCCGACGGTAGAAAGGCATCGGTGAGGTATGAGCAATTTATCGGAGGTTACGTTCGAGGCTGGTGCTGGCTGGCCATCCTTTTCCGTGTTACGAGCGGAACCAAGGGGACGAAGAAGCCCGAAGGGAGGCGATGGATAGGTCAGGGGTTGAAGTGTTGGTACGAAGGGACGCGGGGAAACGTCGCCGTCGCTTTCAATTAGATAATTGAAACGGGGAGGGGCAGAGACGCGACCGCTAACGCGTTTTCCACACGTGTTTTCGCGGCTGGTCGAGGCCGCCGGAATTTTACAAAAGCGGCTTCGAAGTTTACCCTTCGTTCGCCCACGAAAGTCCAGCAGGGGGGAATGGAAGAAGGGAGACAGCCGACCGATCGCTTCTCTTACGAGATTCGATTGTTCCTGACCCCTTGTCCACGTGCTCACGGCAACCGCGAACCGCCGTTTCCCGGCCATTGTTCGATCTTTCGCTTCCCGGTCGAATCGATGACCGACAGATTTAATCTCGTACCCAGGCAAGCAGCGATTCTTACGTTGCATCGGCGAACTTCCTTTGTGTCCTACGCTAAAGCGTGTTCTTCCCTTCTTCGTGCTATGATATTTATCGTTATTAGAAAGACTCTTGCTTTATGTAATGTGCTAATTCCAGCTTCTCGTGGTCGATGAAGTTTTATCGGGAAAATCTATTATCTATTATTTTCTGTTAGATCTTATTGTCTTCTTTGTGGATCATACAATGGCGCAACGGTAAAAGTGTACTAGATGAAATGAGACGGGCAATACAAAATCTATGACGCAAAGCTTCGCGACACATTAGCTCCTGAACATACCGTAAAAGACGTAAAATTTATGCGAAAGAAAAAATAAAATTGCAAGCAGCGTGAGTTACTATGTTTGTGTTGTATAGGTTCCCTCAGGTTCGAGATAAAAGTTGCAGGAAGCGCTTCAATAGTTCGCCAACGTTTGCCAACATTTCAATGGATCGTATTCTAACATCTTTGACGAGTTCTAATATCTTCGTGAAATCGAAAACGTTCATATGGTTCTGGTAACGCGTTGCTTTTGAAACATTTCGTTCCATAAACTTCTGTGTTTAATTTCTACAGACAAAGATCATAATTACCTGAATACTTTGTTTCATTCGACGGATTCTACGAGACTGTCGCTGTTTATTTGCTTTGATCGAACGATATTGCGTGGAACGTTTGCTTGCTCGTCAAAGCTGACGAGGAAAGGAGGAAGAAAAAAGAAAGAAAGAGAAATAGAAGAAAATTCTGTTCGAGCGCCTCACCGGCAAATGAAATGACGTGGCCCAGATACGCGATCCTGGATTAAATCGCGAGAGATCGCTGATAATCTGCGCTTGAAATAACGCGGCGTGCATTCCGCTCGCGCTTTTCTTCGAATTCTCCGAGCTTCTACCTACCGGCATGCCAAGATTTTTGCAGAAGTAGGTACTTGCAACCTGCACCCGGTCGGATTCGGTGATTGGAGCGGAAGGACGGCGTAGCGTAGGGAGCGAGAGGGACGGCAGAGGATGTGCAGAGAGGGAGAGAGAGGGAGAGAGAGAGAGAATGGAACGTGTACGATTGCATGGAGCTTCGAATAGAGAAAAGTTCGATCGACTTCCGTTTCATCGGTCAGCAATTCCATCCTGTCGAATTGTTTCCGCGACATAGTATTTCCCTGTCATAGCGGATTCCTTTGGTCGGATTCTATCCCGTCGCATAAATTGATCGTTTAAATTTCGCGACCTCTCTTGACTGCAATGGAACGAAGAAAAGGACGATTTTCAAAGACGAAACGAGAAAAAAGACTGGGACGAACAAATTATAACGTGACCGTGGTACCAAGGAAAGGGCTTAGTCAGAGAGCTTAGTCAGAGGTGGCGAAGAAAGATGTCAAACTTAAATCGTCGCGTCATTGTTCCCAATGGTGGTGGTCCCGCTTCTCGCCACATTTCTTGCGTGCAAGGTCCAATCTGTTTCACGATGCCTGGACGAGTCGCGATGATTGCAAGAATCTGGAAACACGAAGGGAGAAGGAGGAGAAGAAGGAGGGCGTGCACGATTACGCGGCGTAGCGAGACAGCAACAAGGAAAAGCGCGGTTCGATCGGCTTTCATTTGAGGGGCCGCCGGTTGTGTTGCGCGCGAGATTGTCCCATTGTTTTCCGAAGATCCACGATAGTGGGTCAAGTGTTAGGCATCGTACCGGCTGGTAAAAGCCAAATACAGAGGCACGGGCGCAGCTGCTGATTTTCGTCGTTTGCTCTCTTCGAACGAGAACAAACGCGCGATGATAGAGTCGTGAGATCGTGCAGGGAGAAAGATGGATAGCTTCGCTAGAAGAGGGAACGATATCTTCCCTCTGGTGCCCTTTCCACGTTTCTTCGTTCACTGTTCAGGATATTAAATATTAATCCTGGGAAATTACTAGCACGCCAGCAATCTTTCGTTCTCGTAGCCGGCTCCTTTTTGTTGCTCGCAATCTCTAACTCGACGACCCGCCTACACGAGCGGCGTACACGTACACGCGTACACACGTGCGCGCCACGCCAGTACTAAGCAATGAGGAGTAATCTAGGCGGTGGATTAACCCGAGGCTCAAGATATCAGTCGGGGATTTACCGTGGCTCGCCCCGTCGTTACGACTCCACCGGTTTTCCCTGGACCGCCTACGTTTCCGTCTTTGTACTTAGTTGGGGCGCGTGCGTGATAACGCGCGACTGAACGACCCGCTGTCCGTAGCGTCCTCTCGATCGTAAACCACCGCGGCTTGCCGAGAGAATTGCCCTGCCTTCGAATCGGGCGACCTGAATTTATTAAATGGTTAACCACGAAGGAACGCGGCGACCTTTGCCGACTACGGACTAACTAACGATAATTTCGTTTCGGCTAAAACGATTCGTCGATTTCCATTCGGAATTTAACGAACCAATTTGCCGCTAGATGATGCTTAATACTCTGCTGTAGCCATCGAAACATTTATTTATATTTTTCTTTATTTGCTTACACCTCGGGGCTGTTTATTTATACGTATCAGCTCGTTCATTTGTATCTGTGACAAGAAATCGATCGTTATGCAATTTGTACTCACTGCACTCGAGTCACAGCGTAATATATATGTATGTATGTAGGTAGGTATTAATGGAATTGTATTACTTTTGTTTTCAAGCTGGGTATTTTAAAACATACATCGTATTATTTGTAACTATAATAACGGAAGATCACACACGCTGAACGTTTAAGTCAGCACAATTTTCGTGAACAATGAAACGGCTAAGGGGCGGATAAAGGTAAAGAGACAGGGCGGGCAAATGGAAGCATCTGTAACAGGACACGTCTCTGCTTCTTTCCTTGGTCTTCCCCGTAATTTAGATCAACGGTCTGGTACACTGCCGCTACTTTCAGCTTAATCCTTTCTTACGGTCTGCTCTGACGCTACGATGAAGTTCTTTAAATCCGTTCGTCAAATTGGATGTCTCACGATGTTCCAGATAACAAACATTTGGAAACATTTTGTCTTACGACACAAAGGAAAAGAGACGTAACACGAACACTACACTCGAACCTTCTGGCTATTGAATTGCTTCCAGAGAACTTAGGTCCCGCGAACTTGAACCCATACGACGTTTGAGAAGAGACACTTTCAAGAGGTTCTTGCGTTTTGTCACGCACTTAATGGACGTACGTGTCTGGACAATACACTAGAGCTCAAGTTTGGACAACCGCAACTTCAGAATACGTAGTCTTTGAAATGTTTCTTTGCCGGTGGCCCGCAATTGTACCGCCTGGGTACTCCGACAATCTTTTTAATTCGCCAGCAAACGATATCGTTGATCGCAGCAATTCGAAACGCGTTTCTTCCCTTTCCGTACTTACCTTAGATTCCGTAGGAAAGTTCCATTTCATTAGGATGCGTGGGACGACACGAGGCAAAAGGAAACACGAACAAAGTCCGAGTGGGTAGAACACGATCGAGCCAGGACGAGTTTCGTGCAAGAAAACGCGTACTCGTCGGTGTTACTGGCAATTTAGATCCTCAATGAATCGAAGAATATACTTGCACGTCGTGACAAAGTCGCTCGCAAATCAAACAAGTTATTGCTATCGGCGGTGGTCTGGGTTTTAATCATGCGGTGGCAACGCTACACCACTCGACTCACAAATAAGTTTAGCGATTCCAGTGCAACGGGAGTACGAGGGATTTCTTTTTCTCGTTCTATCAGAGGCACTTTATCGCCACGCCCTATAACGAATCCGATTGTTTAATGCGTATCGCGTCTCTGTAGCAGAAATCGAAATACTAGGGAAGGGATTCGATTTCGTGTAATCGAGTTCAATGGGATTGAATGGCGAATAAGAGGTCGGCTAGCGTTTGCTCAGACGTCTATAATTAACAAACAGAGGTCACGTTAAATAATCCTAAAAGCTTTTTACAAAGTAAGAACTAAACGAAGAGCCAAGAAAGTCGTACCCATCGCCACTGAGTGATTGTGTTCTTTTAAAAGTTACTTCGAAAAAATACCAAGATTATTCAGATCGTATTATCGTTTCGGTAGTATAATTCAATGATATAATCGTATAATCATTTCAAGATTACGTGGGTCACTATGGTCCCGTCATTGATACTCACGGTGATTTCAAGCCATTGAGGTCATGATATTGGCATTTAATGTTGTTTGAAGATCATCGAAGGCTACGCCATTGCTATTTGATGTCGTATAGGGGTATAGTAAAAGTTCTAATTCCAATTCATTCTAGCCGGTATTCGTCGAGTGGAGTATGGAAAATGTAGAAGGTGAAATTAATCCCTTTAACGTGATATACGTTTATCTTTTCGGTATACTTCATGTATTTGCAAGAAAACAACATCGTATATACGTAACAATACGGAACTCGATTATTAAAATAAACAGTCTGCGTACATGTTGCAAACGTAGGAGGTAAACGGTTCCTCGAATGTTTGTTCGCTCTCGTTTTCTGGTTGTAAAAGAAATAGTCGCTTTCTGCCATTGGAAAACTAGCTTCATTCTATTTCTTTGCCAACTCGATCAATATTTACGCAACAAGAGCATACGTACCCACACCACCGCCTCTCTTGGTTACAGTCTCTAATTGATCCATTGTTAGTTCTTCTTTCAAACTGTCGAAAAGTCTCGTATGGCTTTATTATTTTTTTCTACGTGCTTTATTTCGTCCATATAATATCATTTTCTGGTTTTTCGTTGAAAACGAGGGAAAACAGTCAAGTTTATTACCAGTTATTCGAGTTGGTTCTTGTATTTCACGGCAAATCGTTTGTATAAATTAAATTCGCTGGATATAAAGGCAGATCTGCTTGATTAAAGCAGCAGATGCAGCGGATACGTTCCTAGTCTATAAACACAGCAACGATAATTTATACGATACGTCATACGCAATTTGCGTTTTTTCTTATTAATCGATAATCATCAAACGATTTTTCCTGTTTGTTTGCCTAACGTATAATTGCGTATTTAAAAACCTTCCGCCATCGTAATAAAAATTTTATCAATTCGTGTTTTATATTATGTTTTCTTATGTCGGTAAATCGTTTGGAAATAACGTAGCCCGCACGGTTAGTGGATAATAACATTATACAGCAGATTATTCGTTGAACGCCAACGGAACAGAAATAGCAGCTCGGGGCGTCAGGTATTCGAGAAAATATTGTAATGTGGGTCTTTAGGAATGTCAGATAACAATTTCAATCTTTCGAAATCCAATAACTCGTTATCGGGCCGCTGTAAATGGAAGTAATTCCGCTGCTCTGAAATCCTCGCGAACATCCCATCGGTTGCTCTCTTTTCCTTCTCTTTCTCGCGCTCGCTGTTGCTCTCTTCCTTCTCCTTCTCCTTTTTTTCTGCCGGCACGTTGGTTCTCGCGCAAAGAAAATCGAGTTTGGTGGAAAACGAATGCTTACAAATCCGGTTCTTAACGAACAAAAACTGTCAACGACAGTCTGTGTTGAAATTATTTTTGTCCAGGATGGAGTTCGTTAATGGAGAGAGAGAGAGAGAGAGAGAGAGAGAAAAGGAAGAACGGGCAAAGAGCAAAGCAGGAAGATAGAAACATGGCTCACGGAGAAAATGGTCGCGGCCCTTGCGTGTATCCCAGTTTTAATTTCATTTTGCCACAGCGAAATGCTTTAATTGTCCTTCCTCGTCTGTATACACATCAGCGTACTGCGAAGGTTGTTTCTCTATCCTCCGACATTATGTAAAGGGTCGGCCGAAATCGGCACGAAAAATGCCAGGGAACTTGGAGGAAACGAGCAAGGCGAGTTCCTCCTCTCGTATCAATTTTATTTACATTTTTACGTGGAAGCACTTTGGCTTATACATTTTAAATCGTGGCGCGGACTGGTCGAAACAGATATGGCAAAAGGGAGTAAGAGAAAGAAGGGAGTTCGTTGCAACGCCCGACGTTTCTCTTTGCAGATCGTTAGCATATTTCCTTCCTCCGGAGGAATATCGAGGGTACAGGCCCACGACGGCAAGATAGCTTCCAGTAAATTGTGTTCCTACGGTAATTCAGTCGTGAATCTTCCGACCGAACGAGTCGCTGCCGTTTCCAATTACAGGATGGACTTTGATTCGTTGGGAGCCGGCATCGGGCATCGACACATCGTTGAAAAGAGCGTCGGTCGCAGGGATCGATATCGAAATTCTTTTGAGACGCACTCTATCCTGAGGAAGCTCCTGCGCGAACCACCTCCTGGGGCTATAAGCCGATGGATGGAATCTTTTGCCAGTGGCGATTGCCGTCTCTCGCGAACGTGAATCAAGCTCAAAGCTTTAAAAGATACCGGAAAAAATCGCCGTGACGACTATTGGCGATCTTGATTAAGGGATGGTGCGGACGAGCGATACGATCTAGTAGTGGAGACGCTTTATGGTTTGGCAGGTTTATATTTTTAATGATGCTGTGGCTTGTAACGAGAGGTGGCAGAGGGAGAAAGACGAAGAAAGAAGTTTGAAATGGACTCATTAGTAAAGTTATCTGGCAGCCCTGTGCCATAGAATTCATTAGGATCTTGCTTGATTAATCCTTTTTGCTTCGTTCCCTTCGGTAACTTTAGAACTATCATATTCGTCAATCGACAAAATTCAGATATTTCTTTTTTTCGTAATTATACCGCAAATATGAGAACACTCTTGCCAAAATTAGCGTTTACGTAGTATTTTTTCCGTAGCTGTATTTTTTCAAAGAAACACAGTCGATTCGATTTTCCAAACATTTTTGAAGATTTTTTGTCAATTCCAGCAGCGTCTTCTAACGCGTCAGAAACCATTCAATTTTCGTTACACAAATTTGTTTCTATTTCTAACCGTTCTCGCGTAAGTTCTTAGGGGATGGAACTTTGGGGGATGCTTTCACCCCTCAAACCTAAGCTAAAAAAATATACGTACCTAATATCTTTGGCTGTCCTTTAAGCCTACAAAGTTTGATCCAAATCGGAGTCAGACCGTTCACGACCTTTCCCTCTAATGCATGTAGACGTCATCAATTTCTACCGAGCGGTCAGGCTCGCCCACGCTTTCCACGCACGATATCTGGTCGATCCACTAGCACACGCCCACCAACCAATATCTTCTTGTTTGCGTCTGAAACGAAAATCAGCGGTAAACTTCTTGGGTTTCCCTGCCTGATGTTCTTGACGATATTCCTTCTTTCATTCTTCCTTTCTTTTATTCCGCTCGAAACGGTCAATGAGAAGTTTCGCCACGTGGAAATTCACAAGTTGCCGGCCAGTCTAGAGAGGACGCGAGTGACCTGCAGTCCGTACTTCATGCTCGGAGGAAATCGATTTCGTTCGAGCGCGTTCGCGTATATCAAGCGGTAGTTGGTATTCCGACACGAAGGGAGGAAGAAGTTTTCATGAGGCGGAACGGGCAAACGAAATTGGTGATTCTTTGTAAGCGATGTTGCGTTTCGGAGAGTAAGAGACTGCAAATTGAAACCGTTTCGGTATTCGCGCTGCGTGGTTCTTGGATACTTTTGCCCTTGTTCTTACTTGTTTCCGTCTGATTTCCGAATAAACGTATGCGCTTTTGGAACTTTCGTTCCCAGGTAAAAGTATCGCGAAAGTTTCTCGGCGAAACAGAGAGAAAAAATGGCATAATCGGAGAGAATGTTATAATTGTCATGGAAATACGAGGATATATTTTTTTACATGGTGTATTTGTACATTTGTTGAACGTACGTACGGTGGAACGAATAAATAACTGTTGTAATTCGTGGCCCGAAGGGAAACGTTGCCGACTGTTTTACGAAAAGAATTACAATCGGGGATAATTAACGTTATATCGACGGAGAAGCGCGTGTAAACATATAAACCTCCGCTATAGCGTCGAGTGTAATGAAACTCCACTGTGCAGAGTTTGCCGGTTAATACCTTAAAAGCAGTCGAACGTGCATTAATATTTTGTAACGGTGACTAGGATTTAATTTATCAGCCAATTTTCAACGGAACGCTGTACGAGGCCGAAGCCGAAATGATTGGTATCCGTGAAGTTACATGAATTTAATTGAAAATGTGAAGTGCGAGTGGGAGCATCGTTGAATATGCAGATTCGCGAGAAACGTCAAACCTTTGGGATTTGCGAGCACTTTTATTTATGCAGAACAATGAGAAACGCTGTTAACGTTTATCACAGTTTATTTAACGAGATGCGATACCAGGTACCTGTTAATTTAACAGTCTGCTAATTTAATTACGTGGATCGCAGATCATTTCACTCGTGATATCAAATTTTCTGTCTATAAAAAAAAGAAGAGAATGGAAAAAAGGAGAAAACGAAACAATGGTTGAAATTATTTGTAGCCACACCTATTTAAATTGACCGAACCGATATAGGAGATGGAATATCGTACTTTGATAATCGAGAACCTACACCGATGCGAATAAAGATGCTATAGTTACCTGATATGATTGTGACATTAATGCTTTCGCAACCATTATTTTTAATTAAAGAAAATATTGCTCGTTAGACTAGGGATATTAAAACAGGATACTAGAAAGTTGAAAGGTTGTAAGAGGTTTCACAATTTCTCACGTCGAATTATTATTATTTTCTCAAATTGTTATACGGAAGCTACACGAAGTATTCGCGCATATTAGTTAAATTTCGTATCATTTGGTATTGGAGTCTTTAGTAGTGGAGTCTTTCTTGATTATCCGAGTTCCGTCTAACCGAAGTTTCGTACTATCCAAGGTGCTTTGAATTTTACCATAATTTCATTTTTTTCTCGGAAGATTAAAATAAAGAGTACGAACAGTCAGCTAATTGTTACGACAGCTAATCAAACTTTCAGCCAATTAAATGTTTAATTAAATTTAAATACATGCAAAGTATTATTTTATCAAAATGTTTTTTTCAATTTTATTTCACGTCTTATTAACAGCCACAGACTTTTCCGCCGACTTTTCGATTATCCGAGGTAGCTTCGGTCCACATCGTGTCGGATAATCGAGACTCTACTGTACATACCTTTATGTGACTGCAAAAACCTGATAAAAAGACGGTTCGTTAGACAATAGGATCATGTGCAAATACTTCTTGGCATTAGTTGCTTTATTCGAATTACAGTGAACACTAATCACATAATTCTTTATTCGTTTCACGGATAACTGTTTACGATAATTGTTCGAGACGACGAAGCTCTAACAGAGTTGCACGTACATGCGAGTTTTGTCTTTTCAGACGGTAGACGGTTATGAAGCGCACGGAAAAAAATCGGATCGCCCCTTCGACGCCTGGAACTATCTCGCACGACCGCTTTGATTTACGGGTCAGATCAGTGGCGTGTTTCGTTGGGTACGCGTCGATCCATAATTATTGCCGTATTGTAAAGCACTTAGCCTTTATGACTACACTGCAGTGCATAGCCATTCGAATTTTTAAAAGCCAGAAACACTCGTGTACAGCCGTTTGTTCCAGTAAATAATAGTGCATGTGGTAATAAATAAACGCGCGGGGGTGCTGCTGCTGTTGCTCACCGTGGTATATGTAATACAAGAGCCGCCCGCTATTGTACACAGCTAGCCGAGCTACGTGACGCCTAGTAAAAAAAGGAAATACACGCGTGGAATAGGAAATGGTAAATATGTACGCAGGTATAAAATAAAAAAAGAACATGAACACGCGTGAGATACGTGGAATCATACGGAATCGTGCTCGTTAGAAATGACAGCGCCGCGTTCGCACCGTCGAAAAGTACCGTATGTCAACGTTAAATTCTACTTTCTCCGCCGTTCTATGTTTGCAGATATTGCCGAAGTTGAAAATTCGCAGATTGAAAATCAGGAACAAAATTTACGAGCGAATGAAGCAGCGATTCAACACGGTACATTCTCCTACTGCGATCGTATCGTTGGATTAAGTACGATCTTTTTATTCCGAAATTGATTGCAATCAGATTTCTCTTTGACTTCGTACAGTGGTTACAAATAGTATTTGCATACGTCTTTATCTTTCATTTGTTTTTTATCGAGTTCTATATTTCACTCTCATGCTATCGAATTTGTAATAAATATAGTAAATACTATAAAATAAAATATAATTATATATAAATGAAAGAATGTAAAATACTGTATAATAAAATATATGCACCTGGACTTGATTAACTATTATGTAAATGTTTGTAATTGGTGCAACGGTGTGCCGATAGTCTATACTTTTCGTAGCTGCTGCATGTTCGTATTCGTATCTTAGAACACAGGGACGAATTGGTCACAAGATCGGTTTGATAGATACACAATGATAATCGTTACGATTAGCTAAAATTTTAGCGGCAACAATCAGAGTTAATATTGTTTAAAGGTGCTTATGGATACAAGCAAAGTGACAACTTCATCAACGATGTGAAATCGGAGGTTTCATATTGATAATCGATACTTCCTGAATACCTATAATCTTCAGGTAACTCGATGTGGTATTTACTAAAACCAAATAGAGCAGATGTCGATACCGGCTCTGTATACCGAAACCGAGATTAACATTGCTGCTACGTTTGATAATTACGCGGTTAGTGATTTACTTGGGCGGCTGCTTTCATATCGTAAACTTATTAAAACCTCCCGAATCTCGATATCCGCGTTAAACGATCGATGAATTATGAATATTCTTTGCCTCCTTATTTTTACAATACGAGACAACGTTTTATTCCTTCCATCGAGATCGACATTTAAACATTCATTATATTTAAATCGAATTTAATAGCGGTGAATCTGTAAGCCGATTGAATTCGATCTCGCGAATTCTTCGCATTTCGAATATTTCCGATTCGTAAACCGATAATTTATGGCACGAACAGGAGAACGTTAATTATTAACCGACGATGCAAGAGAAATATTGGAAATATTGATCGTCTCTTTGGACCAGAACGTTGTGGTCAAGTTCACTCGCCTGTGTTAATTATATCGATGCCATTGGGATCCGGCTATCGTGATCGCAATCTTATCGTCTTATAAATAATCGTTGTTCCGGTATATTCGCGATAAATTGTTCCGCGTATAATACATTCGCTAGATTAAACGGAGAAACTACGAACGTTTCCCCTAGCGATTTAAACATTCGATTTCTCCGTTAAATTAACTTTCTTTGCAATCAGTTTTTTCGTACTCTCATGTATAATCTTACAAAGCTTACTTTTATTTCTGTTTATTTTATTCGGATAAATCGCACGTAGTATCTTGTCTCTGCCAATTTCTGACAAAAAAAGAAAAAAAAGAAAGAAAAAAGAGCAATCCCTTGCATTCTTCTTATCCTAATCTACTCTCTTTTCGCCGCAATATATCTTTCTCGAATGGCGAATCTAGTTTCCCTCGGTTTGGAGATTTCTATGAATTAAATCGTTTCAATTCGGATCTATTAAGAGAACAGACATTTCTGACAATTTGCTTTAAAACGTCAGAGCTTGAAACGACGTGCTAACCATTGCGTTACAAAGAAAAAGGAGAATTCGAGTCCCCGTACATTCGTAGTTTTGCTCGTTGTTGCACTGTTTCATCCACGGACAAAGCGTTCACTGTATTCTCGCGAGGTTCGCACGGTAAAATGTTGTGTCTGCCGTTCTACATTCGACTGTCGTAACAATAAATGCATTAAAATACTCTTTCCGTTGACTGCACCTGCCATCACTGTAGCCCATGCACACCTTTTCTCTGATTTTTGATTTAACAATTTTTCACACGGGACAGGTATATGTTTTTCTTGTCTCTGATAATTAAATTCTATATGTTTTGCGAACACGATACATCTAATATAAATAAAAACAAATAAATAAAAATATGTAACGTTCGATAGGTGAAACAAATCTCTATTTTTATTTACACTCTTCCAACTGTAAAACAAAAAAGAATAAAAAATAGATAAATAAATAAGAAAAATATTTCTGTTTCTATCCAACGTCTACAGTTTACTAACCATAGTAGGATGAACAGAAAATTTTTTCGCCAATCGTTAAAAATGTTTCAAATCAAAATCGAAACGCTCGTCGAAATCGTCGAATCGGATATACGGGTTTTCGGTTGGATTTAGTTGTTTCACGTCTCGAAAGATGAGCGCAATAAATTTCGAACAAAGCGGAAAGCGAAGGGAGTAGAGGGCCGGCACGAGTGGCAAGGGAACGTAGGGAGGGTTAGCTACGATCCAACAGAGAAAGGGTGGATCCTGTGAAGAACCATAAATCTGTTGATTTACCCGAAATGCCGGCGGCGAATTGCACTGACAGAAGAGTCACGAAAATAATGAACCATGTCATATTACCTTTACGATCGTGGTGTGTTCGAGATGATTATCGGACAGATGATGACTTTAATTGTTATTAAACCGCTGATGTTTATGCATTTTTATGGGAACTTTAAATGTACAAGAATGTACATGATATGCCAAATTGTATACAAGTATCTAAGGTATTCGTTATCGTATCCGTATGCTGAAATTTCTATTTATATTTCACTGCTTTAATTAAACAAATTATTCGCAGCGCTCAATTATTTTGGTAAAAGTTTGAAATTAACTTTGAATACAATACTATCTGTATTATTAATATATATTTTAATTCGAGCGAAGTTTAGTATGTCCAGCGCATTATTCGACATAGACAACAATGTCCTGTATGGAAGAATAGAACGTAGAGTTTCCACGAATGGAACTCGCTGGCGCGTTAACAACGATCTCCGTTCGTCCGTTCCGCGGGAAAGTAGTACGAGCGGATTCGCGAAAATCCGGCATAGTAGCGTCGCGTGGAAGCACGACGGCCGCATGGCTGAGTCTCAGGGACTCAAATCCTGAAAATCATTTCCCCTCTCGATACGTGCGGCCGCGTACAGAGGGAAGAAGAGTAACCGGATTATCGTCGGCGTAAGAGGTGTATCAGGAGGACGGGCACGGATATCGAAACGGTCTCGCGTTCTTGTGAAGTCGGAAAAGCCCATTTCGATGTCCCTTGTGCCATCAGGCAATCCTATTTGAGATTAGACGCAGGCGTGAATTGTGTTACCTTCGAGTTTGAGCGGATCAAAGGCAAATTCCCGGTTGGGATGCATACGTACGTAATTGATATGCCTGATGGGGGTTTCCAAGTCGGATAGTCAATTACCATAATCTCGTTGCGGGGAGAGGCCAGTCTCTGACCATGTCGATTCCATACAGCACGCTTGTATACATTGCGGGGAGGTATATCAATTCGATTTCGCGACACGAAAGAAACCGCGGGGGCCCGGGTGTGTATCCTTCCTGACCGGCTGTTATTAGATTTCGTTGGAAGTGTATCTCGTTCTTGCCGTTCGCTTGCCGCTGGTGAGCGCCTTTCTCTTTCAATTAGCGGCCACACGATACATTGGCGTGCTATTAATCCTCCTTCGTGATTGCACGCCCCGCGTGTGTGCGGCCACTGTCGCTATTAAACGAGCAAGCACGATACCCCGGTCTCCATGATTTTCCGGCTTCACCGCAAATGCTTTAATTCGCCTCTAAACCATCGGATTTGTTGCAGTCACCGTTGCTGTGAGCCGAGTCACCGTTTGTATCGTCGTCGGTTGTAGTCGTAACCGATTCTACGACCACGCGACGCGAGAACGAGCACGCGTCGAGATTGAAACGCTCCACAACTCGGAATGCATCCAGCCAGCTCGAGAGCTCGTGATGCTTCGATCTTTACCGGCTGTTAACGAGTAGACACGGTTCGCTGAACGACTACGATCGATTCTACCCACTGAAAACGCGTATTTCCTACCGCTTGTTTAAGATCGATCTAGTCACGCGCACAGGAGCTCGATAGAACGTATTTTCCCTTGAATAATCGTGGAGATCGTGGGTTATTCAGAGAAACGTTTGGTCGAGTAATTTTCGATAATCGCGCACGTAGGTTCGCGGATATTCTCGATCGCGATTTTCTTCTTGCTGTTGGTATATAAATACTATCGCGGAGCGTCCGCAGTTTACGCGGCAAGCTTCTTCGAGATCATCTTCGCTCGAAGAAGGACTTTCCTCGAGTAATAGCGATAAGTTAGCAAACATCGGCCGTATTTTCTTCGTCGCGACGTTTATCGTGTTTCGAATTACCCCGGCGAGCTGTAATCTCGACTATTGTACGAAAGCATCGCTCGGTGTACGTGTCTAGGCAGAGATGATTAACTGCTCAAGACTCAACGAGACGCTTTTAAAAAGGACCACCTACTTAAATACATATCTGTGCATTCCTTACTTTGTACGCGTTTTACCAGCGTAGCTCGATTAGTCATGTATAAATACAGCCGGTCATTTATCAGAAGGTATAGTATAATAGAGACGTTACTTTCACGCCATCTGCCATCTGCGTACAATAAGCAGGCGCATGGTTAAATGGCCATAGCGCGCAATATGCCCCGAAACGCAACAAATAGCGAGGAAAACGGTTTGCGGAATACACAGTTTATATTTACAATGGGACAATGCACTTTTGTCGAGGTGGGAGGGGTGAGCTTGCCAGTTGTGGTCGAAGTCGAGAAAGGACGCGCTTTCGCGTTGATGGTCCTATTGGCGATGAATTTCGACTCCTCCCTAGAACCTTAATGACCCGTGAAGCTGAATCTCGTGACCGGTCAGCCGGGTCGAGATTATACTCGTAACTCGTGTTTGGAACACCTTAAAAAATATCAGGGGTCTAACATCTGCGGGGTGATCATACTATGTTATCGACACTTTCGTTACACTCTGTCTGGACGAGTGAAAAAATAGGGCTTATAAGACACGAGAACGGAACCACAAATCGTTTGCCGTATTTAAAAAATATATAATTTTAAAACGCGAGAAAGAGCACAACGCAAGACGATACAATTTGTTTTAATATATCTCTCATCGCTAGATCACCGATGTTTACGTATTCATGGGAATCCTAAAAATATGGAAACATACAGAAAGGTATAAGAAATCCGAAGTAAAGTGATCGCGATATAACATTCGGTTAGTGAAACAAGTCTCTATATAGATCCTACTTCGTTAATCGTTATTTTCATAAAAACATACATTTTTCTATTTGTATAAACTCATCTCTACGATGTACTCGTCGCTTTTATTCCTCACGTATTCGATACCAATCTGGCGAGTTCCTTTTCCCCTAGTACAAAGATTGTACCCAACTGTTACGAAACTGTTAACAATTTGTAGATGTACACGCGTGATGCACGAAGAACAGACATTGCCTCGAACGAGATTTCGACGAGAAAGGAAACTCGTTAGCGATAAGACGTAAGCGAGTACGCTTGATAGGAGGTCTTCGTTAAATCCATTTTCTTTCGGTTGTTACGCAGCCCGGGGGTTGTTGTTTATCGTAAGTAGAATTTTAGTTCGCCGTTAAGAGAAGAGGATGTATAATTGGGCAGATACAACGGAAGCGCTTGTGCAGTCGGAATTTTAAGCGCAATCGCGCACAGATAACACGAACCCGGGAATAGAAGTCGAACGCAGCGCGGGTTAAGGGGTTAATACGAAAGCGCCTCGTATTTCGAGCTCGTTCGTGAATTAGTAGCATCGCGATTCTACATTCTATTTGCGTCCACTAAGTGAAAAACGTCGTAGACTCACAATCGCGATGGTTACTGCCCGCTCCAGAAACTGTTTTCGATTTCAGCGCGATGCTCATACCGCCGTATTTTGTGTAATTCTGTACCAGGTTATAGAGTAACAAGGCCACGTGTCCTCTGTGATAATTAAGGAAGATATCAAGGATCGATGGTCATAAAATAATCCTGGTAAACGAATGTAACAAAGATAATCTTTTCGACTAATAATAACTGACATTGTTGATCTTGGCTAATAAGGAACCTAGTCGCAGTGTTTGAAGCCATTTGATACGATTCTCTAATCTTCTTATCTCCAACAATTCCTTACGTTCTTAGCGTTGTTAGATGGGGTAAAACAGGATGCGATAAAAAGACTATACCTACGAGTGCGAAATAATCGCAAGGCGTTTGATAATCAACGTTAAATATTATCAATAACTAACGTTGCTAATCTTGGCAAATAAGTAACGTAATCTTTTTATTCCAAAACACTCCAATCTTTTTATTCCAAAAAATTCGTTATCTTTTTAGCGTTTTTAGATGCAGCAAGACACGATACGGTAAAAAGGATATACGAGTGCGAAGTAATCACGAGGCGTTTGTCGGTCGGTGCTCACAGCACGAGCGTTAATTCTAATCCCACTAGACGTCCGGCCGCCCTATCATGCATGGGTCTTCGCTAATTTGCACAATAATGGTGTAATTCCAGCGTTAGGAAGATAGCGGCCACTACCGTGTCGCCTTCGTGCCGGCGATACACGGCCGCCGTACGTTCGATAAACACGCCCTCGCAACACCGTGTATAAACACTTTGCGTGAACGTGTTTGCGGGGTAGAGGGAGAGGGTTGGTCGTAAGAGGGAGAGACGAACGCCAGGGTAAAGGATAGCGGCAGAACCAATTAGCAGCTAGAGGGTTGAAGTGGATAAAGGACGGGGAAGATGGTGGAATTAGAGAAAACGGTTAAATGAAAATGCGAAGGGACGAACGGCGAAGGAAAATAGCCAAAATTGAGCAAGAGGGTTAAGAAGGAGTGGTAACGAGTGGTGGGAAAAAGATACGGAACGAATAACGAAAGAGAACCGGATAGAGTACAGGAATAATTAAACGGAGTAGGAAAAGAAGGAACGCGATTAGAGGGGCTGAAAAAAGCAGTATGAATGAATAAGAAGGTGAAACGAAACTGAAAAAGGGACGGGTCCTGGAAACGGTAGACGGGCACGAACGACTGGACAGTGAAAGAGGAAGCATGAAAAGTAGGAAAATGGAGGACAATGGGAAAAGGTTGTACAGTAGTGCGAACGGCAAACGGTGATACGTATTTAGAAATGAACGCGTATCACGTAGAGCAGGAACGACTGCTCGATCGCGATTTAAAGCTACATCGCTAGTGTACACCGGTGTGCAAGCTCGTGTTATCGACCGTGCGTAATTCGGCTGGGCCGTGTTTATCGTGCAACGAACAGCAGGCGCCGTCGATAGTCGCTTAAACGTTACGTAAGGCACTGTCACGATTAACGCAGCTTCCATTCCGGTCGTCGTTCAGGACATTTGATAAAATTCGGTGAGATTTTATCATCGACTCCCGATATTTTCACCGATTATTCGTACATGGCGAGCAGTATTCGCGTCCCTGCGCGTGGATCGCGAAATATTTTACAAAATACGTCACGGAGTAATGGTTCGTGCAGAACGGATCCATCGGTTTTGGATTATTTGGCATTTAAACGCGAAATTAGATGCATGGACAACAAAAATCAGTAGATTAGACGCGACGTTTTTGTAAACAAATCGGAAGCTAGCATGCTTTAAAAAAAATGGCTCCTTTATCGTAGGTATTTATAAAAGCTGTAAAAAATATATAAAATAATCTATAAAGATTATCAACGTTCTATTATCCGGATCGTAATTTATACTTGCCCGGTTTTTTAATGCCTCCGATGGTTATTCCCATCCGCGTAGTCGGCGATTTAGTAACTTGTTTCATCAACGAGTCATCTCGCGTTAATTAAACGTGTTATCAAATTAACGCGACGGTAACGACAACGCGAGGCTTTAATTAAATCATTTATAACAGTGCTGGCGCGATACGTTAATCATATGAAACACCGAAATAAATCGATATTACTTTTAATTAAGCAACGAGTGTTTTCCTATGTTATCACGGAAAATTGTCGTAAATTATAATCGATGGGAAATTATCAATCATCGCATCGTGCACCGGCCGCGATTGAAAACCGCCACTGTCGCGCCTGATTTGGTTACGATCTCATGATGTTTGCATTCGTTACCAACTCTGACAATGCTCAAAAACGTGTTTCCACTCTGTATTTTCCTATCGATGTATTATCTTTCGCTAATACACGCCAATAAATGTATTTTCTTGATGAGATTAACGTTAAGCTAAATAATTCCCATCGTGAGAGGTACGTTGCTGAAGAATTGTTTACTCTCAGTCTACTGTAACTGCCTTACGAGCACTATCGTTAAAATATATTTTGAAAACTATCTTTTTACGTTTCGTGTTTGATCATATCGATCGATAAATTTTATATTTCCACAGAAACGCTCGTAAAGTCGTCCAGTCGTCATATTCTGCAAAAACAAGACGCAACTACAGTCTAATTCGAACAATGTCCAGGGTAGACAGAATATCTTTCATAAATTTTTACAGCAGAAACATCATTTCCTCCGACGAATTGCCTCTTGAAAAATTCGAAAGCTCGTAAAATAATTCCTTGCGATTAGACAATGAGTATAATTTTCATAATTGTCAATCTTTGATGGCAAGAAAGATATCGACATATTGAAAGTCCCCCAATGCTATTCACACCGGATGAAATCAGTTTTCAAGCTGGGTATTCAACGAGATAGAGAAACGTGGCGATGCTCGAGTGGATCGTTTTTCGAGTGCGTCGGCAGATTATTTAAGATTATCAACGATGCAACGGACAGCAGGGTCGAAACGAAATTCTCCTGTTTGGATAATGGACGGGGAAACGGGGACGACGTCGCAAGCACTTTAGATACCTATATAAATTAATTGTACGATTGCGGAGTGCGTGTTGCGATCTCAAGTGGGTTCGCGAGATTAGAGGGCTGGTTTTTGTTGGATTTGCACAACAATGGCCGGATCACCGCGGCATGTGCGAACCCTACGCTCGGTGAACCGCTTGCTCCCGCTTCGAGGGATCCTTAATCCCAGCGCTCTCCAATTTGATACAATTTCCTGTCCTCTTTTTGTCGCGCCGATAGGGAACACCGTCACCGAGCACGTGGTCCGAACTAACCGTCGGTTTAACGCGCCTTTCGACGGAACTGCTTTTTCATTTGCTCCTCATTTACGGTCACGTCCGCTTCCCTGCTGTACACCAGGCGCGCGTCGTCGGCTCCGATTCTTTCAATCGTCCACACGATGTTAG
Source organism: Bombus waltoni (assembly GCA_014737395.1). NCBI lineage: Eukaryota > Metazoa > Arthropoda > Insecta > Hymenoptera > Apidae > Bombus > Bombus waltoni. The sequence goes on from JACXII010000003.1 coordinate 3,621,311, forward strand.
TCAGCTTAGGGGACGATTGGAAAGTCTTTCAACTGCTCAATTTAGTCTATCTATTTTTATCGACCATTATATTCGTCTTATTTATTTTATATTAAAAGAAGGATCGAGCTATGTTAACTTTCGTATTTTTCAGCATTGGCCTTACTGTCCAATATCCTTTCGAAAGAATGGCGTTGTTTTAAAGAGTGTGTCAACAGCGATGAAAATTGGATCAATACAAATTTGAAAAATATTCTTTCGGTGTGTCTGACAACGAGTAAAATACTGCTTTTTTTCTTATTACATGGGAGATATGATTTTTTAAATGGTTTTCCAAAGGATCGTGCGTGAAATTTGTTGAACAAATGCTGTCTAGATATTCGCAAAAAGGTTAAAGGTTTATTATCGAGTTATTTTCCAATCTGCACAATGCGTGAAATCGGAATGCAGGAAAATCGTTGTTTCGCAGATGTCTTTTTTCTGACCAGGGGTTAGTCAGCCAGTGATAAAGTAAATACATATGGATCGTATGCGTATCGTTTATAAATCAAGGTGAATAGATCGAGCAAAACATCCAGCGAAATTGCGTTCCGGTGTTTCCGTGTCATTCATTTTCTTCCCCCTCCGAGTATCGTGTTAGGTCTTCTACCGATGATTCTGAAAAGTACAGTGCTTGCCATTGACCACATGGGAGTGAGTAAAAAATTTACTACATCCATACGTTATATGCAGTTTCTCTGATAGAAAAAAGCAGGGACAAAGATCGACGTGTACATGTCCAAATTTGTCAAAGTCACACGCTGTGGTATTGCGATCTATACAATTCGATAACAATAGCAAAAATGCTAACGATAATAAAAATACTAAAAATAACAATAGATTGATAATGTGGCGAAGAATAATAATAATACTAATGGAAATAATAATGGTAATAATATACTTGTTTTATTGTTCGTAAAAAAGATTTTATTGTTCCCATTGGAAAGAAGTAAAAAATTCATAAGAAGTTATTACGAATATTTGTAAGGTTAGAGTACTATATTATGACCAGTTTTATGGAGGATTGTATAAAAAGTCAGAGTCATTCGCATACACGTGAGGATGCATACTGATAGCTGCGACGTAAAGCGAGTTTCACCCTGTCTTCGAACATTTATATCTTAAGAAGACGACGCGTGTCTTCAGTCAGCCTTTGAATAATTTCATCGTGGATACTTTTGGCGAAGAATAGGCAAAGTACTCGTGGAAGTATCTACATGACAAGTACGTCTGTCCCGTGTTGGGAACGCCGCGCCGCCGCTGTAACTTGCGGAAATAAGACGGAAGGAAGCACGGACCTACGCGTCATTGTGAATACTCAACCGGGGAAACTTTCAGACGTGAAATAAACTTTCTTTCGTGGTATATTGTAAGTCGTCTAACATTATGGCGGCGCATCCAGAAAGAAACGCTCCAAAATATATGGCTTGGATAAATATCCTCCTCTATTACCTCATAATCAGGGATGATTTAATCTATTAAATTTATGGATTTAATTTACTACAGATGACCCGTTTCAAACTCGCCGTGTATTTGTTAAATAAAATTCATCATTTTTGGAGTGCTCATTTCAATTTAGAACTGAAACGTAAATAACGTAATTTAAGGCCCCTAGATTTTTCCGCACGAGGCTTTCTGAAAGATGGATTCTAGAGACGGGCTAAAAAACATTAAAAGACATCGTCGCCATAAAAGCGAATATTTGTAGAAAAAGAAATGACTGCTATTTCAAATATAACTTCCTATCTCTACCTCACGTTGACACGAATAAAGCAACAGTTTTCTAAAATATACATTAAAAGAACGGATCTTTCGTTTCGAAATAAGATATCTATTAGTTACAACGAGACGCGAATGAAAATAAAGTCGCTGACTCTGAGTTCGAGGATGATCCGAGTTAAGAGGCTGGTTCATCAGCAAAAAGTGGCAAAAACCGTCAGGAAATTCTGAAGGCTGGCCGTGGGAATCCCACGGGAAGCACCGCTGTCAATTTCCATTTTTATTGCGTCTACGTTTGCGGGAGCCGGTTGCCCGTGTCTCTAGGAATTCTACGCGCTAATTTGCAAACAGATAACCTGGAGTTACCAGCCTGAACTTGAACGATAAGGGCGAGGACGAAAAGTTGTTCGACCCCATTTCCTTGGGGCGAGTCGCACGAGCCGACACACAAGAAACAAGCACGAGGAGATCCGCGATGACGGGACCCGGTCTTGTGGCTAAATCAAATTTAAAAGAATGACTCGTACACTTGTTTCACGAGAGGAACAATGGTCTTTTGAACGGCTGTTCCCCTCGAGAACCTTTCAAGGCGTTTGCTGACATTACGTTGCGCCGAGTCGAGAGAGCACAATGGAGAACTGTGCCGCTACAGAAGCAGCGCGTTTTCTCTTCTGTTCGGAAGTATCGGGGAATTGAGATAGCTTGGAAGACAACTGTTGCTCTTCACCCAGCCGAGAAAAGCTGGACTAATTTATTCCAGAACGAAATTTCACAGCGATCACCGATTCGATTAATTATTTTTAATTTTACTGGAATTGGAACAAAGCGAAATCTATATTTGTGCTCCGTGGAACGACAATCGGAATTTTAGTTTTGTCCAGCAAAATTGATAACTAAACAATTTTCTGGCTAGCGATAGGTCGATCGTTTCATCCGTAGGTTATAATTGTTTCTATTTGTTTTATTGAATATTATTGAATACAAGTATATATAACTCGCGTGTGTCTTGCGTATTTCACCATTGGAAATAAACGACGTACACACAACGGTGGAAGAAAAGTGGGCTTCAAACTGTTTCATTTTACAACAGCTGTATCTCGTTTAAAAGTATCGGAACTGATTTATTTCGCTCCGTAAGCTTACTTTTTATTACCTCCTCCGCGTATTTCATTCTACCGAGCAGTTTCTACGGGACGAACTACATTTATATAGGCTATCGATATTTTTATATATACGCCGCCCTTAAAATGATCCGACTCTTTTAAAATTCCAATATTTCGAACTTACATACCTTCTCTGTCATAATTTCAACGTGTTACGATCTTCGATTTCGATTTAGTGCGCTCCTCTTCTCACGCCCTTTCATCGCGTTACGTTCGAAGAATCAACGACGACAAAACGCGAGTCCCGAATTTCACGAAGAACCGTGAAAGAATCGTGAAACGCTTTTCATATTCTCACAAACTTCGATAAATTTCGCGCTCGTAACGTGTAATTTATCTGCGTTCCGAGTTCTGCTTCAACGCGACCAATAACGATTAGAAAGAGCAGGCCAGATCGCTCGGAAAAAATATCGTATCGGCTTAAATCACTGGTCGCCATTGCTGCGTTCGCCACGAACGTTTCGGTACCATAGCATAGCACTCCGGTCATTATTTTAATTGTTGCGAAGGGCACCGGCGTTCCACAGGGGCCTTAATTACAGTCCTCCAGTCGGGAGAGAAGTAAAGCGATTCTACTTGCCTGCTGGCGTCCTCGCTTACGAGAATATCCTCTCACCTTCGTCCGGTCATCCGGTACCGCCAAGGTGAGAATCAATAGGGTCGAATTAGCGATTCCGATAATTATGGTACCGTTACGAGCACGAGAAGTTATCGACTATCAATTCGTTGATTACTCGCCGACCGGTGAATCGCAAGAGGACGTTCCGTCGCGAAGAATCCACTTTAATAAGTTCGAGTCCTTGCACAGTGAAAGATCGTAAGCGAGCAAAAGTATAATAGATCGCCTTAAAGATTAAGGATTATTCTTTGATCGATATATTCGAACGACGGTGATCTTTGACACCGTTAGCGCTTTGAGCGGGTAATTACTTTAATATTAGACTTATTATATCAGGTTAGTAGAAACGAACAGTTTGTAACTTTTGCGTAGAAATCTTATAGATTTAGTATGTTTTTAATGGTTTCATAGGAATTTAAATGACTTCTTCTAAGGTACGTGTATAGAATATTTTCTCCTTGCTTTATACATCGCATCTTCATACACGTATCTATCTTTCATCCGTATTTCTTTGGCATAAAAGTTATTTGTGCCAAGTTTAGTGATCGATAGTTCTGGCTTTAAAGATTTCTTATACGACGAGTTGAATCCAACACGATTCTTTCTCCTTAAATTATCGCTGTTATTGAAATTGAATATTTGCATAAGTAATACCTGTAAGTATATGGTACACTGGCCCAGTTTTTCCAAGATGTAAGAATCATCGATTTCTTCGTACCATATAAATTCATATTTATGCCATGTAAAGCGCGCTTGTTTCGCAATATTGCGCTTCGAGAGAAAGTATCAGGCTTGGTTGACTCGATTGGATCGAATAGCCGTCCTGTCATATTAAAAACATAGACCTCGTACACTACGATACAGATATTTGTGGATAGTTTAAGGTGGCTCGCGTTGTATAAAAGTACAATAGTTTCATTTCGTTGAGTTATCTTATATATAGTACCGTAACTATTCATATATCGATAAACTTGATTTATTTTTACACGTACCATCACCTCCGCAATTTTTTCTATTTCTAAAAAAAAAAAAAAACAAATAAATAGAAAAATATTCTGTAACCTAAATTGCAGCTATCGTTGATAGAACGAGAATCAAACGATACCATATATAGGATAGAATAAAACATTCCAAATATTCAATAAATATCCGAATAATAAATATCAGCTTACAAAGGGTGCTTTATCGGTGTCTAAGGGTAAAATAACGCAATTGTAGAAAAATTAAAACCAAAATAAAAACAATCCAACTTTCTGATAATAAACCTGACTAACAATTGTTAATTCCTTAATCACACAAGATTGAACTTCGTGAAATATTTTCCATCGGTGGAATCTCGGTCGAATTCCAATTTTCGGTGATTCGTGTCCCTTGTCATTGCCCGTTGCGTTAATTTGGCCGGAGGGTACCTTTTCGTTCAGCCGTTCTCGCCTGCATATTCCGTCATTGTGCATCAGCTTCGACACGACAATTCATTTACCAGTATACTCTACTCGTTTCGTCCTCGACACGCGTCGATGAAGCGACGCGCTAGGTGGAGCAGGGTATTACGACGCCGTATCGTTTTCGTGCGTCACGACTTTCGTTTTTTTCCCAAGAGAAACGCGTTACGGGAACCAGAACGTTGTTTTCAATCGGAATCTATCGTTAGTTGCAACCGAGCAGTAAATTCGTGGATGTTAATCATTTTAACGCGAACAGACGCGAACTTTTTGGCAGACAGCTGAAATTTTCTCGCATTTCGTTGAATTTCGATGGAATCGTCGAGAGTTTCTTTCTTGACCTACGTGGATGTCTAGGTGCGGGTAATTATTCTGCAAGAATTGTACCATGGTGTAGGTGAAAATAGCGGTAATTATCGGTGATTAGAGGCTGTAAAGAAAATTTCGACACTGCAACTTTTCTTGTTCGGCACGTTTTAGGTTTCTTCGATCGCCGCTCAAGCTACAGCCCTTCGTGGTTAAAGAAACGAGCAGATTGTACGAGAGTCCGAAGTCTAAGGCGCAATTGCGGGTATACAGTTAGCGGTGATTAGAGTCCACAAGATTCCTTTTACTCTTGCACTCTCCCGTATTTCTACTCCGTTTCAATTGCAACAAGAAACTTGCATCCTTTACGCTTCAAAAAATAAATTGCCGTACTTTTAACTGCTCGAACGTGGTTTTCTCGCAACGGAGAAAACGAATTGTTCGCACCATTAAACAATGGAATCTACTGATAACCTTACAAAAGCGTCAAATAATGTACAATATATCTATAACAAAGGGAAGTTGCACAAAAGCATCGGGTCAAATGATGCATGAAGGATAATTGGAGGTTCTAGATGATTCAGACTGACGGAAGGTACTACCTACCTACCAAAAGGAATTTTGATCGCGATGTTCGCGTTCGCGAAACTTCGTTGCTTCGTTAGATCTAGCGAAACGGCGTGACAACACTTCTGTAAGTGCAAATGACACGGTATATGCTAACGATGAAAAAGGGACAGAACTGCGAGAGAGGTGATGGTGTGTGTGTGTGTGTGTGTGTGCGTTACGTCAAAGGCCGATCGCGAAACGCTCCGCCTGTTGAGCAAACGAGGAAAAGACGCGTGCCGACACTGCAGACCCTTGGCTGCCAAGCTGTCAGCGTTTTCCATCCAAGTATCCGTAATTATAGAGGGTGACGAGGTGAGACGACGTCGTGACCGCTTTTATAATCAGCCGCCGGCCACGCAAACACCCACAAAATTTCCGGCGTGGCGACGTCGGGCGTCGATCGCCCTGCCTCGATGTAATTGGAGCAGAAAAACGGGTATCGCGCGTGACGAGGGAATAAAATTCAATTTGTTCGATATCCTTTTTGATTAGCGAATGACTAAACGTAGACCGGGGCAAGTGGATGATGGCCGATTACCGCGTTATTGAAAGATAGCTTTTGTAGAAGTAAATGGGCTAGGTATCGGGGTTAATTGACGGGACGGTCGAACATTTACGGCGCTTGATTCGTAAGCTGAAACGCCGTGTCGTTCCGTGAACAACCGGTCGTGCCTGTTTTACGACGATGGATTCTCTTGTTTAGATTACAATGTTTGGTTCAAGGAGGGTGATTAGCTATCGCTGATAGCAATTATGTTGGAAATTTTTGTTGGATATATTTGAGCTAATGACAGGGTCAATATCGTTCTTCGATCGTTAGAAGGAACGATTTCTAAGGGAGCCTTATCGGACCGTCGATAATATTGTCGATATTTCAAACTTCTCGACATTATTGTTTAATGTCGACAATATCGTGTTGACAATATATATCGATCCTTTTAGTTGAGCACTTTCAAATATTAACGATATCGTATATCGATGGTCCGAGGTCATCCTAAGAATAGATTTTAGGAAGAAACAACGACACGATTACGAGTTGTATTAATGCTGCGTCCACGCTAGCGTTCATGAACATAAAAGACTCTTGAGTCAGAAGACGATACATTGACGGGCCTGTCGTGGACCAGAATTTTCATAACTATTTGTATTGTGCTTGCGAGCAGCATGCGAACAGCTCACGAACTGTTCACGGGCACTTCGTACAACTAATTTAAACACTTTGTATAACTAACCTAATCACTGCCAAGCTTAGACTACCGATTATAAGAACTGACTCCGTAATAAAAATTGACTCGGGGAATCTGATAAATCGTAACGAATTTCATTTCCGAATAGATCAATGCGGAGATATCAACGCGAGGTGCCAGTTAGCCTTTATTATTACGATCCGTGAATTGAGAATAATTATGATTATCGAACGCGCCTCGTTCGTTATTTTGCCGACGTAAATCAGACCGGTACCAATCTGGAGCGATTTCATCGTTGAAACGCTCCAATTGTCCTTATTTTGTCTTTACGTTACCGCGAATTCCACGTCTTTCACTGCAAAGAACATTTATTGTAGCTGTTTAGCGTACTCGAAACTCGTGGTGAAACAAAAGGGTCGTCGCTGTCAAACAAAGCTTTCGTTATTGTGCCCCTAGCGAGAACAATGGGCGGTCGTTGGCTCTGAAATTTTCGGAACACTAGAATCGTGTCGGTGTTTCGCGAACGGGGCGATATTGCGGTTCGAAGGCGCGCGTTCGAGACACCGAATTAATTACGGATTGCCGTGTTTCGTTTCCATCAGGAAGCACACGGAATTCCCGCGTGGAACCCGATGTTTCAATAAAGCGGCATCAGGCGCAGGAGGAGAGCTACGAGCCGTCGAATATATGACTGTCATTTTTACGAGCCCCGCAACCTTTCATTTGCATGGTACGCGTCGCAGTATCGTCGAATAGGGGCAGTCATCGTAATCGAGCGATCCACGGGGCGCAAATATTAGTCGCATTATTCAAAACGCTTCGCGAGCATATGGTACTTCTGCGTGAGCTCCTCGTCCTTCTCGTTGCGTTGCTATCTCGTTGGTACGAACACGCTTCTACGAACAATACAAACGCGTGCGAGTTTACGTGAGTAATAGGCCGACTTTCATAACCCGGCCTATTTTTTTAAATAGCGAGATACCGAAAAACGAGCGCAGATTAGAAATCCTCGTCCCACGTTGAACGTGGAATATTAAAATGCGCGCGACAGCCAAATTTTTTTTTTTCTAACAGTCGTTTCAAGTATCGAAATCGCTAAGCCGAGACCTATCGTCGATTCGACGATCTGTACAAGTATAATCACTGATTTTTGCGAATCTAAAATGCGTGACAAAGGTACGGTTGGCGGAGGAGAATTACGATGAGATTGTAAGATAGGTGGAGAATCAAGGTTCTTATATTTTGAGTAGCGAAATGAGTAATTTGAAATTTGTTGAGGCACACGAGGATCAAGATAATCTACAAACTTGCTATACCGATTCCACCGATTATACTAAGATTTCGATCAAATAATGACAAACAACGGGCAGCATCGCTTTGTCCATAATTCGCACTTTGGCCATAAGCTTTCGTCTTTGAAGATCAAAGCGTCTGATATGGAGTATTCAACGAGCAATCTTGGCACGCTAGGCAGTCGGTGCAGATGGTGAAATTCCAAGGCAACGAGGTATCAATCATCGAGATCATTGGATCCCATGGCGCGCGAGAGAAACAGGCCACCGACATTCCCTCCAGACGCAAAGACGAGAGGGGGAGTCGCGTGAGGCGGCGCGTGCACGCCGCTCGTTTCTCCGCCGGGAAATTCCGTATCGTCGGGGCTCTCTAGACTCTAGGCTACTGACGCGGGTCCGACATCTCGTGTAATTCGCACAGCCATATTTCACCAGGCTGGATCCTTCGTGTACGTAGTGGCATGCCTCTTAGACCCTCGACGATTTCAATAAATTATCAAAACAACGTCCGGCCGCCGCGTATTAGCGTGAGAAGATACAGATAGAAGCAACGTACGAGCCAAAGAAGAACGAACGAGTTTAAAGCGGCAATTTGCTCGGTCTTCGTACCATCTGTCAAAAGATTACGATGTGTTATCGGCCCCACTCGGCCAATTACGCCCAGGGCCTAGCGATCAAACCCGAAATCCAAGCATTCGATTTTTCGATCCAAACTTTCTCCTCTAATTGTTCGACAAAGATTATACCGACCTTCCATCGCCAAGATCAACCTTCCTCTTGGATAGATCGACCCTGTTGCCACTCGAACAGGTTGCGCCTCGTTCGATGATTCCTGTTGGATCCGTCGCTTCCTCTGTGAATCGCGAACCGGGACCGTCGTCTCACAGCTGTTGCAACATTTGACGCATCGACGTGGAAATCTCTCGAACGTGCCTGGTTATCGATAAAATTGCTCGCTGTTGTGAACGACCACGCAAATCGTTCGATCCTCCGGATTAAGGAGCTTACTGTTTCGGTAAAATTACGGAACGTAGCGAAATTTAATGGTAAAATGTGGCGCTACGTTAAAATACAAATTTTTCATTCGCGTCGCAAAGATGAAACGACAGACACTCTGTGTTATTTAAATTTAGCATCTGCAGGCTGGTGGCGTGATTAAGTTGAACCGGAACGTTATACCTTATATTCCCTATCGCAACGTTAGACACTTTCGACGAAGAAAATTCAATTCCATTAAAGGGTAAAAGAAAACGTCGGGGAAAACACGATGCTCGTAAATTATGCAACCGCGACAGAAGCCGCCGCGGGTCTTCTATTCCGGGTTAGCACTCGTCCGTTACGGCAACTAAAAGCGAACACAGGCTTTGTCCTAGTACGACGAATATATTTATCCGGGCCCGCGGATAGAGGTCAAACTTGAATTCACCTGAATCCAAGGGTTGTAATTCAAACGTCCGCAGGCGCCTTCATCTCCAAGCCGCCGCCTTTTCAAAGTTTCCTGGAGATCGTGGTGCAGAAGCGGAGTTCTGCTTGGGCTGGCTAGCCACGGCGAGCATTCAGAAACAAATTCTACGCCGCGCGTGCCTTTGCATTCGCATTGCCACGCCGTCGTGGCCGTGTTTAACCGCGAAGCTCGTTTCGAATCTAGAGAATGAAATTTTTAACGACTTCTAGAACGGCCGACATTCACGTTGGCGTAATCGCCCCCTTTAAATTGTAACGAACTGCTTTTAACGATGTGCGAGCTGAACAGTACCCTGCATGATTCAACAAACGTTTCCTATGTTTTTAACATTCGTTTATTCAGCCCTTTTTCGTTATTACTTTTATATCCGCGCAAAGAGACGTAAAGAAACAAAAAGAAGTAAAAGTAGCGTAATTTCACTTGTACGCTGGTTTATTAAACCGTCGCCGCTTGACTTTTACAACTTAGTCCGTTTGTATTTTGAAATTTCGGTGCGTTAACAAAATTTCGCCTACTTTTACAAAATTATAGTCACAAACTATTCAACGCGGCAGCCACGTAACCTTACTCCGAATAGCTGTACAGACGCTGTAGAATTTCAATTGGACAACTAGCAGAACATTCGTGCATATAGTATCGCATCTTTTACTTTACTTAGAATTCTACCACACCGTCGTATCAACATTTTTCTTTCGTCAGAGCGTTCTGCTTAAGAAAGTTTATGATTATTTTCAAGTAATTCCGTTTTCCATTTTGTTGAGAGTATAACGAGTTTCTCGACTGTTTCGACGTTTGGTTGAAATTTAAGAAGTTACGCCGAGGTGAAAGGTGCATAAGAAGTACCAAGAACGTTACAAAAGAAAACAACAATGGCCAGACATAACCAAAGGAGTTAATGAGCAGTCAGCGTGGTCTTTCTATAATTACTCTTTCGGGTCGCTGCGATGAGTGATCTAAACAAGGACAAAGAACCGCAGGAGGTAGAACGTCGCTCAACGGGGGGCCTCTGATCGTTTCGAGTCCGCTGCCTTCCAATAGAAATATATTTCACAGTCATCGATGGTTAACCGTCTTTAGCCGGCTGTCGAACCGTCCTCCGTCATCTCACAGCGATTCTCCTCATAATTAAGACGATGAACCGCAAAAAGGTTTTAATTATTCTCGGGTAATAGATTCGATCTTGAAGCCAATTCTAGTTGATGGATCTCGATTTTCTATGAATTATCCAGCGATCCTTTGGCTACTCGTGAATAGTTTAGCCAAAGGCAAAATTAACGATGATCGCGACCGTATTGTCGTTAGTCTACACCACATATCTATCAATCAGTATCTAAGGTTGTAAAATCTTCTGGAACAACGATTCTATTTGAAATTTTTCTCTAGAATGTTCTGTTCTGTTCTGTAGTGTGTCTAGTCTAAGATTTTTTTTAAATTAATCTCAAATACAAGGTCCGACCGAGTGGCACGTAAAAGCGGGCACGACGCGTCCAATTCCTTGCAGGAATTATGGCCGATTACCGACTGGGTATGAGCAAATAATCGATAGAATGTTATTCTAGATGGGAAAATAAGCGAAGAACGTAAAATACGATTTTTCCGCGTAAGGCTTCGTTAACAAGAAAATAGAATTCGAACGCGTATGATAAATTTTCAAATATAAAAAGAAAAAAAAAAAAACAAAGCGCCCTGCGACGAAATTTTATTCTACATTTTCGACTTATTTTCACACGTAGAATGACTTTCCATCGATTACGTAGTCCTGTAGAATAATAAAATATTACTCTGTATTATTTTCTTATTTCTCCACGATCACGTCGTGCACCCTTTTACATGTTATTAGGTTGAACCTTGTATAGGCAAAATCTCTAGGAACCTTTTTGAAACTTACAAAATTACAGAAGATTCCAGCAACTTGCTGAATATCATGGTAATAGCTAATTACATTTTAAATTAAAAATTCATTTCCGAATTACTTCTATGCGAATGACACGTTAACTTCGTTCATCCTCTTTGCTTCCGTTTCGGTCGAACGGAACCATGCCCATATCTGCGCGAATGTAGTAATAAGTCTAAAAGGTCCTGATGTGTTATATCTATAGTTATAGTATTTCGATATCAGGTCCGTTCCGCAAATGAATGTCGAGTTATTAAATTGGTCGGAAGTGCGTTGGCGAGAAATGAAATTTTCCGAAAGAATTCATGGAAATAGTCGAGTGGTCGATCATTACCGAAGAAAAAAAGCACGTGGGGAAAAAAGGAGAAATACCTGACGATCGCGGATAAAGATATTCGTGTCGATGTACAGCGTTCTTTGACTCTTGAAAATTTTCGATGGAATTAAGAATTTCTTGAGTGGCTTGCGAACTCGGTTGAAAACTTACGAAACGTTTCGAGGATACGGAACTTTCCGAGCTTCCAAATATCTCAATCTGTTCAACCTCGAAACGATCGTCGAAGCAATTCGAAATTTCACAAAGTGCCAGGAAGAGCCGCGAAATATCCTGTTAAGCGTTTATGAATGCCTAAGATTCCCGATACTTTGCCACGAAAGTTTTCCATCAATTTTGATCAACTTGGAGCAAGAGGTCTAAAATATCCAAGAACTTGAAAAACCTTATAATTTCCTTGCTTCCTTCTCTCTCCTCTCAATCTGTCTTCTTTGATATTATACCGGATATTACAGGAAAAGTATCTAAACCTATGTGAAAGAAGAAGCATTGAATATCTTTAAAAACCTGAAAATCTTTGTCTTTTATTGAAAAAATTGAATCTAGGATCGCCTTTTTAATTACTCTTGATGAATATCATAATCTCATAGATTTAGAATCTTTTTCGTAGCATTTTCTACAATCTTTCGCGATAGACATTTCAAGTCATATTGGTTAATCTAAGAATTGCAATTTTTATGTCTGTATCTTACTTTTGTTTCGACAACGATAGTTTTATATCTTCCTCGAAGCATAATAAATGTTATATAAACAAGAGAAAAAGCACGATGGAATTAAGGATGGAATTAATCTCTCCGAGAAAATCAGATTCTTAAGATTTTCTTCAAACTTTATCTCTAATTTTATTCCCAATGTACGCGTAATTAAAATTTAGGGAAGCGGTCGAAATGGAAGAGGACCGAAGTCGAGATATCGAGCCTTAGAGTTTCCATATTTAACACTTAATTCCTATATCAAGCCATCGGCCAGACGACGCTTCCAACACTTTTTTATAGCCAAAATTTTCCTAGAAATATTTCAAAAACCTAATATATATGACGCGCAACTGTGTCACGACTCTTATATTGAAACACGGCCAGGCTCAGCGGTACCGCTTTTCAAGATAAAGAAGTACAAATTATGCAATTCGATCAAGTTCCGGATGAATGTGAAGCATACGTATGCACAGATATAGGCGTAAAGGGCGGGGCTAGCGTGTTTTTTTTTCAAAAAGTTTTTTCAAAAAGTTCTTTCCTCTACCGCATATGCGAGACGTGCACTCTCTCTCTCTCTCTCTCGCGCGCGTCTTCGCGCGTTATGTTTTTGCGAGCGATTGTACTGGGAGAAATATCTTAAAAACGAAGTAAGACTGGGTATATTTTGCACGAACGTCTTCAGTAGGTTCTCTTCGTGGCTCGCGTGCCTGTTCTCAAATGGAACGAGTATCGTGGTGCTCGAGGGTATTGGTCGATCTCATTTCAACAGCTTTAAATGAATCACGACGTTTTAACGAGGTCTCGATCGTATCGGAAGCCGTGTTTAACGTGCCCTCGTGGGCGAGCTTATTTCTAAGCGGGAACTTTATTCATAAACCGGAAGCTATAATCGCAAAAGTTAAAAGACCGTTAGCATTTTTAACGCGAGAAATATTGGCAGGTTCGATGGTCCCTGGCACGCATCGCGTCCATGGATGCATAAAAGCGAAAAGAAACGAGACGCAGTGCCGTCGAAACTGCTCTAATTATTACTTATTGCCGACCGAAGTAATTGCACGGCGAAACGAACACATAAAAATGAAATAAAAGGAGAAGTACTTTACAGCTCTTTCGAAAATACCATCAACTCGGACACGAATGTTTAGTCGTTTTTTTACGAGGAATTACTGGCAAACTGTAAGTTTTTACCTTTGTCCGTTCAAGCTTCATTTAGTTCTCGCACGAAACCACGAAATTAACTTGAATGAAAATGCTTAAGGCTATATATTGGAGAGTGATATACATTTAAAAAATTTCTGTGTCGAGTATAAGGGAGATACTTGAATAACTGACACATTTGCATATTTTATTTGAAAGTTAGTTGCAAGAATTGTTAAGAATAATGGAGTAAAATTCTAGTTTATTAATGCTGCACTATTGTATACATTACGGTAAACAGATTTTAAATATCCTGCATTAGTGTTACCGTTTTCAACAGTTGAAAAGTTCAATGGAATTTGCAGCAGGCAGGGGCGAGATTCGAATTACGCGGTTTGTATAGCACCGGCGGAAATTCTCCGTTTCTATTGCTTTTTCGTTCGCCAGAGGGGAATTAGTAACTCGTATGGTTCGCAGCGGCCGTTTAATAATTCCTCAAGTTCGTGCAAGTTTGACGATGTTTATAGAATTTTTAATACGTCGCGTTACCAAATAGCCTATGAACTCCGAAAATCCAAATAACCAACCGGCATGTAATAACACAGCCGTATTTTTCAGTGCGCAACAATCCTGTAATTAACGACTGTAAAACCGAAATAATACGAAGCCAAATTAACATGGAACCGACGAATCTGGATATCAGCGATACGGAAACTTTTTGTCTGTTTCAACGTCCAACTACGTTCATCAGCGAAATGTTGCTCATTAGTCGCGTATCGATAACTACAAAGAAATTAAACATAATTTTCACTCTTCAAAATTCGAATCAGAGCTTCTACGGTACAATTAAAGTCTACCTTGAGAAAGAGTGATTGCAATAAAAGCAATTATCGAGCGCCTATAAATTTCCAAACTTCTCATCCAGTGGCTTGATCAAAATTAATCCAATGTTCAAACGCTCGACGCTGAAACTTCAATACGATCAACTTCAACAAACAACCCTCGTTCTCCTCTCTTCCAGATAATGACTTTTAAAAATACAATTCGACGGATACCGCAGAGTCAAAGTGTGTATGTACCGTGATTATAACGATTTAACGAAACAACGCGACGAAACAATGCAGCTCGTTGAATCCGATTTCATTTCGAAATGGCCGCGAGGGGGATCCGCTGATATCCGTGGAAATGAACGGGGTAGAAAAAAAATACGCGCCAAACCGCATTAGACACCGTGTCCTGTGATTAATAATGGAGTGTCGAGGCTGGCGGCGGGACTCGTCGTTTCTCATTAGCAATAACCCCATCTGACTAGCGAGAAGCATAATGATAACGATTTGACGGCTATACCATTAATAGAATATTTGATCACGCGCGTACACACCATCGCCTCTCTTCCCGTCTTTCTCTCTTTCTCTCTCTCTCTCTCTCTCTCTCACTCACTCACGCGAGCTCTTCCTCTCATCCTCACGCACAGACTGGCAGAAATAGAGGTGAATTTACTGCCGCTTGTTAGAGACACCCGTTAGAGGGGAGAGATTAATGCGAGCAATTGCAGGCTTGTGTTAATTGATACAGCCTAATCACCATCAGACGCAGCAGCGATAGTCATGCGAACTATAGCGGACTATAATAATACGGGGGCTGCTTGATAATGCTTCGTTCGCTAGTGACTCGATGTTCAATTATTCGTTTACCATCGGATTAGCAGATTTCGTGAACGCTGTTGCACGAGTAAGCCGAGCTTATTGAAGCTTTCACGCATATCGTACCGATGTACATGTTGCAAGTACTACGCTGCAAATGGCCGTTACTCGTTGAAGTTTAGGATATTGTTTTAACGAGATACCCATATACATATTTGGTCCTATTCCTTTCAATTGGAAAACGACATTTTGCAACGATCCTCTATGCAGATTATCAGCCAATATCGTTAAACCGTGTACCCAATTGTTTGTGGTCACCCATTAATCGAGCTTCTAACAACAATTATCCCTTAAACTGTAAAGTAAAAGAAGAAAAAAGAAAAGAATAAAATAACCACGTTTACAGTTTGAGGATATTGTAAAAACGTTTACAATCCAGGGGTTAAATCTCAAGATTCCTAATAAATGCTAGAGCAATTAATAAATTGGCAAATTTGCAGAATTTAGTAGCAGCAAGAAGTTCCGTTACTTCTGTACTTTCGCTGCAATAAGCTTTGACTGCCTTTCATCCATGGCAAGGGAGATACATCGCGAAGTAACCCGAAAAACGTCGGTTTCAAGGAAAGAGAATGGTCGACGAGCTAACCTGCGGGACGCACGCATTAAGATGCGAGATACAAAGTACGGAAACGTAACGAGATTCGAATCTACCTGTTTCTATCCATAGAAATCACATACGCGATATATATCATAATGTCGAGCGAAATGGCGCCCACATTCCTTTTGTGTGGTCGCGAGACTCTAATCTCGATTAATATACAGATAAAGCGCAATTTGTCCGTCAGTGTGCCTTTAAACCGGCGCTACATTAACAAAGGACCAGGTAATCAAAGTTCCTTTCGGTCTGTTACCGTTCCTGGGGCCCAGGATCTGAGCGCAGAACTTATCGCTTTGAACACGCTCATTGTCGAACGGTGACTGGACATAATCGAGGAGAAAGTCAGCGGGTGATCGACGCGACTCAATGTGTCCGCTGTGCAAGAGCACACGTACATTTACGTATCTTTTCATTAATCTCCGCCAACATTGTTGCCGAAGAGAGGTCAATAACGATGTTTTGAGCGGAATGTCTAATTGTTACCGCGCAACCTTTCGTTACCATGTCGTTTCTTCTTTCTGACCATTCGAATCGGTACATCCCATTCGAACAGCAACGATTACTGTTATTATAACCGATGATTCGATTCTGAAAGAGGTACTATTTATTGCCTAAAAAGGGGGCTCGAGCTACGAATACTTTTTTTTTTACCTATTTAAGGTTTAAATTGCCGAGATCGACATCGTCTTGATTAAAAGGTGGCGAGAACGGTGTGTCACGAACGTTTGTGCTAATTTATTGTTCTCTAAAGTTATTTCGTAAAGAAATATGCGCGCGAGAACTGAATTAATCATGTGGGCTCATTTTAAAATTGTAGATAGCATCGTTAATGTTGTAACATTTTATGCCGCTCACCTTAGTTAAAATGTTTTATCTCGCATTCTTCCATTTTTCAAGATACGTTGAAATGTTTTTTTCTATCTTTTAAATAAGGTTATATTATACAGACTGTTACGAAGAAATCGCTGAATATTTTAGATTAAACGAAAGAAAAGGCAAAGATGACGCAAGAAATAATGAAATTTCGGTTCCTTTCGGTTTCGAAGTTACATAATATATATTTTAACTAAGGAGAACGGTACAGTAATAGCAGGAAATTCTTAATAAATAGCCGCGATAATCAATCGAGGCATTGTATATCGAATCTTTGATCGAGAATTAAGCTTATACTCGTATTTCCCTCTCACACACGACATTCCCCAACGAAAGTGTTCGATATGTGTTAAAGACATTCGTTTCCATGATAGCGTTATTTGAGCGTAGAATTTGCTAGTTCACGAATATATCGCAGTAAACACGTACTCAATTCCAGAAGTTTCGAGATCACATATTGTCGCAGTGCGATGTACGTCATCGGCAAATGCAGTTCTTAATGACGCGCGATATCGTAATACTACGTTCCAACCGCTGCGTAATCGAAAGTGTACATTGTACGATTCTCAATAGACCGAAACACGCTTTTGAACAACGTTGACCCGATTACGTTCGCTCGTGTTCGCACGCGAGAAGGCTCATGCCGAAATTCTTAAACGAGCGTGCAAGAGACTCGTGATTTCAAGCCTTGCAACCCCTTTAGGAACAAATTTTATTATTACAGCCAGAATGTAATAAAAACATGTTCATGAATGTCGATGGATACACGTAATATTTTTAGAATATATTGTGAAATATCTGGAAAAGCTTTTCATATTTTTCGGAATCATAAGGCAAAAAATTAAACGTGCGATAAAAAGACGGAGACAGATGCAAATTATTTAACACGTTGTTTCGTAGTTTATCGCGAAAGCGATAAAAAAATCATCTAAAACGCGTCTGTCTTTTGTGCCCCCGTTCCGTGATCACGGATACGACGAGAAATGGGATATACTTGGAGCAACTAATTTCAACGAATATAAAGTGGTTCTTTCGCCGAGTAGCTTATGCTGTTATAAAGAATAAAATATGAAGACGGAGTGAAACGCGCAGATGGTGGATGAGAAACTTTTTTAATGATAGGAACCGTGCCGCGGGTTTGGTCTTTCAATTACGAAAGAGTTAAAAATTAAAAACAGCAACGGGCCACATCGGTTTCCTTAATATAATAAACGCCATCGAACTTCCGAGTACACTTTATACAAAACATCGGAACCTTTACCGTAGGAAAGGACTGATCGAACCACGTTTTTCCAGTCGATTGAAGGAAAAATTGAATTTCTTTCGAACGAAATGAATTCTTTTCTAACGAAAATTTTTACAACGTGGTTTCCGAAAAACTTGTTGTTTTCGAAGATTACGTCCCAAAGAAATCAACCAGATGTCAACTGCGGTATAAATACACGATCCGGGAACAAACAAACTGGTTTGGTTTGGAAATAAAAAAAAAAGTTGGGATCAATAATGAACAATGATTGAATAACGATTCCGCGTTACAACGTAAGCACGAGCGAAGAAATTCGTGGCTGCGCCTTTACGATCGCTAATGAGTCTCAAATAAATAATTAACGGCGGCGTTTGCGCATTATAGATAGGCGTATCGGGACATCGACGTTTTAATTTTTAACTTGCTTCTCGCTTCTCATTACCGGAAAATTGACACTGACGACGTCCTTAATTATCCTTCGACCTTTTAATTACCGACACATCTGCGAAATGGCGAAGCTTTCGATCCAGCGACCAAGCTAGCACTTCGCAGCAAGCATTTCCAACTCCCATCCGTAACGATTCATTTTCGGTTAATAATTTGTTAGTTCCAACGGTAGCCGAATAAAGTAGGATTATCGATGAGACAGATTGACATTGATCGACAAATACTTTCTTCGTACTCGGCTCTAAACATGTGATTTTTCAAACCCGAAAGAGAGAGAGAGAGAGAGAGAGACATAGAACTGTTTAATTTTAGATAATATCGATCAAAATAGGATTACTGCGAACGGTACGATATTCCAATTTCTAAACTTGGTATAACATTCGACGGTGTTTAGTAATTGATCAGATATTGGAACATTTCCTATGATCGATAGCGAGTGATGGTAATGGGAAATGGGCTCGAAATTCATGACTGATGACACTTGAATTTACAACTAATCGATAGCCGATAAAGTGCAATAGACGATGAAAACATACGGATGATCGTAATGGATACGTAAAGAGTGATCTTGGACGATGAAGACGATACATCGAATTCACTTTAAAAACGTTAATATAGAATGTGTAAGAATAAGTTACAAGTTATTTATTTATTTAATAGTAATTTAATAATAATATTTATTATTTATTAAAACAAGTTACAGAGAGAGAGAGAGAGACATCGCTTATCATCGATCGCGTAATCTCTTCTCGTCAAAGAAATACGGAAGAAACAAAGAAGAGGTAGAAAAGGAGAGGGGAGAAAATGAGAAGAAAGATAGTCACAATAGATTCAGACGCATCGAAATCGAAACAGACACGTGACGATGTATCGGAGTCCGACGTAATCGGCAATCGATGACAGAAATGGGAGAGGCTGTCGGAGGGACGCGATGTCAGGGTGTAAAATCGTGGAGGCTGGGTGGAAGGGTGCGTCAAGTGGAGAGCTGAGATTACAAGGCAATAGCGCGACGTGCAATCACGAGGACACACGTGAAGGATCGACATCGTGCCACGCAGCCGGTTCTCCTTCATTCGGCTCTCTCTATAATAATTAGACGCTGTCTGACTGAATCGCCTGTCCGCCTAGCTAGGCTCTGACATGCCTCTAGCGTCCTTTGCCCTCAAACAATATGTACATATGCGCGGCCGTTACAAGCTCCTGAGCCCTCTCTTCCTGAAACGTATGGATGCGACGATCGGCCCGCGATTTCCTCGATCAACGTTATAATCAATGGGGACTGCGGGAAAGGATTGATAGGTACGTGTAAACGGACTACGATTCGCCACGATTCTTTCAGCGGCGTAGGCGAGCTTTGGTAGTCTGACGACTTTTTTTCCTCGCTTGCTCCGACGTTAAATCTGCCCGAGGGATCGATTTTGTTTTGACAAAGGTCTCGCGACAAAGAGCAGGGTCGGACGATTTTCCTCTTAAAGAATTTTCCTCGTTGTAAACATTGCTCCTATTATCATTACAAAGAGCATGAGTTTCCTTGGGTACAAGGAAAAGATAAATACAGTATATAAATACCTGTGCTATGCAAAGAGAAGATGTTGCTATTGTGAACAAAATAAATGCTGTCGTCGCGTTGGTCTAGATTTCGTAGCCGAAACGGTAGGTATTAATTTATTATTTTCTCGACTTACGATATTACTAACAAGACAGAGCCAGTCGTAGCAGTTTATCTGGTTGTTCGATCTTATCGACAATGAAACGTCATAATTCATTATAC
Organism: Bombus waltoni; assembly: GCA_014737395.1. Lineage (NCBI taxonomy): Eukaryota > Metazoa > Arthropoda > Insecta > Hymenoptera > Apidae > Bombus > Bombus waltoni. Next base: position 3,641,829 of record JACXII010000003.1, read on the forward strand.
TTGGTACATTGGATTTTATTCCAGGTCAGTTTGATTGAAGACTAATGGCCACTCGACGCGGCCGGACAAGAATATAGATAACCACTTTGTCATCTTCGAAATAGGCTAAGCTGTCACGGGCAACGTGCCGTCGCGAAATCTGTATACATACTGCGATTCCAACCGATGGGATGGTGTGTCCATGTGAACGCGTACGATATTTCATCGAATGACAGTACACGTAGAACTTTATCGTGTATATAATTCTTCGATCGTGAGAGCGCCGCCTGTCACCGAGTTCTCTGCACGGTTTTCCTCTGTCATCCGTCTCCGGGATGAAATAATTATAAGGAAGAAGGCAAGAAATTATTCAAGGGATTTCAGTGTCTCGCGCGCAACTTCCCGATATTGCTGTCTCCAATCTAATTATTAGGGGATCTAATTTGTTCTCCATGGTAATCTTGATACGTAATTGGTTCTTCCGCCAGAGAGAACTTTTCGTCAAACTCTCGAACGTTTTTGCGAAATTAAACAAATTCCAGGGAAACCGGCTGATTTAATAAAGTACAGCGGCTGAGCACGATGGGAAGGAATCTCTCGAGTTTGTTTCGCTAAGTCGGTGTATCGAGTAGTTTATGCTTTCGCAGAAAGTTGAAACCGGCGGGCAACGACGGACAACAATGGAAATTTCTGGATCGTCCTCGTATCCAAGAATTATAAAGGAGGGCTGCAAGTAAAACACTTTACTGTCGGGCGGTGAAAGTGGAAGTTTTAAATGCGGTATGCTCTAGAATGGTAGCTTCCTAGTAATAAATGAATATTGAACTCGTATACCACTACGTCCAGAAAATACATACTTTATGAGACGTTTCCCTGTTCGTACGAAAGATGATTAAGACGAGTTTTAATAACCATCGCGCACAGCCACGAATGAGTTCGTTCATCCATGAATTACATACGAATCGCGAAACAAATACGATAGGGAAAGAAATGATAGAAAACATTCTAGCGAGAAGATAGAAAATGAGAAAGTAAGATGGCAACGCAGCAGAGATTGTTTGGTCGCTTTGGTTGGCCATCAATTTTTCTTTTGCTCCTTTTTCGTTGAGAGTTGCGTCGGTTCAGCGTTTCGTAAGCGACAAAATTCGCGATCTCCGTTGCACATAAATTATCTCTGCAGCATCGGATGTAACGATAAAAGAAGACGATGCGATGATCACTCGACTTGCCAGGGTTCTGATCTCATAACTAAATTCTAGACGAAGGTACGGCTTAGGCGGCGCTAGATTGCGTGCCGCTCGCAGAATCCATTTGGGTAGTTCCAAATTTATGGTTTTGACCGAAGACGCTTTGGGCGAATCTCCACGAGAATCGTCTATTCCCAGGTCAAATCGTACACGTACACGAACAGGAACGTGCGAATGTTGGTCGAGTTCCTGGCGAAAAAAAATACGCTTCAGATTTATCACGATGGAACGAAGAATCGAAATTCCTCGTTCGATACCGCGATCCTCGTATACGTTTACGACCGTGCGTTTCGTCATAGAGTTCGCGGTATTGTAATCTCCAACTCCAATTTCTAGCTTCCACAGATTAAGTAGACGAATCTTATTACAAATATCCAGCAGCTACGATTGAACAAGCAATAAAATTCACGATCTCTTCGACCCGCAATCACGACAAAAGACGAAATAAAAAGATACGAAACAACTTTTGTTTCCGAAGAAACGAACCTTGAGTAAATACGAGGCTCCAACTTCAAACTTTCTCAATCGAACTTCTGCGTTTAACCTTTCTCCTCGTATAACCGCCCCTTCTTTTCTATTAATTAAACTAGTCGTGTAGGACGAACGAGAGGGATTATCGAGCGATTATATCGCCGCGGTGTTTTTAAAGAAACGTTAAAATAGCTGTTGCGGTAAAACAAGATGGCAAAGCGCGATTGTAGAGCTACGAGATAAGTTATCTACGCGTAACTGATCAAAAAACGTTTAAAGAGAGCGTTGTCATTGATCGCGCTCGAGCGTGGGCGAACGATGGAGTGGCAATTATCTTTAATCACGAGCAATTTCGCGACGAAAGAAAGCAGCGGCGAGCTTTCATGCCAGGGCATCGTTTAAGCGACGCATAACGCTTTCGGAGTGTAGCGAACCGGGACGAGAAGAAAAGCAGCCGATTGCTCCGAAAAGACTCGCTCCCAGCCGAATTTCCAATAAAGCCAATAACACGGCTTTATATAATCCGCGTAGCCTCCGGCGGTTTAATTGCGCTTTGATGGAGCATTCTTTGGCGGTGCGGTGAACCGGTCTTCTTCCGATGGAATCTCCTTAGGCCGACGCTTATTTATTGCGATTCGCCTCGCGTGCTTTTCGTCAGCGTTCGATCACGGGATAAACGTTGCTCCCTCTTAATGTAGCTAGAAATCACGGGCAGATTGAAATACAATCGATGTCAGCCTGATAAATGAAATAGAAACGATTCGATCGTTGGTTTAACCCCGTTCTACGCCCTATAGGAATAAAAGCAATTTTCGCGATGCTTTAACTTTCCGAAAGCCTCGCATCTTTAAAACTCGACTGAAATTGTTGTATCCAAAGAAAAATGAAAATATTTTTCTCTCGCAGTTTTCTCGTTTACCTTGGGCAAAAACGAAGAACGAGAGAAAGAGAGAGAGAGAGAGAGAGAGAACGATTCACACCGATATCGCTAATATTCTGTATTTTCCTCTCGTTCCTTTTTTCGTTCCCTCGCAAGCAAAAGCGTATTCATTGGTGAAATTTACGTTACACATTTTCCAAGCTGGGAATTGTTAATGCTGGGCAGGGAACAAAATACTGGCCCGATAGGAGGTTTTAGGAAGGTTTGTGGAAGACTACGGCGCCGAGGAAACTCGTATAATCTCAGAACTAACCACCCTTCCGATTCTTGACGTTGCTCCAGCCCCCGTTTCCTGCTTTCATTACGATCCTCTGCAGCTTTGGATCCTAATCGAACCCTCTCCTGTCCCTTATCCCATCCCTTTCGCTACCCTTACTCCTCCACTCCATCAGGAGTTTCCGAATGGCGGGCTAGATCAAAACGTTCCAACGTCGTGATTCAGAGAGGTCGACCGACTGCTCCTGGCCCGGAATCTCGAAGGACGTGCACGACAGTGAATTAGCGCAGCGAAATTCTCCGGTGATTCGATCAAACGGTTGATTAAAAGCGGAATTTGTTCGGCGTTTAACGTCGAAGCTCGGATCGACCAATTGTATGTAAATCCTGGTGTAAAAGCGGCGGCGAACGCGGCGGCGAACGCGGCGGCGGACGCGGCAGCGTGGCGCGCCAGTTCCCGCTCTACCGTTCTCGTTATTTTCGTTTCGTACCCTTCTCCACCTCTCCACGCTCATCCCTTACCCGCCTAACTCGTTGCTCGTGGCCCTTGAATATTTTATTCTCTCGGTCGAATTTCGCGAGGCTCGCGAAAAACATCGACGATCATTACCGTCGATAGCGCGTTCACTGAAAATTTCGCGCCGCGCAGAATTTTATTGCATTCCACCACCACTATCGTTCACTACTACCACAGATAGAGTACTTGCTCCTCCCTGTGTGTAACGTGATTATAGCTTTAAACAACGATCAAAGATAACCCTGTCCGATCGATAAAACTCATACATAAAATGCAGCTTTTGTAGCGCGGTGAAAAGAGCTGTGCGGGGTGAAGGAGGGAAAAAGAGCGGGAGGTAATCCCATCGCGATCCTCTTCGCTTTATTAAAATAGAGGCTACATATTGCCGGTGGAAAAAGTTCGAAATAAAAACTCTGGTTGTAGGTACACGTAAACGTAATGGAGCTGACCGAAAATCAGTCCGCCGCGTTGCCTCGTTGATTCTGTTTTCCCAATTTACCGATCAAATGGACCGTGTTAATCAAGCATCGAGACTCGACGATACGACGGAGCATCTTGAATTAAGCTCGGCTGATTTCAGGGTTAGCCATTGTTTCGTCAGCCGATGCTCGTCAACGCTCGTCTGAAACCTTCTCCTCCTCCTCCTCCTCCTCCTCCTCCTTCTTTGGATTGCCGATCCGTCGAACCATCGCAGGTACGACAAACCCAACGACGATCGCGATTCCGTCGTGTTTACCCCAATTTATATGCTAACCGTAAGCCGACTTGAATACCACGCAAAAACATCCCCTCGTTGTTCGCTTGTTAGGAAAGTCCTTTTCTTTGTTCGGCGGATCAATGTGTCCACGCCCACCCGATTAAGGGATTACTCGATCGATCGCGATAATTAAACCCCTATGTCAATCGCTCTCTTCCATTTATTTCTTTTTTGTTTCGTGCTTTTGATAGCGATACTTTATTCCGATATGGCGAGTATCGATTGCGAAAATGTGTTACTGACGCGCACGATTTAGGACGAACACTTCTCTTTGTTAAGTTATTTAACGAATAACCGAGCGTTGTTTTCGAAATCCTAACGATTTTTCACTATAAATTTTCCTCTTGTATACACGTTATGAACGTTAGCGTAAATCGTAGCAAGATAAAATCGAATGTTCGATGTATAAATCCTCGCTTCCGCCTTTAATAATATTTACGATTTTATGCAATCTTCCGCGTCGCTTTAACGACGTCGCGTCAAAGCAATCGCAGATCTGGGATTGCACGACGGCGATTGACGCGGCAGAAGCGTTAAGAATGCTCCGCAATTGGCGCAGAAATTGTTGGACGTCAGTCGCGGGAAGGATTTCCTTAGCGCGGCTTGGTAATTTCCCTAAGGCATCGACTGATCAAATACACGGTTCGATATTTCTGCGAAAGTCGGCGCGGATGTTGCATCGAAGGGAACAGAAACGATCTTTACGTCGAGCGCAGAACTTACAGATTTCATTGGTACGATTGCGCGTGTTGGATTTCGATTTTCAACGTGGAACTACATCGAGTTGTTCCAACCAAAGTTCACGTTCTTACTAAATCCTCTAATCCTCTTAAATCTGAATGCTCCAACTTTTAAATTTGTTTATTGCGTCGCTAAACGTTTTTCAACTTCTACGTTACGTACATCGTAGACAGAAGCGAGGAAATACTACCGAGATATAATAACTGTGAAACCGGAATATGCATTTATTATCGTAAGTATAAACAGACACGCGTAGCACATAGACGGCGGAATGAATTTCGTACTGGATCTCGTAGCAACACTTTCGCTTTAAACGAACACGACTTCGGACGCACCACTAAATCTCTTTGGCAATCACTGAAAGTGGAAAGAGAAAAATTGCGGCTGGCTTGGATTTCTGAGGTTAAGGTGGCGAGGTAATTGATTTCCGTTACTTTTACGTTCGAACAGCCGGTTTATTAACAACCCGTGAACATCCTACCGCCGCGTACGTGCGATAATACGAAGATTACAAAACTTGTATCGTTTTTCAATGAATTTATCGTGTTTTCTTACGAGAAGAATTCTCTAGGGAAATCGCCACTGTACGAGATGAAAAATCTTTCTTCTACCTGTAACCTCGTTCGATAAGAATCAACGAGAGCTGATCCTAATTAAAAAGTAACATGATTTATAAGAATCGCTTTAAAACAGCCGCTGATCGAAACAACGTTTAGCAACGATGTAAGCGAATATTCCATCGATTTTCGTAGAATCGACGTTTCCATTTGTCCAATCATCTCGATCACAGCCTGGCAACGACTCAGACGGCTTTAACCAGATTTCCAACTGAGGGAAGCTAGATGTAGGTGATCCCGTCAACCTCTGCACCGTCTCTGCCTCGTGTTTGCCCAGTGGTTTGACTTATCAAAGGATGATGGTGGATTTAGTTTATGCCAACGTAGAACGGGACGCGATCGCGCAAACGAAACGTCGCTTGATAGCTCGAACGTCGCGATACAATTTGTCGGATATTTAATGCACAATGGACCTCTGAAAAATGTAGCATGTCGACTGATCGATCGAGAAAGCGTGTCTCGAATGCAGAACAGACGAGCGAGGATCCGCCACTTTAATTTTTCATTCGCCTCGCCGTTCCGCCGTTCCATTATTTCCGTCCCGGTATGTTTATATTCTGAAAGGCAGCAGGTTAATAAAAATATACGACATTTCGGCTGACTAAAATGGCGATCGTCGTCGTCGTCGGTCAAGAGAAAAGGAGAACTTTGTAAATTAGTTTAAATAGCAAGTATTAGGATCGTCGGACTTGAAGTTGAAGAAGATGCGCGAGTAGACATAATGAAGACCGGTGCAAGTTGGACTTTAATGTTTGAAGATACGTTTTGCGCGTTACTTTGGCGTCTTCTTCCGCGTGCTGTTGTTTCTTCTCCTTAACTCCGTTTTACGAAACTTGCCTGACAGCTCGCAACTTATAATTATATTTTGTCCGCATCGAGTCATCCGATTTTCAACATTTTCTCGTTAACTGTTCACTCTCCTCGCCGAATTCACTCGTAAATTACCGGTCAGAATCGTTTTAGTTCGCCGAAGAAAATAACGTACCACGAGCGAACAACGAACATTTCGTGCATTAAAGTTCGCCGATTTTTCGCGTGATATTCGCCGCAAAAGGAAACTCCACTGGTCGTGTAAAATGGTTCACGAAACGATTGGAAAAACAACCGGTCGGTTGACCGAGCAAGAAGCGTAGCGCGATCAAGTTATTACCTAACTGGTAGCGGGTGTCCGCGAAACAGTTGATAAGCCGCGCGGCGCGCATACCGGCGAGCGATCGTTAATTTTTCATTGTACGCATCGCTACGGTTTCGTTTCGAACGGGTCGCTCTTCTTCTGTCACCCGTTTGATTAAAGTCTTCATATTTCACGAACCTGTTCCGACCGCGAGCATGTATACGACACTCGAGCGTACAGGCAAAGGGTGGGGCTCGCGCCCATTGCGCTCCACGTTCCATCGTTCAACGGAACGTAGGCTTCGCCCACGACCTAACAAATGGTGAAGAAGGGGTCCGAAACGACGAAAAAGGAGAGAAAGAAAGGCAGGGTCGAAGCTCGTCGGTATCAATGGTAATGGTTGTCCGAGCGGACTTATTTAGGAGTGCGTACGAAATTATGCACGAGCCCAGAGAAAAGGGAGGAGAGAATGGTAGAAAGAGAGAGAGGAAAGGAGGGAAATGGTTGATCCGACGGAGAAAAAGGAACAATAGAGGACGCTGCCGTGGCGGGCCACGATTTGACAGATGTCAAGACAAAGTGAGCCGAGAGCTTGGTTAGCCTGCAGCCAGGAAAGGGGTGCCCGATATCAGACCGTGTGTTACATTTAAATGATTGATGAACGCGCTCAATGAGAATCACAGCTGGGTCACACACATATCTTCCCGCGGTCGAGTGCCAGGACCACCGAGTCTAATCCATGGCCAGGCTTCGAAACGCGACATGATGTAGATGTCTCGCTACACGCGCCTTACTGATTATGCCCCGTGTTTCGATGAAATTCGGTCGACCGAAACCTCGATACGTTTCCAACGGATACGGTCCTTATTTCGAAATTCGAGTCATTTCTGGAAAAAGCGTAAAGAGAGGCAAGAACGTTGCTTCTTCGCGGTAACGGGATTGTTGGCGACAGGAAATCGTTCGCGAATGTTTCGATACGGCCAATTTCGTTCTTCGAATCAAGAATAAAAGTTCGAAATATACGAAACTACGAGGGACGTAATAAAAAACGAAACGATAACAACGACGACTAGTTGATGGTAGCCTGGCCCGAATCAGAATGGCCGCGAGATCATAGAGCAATTTGGTGTACTGTCGTGATGCATGATCGATCTGCAAGGACGATAAACATTGCTGAACCACGCAGCGAAATGACGTATACTCGCGTATTAATATCCGTGATGGAGGAAGGTGGCCAGCTGTGCAACCATGGGTGGTTCGTTCACGTAAATGACGCGACGCTCATTTGTCTTTGAGGATGGATTCACGATTCAAATAGAGACAACGCTTCTAATCAATCTCTTGGTAAAACGCGTGCGTGCCTATCTGTGATCGGGCGCGCGTAGGACGATGCACCCAGGGTAGACGTGTGTATCCTCGCATACTGACTCGTTCTCTTTCAGCCCCCTTCTTCCCGCTATGACCTGACACCTTTCGCCACGGTTCTACAATGGTCATTAAAACTAACCTGGAACGCGAATTCGCTTCTCCGCTATACCGTTTCTAACGGAATTTCATCGATTTTCGTATTAACTTGTTCGTCCGCGAATCGCTGAAACAGACGTTCCAAAAGAGAAAAAAGAAAAACGGCTTTCAACGAGATTGTACCGACAGAAAGGATCAATTTTAAACTTGACGCTATTTTATTTTCTTTCACTCTCGAAGGAAGCCCGCGTATATTCGACGTTATCAATATTATTTATCCAACGTATCTGCCATCGTTATTAGGTGTTATTTGGCGTGTGCACTCGTTGCATCACGATCGAGACAATGATCGTACCGACGGATGATTCGATCGGAACGCGCATCGGCAGCCGAAATCTCATTGGCCACCGGACCAATGCAATAATTTGCATTCGTACGTGGCGAGGGACAAGAAGCCGCATTATTAGCCAGGTAGGATGGAATTGGCATCGAAATCGAGGAGAACGATCCACCCAACGTGAGAAAAACAAACGGGAGAAACGAGAAGACGAGATGCTATAAGAAAGAAATTTTGGTGCGGTTCCTTTACTCGGGATGATTCTGTAATTAACTTTTTGTTGGTAGAGCCCTTTCCGTGTCTTCCCCTCTGTTCGTTTCTACAGGCAGAAAGCTTGTTTACTCGTATATGTCCACCAGAGAAAGACGTAGACTTGCCGTGGGCCCCCGATCGCGAGAAGAATAAAAGATTCTCAATGTTCTTCTTTCTGGAAGACGCCCCGTGCGTCCTTCTATCTTCGTTTCATGGTTCCTCTCGTTCGTTCGGTTCTTCCACCCTGCAGAATTAAACTTCTGACAAGTCGAGTGAAAAGTCTCATCGGCGTGTTCATCGAGAAACGGCTCAGGATTCTCTCAGGAGGAGAAAGTACGACGATGCGAACCGTCGGCCAATATCTCTGATAGAGTTTCAACGCGTTCGTAGAGCGCGCGAGCAAGAAGGCGTCCATTAGACCGCGGCAGCTTAATATAGATGTTCATTTGGATAATTGAAATCATTCCGTCTGAATTTCATGGGCTAGTGCCCACCTCGTTCCAGGTTGATCATAGTAATCGGTATCGCGTTCTCTGGAGCAAGATTGCGTCGTTCGGGGAACAATTGACTGTTGGATGGCCAAATGTGCATCACCGTCACGAATGTCGTTATCGTTATCGATAACGACTGATTTGCGGCGACACTGAAACAGCAACGGCACAACCGCTGTCGCGTCTCGTCGTGCGGGCCTCTTTCGAATCGTCAAGGCATGACAATCCGATTGTGTTATACGTAATGTCGCTTTGACTCTGCCAGCCTATAATAGAGCTTTGTGTTTTCGCATAACGAGCTCGACGTTTAAGAGTTCGCTCTTCCCTCTGCAGCGAACTACACTCGGTTTTGTCTCGCAAATCCCGATGCCGCGTCGACTCTCCGAATTAGAATCTATTAAGCGATCCCACGACAGCTTCACGATTAGTTACTTTGATTATTTTATCGTACGATAAAACTTCTTCTCACGCGTAAATAGCAATCCAATTCTCTTAACGCTACATCGTAAGATAAACGTTGTTGCGATGATTTATGATTTGTCGAATCTATTAGGCTGTCTCAAAAGTTTCTTTCGCTTTGTAAGGAAATAATGGAGCACCACATTCTCTGTTTTATATTATTTTTGTCGAATCGTGTATGATCGTGATAACAGAAATAGATGGATCATGCATGATTGAATAAAATAATTTTAAACGAAAAGAGGTTGTGCATGTATTATTTCCTTACAAAAGCAAAGAAACTTTCGGAACAACCTAATATTTGTAAAATTTACCTCTTGTTACTAGCCTCTTCGCTGTTACGAAAGAGAACGTATTGATATCGGTAACTTGTAAAATTTCATGAAAGATATTAGTATCGTAATAGAAGAAGATCCAGAAAACGAATAACAAGAGCCAAAACAAAAATAACTGAAGAATGCAACATCTCGCAATAATATTCCAAGCTCGGATTATTGCGATTAAAAGTCAAGACGATGATTGAATACGAACTGTTTAATCGATTATCTTCCATAATCGCAAGTATCGTTGCTGCCATCAAATTAATATGCTGCTATGACAGCAATTACGTTGCGTCACGTAGATCTCCTCTGGTGAATTTAGGAAAATGAGATTATACTGCTGTTTGGGAATGACGTATTGACGAAAGGATATATTCATCGATCGGCACCCGACCACTAGAACATAATTCTCGACGAGCCAGCAACGACTATTCGACCGAGAAGATTCGAATTAACCAACAGTGTTCCTTCGACGAAATAAATCCCTCCAATTCGTATCGCGTATTATCTCATTTTTGTTGGTGTTTCTAAATAACGCTATATCTCTGCCGTGCTTTACGTTTCCTTTTCTTGGAAAGAACAAATTTAAACTTTCAGCGAGCGTGCGATTCTTCGCGTTAAGTTCTCGATCGTCTCTAGAGAGACACGGTATATGGACGCACGGTCGCGCACACACAACCAGCTCCGACACAAAGAACGTTTTGCTCGAAATCTGGAAACTTATATTCGTCATAAAATATTTGCCTTACGTTTCTGAATCATCGAAGCAAAGAAAGAAAAGAGAACAGATAATAAACAAAAATAAAAGCGATACGAGTTATAGAAAAGAATAGATATAGATATAAGAATCAGAAAAGTGATTCGTTGAAACGAGAACAAGGCGGAAAATCAGCGAGAGGAGCGTATCGATGTAAAGCGCCTGTTAAGATAAAAATCAAGTTTCGGTCGTGCGGATCGGCTTATCACGGATATTATTTCCTCGTTGCGAGGCAGAATGCTGTTTATTTCGGCTGGCACAACGAACGGTTGCACGTCGAATGAGGTGAGCTACGTTGCATAACGCGCGCACACCGTCGTCTGCCGGTCGAATAGATCCGCCAGTCCCCGTGGGATCAGTTTCTAGAACGGGATTACGTCACAGTGTTTGTAAAACGATTGTTCGGTGCTGCATGACTCCGCTACATCATCGGTAACATCGTTATCGTTATCGGATTAATCGCTCTACCAAAGTTCTGCCGTTCCGCGGCTAACTGTCTCAGCGGTAAATTACAAGAAAACCGAGTTCTTGATCGCGATGACAGCTGAGACCTGATTTCATTTATTTGTCACTAGTTAGGCGACTTAAATTTCACGACCAATCAGATTATCTCGACATTCGTTGACCCGTTCCCGTACTTTGGTCTCTATATTTTCGACTGCGTTCCCTCCAATGCACGGAACAAAGCTTCCTCATATTTGATTACGTCTTGTTAGACATAGAACTGAAATTGAATTGCTGAATTGTGGGAGGCGATGCAAATCCCCGTTGACCCGTCGGATTTGGTGTCAACGACTTTGGAATTCGTAGCCACATACGTACTTATCCGTGTCTATAGTTATTAATAAACGCATCACGAATAGAAACTGGTGCATGTCAGTTAAATGCTATATTAAGCTTGAATCATTAGAATCGATAGGCATCTCAGTTTGTCGGACTTCGTGAATCTAGTGTTACTATTATCCAGCTAGGTCATATGGATCCGTAGTCGTCTGAACAACGTTCCAGACTCCTACAGATTGCGTATACAGGAACTGGTGAGCCGTGACTCTGCTCGTATCGAGTTCTATAAAACTCAAATTCGGGGAATTCGTGATCGCCGATGTCGGGTTTCTCAATTTTCTCAATTTTCGGACTGCATTTATCGAATCTCAGAAACACGAAGCTCTATCGACTCCTTCCCATTCGTTTCGGTTATAAACGTTGTGGAAATGTTTTGTTCCAACAGTTGCAGCGAATCGAAAAAGCATCGATGTTTGCAGCGTATAGGAAACAGGCTCATCACAAATAGATGGAACCGCATTCATTCGTCGTTCCAAATAAATTCCATCTTTTTCGATTACCTTTCGAAAAGCTGAGAAACTAAAAAAAAAAATATCAACTCGTTCGAACAATCGTGTCATGCGAACCGAGCGCAACGTACTTCATTAATTAATACACTGGCTAACTTCGATATTGAAAATCGAAACTTCCGGATTGGTTGATGAAATTAGTGTTCGGTGAATGAGCCACAAATTTCAATGGGTATATGTAAATGTTTTAAATGCATTAAATAGGCTATATATATGTAGTTATTCCGTCCATGTACATTCTCATTTATTTTTACACGAAATTAAAATAAGCATTGATTTCACGGATAATCGTTATAACGTAAACGAAATGGAGCGCAATATGTTAGCGGTACAATAACGAATATTAAACAGCCGACGATTTAATTAAAAGTACTTTTAACTTTTTGCTGTAGAAATAAGCAAAAGTAATCTGCTTCCAGCCGCTGCTATCTATGTATATTACGAAATAAAAGTCTCTCGTTGCAACATTGAATCGAGAGCGAAAATTTCCGGCGGGAAAACCTAATATTATTTAGAAACAAAACTAAATATATCCAAAACGAGTTATTCCCTCGTTAAGAAATACAATTATCGAGCGAATTATACTCGTCTGTAGCTCTAGATCGAAGACTCGCTGACTGGTACAATAGCTGTTCGCTGACAAATAGAACGCTATTTCCACCTTTGGTGAAACTTTGAATCGTACATAAACCAGTTGTCCCATTGCGGCCGTGCATAGTTACGAATTAATTGAACACTTCCGCGAAGGAAGCGCAAAAGCTACTATATTTGACTACTGTATTGCGTATCACGAGATTCTCTTTTAGGTGCCTTCCGGTGCAGTTTCTATAACGAAGCTGATTTATATCGCGTATTCACCAGAGTAGCCCGACGAATCATGCTTAAACTTCAGGCTTTGTCTGACGCTTAAAGGGGATGGAGGGAGCTTTAATTCATCCCCACAGCGGCACTCGAGTACCTAGCACGATACGATAATTCAAGAACAGCCGGTTGCTATTAATTTCATCGAATTCCCTCGATGTCCTCGAACCGGAATCTTTAATGGAACGACTTTCCAACGATTTCTTTCGCGGACAATAGTTCGGCCATTTTTTTCTCTCGTCCCTTTCCTTTTTCAACGGATCATGGGACAAAACGATGTCTGAAGTAACGCGCGGATTTCAAGCATGAGAAAACCGTGGCGCGTTCGGTTTTACGATAGAAAAGCGAACGAGACAACGAACGTTACATCGTATTAATAGTAACGGCGCACGAACATCATGGGGGTAGCGTTGCGGTTCGCATTCACTCGGGCAACCCCTAACTATTACGCGTGACGTAACCTAACATCCTATTATTGTTATACGTATAGATGCATAGAGTAGTACATAATTATGCATATATCCGTATAGGAACTGCGCTATCGATGGACAATTACTGTTTACCGTTTACCAAGCCCAAATACTTGATTAGTTTCGTTGTTGTAATTCGCGTCATTTACGCTTCATTCTACCGTTGTTTAAAAAATAAGAACGAAGAGACTTTACCGATCGATGTATAAAAATCGTCCTTTTTTTTCCCGATCCGCAGAAGATTATAGGTACGTTAAAACAACAGAGACACCTGGCCGAGAAATAGCGTTTAGCCACACGCAATAAACGCGACAGTGCCGCGGTTCGGGAACGTACGTGGAAAAAGTGGCATTATGTTCGCGTTGACGATTCGACAACACGAGCGAAAAGGTGAAGAGAAACAGAAGTACGGCGGAGATAGGTGGTTCGTATCAATAGTAACGTCGAGTGGACGCCGCGGGGCGGCATTGCGGTTTACATTCACTCGCGCAACCCCTTCCCACCGCGCGTAACGTAACGTAACGTAACGTTCTGTTCTGTATGTTCAACGAGCTGGAAGATCCATATCTCACTTGAGGGGTAGCTCTTAGAGAGACACATATACGTGCAGGCGCGAGTGCATGCTCGCGACTAACGCTTAGTGCCTCCCTGTGTTCGTGTGCACGCGCACGCGCTGCCACCCCTGTGCCATCCTACGCGTGGCCCGTGCTTTTCTGGCGTGCATGTGCACGCAGATGCACGCGCACGTTGCTGTTCGCGTAACTCGAATGCCGCGTAATGCGTAACCTCGTCCCGTCCTTTTCGACTTCTTTTCACCCTTCTTCATTCTTGCCCTCCCTCCTTTGCTTTTGTCATCCTCCTTTCCTCCCTCCTCCACTTTTTATCCTCTCTTCCTCCCTTTTCCGCTTCTATTTCGCGCTGCTCTCACCCCTTCCTTTTGTCGTTTCCCCCGTGGCGAAGTTGTTCTCTCCACGGGGATGGTGAAGATTACGCTATTTCTTTATAATGCACACATTCACCGAAGCTATTGCAATCTCGTTCGGTCTCGTTTCCGTGTTATCGGCGAGGAAAAGTATTTCCACCGTTGCGGAACACCGAGAACCGAAAGAAAAAGGAAGAAAGATAGAAAGAAAGAGAGAGTGGCTGGTCTCGCGGAAATCTTTCCGGGCGAAAATCACGCGCCGCTATAAATTCACCGTTAAAACGAAATCGTTCTGGCACGTTTTAGTTCCTCCTTTGTCTCTGCTGGATGTTTACAGGTGCGGCTCTCAGCCGAGATAAAACGGGGCCCCGAGTGAAATAAGATTGAGCTTATGGGGTGACATGTTTTCCCAATTTGCCGCCCGAGCCCCCTATGCCTAGTGGATTTTCTTGTCGACGCGACGCTGCCAAAGTTCTTGCGACACCATCGTTCGCGCCACCATCTTTCTTTGCCGCTACTGTTGCTTTTCATATATATTCTCCCTTTAGTTGTTTGAGATAAAGATCGTAACATTTTATAAGTCATGAGACGTAAGAGAAGATATATCGGTGAAAATAACGATATTCCTTTCTACTTCCGATTCCGAAAATGGAACGAAAGGAACGAGTTTGCGTAGAATTTTTATATGGTTATATTACGCAGAACCATAGTAACGTTTCGCATTATTATAAATGTGTTTGGGCCATAACTCAATCGAGACCCTGAATTGTAAACAGCCTGTACCTCGTCCATGCCTTTACTACTAAACTACTCTAAATGTTAAGCAAATACGTCAATTACGATCAATTACGATGCATCGTCGTCGTACAGAATCGAATATCAGCGTATATAATAATGTAATATCTATCTATAATTTTGTGAATATTTATACATTTGCCAAATGAACTAATTTTGTACGTATCTATCTTCTAATCTAATCTTACACATTCGTCAATGCAATATCTTGATTAATTTATTCAGTTGGTCATCGTTCGTTCAATTATTTCAGTAGCCTATTTAAGAATTCATTTTTCATATCTCTTTTATAATAACTTAATAATTTAAAAAAACCAGGATGCGGCTTAATTTAGCTTTCAAGCACACGTTCTTCGCGTGAAAAGGAGCGCATCACACGCGCGATTACATTTAATAGTTACGAGAAACAACATCATTTTTCCACTTCGCACCGTGTCAGCGATATGAACGTGACAAACGAAACGATCTCGATCGTGTTAGCAGATTCGATCGAGTGCCTCTGTCTCATTGGACGAGGCACAAAGGCCGATAATTCAAAAAGTCTCACCTATGAATTAGGCGCACGCGATTCCGTTGCTATCTTTGCCAGACAGGAATTATTAATCATGCACGCGGTAGAGCAAGTCCAGGTGGTTGACTCTCTCGGTCAGCAGGTGCTATCACCGTCTATCTGATCAGATCGGATCAGAAACAGCGGGAGGACCTCGATGTATTCGTTGAGAAACGTCGTGGAATTTTTCGACGAATCGATCGATCTCGAAAGTCGTGGTCGTGTCGTCGAGTAACAGCGAGGATTAAGTACGTCGAAGACGATGACTACGCTCACGTTCGACAATTTCTTAGCGAAGGCGGCGTTTCGTAACGAGAAGGATATTTTCGACGACTCGTCCGTCATCGTCGAGCCTCTTCTTCGGACGAAACGAAACCACGCTGGTTCGCCAGTGGCAGCGAGCATCCGTAGATCGCGACGACACAATGGAATCGTATTTCAATGGCACTCTTTCAAGTTTCGTTAGAAACGAGTCAATGTACTTTTTCAAAAGTGAATGGACGGCCATTGGAGCGGGCAGGCCTGATTCTTCTTCCCCTTTTCAGTCATCCGCGAGTTTGTCGATACGAGCAACTTGTTCGTAGCCAAGTAATGAAGCCACCAGAATTGTTCCTTGAAGCATTTTTAACGATGAATCCGCTGTCACTTATATAAAACCGTTATCGTTGCTGCGGCGTACAATAACTTACGAGAGAGCGGAATGATACTAC
Organism: Bombus waltoni; assembly: GCA_014737395.1. Taxonomy (NCBI): domain Eukaryota; kingdom Metazoa; phylum Arthropoda; class Insecta; order Hymenoptera; family Apidae; genus Bombus; species Bombus waltoni. Next base: position 3,658,168 of record JACXII010000003.1, read on the forward strand.
CGCTACCTGTTCGAACGATCGCGTAATACTTGAAAGCATTTTAATACTTTTAATAGGGCACAAAGCCGCTCGTTCTGTTTCGTTTTGTTAGGAAAGTTGATTAACCCCGGTTATCGTGATTTCCCATTACCGTTATAATGAACTCTGCTTTCTGAATAAAAGTGGTCGTATTATGATTTACCCTCCTCCCACAGAAAAATCGTGTTAATAGCGAATGAAAATGACGTTATTGGGTCGAACAATTCTAGAAACATTCAACAACCGCGGTACGATTTCTATACCGTTTATAACCCATTTTCCCAGCTATTTTTGTCGATTGTCGATTTCGTTCGAAAGAAAAATTATAACGCTCGATATCTGCTTTTCGCGTTCCTTTCGCTAAAGAAAGAAACGATAAAAAAAGGAAAAGAAAAAAAAAGAAAGAAAACAAGGAAGTAAGCGTGGAAAGTATTCGTCCGAGCGTTCAGAAGAATTCTACACGGTGATTAAAATGATATACAGTGATCTGGAGGATGGAACATCTTGAAGACACGTGCACGTCGCTCTCTAACGATCGCGGCTATGCCCCCGAGGCGCCAGAGGGTGCACACGCCCTCATCGGCGAATTTTTAAGCGTCATCAGTCCGGCTTGAGTCCCTGCCTTTAATTGATGCTCTCCATTTTTTCCTGCTTTTGTCTAGGCCGAAGATTTATGGACAGCTGGCCAGACGCGAGCGAAAGGGGCCAGCAAGGCCGATGTCGGTTTCTTTGAGCGCAATTCTCAGCGGGGGACCTTCTTTCTGGTTCTTTCTGGCACCAACAAAACCAGCCACGACTAACAGCACCTTTTTCATCCCCGTGTCCTGATCTCTGTCGGTCTTGTCTCGCCGCATCCTTGCCCTTGCTGTGTCTTTGATAATGCGCGATTTCAAATGCCATATGCTTTGATGACGTGGCAACCAAAGAAACGCAGACAAAGCCTAGTAATGGCAGCTGGACGTCGGGTTCTTTGGCCCGTACGATTGATTTTCCATTCTAATACCTTTGTCGTCGCGTTAATGCCCTCTAAATAGAATGTTAATCTTCAACCTTCGATTTTTAACGCTTGGTCGTTAATCGTTAATCCTTGGCCTTGGTACTGAGATTTTCATCAATTCGTTCGAGTCAATCCAAAGTTCTACTTATGGAAGAAGAAGTTTCAAGCGTGAATTTTTGCTCGAAGAACCGTTCTAAAATTTCCCCGATTATGTTTACTGGATGTCAACTGTGAAGCCTCTCGAGTCTCATTTGTCGCAGCAATTTCTTGCATCGTCGCGCAGATAGAACCCGAGCAAGTTTAACGGCCGGTGTAAACTCGATGCAATTAAGCGTGACACCTTTCTGGTAGCGAGTGGAAATACGCAAGGAAACACGTGTCGAAGATAATTTCGGAACGTAGCACGAGGCACGCGACCCCTCCAAAGATCCTTGCTACGTGATTGTCGAATTTATGTACGATCGCTCGTCGGACTATCGCAAATTGGTACCGCGAGCTGTGGCTTTCCATACGTCGCGATAAAGCCCATTAAACCGTTCGATTATTTACAAACGTAGCGGCGATACGTTTCTCTGACTGATTTTTTGGGCTGGCCGTAAAATTTAATAATATTCACGAGCGGAACGCTTAACGCTCTATTCGTTAAAACCAAGCGTTCGCTTTATGGCACCATTTGGCCGACACTCCTTTTTTATCCTCTGACAGCAGAGGAGTCGCGTTACTTAACGATCGCGCTATAATTAATGACGAACTCGCGAGGTCTGGCTAGTAATAATTAAACCGAATTTCGCGCACGGAGATTCGACCGTTTCGAGCGAAGCAATCTAAAGTAAGTAATTTGTTCCGAGAAAGAAACGAGAGCGGACCGTTAATAAGAATATCGTCTTGGTTTTAAGACGTACTCCCCGCTGGTACCTGTATTATCTTAGACATTTACAATTCTCGTCAAAGGAGGTAAACGTACTCGGAAAGTATCGACAACCTATCATTGCCCTTTGACTTCAAAATATCATTGTAAGAAGATTACAAAAGCCATCTACCAAATAGCGAGGCAATCGGTTAAGAAACGCGTCAGTGAACTTTGTCGTTATATTTGGTTAGACGTTATCTTCGAAGACAGTCCGGTATCGTTCGACAAACGTATCCTTATTACGTACTTGGCAATTCACGCCGTCAGCGTTGGTAATGTACGAAAAGATGACGAGCGTGTGTCTTCGTTAAAAATTCGACGCCTCGAGTTTCCAGCTTTCGTTTTTACCGTATACGTTATCTCGATTGCCTCGATCGAAGGCGTTCGTTTTTCCAAAACTCGTTTTTATGATCGCCTTTTCGCTCGAATGTGCTTTGCATCTCTTTCGCGTGTCACTTGTCTGACGCAAATGACGTCGTAGAGTCTCGAACGATACTGCTAAAAGCAATTTAGCAACGCGAGCATCGCTTTATACGGCGTGACGCAAAAGCGATGGGTCTCGAAAAACTCGAAAAAAAGCAGCGAGGCGTTTAACAATTTCGTCGAAGCAAAATCCGCGCGCGATGTTCTTAAACGATCTTGCAGACTACTACAAGCCTAAAAGGAATTTCCTGCGATCCATTATAAATTTACCGCGTTCGACATGGAAAGTTGGTTCGCAGCCTTTGATAACGTTCACGCAATCTCCATTAATCCAAAGGCAAAAAACACTCGCTTCGTCGATCTTTCTCTTTTCAAAGCAGCGGACGTTCGTTTCGCGAAAGATGTTCTTGACCTCAAAGATGGTCGAGCAAAGATTACCCTATTGATCCGCGCTGCGGAAACAATGACTTGTGGGGAATCGCGAGTGAATTTACTAAGGTGGAATCCGGGCAACTTTGAAGTAACGATCGATGTAAGACGCGCAAGTATTACGTGCGCGAGCTTAAGTGCAAGCGAAAATAATTGATCGTTCTCAAATTAGTCGCGATCAAACGAGTCCTGATCGCATTCGTGTCGATGAAAATATTTATGGGACATTTCGCCTTAATCGCTCAATTCTAACTTCTTCGTAAAATTATTATTTCACGTAGTCGATATTTTCGCAAACATGTATTCCATTTTTAAACGATTCAAATAAATGAAAGCTAAACGATAGATACGATAATTTGCGGTTCTTCGATAAATCAACTACGACGCGTTTAACCTCCAAGCGAAGCGACTTTTACGTCGTTTAAAATAACAATCGATCTTTAATACACGAACGAAAGACGATAAATAATCGACGTACTGATATTCGCAGTGTTACCAGCTGACATGATTATCCGCGGCACAAAGAGCAAATCTGTGTAACAAGGTGGACGAATAATGCATCGCGAGATACCGATCAATTCCGCGTGCTAAACGCGGCTGTGGTTTCCACTCGTGCAGTTTTTCAATTCGACCACGAACCAAATCGGCTTTATCTATCAGCAGTTAACCGATGTAAATTTACCAACGTTCACGCGGAAACAAAAGGACCCTTTCCTCGTTGACCTAATCGCTTTAGTTCGTCGTGTTCCACCGATCGTCGACTAAACGAATTGCGTCGAATCGAAGAATGGCAGGTGTGCGTGCGCGGGTGCGCGAAAACGGACGATCACGCGAAACAATTGGCTCTCGTGCGATCGTTCCCTCGAGGTGGTTGCTGGAAACGCTTGAATCGTCCCTTTCGCGAGTGCCACAGCCTCGCTGCAACCACTATTCTATTTAACCGCGATGTTTTCGTCTCCTCTGATGTATGCGACAGATTTATACAATCGGATTTGTCCTCGAGCCGATCTCCCAACGTATTTCCTATTTCCTTCTTTCGATCTGTGCCTCGTTTTCATCATTCTCCGTTATCGCTTCGATGGCTCGGCTAACGTTTTCCAAGTTATGGAAATTCTCAAGCTTCCCGATGTGCTTTCCAACGAGAGCACTGCATCGTTGTAAAAAAGAAAATTCCTTGGAGAATATTCGAGTTCCTGATTTTATACATATTGGTAATTTGTATATATCTTTTTGCCTTTTCTTTCTTTTTCTCGTCGTAGCGACTCGCGGGCGTTTTGGTATCGGTTAATGAGAAAATTCAGAAGAACGTACTTGGTATATCTTTGTAATCGTGTTCGGAGTCGATCGAAGATTCGACTTATTGAGAACATCCGGTCGCCACGCTGTTGTCCTGGAGCAGTCGATGGCAATGTTCGCTATTTGTGCGATTACCTGGCTGGCTGGGTTCGACTCCGTCGAGTTTTCTTACGCCAGCCAATTTTAGGAGACAGTCGATCGTCTTTGTTACTCGCCGCGACGCCAGCTTGACGCTCCACTTTACTCACAGTGATATAACAGAGGGAATGGTTAGGTTAGGAGGGGTCGAAAGTCGTCGGGGAGAAGACGCGACCATCGACGATCGAGAAATTAGACCGCTCAAAGTTCCCTCCCCTTGTCCCGGGACGATGGTTCCGTTTTCCTCTGGTTGTAGTAAGATGTAATGCTTCCAGGAGACCGCTGGGACATGGGAAATCGTGTCGCTGGCCGAAGCAGATTTATTTGTGGGATGGAAAAAAAAGTGAGAAGAGAAGAGAGAGAGAGAGAGAGAGAGAGGGGGGGAAAGAGAAAGAACGAAAAGTGAGTCCTCAGGGATGTGTGAAAAGAAAGCGTGCAAGAAGGAAAGGAACTTTCAAATGAAAACGTGGAAATTCAACGTGGTCTACCACTGTATACGCCGAGTAAAATGTTATCGCGTCTTATGTAAATTCCACTGACGTCAGGCGCCGAATTATTCGAAGAGCCGTCGGAAATTCACGAGTAATAACGAACGATGGAAATTCGAGAGGATAAACCAGCTGGCTCGAGATTCGTTGATTAACGATGAACTCGTGAAATAGGATGATCTGTCGCGAATCGAATCTCCTTTGATTTCTTCGCAGACTAATAATTAAAGCTTTCAATTTTAATAAACGTTCGATTCGGCCTCTATTATTTCGCGTCTATTATGAAGGGGCTAGCAAACTGGATAAAAACCTTAACCTCTTTAATATTATTCAACGTCGATCGGAATCGATACGACGAAACAATCTAGAATTTGAATTTGGAGAGGTATCGATCGAAGCCAGAGAAACGACGTCTTGAGAATATTGTCGGAGGTAACGTTGTCGTAACAGTTTCATTAATATTTATACATATTCATACGTGCAAAAAGCTCGCGTATATATGCACGATAGCCCGGTCCCTTCTTCTACGTCTGTGTCTCGATGGTTAATCAGCATAAAGTAAGCCTTTTAACGATCGGCGTAAGAACAGGGAAAGAGTCATCTCGCCGATTCAACGCGCTGTTTATCTTCATCTTATAAAAGTACGTAAATGAGGACCAAGCAGGGCACTAAATTACGACTTAATTCGAAGCGGCACGCTCATTCCCAGTCGAATCGTTGACCGTTTATGGGTCGGTCAATGGATCCCTTTGAAGGCTCACGCCATGCCCGGTATCGCAATGTTGACGTGCTAACATAAGTGTCCAACTCGATGTTGTACTTTATCGGCTAAGCCTTCGTTTTACTCGTGAGTTAAAAGCCACTGGATATATGCTTATCGTTGGTTTGTTAAAAAGAGCGATACGCCTAAAAGATTGTCGATTCTGAGATACGCGTAAAAATTACTTAACAGCATGGCAGTGTCGTAATTATACGATAAAATTATACCGACTTGACAGGAAGAATGTCGGAATTGACAAAAATTGTTTTATTACTTCTCTTTTAACGATAAAGAATGCACGTGAATCATACTTTGTTAGACGCTATTAAAATCTAAAGAACGTTGAATAAATTGCGAAAGAAACTTGATGTTTTCATTGGCAAGTTTTCTATTCTAAACCGATTTCTTGAAAAATTCACATTTCCTAGGTGTTTCTTATTTTTTAGCAGACCTACGACGCGTATGACACATGCGAGTTCTTCAAATTATCAGATACCGCGAGTGAACAATGACTTTCATAAATCAATAGGATACAAAAAATATATAGGGATACGTTGCTCAGAATCGAGAAATTTCATCGTAGGTCAGAGTTTGCAGGCGATCGTTCGACCGATTTCCACAAAAACTCTCCGCCATTCTCCGATCTTTCTGCAAAGACTAAAAATTCGGGGATCTTCATGAATGATTCACCGTGGCGTGGAATTCGTGAATCCGCGTGAATTATTATCGGGCAGCGATAGCGTAACTCTCGTTTGGGATAGGTTGGTTCAAGGGGGAAGAGGCACGCGAAAGGGATCAAAAGTGATAAATTTTAACCGGCAGGTCAGATGAAAGATGACCGTTCGAAAGAAAGCGATCATAGGCTGTCGCGACCGACCAGATGCGCGCCGCTGAAAACTGGCCCTGATGAATAACCATCGAATGGTCGATCAATTTTTAATCGGTCGCTCGGGAAGCCATGCAGGTATGAGAGTTTCCATGATTATACTCGAAACGCTTTTTGGCACTTTGCGTTTCCCGGAAATTCGACGTGGGATAAACAGAAAAATTTGTGCTACATGTTCTTGGTTTATTCTATTTTTAATTAACGATGTGCTGTCGATAAAAGAAGTTAGAAATTGGATAGAAGATCGGTCGGGTGTCGAAGTTTTTCACGCTTCAAGAGGCAAAATAAGAATTTCGGACCTATGTAAATACAAATGAAATGTACGTAACATACAATTTGTTACTTTCTATACAGTGTGCACACGTTATAAAGAAATATACTGATTCATCTATATATATATAAAGAAATCAATTAATTAATTTTTGCAGGGTCTAATTCGATCTACTCTTATAAGCTGCGTAGTGCCGTGGATGCGCCTGCATCAATCGGTGTCGTCGATTAATGTTTTAATTTACGACTTCGCTATATATCTTCCGCCAAGTGTACAACGTTCTGTCTAACGGACTACAACTGGCGGTACGTAGATTGACAGTGTGTGGTCAGTGAATGCAATTAGGATTCCCTGGAGGAATGTAATTAGGAAGGGAAGATAGAGGTTTTTAGGATTTAGGAAAGGGGAGCGAGGATGATAGGATAGAGCAAGATTTAGGAAGAATAACGCTATAATCTATGCCTAAGGGTGGCCTGTTGACGCATTGTCGTAAAGTGACAAAGTGCAGTAGGTACATTGTGTCAAAGGATGAGAATACGTTTCGACAACTCTGTTACCTCGCATATAGCTTTTTGTCCGTATCGTGCTTGAACATTGGGTATTTTAGCGGTGTAATGTTACGTCATTTGCCACAACTTGGAACGGCGCGAGATTTTTTTGACTTTTGCGTGGCGATGGCGTTACGAAAACTTCGGAGCCGCGTCTCATTCCAGAAACGTCAATTTCTTCGCCGTTAGCAAACGAACGTTAATACTGGAAATTTCCTGCCATTTCAACGTGTCGTGCCCGTGTCAACGAATATTTCAATAACCTGGCACAGTGTCGGTTTCCAAGTGCTTCTCCCATCCCTTTCTCTTTCTTCGTTCCGTTATACTATCATCGACGCGTTTTCTATTCAAACGAACGCGGATTTCGTTATGAGTGCATTAATTCCACTCGATCCATACTCGTATTATCTTACTCCGTGTATTACTTGCGCGAGACCGATGGCAACGGGATACGTGATAAAACGCGGTTTTTCCCCCGATCGACGTTGTCAAGATAACGCCTGAAAGTAATGAAGTTCGAGTTAATGGCGTTCAAAGATTCGACGAGGAAAAAGAGTTGGATTCTCGGGGAACGAGACGTCTGTTCCTTTTTAGAAAATATCTTCCATTAAGGACGAGCACGTAGAAGAATAAATTGAAGATTTCAAAATAAATTTCAATGCTTCGGTTGCTTGATTTTGAAAAAAGGAATATTATTTCACAACCTCGTTTTAGGAAACAGGATACAATTTCTATTCATATATGTATTCCCCTCTCTAATCTACAAATATAATTTTCGAATATAAATAACTTTTTCGTCTGCCTTGGAATCATTTTGCCTACGCATCGAAAAAAGAAAGCACATACTAAGTTACGGCTAAACGAAGAATGGAAGAATGGTAAAGAGTTGAGCTGCGTAATTTATCGAAACCCTCGCCCGACGGGAATCCATTTGAATAATTAATGCAAAACGCCTTCTAAATAAACCCCGACGGTGAACGTTCGCCGCAGCTGCGGGCAGGGCGGCACGCGGAGCCAGACTCTCGCTGCCCCCATGGAAATGCTCCAGAATGGAATGGCCGCGATTCGGTCAATTCCGTTTAAGTAGCAGGCCGTAGGAAGTTTATTGAATTTGCGGCCGCGCGTTGCGGCTCGTTCGGCTGTGCGAGTGTCGAAGAAAAAGGATGCAATGAAAATTCGCTTCGCATCGGCCGAGGCTCGGTCAGGTGCGCGAACCTCGGAACAGTTTGTAAATAGAATGCCTAGGCTGGAACGGTGGAAATTGGATTTATGTCGTTCGGGGCGTAGCTAGCGGCCGGGACGTTTCGAGATTGATGGCTGCACGGAGATAGTGCGTTTCGAGGATTGACAAGTGTGAAAGAGAAATTCGAAAGACCTCTCGGTGCATTTTTTTTTCTCCAACCACTTTTTTACTCTCTTACTTCTCTTTTTATTTACATATGCGCATCTGCATCGTTGAACGAGACCAACGATGGATATCGAAATAACGTAAACTTTCAAAGTTTTCAGAATTTTTCTCTTTTGTTTGTTTTTTTGTTTCCCACGGGTGTGCACTTTCCTCCATTTGAGATAAAGTAGCTGTTTGTCTATCTTGGTATTACAACGGGGCTGTTTTTCCTCGTTCGTTCGTAATCCAGGAACAGACAAATCGCAATGTAATTATACAACTAATTATCCCACGGTACAACTCCGGTCCCCTCCTGTAATTCTATTCCGTAATACCCGTATTAAGACGTCTGGTAATTTAATTTCCTTTAACTCGGGACTCTATCGTCGCCGCTCTTTTCCCAGCAGACACCGCGCTTTACAGATTTCATTGCGAGCGCACACGTCAGCGGTAGCACAATTCGTTTAATGTATTTTCCGATAATGAATAAGTAATTGCAGCAGAGCTGTGTCGACTGCTGCGGTAATTGTATTAAAGGACATTATTGGTGAACCGGGCTGTGTAGGAAACGACTAAAGGTAGTCGATTGGGGGATGAAAGAAAAAATGAAGCGACGTTAAGAGGCCCACCCCTCCTTTCCTGTTCTTATTTCTCACAGGTCCGCGCGATAATGGGCTTTTACTGCATGAATAGAAGCAGCAAGATGGACTCTTTCGGCCTCTCCGCTTCACCCTCTCCGTGTCCCTGCTGTAGGTGTCAGACGTGAAATTAGTCCGCATTTATATTCTTATTTGCATACAATGGAATCAGATAGCGTAATAATTGTTCTTTTATTCGACGTTTTATCGCGGGCCGATCGGCTCCCGCGAGAATGGCGCCGCCTCTGATCTCGATTCAGTACAAACTCGATGGCACTCTAATTGCATCTGCTTCCATTAATTGCACACTTCGACCAAAAACAGCACATAGGTTGGGGGTAATCCGTATTAAATTCTATTACAACGACATTATGGATATAACGTATGTACATGTACGTATGTATTTCGATGTTTCGATCGAACTTCGGTTCGGTCGATACGGCCGAAGGAGTGTGTGTTTTTTCGTTGAAAAATCGATTTGTCGTTTCTAACGCGTCGAAGCTCGGTACACGCGAATTTTTCAACGATCGTACATAAATTCTCGATCATTTCGCGTGGATTCCACAGACTCTTGGAAAATCCATATACCGCGGCATATTTCACATTTTACACAGTGAGTCGCTCGTACGAGAGGTCAAGGACGAAAAAACGTTCCCCTTTTTTTCGAAACGAAGGCTAATTCCTCGTTTAAGAGAACATAAGAAAGCGGTCGGAGATCGGGACACGTCTTGGCTGCGGCTGAAGAATCGATCAAACTCGTGGCTCGACAAGCGGGTGCCGCCCCTGTGCTCCCCTTTTCGCTTTTTCTCTTCCTCTTTCTCTCTGGCTCGCTCGATCCTTAATTTCTTGCGTGGCACGACACTCGAGAAAGCATAAACACGTGTTCCGCGTGACGTGCCCGCGCGACAGTGTCGCGGCGGTAGCAACTGTTCCGACAGGACGGCAGCAGTTTCACAGATCGTGAACGTAAACTTCTCATGCGCTCCATTTCAACCGCAGACACGCGCACGCTGCGGGGACGACGACGGATTCATGGCGAACCGTTTTTTGTTCGGACAAGACCACTTACGCACGGCCTGGCCAGGATGTAGGCTAAATTTACACGGGAAATATTCTTCTCAGCGACAGCGGGGGTGCTCGCAACTATACGACGCGTCCTCGGAGAAAATAAGCGCGCAAAGAAACAACGAACACGCGTTAATTCACGCCTGTAACGCTATCTTTCTTTTCCTTTCTTTCTTTTATTTTCATCCTACGCGAAAGATTACGCTTTTGTTACCAGCCGTTGTAAAAAAAATCGCGTAAAAAGGACATTAAAGTATTATTTTTACGAAAAATATTATTCTCATCGTTGAATATCGGAAGATCTTCGAGACGAGGGAAAGACGAAGCGACACTGTCGTTTGTTTTATTTTACGTCCATCGTATTGCTAGACTTTTCGCCGTGATCGATCGACGATAACTTTTCGTACAAGCCATTAATCTACCGACGATTGGCCGCCCTTCCGTTTTATGGCAACCCAAAGGAACGGAACTCCGTTCCTCTAATACGCTCGAAATAGCCAGAGAAACGCGGCGCGCATGCTCTTATTGTCGTTCTTGCTTGGAAGGTAACTTGTCGTTACCTCTGTTGCGTTACTGTGTTTACGAGAAACGGAAAATACGATCCGATCTTGCTATTAAACTTTTACGTATTTGTCGTAAATATATATGTATATATATATATATATATATATATATGTGTGTGTGTATTCGTAGCGTTGATGTTTTTAGCGATCGATCGAAGCAGATAGCGATCAACCAGGTCTTCGTTGATAGCATCGATCTTGTTCTAATTTGATATTTCCTTTTTTTCTTTTTTTGAAGTATTTTTTAACACACCTATATCCAGCAATCTAATTCCCTCGTTCTCTGCGTTTCATTTCTAAAGATATTCTTTACAATCTCACAGTTTGACGCGAACGTGCGACGCTTTTGATCTCGTTTTCATAGTTGCAGCTCCAATGATGCGTTTACGCGCGCGTAAAATGCGCGTGTTTCTTTTGAACGCTGGCATTTCGAGCTGCATGCTGACGTTTTAACATTTATCGTTCATCAACAGGGAATTTACATAGGTCGCCCGTAATAAATTCGTGCTGCGTTTTGCCAGCTTTTCAGCCATCAACTCCAGAAACAACGGGATTTCATCGCGAATTCCACGGCTCTAAACATCAAAAACATCGAATCCGTCCACGCTTTAACTTGCCTTTTCTCGTTTTACTAAATTTCGCCACGATTCCTCGGCCACCCGCTTTACTGTCACTTTGACAGAGCAACGATGTATTTTCACTCGTTTGTAAGGCTTACTGTTACCTCTACCGGCTGGAGCGACACACTAAACTACCAAGAAAATTACCTTCCTGGTCATCCGTTAATTACGCTTCTATTTTCCCCGGACAGTCATTAATTACATCCAAATAGGGCAACGCTCTCCTCTTTTTACAACCACCTTTATTCCGCGATGGTTAAAAAAATATTCGAAGCAATTTTAAAGAACGATGTCTCTCGTTTCCCAGTTCGCTAATAGTTTCTATCCATTTATCGCATAAATTTTTCTTGCGTAACAAAAACAGGTTGACTTTCGAACGTTGTTTAAGGTAATTTTCTCGAATTCTTTATGGTCGCTCGTTTTGCTCGCCAAGAACGCAATTATGCACTTTTATCTCTAAATATTATACCATCAACGGTATGCAAACGGTGTCATAGTAAACGTAACAACGAAAGCCTTTGATGTCTTCACCGATGCAAAGTTTTTAAAGGTCGACTCGAAGCGAAGCGGATTCTTGTCGACCGCGATACAGTGGTCGAAACAAACGCGTAGCTTTCCGTGTCTGCTTTGTGTTGGTCGAACGCGTGCTACGTTTCGCATTAGTTGCTACTCGTTACAACTAATGCGGAAATACTCTTGTAACCGAATACCAATTACAAACGTATCTACGTGTAATAGCGCGATCGGAGCAGCCGCCGCGTTATCGACTGTTCTCGTCTCGTATACTGCACGTAGTATGTATATAATCGGACTACAAACGGGTACGTATCAATGAAATAAAATGATAATCGGGGATCGTAAATCGAAGATCTCGTTATACCGCTTTGAACATTTAAGTCGCTTTCCACCCGATATCCGGCTACCGAGACTAAGCTTTAAATTGTATCCGCGTTGTTCTTTTGAATTTTAACGAAATTATAGAATAACATAAAACGCGGCACAAAATATGAAACGAATAAAATTATAGTAGTTCGTCAGTGAGACGCTTATCACGAAAGATCGAATCATAGGAAATGGAATTTAGCAACAAAGACGGTGCTGGTAGATCCCCGTACTTCTGAGAGGCAGTTTCATTTATTCGGTGCTTCCTCGTAATACGATTCCGGAGGAAGATCCTCGACGGAGATCAAGGCCGTGGTGTTATTTGCCCGATACAGGAAGAGCGGGGTAATTTTGATGATTTCATTAGTCCGCGTCTGTAACTTAATCATTCGCCGTTGTTACCGGTGGCGTCTCTTGTGGCCGGAAGTGGAGGGCCTCCGCTTCTTATCTCGCGCGCATTAATCACGTTACACCGTGGCCTATCAGCCGCTTGGAATTCTTTTTCAGGCAGTTAGATACCTGTCGGCACGTCAGCCACGGAGGGATATAAACGCACGTATCCTTGATACCAGCCAGGCATTTCCGTGTAATTGAATGGAATAAGAACGGTTGTAATCCTTCTCGCGAGTAAAACTGGCTACATGGAAGATACGCAGAGTAACGAGGAACTGGAATCTCGTGTGAAAAGCCCGGTATACAATCGTCCATTGATACTTTAATTAGGATTTTATCGCTGATGAATGGCGCGACGAAGAAAAGGGCCAGACGTTCGAGAAAAGAAGAAAATTTCACGGGGAAAGGGTATCGGACGGTCTTATAAAAATTTCTTCAAGAATAATGGCCGATCTTTCGTCAACTCCCTGCTGAATGGGCCTTAACCTTCTGTATCTTATTGACTGGGGATTTCATCAAGTCCACGGGTATAAAAGGGACGTCGGAGATTGGCGAACGTGCCATTCGTATTCCATTCGCGTTCTCGGTTGATTTCGGTGTAGACTCATCATCCGTACTTGCTATTGGTCGCTGGAAATCAATTGATTTCTCAAGGCTATGGAACTCCGTTCTAGTGGTATTTAGCGCTACTTATTACAACGTAGTAGACGTAAACTCGTATAGTTGTAGCGTTACTTGCTTCGCTGTAATAGACACGATACCAGAGACAATTTTACTCGTTCGTTAGAACGAGTATGTACTAATAAGTAAAATGAATAACTCTTGGATGGTGGTGGTATTCGTAGCTATCGATTCGACTACGCTGAAACGAAGGAACTTCCGCTGAGAGTTCGGAATTATTATCTGCTTGCCACGCGTTACACAGTAGCTCGCTCGTTAACTAGTGTTTACATCGAAGCTTGCTCGCGAGAGCTAGAGAGTTCGAGAGCGAAGTCGAGAGAACGTTACGTCGGGTTATTAAAGCGTTTCAACGGGCGGGGGTTGAAAGGGTGGGATGGGAATTACCGTGCGACACGTACGATTTTGAATACATTACCGTGCAAAACATCGACGTTAGTCGACTGCTGAAATATTCGCGCACCCATTCAGGCGCTTCAATTATGCCAGACACGTTTCAGTCTTTAGGAGAGAGAAGTCCTTAAACGGCAGTGTGACAGTAGCTCCTCTCGTCGTGCATGAATAGAGAACGGCCGTGAAAGCAGCATTGAAATTACGACCGGTAATTTCTAACTCAAATAGTTAAAGACTCTAACTAGTTACAATCAGCGAGCGACTGTGATGTTTGCTGGCTAATGGAATTTCCTAATGATAATTAAATATCGGTCAGGCTCTTTTCTGCTCGCTATAACTACCGAATCGACACCTGCGTACTGTTCTACGATCGTTTCCAACGTTTCAACTGCTTGCACCCTCGAACCTCCTCTTTCATCTTCAACGGTTGCAACCTAATTTCGTGAATAACCTGTTCTTCGATTTCCGGCTCGGGAACAGCAATTCATAAACTCTCGAAGCCTCGTGTAAACATCCTTCGAGTCAACCGTATCTACTTTCCGAGCTACGTCGCAAACTGAAACATCCCACGCGCAACATCGCGAGCGGTGATTGTCCAGCTTCTCTTTCTCGCTAATGAAACAACGGCTCGAAAACATCGAGGAAACTCTACAGCGTAAACACATCTACGTGCGTGTACGATACGTAGCAATGAAGGATAGCAAGGTGAAGGAGTGGGCGTTGGTTCGATCTCTTTCAGATCGAGGCCTGACAACCGGGAGGATATCTCAGTCGCGAATCGCCGGAGGGTGCGGCGTACAAGCCGGCTGTCTAATTCCAGGATATCTTTGTTACGGGCTGCGCATTCGGTAGCCGGTGGTGTGTTAGATAGAGGTGGTGCGGAAAGATGAAGGGGCAAAGGAAAAGAGGAAGGCCGCGTAGGAGGGACCGTCTATTAGTTAACCGGCAAATGTGCAGCGATGTAGGTACACGTTAAGGTGTGCAATGTCGGCAAAGGAGAATGGAGAACGAGTAGGATGGGTAGGCATCTTTGAACCGGGGAAGAGCTGGTTCTGTGGCTCGCATACGAGGAAGCCAAGGAACCGGTGAAAAGCAGCCCATCTCCTGGGTCCGACGTATCCTATCTATACAAACGTACGACCATATGTGTGTATGTGTGTGTGTATATATATATATATATAAAGAGCGCGCGTGTTACAAGGGGCCCGCCCTGTTGGCTCGGTTGCTCTACGTGCAAAGAGAAGTCGAGGGCAACTTGGCTTGAGCGTTAGGCGTTAAGATGATATATGTTATTCGCTTAATTAAGCGCTTGTCCGCACGGTGAACGTCCGAGCTTCGCCGGGTTAAGCAAACTTTTGCCATAGAGAAAACGAAAGAGGAGGATCCGTGGATAACAGTTCCCAACCTCGTAATATCGCGTACGACCTATTCGCTGGTCGTCCTCGGAGCCGTTAGGAAACGTGGCCAGATTAGACGCGTTAATTACGATCAATGTTTTTCGGCTTACGTATCCTCGAAACGTCCGATTGCTTCGCGAAATTACCGAACCAGAGACGAGACCCGTCCCACGCTCCACTAACCGACGTTTAGCCGGTCGAGACTACGTTTCACGAGATTCACCGGTACGTAAAACGTATAAGTATAGTTGGAACACTTATGCTTTAATTAAAAAGGAGAGAAGGATGGAATTCAATTAGCGTCGCGCCCTGCATCGTCTTATAAGCAATTGCTCGCCTTCAGCGAGCCGAGTATGAAATGAAAATTCAACGAGGATAATGGAGGGTTCCTGTGTTGCAAATCACGTCAGGAGTGGGTGGTTTTAACTGCGATGTGTGCCTATTGGCTGAAACTAAGCTCGACATTCGCTAGACGAAATGGAGGGAGAAATGTCGGAACGAAGGACGAGACTGGCCTTTATCGAGTATATCCTAGCAGAAAATATACGCGCGAATGTTGCGAGATGAAAACGACGAGATCCGAAAATCCGATGTTTCAGTTACGACCGCGCCGGTTAATCCGTTCTTTCCTTAGCTCGTTAAGGAAATTCAGTGCAACTGTTATATGCAAATGCGGTGGATGTTAATTGTTTCATTAAGCAGGTACTTGACCCGAATGTCCAGACCTGGGAAGTAAACTGAGTCGCATGCAGTCTTGTTTCCTTAAACACGAGATGCTGTTGTGTCGCGTTAAGTCCGCGATAGTTTGCGGAACGCTTCTACGTCGACGATACATCCGGATAAAGAGAAAGTCGATGAGAAAAGGATGAGAAAAGGAATTGGTCGGCTCGATTCGATTCCACGATGAAATTATACGCTGAAAAAAAAAACGGACGCGAACGAAACCGGTAATTGTTAAAGAGATCATTAAGAGGATTCTCTTTCTGCTAAAGAGGAATTCAATAACCCCTTTGGGTAGAGATGAATTTTTAAAGGATAGGCAACGATAAATTGCGCGAACGGTTTCTCGGTAAAAGAAGATTAGTTTGGCAGCGGAGCTTTTGAGAGGCCGGAAACAAGGAGAAAATAAATGCGGCATTAGCTGTTAGCCCTGGTATGCCGGTATTTGTCTAATTAAACGCTCACTTAAAGAAAAGCTTCCATTCACCGAGGTGGTTTATTTTGTACCTCCGCTATAAGAGTCCCCATTTTCTTAGAGATACCTCTCGCGAGAATCTGACGGATAGTAATTTCTTTCGCAAGTCATCGCGAACTGCTCCGTCGGCTTAAAAGAAGAGCTTGCATTCGTTTAATTAATCAAAGCACGCGAATTTCAATGGAGGACAATGAGAAATACAAACTTGGCGAAGGAGAGACGAAGGAGAATAAAAAAAAGAAGGAACGAGCTATTCTTCGTTTTCTCCTTATTCTTTGTTTCGTCCTAATGACTCCGCTCGTTGGAAAGAAGCGGAAAATCGTTAGCCAAGAACGAGATGTCGCGCATCTGCAATTTAATTAAGCGCATGTTCGTCCTTAATGCGCGAGATTAAACGACGACAACTTTATTGGCGCAGCCAGATCCTATCGGGCGATATTTCTTCGCGCGAAAGCTCCGATATACACACGATTGTGCAAAGTAAATCGAGGTTAGATGATGAGACGAAAGCACCAAGTAACGAATGGCTGAGTACGTGGAGGGTTTCTGTACGACGTCGGATGAAATCGAGAACGCCGGCCGCATTAATTAAGAAATATGCGCTCTCGTGAATTCCACTAGCTGGTACGTCGACGATTTTCATCGAGTACTTGATACAGGAAGGCAAGGATGAGAGTTTGTTTCCTGCTAGAACATTGCTCGATCGCAAGTTTTTTTTTTTTTCAAGTATAGACTTCTTCGGTATTGCGATAGGAGACTTGATCCTTTGGGCGGACTTTGTTTCTTCGTCGAACTACATTGTAATGGCTTCTTATTCGAATAGAAATTAATAACGTATCAACGATGGAAACGAATTTATCGGACACGGAATTATAATAGACGCGAATCGTTCGTTCGACTTTCTTTCGGATCTGTTTAATTTTTCCCGCGACAATATCGGATCGTTCGCGAGGATAACTGAAAAAGACCTACCTATTGGCCTAATTCCACCAACCTTAATCGACCATAACGTAGCTTACAAAGCATAATTTCAGCGTTAGACCAACAAACTATCCGTTTGATGGATAACCATACGCTGAGGTTGACCCAAGACGACGACCCATGTGCAAATTATTCGATTAATTAAGGACTTATCTCTGTGGTCTGTGCCCGGTTAGAAACGCCCTGTGACGAGAACGCGAGCAGCTAAGCACGCTTGAAATGCGCCTTGCAAACGTTCTCTGTGCGATTGTTTATTCGCAAAGAAGGGATATCGTTGTTTCCCACGACACGGATACATCGTTGATGTCGAATTTTGGAACCATGAAATTACTGGTATAGCGCCACGTGAACCAGAAAGATGCTATTATCGGATGCTCAACTTGAAAGTTCGCCACATCCGAGAATAGTTATTCGGTACGTTTAGAAACACGACTGCTGTTAAATTTAATACGCCGTATATCGTTATTTACCATCGATAACGTTCTCCGTTACAAAGGTTCGCGATATTTTTCAAAAGCCGTTTTTTATCTAAAAAAAGATATAACTCATTGTCAGCGATGCACATAGATTTCATGGCTGAATAAATTAGTTACAGCACCCTTCGCGATAAACGTGCAAACCAACTGCATCCGCTGATTTATTTTTACCATCATCGTAACTGCAGATTTTACGAGGCCGGATAATACAAAACATTTTTCTTTTTACCTTCGTCGCTTTTTATTCCCACAATCGTGAAATCTTCGCCCCAATGTTTTCCCCTGTTTCCAATACTCCTCGTAATGATCTACTGAAAATGAACGAATATTCCTTCCTATTATCTTACCTATACATAGGATCGAACGAGCTTTGTTTCCTGACAAACATAGGATCTATCTATTTATATCTATATCTATCTATCTATGTATACCCAACTGTAACACGAAATACCCTCTAAATAATACTCCATATCGATATAGCCCATCGTAGCTCAGTTACGTTACCGATATATTCAACATCTTAAATTTCAACCTTCGTCTAAATAGCCCTTTGCCAAGTCTAAATCGCGTAGGAATGGTTCATAATCGAATTTGGCGAGTTACAAAGTAAAATTACTTAATTTGATTCCAATAAATCCTAGTGGCTCGTCTGACTCTATGTCAGCCTTTAGTTATATCTTTAGATATATCGAAGATAGTGTCTTTGTAATGGCGTACTCCGAAAAACTCTTCGTTGATAACGTGGCTAAGTAAGGTGGCACGCGATCGCTGCCAAGTATTCTCGTTTGACCTTCCGATTTCGTGGCTCGGTTGAGCTACCGACGAATGAAAGTTAATCACAGAGCCTCGAGCAATTTCGGCGGCGAGCGCGAGAACGAAATGGGGTGATAGTTCAGCGCGGATTATAACGGGGGTTGAAGCGAGCGTGAGCGCATCCCTCGGAGCAATGCTTGCGAGAGGCGATGTAGATTTATTTTAAAGGGTCGCTTTTATAAATGACGAGTGTTGTTGCTTGCGGCGGAAACCAGAGCATGAAAGGGCGGTATCGGACGAGGGTGGAAAAAACAGCTTTTTCAGTGCAAAGCCCCTGTTCCTCGGCTCCACCGTCTTTGCGGATTCGACCGGCAATTCGTCGCATAAATACGATATTTTTTTTTATCCCCGATGCACCAATTACGTAAATCGTTTAACGGACAGCTTTCGAAAAACAACGGGGATCACGCTGTTTTAGGTGCTTTGTTCATCGAGTTGGAAAAAGAGGGTTGGTATTATTATATACACTACCGGTCGTAAATATTGGCACACCCACTTCTTATATTTATTAGTAACCTCTAACAAATTTCGCCTTATTCAACGCTGTAGTACGAGATGCGTAAAATGCAGATGGAATAGTGGATTTGAAAAACGGTGCGAAGCATTGTTGTAATATTTAAGGTCAGCGGCGTGGATGCGTATGAGAAATTCAAGGACGAGAAATGTTGAATCGTTGAACGAATGACTGGTGCGTAGTAGCGAAGCCAGAACAAAATGGGAGCAAAGCGTAAGGAATTTTGTGGGATGCATCCGAAAAGGGACGAAAGAAAACTGTGTAAGGAATTAAAACTTACGAAGTAATAAATTGCGGGCTTCTTGAAGCAACCACGAAAAATATGAAATTATCGTCCACGAAAATCGATAGAAACGAGAGCAAATTTACGGACTATATCGTCAAACTTGTCACGTAGCGTCGTAATTATGGGCGTTATCCACGCTCGATCCGATCGACCCAATCTTTAAGATGATTGATTTAATAGTTGGACATACGGAGGAGATAGAAGGCGCGGTAACCCAATGTGGAATACTAATGCCCGTTGATAACAACCATTAAGAAGAACCTATGGGAAAGCTGGTTCGTTTTAGCAGTGAATCTAAGAAATTTACTTGCAGGTGCAAACTTTTACAAATACCTAACAGAAATTCGCAAAGTCTCTCAAAACTTTAACGACCTCTCGAACGGTCGAAATAAATACGTTTCCAATTTCAAGAATAAGCATAACTTTAGTACGCGTAAATTTTATCGCATTTCCATAAGCAAGCTCGTTTTCCAGGAAACGAAGGAGGAAGGAAGAGAAAGAGAGCATTTGCTTATCTCATTTTGTAAGGCGATGAGCCGAGCAGTCCCTTCTGCAAAGAGTTAAGCAAACGTTGCGCGTGGCAGCAAGATGGAGCGTCGACAAGACGACCGACTCTCGCAAAAACACCGGTCACTATTCTTTATTTTTCAATTCGCGAGAGAAGACTGCCGTTTGCGCCGTCAGCTCGGTTACTACTCGAATCTCTTGCAATTTAATGATGTTGTAAAGATGTTGCGTTCGCGTCGGTCCACGGCTGCTGCTATTTGTTCGTGTTGATATATAATTGTATGTCAAGTAGTCTGGAAAGTACGGAAGGTGACGTAAGTTCGCTTGAAAAATGTAACGGAGGAAAAGTTTCGAGCAGCTTGCGGGACGAGCTACGTCTTCTCGTAGATGATAAATATTGGGTCATCCTGAAACTTGTCGTAGTTTTAAAATCAGTCCGTCCAAGGAAAATAATGTTATAGGAATTTAATATTTCTGCTTTGTATATATATACGATTATCGATTTTATTTTAGACTAATTTAGAATTTGGATTAATATTTGTAGACACGACACTAGAACGACGGTTCCTAAATTATTCTGAGCAATTTTATCACAATTTTAGGCGATCTTGAACGATCCTCGAGCGAACGTCGAACAACCTTAGTCTATTTTCAAGCGTTCTTCGATTGACCTCGAACGAACATCGAATAACCATCGAATAACGTGGAGTGAGCTTGGAGGATCTTTAAACGGTCTTTAAACGTCGCTACAAATGACTTTTGAGTATCTTCTTATTCTTTGTTATTCTTGATGTAAAGTATTCCTGATAATAAAATAGCGACAAGAAAAGCATTCGAGGCGTTTGCTTTTCATTCGTAACAAATTACTACGACAATATTGTGATACGCGACAATCTAGCAAATCCGCCAATTTCAAGCGGCGATGATCTAATTCGAAGTTAATCTTCGCGAAAGCTGTTCTGTCATAAGACGTTCGAGGGAGGGCGGTTGAACGCAAACACAAACTACGATCCCCGCTATCCCTTCGACGTCTTTACAACAAACAGAATAATCCGTGGATAGGCAGCTGTTCTTGTTTTTGTAAAGATTCTTCAGGAACCTACAATAAAACACGGTCTGTCACGTGGCAAAGAAATTCGATTCTGTGCGGGAGCTGGTTTTCTCTTTGAGCCGACCGAGAAAAGATTTATGGAGACTGGCTGTAAGAAACAAGTAAGATGATTCTACTTTCTTGCCACCTTTTCCGGCTTGACTTTCCAGACGAAACTTATCGTTTCCTCTCAGCTCGGATGCTCGTGCTCCATACGTACGTGTACGATTAAGAGAAACAACGATCCTCTTTCTTTCGTCGGTTTCGTCGTCGCTCCACGAGACGCTTCTACGAATTAATTCGAATTATTCTCCGATCGAGTACTTCCGCCTACGATCTTGTGCGGCGTTTAGCTAGCCGAGCTTTAGAGATTGTCGAGTAATTACTGGTCTACAGCTGGTTTGACGAACGACCGACTTACATTCCGCCGTTTAGACAGTGCTGCCTCGCTATATAATTTTATCTAGGCAGCTCAGGAGGCTGTAGAGACGTGGCTGGGATTTCTCGGGATTGATATACGTAGACGGGTGTCGAACCCTTTCATTTCGAATCGACCCGGCCTATTAACGGGCCAGAATTTGCGCAACAAAGTGAAGAAATTAAATGGGTCCCCTTAAACGGTACAATTACGCAATTAGACGGAATACTATATTTCGTCCAGTCTAATCATAACCATACGAATAACTACCCGCTGAACGAAATACGCTGAAAACGTACCTTGTCGCTCCGTGATTACGGGTTTCTGCTTTTTGCCAACTTTTTCGGATGAAAATTTGCTTGCTCGCTTTTTACCTCTGCGTTAAGGCTACACGCGATTCGAATATTAGAAAATTGAAAGAACTTTCTCGCGTGGCTACTATTCTCCAAAAACCAAGCGCTTGTCTAGGATGTTGTAAAGAGTAAAAAATCGTGATCGTTTTAAGTGGAATTCGCTCGTTTCCCACGAGAACTCGGCAATGACGTAACCAAAGATTTATAGCGAATTTTCTAATAGATTTTTATATTAACAACGTATACGAGAGTGTATGTAAGTACGTGGCGTAATGGAAGAAAAGTGTTTCGTTGTTCCGCGAAAGATATAGTTCTTGCGTCTCTAACGGCTATTTATTACACAAACACGATATCGAAAGAAGAGTAAGAAAAGGAAGATACGTCTCAGTTTTTCCCTAAAGACTTTCGTTTTCCGGTACTCACGAGCGAGCAGCAACAAATCTATTAAAGGTTCGTCGAGCAGAACGACCAGTCGACATTGTTCGCGCCGCCAGGAAGGTATCCATCTTCCACGATACCCATGGTTGGTTGGCAGAAGCGTGGTCGTGCGTATTTCCAAAACGGTCGCCACAAAAGAGCAAACCGAAGCCACCGACCATCTTAAGTGTCACTAAAAGCGGTGGAAATCGTTTCGAAATGGAACCTCCACGATGTGAAATCCTCTCGTTGCAGGTATACACCGTGGTCACGACCACGTTGGGAAAGAAAACGTCATTCGAGACGTGCCATTGTCGATTTTCTTTAACAATGGAGACAGCTGAACGAGCGGACCAAAACATTGAGACATATCCCGTTGTTGTCGCTGTCACCATTTCTCCTCCCCCTGGTCGCACATTATTACGAAAATATTTGAAACTACTCACGCTACCTCTGAAAGATATATCCTGTATTGTGGTGCATTGTCGATTCGCGCAACACGTTCAGTACCAAACGATGCTTTTCAACCTGAGGATCGACGGGAGGAAACGAAACGGATGGTAACGAGAAAAGGAGAGAAAAGAAGAGAAAGAAACGAGATCCACGCGTCGAAGAATCTTCGAAAGACCTGGCTATCTGTTGGAAATTTCATGTAATTTTAATTCACGCGGTGTCTGGGTATCCGGGAGCGGAAAAATATTTGAAACGCCTGCGCGAATCGTCATCGATGAATTATGTCCAACCGAGACGGGCATATCTCGAGGATACGCGTACATGTATGTATGTATAGCGGTTAATCCGGATTTATCGGCAGGCTGCCTTTGAAAATTTCATTTCGATGAGTATCGATAACCGCCAGTCAATAATTGTCGACGAGCGTTCGCTGTTTCACCAGCGACGGTAATTGTATTTACGACTG
The DNA here is from genome assembly GCA_014737395.1 of Bombus waltoni. Classification (NCBI taxonomy): domain Eukaryota; kingdom Metazoa; phylum Arthropoda; class Insecta; order Hymenoptera; family Apidae; genus Bombus; species Bombus waltoni. Next base: position 3,681,317 of record JACXII010000003.1, read on the forward strand.
ATTGCAAATGAGAGGATTAAAAATAAAATTTGAACTAGAATTCATGGAGATCGAGTCGATGCTGAAATTGCGGCTAATCGCTCGTTCTGTCTCCTTCTCTCGTCGATATCATTTTTCATTTTCATTTTTTCGCTTTGTTATCGAAAACGTTGCCGCTGGACTCGCGGCGTTTTTTTTTTTTTTATTTTTGTAATGCATGTTTCTGTAAATAAATAAATCGAGTGCGGCGTTGATGCAGTTGCAGGATCACGTCGAACGTTTCGTTGATCTCGCGCGGTGCGACATCGCGTGAAATTTAATTCCGTACACGAACTTATGCGAGATCAATCACGGGGAAAAAAGTTCTTTCGATAATCGAGGCTTTTCATAATCCGTAGAAATTGTATCGTTTCACTCTCGGAGCAATGGATCCTCGACGTTGTTAAGGATACGTATCGAGCCAAGTTTCCTCGTGATGTATATTCCTTAATTAGAAATGTATCTCGTGTAACGTATTCGAGACTCGTCCTCGAGCATAAAGACGTAAGTTTCGGTAGTCGCGTAACAACGACGTGTCTGCAGGACTTGCACGAGAGTTTAAGAGGGTGAAGCGAAAGAGGAGGTCGGAATTTACAGAAGAGACGTTTCACCGCTGGAGATTTCGTATAATTTTGGCTCACGGGCGGCTCACGTTCCCTGAAAAATGTTTGGCACACCTGCGGCGTTACGTGATCACCCGTGGTGACACAACTCTGATCTGGCGGACGCCAGGAAATTGTAAGGTAGGCGTCAACCTTAAAAAATGTTGGGATCCCGTGAAATTCTCCGACACATAGGCAAAACGACACCTTTTCAAACTGACTCTGATTCGCGCGAAATTTCATTCCCGTTTCGAAGGTTAAAAGTTTAAAGGTTAAAAAGGTTAAAAGTCTACGAAATCACGACTTACTGTTGCATTTCTTGCTCCTGGAAAAACTTTATAAATGGATATTTCACAAATTTCCATCCAACTTCCAAATGTTCGATAAGAGAAGGAGATATTTCCTAGGATGAAAAAATCGCATTATTTATCCCAACGTAGTCAAACGGACGGGATCATTTTTTTAGATTACGTAGATAGATGGATGGTCGAGCGATAGAAGCAGCAGTCTTCTAGCAGTGAGAAATGTACTCGGCATTCAACGGGAACTTGGACAAAGTTAACGACAGTCCATTTAACTAATGAAATTTCAGATACCTAAACAGTGTGCAGGGAGAGTTGCTTGATGGTTGTCAGTGTTCGTAAATTTAGTTCGCATCGGTTGGAATCTGGCGTCTAAGCGAAAGTGGCCGAGTTACTGACGCGAATACGCGAACGTAAACGCATCGGGCCCGATAACAGGCTGGCTCTGTCACAATTTGCATTGACGGGATAGCCGACAAACTAGCCTGCAATTTCATGCATACGTCATCAGGAACACGAGAAAGTACGTGGGGAAGGCGAATCGTCGCTGGCAAACGTCACGTTCGACGTTACGTCGATGCGCCGTCGATCGTTCGCCAAATTCCACGGAAATTCTGCTGTCGTTTCGCGCCACCACTGAATCCGCCGTGAATTTCGCTGCGAAGACGGGACCGAGTTATGCAGCTAGCGGGAATTATGTGTCGATCTTCGTCGCCGTGGAAAGCCGCGTCCAACTTGCGGAGTTTCGAAATTGTCGCGGCCAGATCGATAGGAAATTGCAACAAGATTTGCGGCACGGGCAATTCATGGGAATCGCGGATGATATAAACATATCGATGATACCAATGTAGCAACGTTGCACTGTACGTTATTGTACATTCTCTGTTTACCACTAATATATTTCATTTCGCATAAAGCAAATCAAACTAAACTATGGCGTAATTGGCAAGGTGGTGCAGCGAACGTTCACACCCTTCCAATTGGTTCAATCGAGGTTTCTATTTGTCACCGAAGCATATTGTCCCGGAACAAAAGTTGGCCTACAACGATTACCATTATTAGCGTTTGCGTTTGCCATTGTCAATATGCGACGCAGTGTCGGTAAATAGTTTGAAACCTTTGATTTCTACGTTACATATGTTACCGTTACAAGACACAGGCGTCGCTAGAGTTACGTAAAACGTTATTTCGATCTATATATATGTATATAGAATATATTTCGGTCAAAAGAAAACAATTTTTTGAACTAGATTTGCAAAGGTGCGTACGACACAATCTTATGTGTGCAAGCTGTAGGCCATGCGGTTGACGTTGATATCGCAAGTGGAACTTTGAGCGGAAAATCCTTCGCGAGACAGCTGGGTATTCTCTTTCTCTCTCTCTCTTTTAGTTCGCTTACTCGGCCAAGCTCGGACGATCCCCAAGCATCGTTACGGTAGCTTCCAGGTAGGACGTAACAAGTTTTAACGCACTATCGAGGCCGGTAAATAATTGAGGGGTACCGTGTACTCCACACCGGATCTACCCCTTCCCTCCACGTGAAATGATAATTAATTCAGACATTAAACGTTGTAAACTAGTTTCCATTTTATCGCCCGGCACTTTATGAATTTTTACTCCGACGAGAGTACATTTGGAGCGGAACGTATCAATTTTTCCAAGAAATCATGCTCTTCCTTCTAGCTTACCTTTCGTACCTTTCTGCTTGCCCCTTGCGTTCGATTCCGTGTCGTCTCTCTTTCCCAGTCTCTTTCTTTCTTCTTTCTTTTTTCTGTTGGTCGGCGTGGGTTGCACGACGGGTCCCGTTAAAACTTCATTGTGCCACGGGAATCGACGTGAAAAGGTGAAAAATGAAAAACGATATCGAGAAGGAGGGAGTCTTGGCGTACCGATGCTCGAAGCTGGCGCTGCTTCGAGCCACCTTAAAAGCCGTTAAATACCAGGCTGAAATCGCCTTTATGGCCGTCAATGATTCAGTATTTACGCACAATGCCTCGGGACTTGCCTTCCTCGGACCCCACCCGTCGCGGAGGGCGCCATAGGAGGTCCGTGGAAACTTTTTCACGCGAGAACCTTCGCCCTCCGAATCCACTCGTTTCTCCGCATTGTGACACGTGAAAGCCATTTTCGTGACTTTTCTCGCACCGCGTACAAGAACGCGCGCTTCCTCTCGTATCCTTCATTTTCCGCTTTCTTTTTTCCGCGACCCTGACTAATTCGAGAGACTCGCCGACCATATGTTTCTTTTCAGAAAAACACCGTGTAACAACTTTTAATTTCCCAGCTTCCATTTTTATTGTTCGCGTTGCCGTTCGAAGCGATTCTTTCCTCGTAGGACGAAAATCCATCTTGTTTGAAAATTCCAGTTCGCAGCTGCGCTGTGAAATGAAATTTTTAAGGAATCCGGCGAGAACTCCTTGTATCGATTGCCCGAATGCCAAATAGCGTAGGTAATTTTACAGAAATCTTAGGCGAGGTAAAAGCAGATAACGAGATACGAGGAGCAAATGAAGATGTACATTAAAATGCGACTTGTGCGCTTGGAATAGCGTGTATTACTAATTACAGCGATCCTCGGTAAGACTTTAATAAGCCACTTACGAGTGGTATTAGCGAGTGAAGTTTAGCTTCGTCGATGGAAATTAACAGTTAAATTTTAAATCATCCTGCAGCACGCCATCGCGCAGTTTCCTTTTAATTCAATTTCCTCTTTCTTAATTCGTTGTTTTGTTTAATTACTTCCGCAACGCGTTACTGTACAAACCGTTGAAAAATGCAAACATTCTGAGGCGCATCGTCCCACGCACCGTGACGTATTTCGTTTACAATTCGCGAGACACGAAGGGTCAGAACGTAATGAGTCAGAACGTTAACAATGCTCGCGAGCAATTTAACACCGGCTATTATCGCGTCACGCGTCGCCAAGAACTGAAAATTTCGTCGAGTTTTCCTGAAATTACCTTCTCGGCGAGGCACGGTGTTTCGCGGCAGCCGATTACGAGCTGGCATTTCAATTCGAGGTCCTCGAGAGTCCTAGCCGTACCGTTGGACTCGAGTGACCTTATTCCCTAACAAGTTTGTTGAAATGTCGCCGCTTTCGTCGAGCTCGGTCCGGCTTAAGGTCGTTCCTTTCTTTGTTCAAGAAAGCTGATTCAGAGATGAAACAAGCGGATTAAAAAAAGAAAGGTGAAATCAGGAAGGAGTCTTAATCTTTCGGTGCTCGGTATCTTCGTCCAACGAAATGTCGTGTAATTTTTAGCAAGGTTACAATTTCGGCAGAGATAACTTTAATTGTTGCACTCGCTTGCATCGCCGGTGCACGTTCAATTCGTTCAGTATCTCGGCGCTTTATGACTGCGGAAATATTATATTCGCGCGTGCAAACGTTTCTGCAAGACGCTGGAGTTTGCGAACGAATTGCATTGCAAGGCAAAGAGACGTTAAATATAGATATAAATCTGACCTATTGCGAATTTCTTAACTACCAAAGTTCGTAATACGATCGACTTAACAAACAAACACCGGTAAATTATTTCTTATAAATACGAGCTTCCACATGGTAGTAAAATGGACGATGAATTAAATTAGAGTAAAGAAAGGTCGTCTCTTTTAGCCTTATACGTTATAATAGCAACGCAGCGCGACCTTAGGCGGGAGACGCGGTTTCGAATTGGCCACGAATGGGCCTCGATGGGTCGCGTCGGCCGGGGTTTTAGGCTGACCTTATTCCCTAAAGGGTTTATTGAAATGTCATCGGCTGAACTATGGTCGAGGTCCGCGCAAGGCGGTCTACAATGGTCCTCGATGACAGGGGAGGCGATAAAATATTGATTGCACCGCGTCAGGTCCTCCCAGGGCGAATTCTTCCTTTTTCATCGTTCACGGGGGCGCGTCAGGTAGAAACGAAAGAGAGAGGAAGAGGAAGAGAGAGAGAGAGAGAGAGATAGATAGAGATAGAAAGAGAGAGAGAGAGAGAGAGAGACGCGTTTGGCTCGATGAAACGACGAGTAGCTCGATACTGACAAAGCCCCGCGTTCTTTATGAGCGACACGAGCATTACTCTTGCCGCAGTGAGTTATGACGCGGCATATGTTATCAGGCCCGTATTTCGCACCTGTTCATGCATTTTTCTTCGAGCGTCGCGAAACGGCTTTCAAATCGTCGCGCACAATGGTCGTCGCGCGAGTAGTCGGCATGGAACAAGCGTTGGCACGACTGTAATGAAGATCCAGCGAGATAACGAGCTGGTGCGCGCGCGTACACGCTATTTAGTAACCGATAGGTAACGAGCATTATATTACCGGGACGATACGGAGCTGGCTTTCATCGAGCTCGCTTGTCGAGCAATTAACTCGCGTTATTTTCATAATCGATACCGTGGCGCGGTTTCAGTGTCGATGAAAGTATGTTACCGTAGCCGATGATTCATTTTGCGAGCGGAAGAGCGTAACGAGAGTAATGAACGTTTGCTGCGCGTTTAAAAATGCTTGCAAAATCGTTCGTACGCGGTTAAAGCTACATCGCTGTGTTTCATCGAACGGATATAGGCGATGAAATCTTTGAAGGGAAAAAGACCATTGGAAAATCTCTATCTTTCCAAACGTCAAAAACATTAAATGCCATTACCGTCATGAAAAATACGTATCGCTCTTCTAATAAATAAATACCGAAGAATGCGCTCGTTCTCATTTGCCGAGTACTTCGGTATTCCTATCAGTGACAATTTCCCTGAAATTCTCTGCTCTTGTCCCCTCGGAATTTCTGAATAAAATCTCCTATCCCATCGAATAAACGTGAAGCCTCTTGCGGTTATAGGATGAAAAAAACGTGATGAGGTTCGTTATCATTTAGTCACGTCGGAGCATGGTCGGTACACCAACGTTTAATATTACATATTTTCAGACTAATTTCCGTAGATCCAGTTTGGTCGGCACCCGTAACTCGGCACGGGAGAACGTCTTTACGCTTGGACGCACGAAAAAGCTCCGAACTCGTCGCGTCGTCGATTTACGTCGGGTAGAAGTTGGCGCGCCGTAGTTCGCGCCACGGTGTACCGGCTATAATTAACGCGGAGGATGCAAACTGTACTTACGGACGATTAATTAAACCGCACACGGCGCGTTCGCCCCTGGGACTCGTAAGCGCCGCGGCCACATTGTAATGAAATTGTGTTTCCGATGATAAAGATACCAGCAGTTGCTTAACCTGCTGTTCCTTGCCGCGTTACGCCGCTTTCATAGATTATCGCTTTTCGTATTATCCTGTGCCGAACGCGTTGCGAATGTCAAATATCGAATTACTTATCGACCGTACAACCAAATCGATACCGAGCTTGTTAAGCGTACACAGAGTCCTGCTGAGAAATCGACGAAGCTGACTTCGCCGTATTCCCAATATGGTGTAGCGTACGGATTATACGAGTTAATTGTATTGGGTTAACGTAAAAACAAAACAAGTTAGGAACGATAATCGTTTGATCTTCCACTATCGGCGGCAAAATGAAATGGAAAGAAAGGGAGATAGAACCGAGAAACGTGTTCCATATTACGATATTACGATATTACGATATCGATATTAAGATCGAAACAGACTATAAAAATCCTGCTTGTAGCCGAGGAAAAAAATGGTTGCTTCGAGTGTCATGCTCGCTGTGAAAGAAAGACGGTTAAATATCGAACTAACGTTCGCGGCTTAGTTACGGAAAAGCGTAGTTCGTCTTCTTCGTGACGGTTTTCCCGTTTAATAGCGACGTGAATTAATATCGCGTCCTTTCGTACTTGCTGCAACTCGAAGGAGATTGAAAAAGAATCTCGTTACGCGTCGTCCTTCTTCCTTTCCTTCAAGTTTTTTGCGGGACCGTCGTAAGATTTCTATTAAACTGTAATCGTTGTTTCTGAACGGGAAAAGAGGGAAAATTAGTTGGTGCCCCTTCCTCGAGCATTGGAAATACAATTTCTTCTCATCGATCTTCAGTCTTTCGAAACAATTACTGTCCCGTTATGTTTTTCTCGTTAGACACGTATAATTTCTGCATCGAACAAAAAGATCCGCTCTACGCTTGTTTACATGTAAGATAAAAGCAACGTTAAAGGAAACCCCACGTTTAAAGTTACCAATAGCCGTGCAACGAGATTTGCATTTTGAAAGCGTGATTTCTTCGAGAAGCCAGCCTCGAAAGAGAAGATTTATTTGCTTACGGTCAAACGTTTCCATCGTTTCTACTGTTTTAACGAGCAAACGAAACGACGTCTCGCGAAGACGACCATCCTGTATGTGGCAAAAATCTCTGCTTTCGGTTGTTTACCTGAGGCGAATGGATGGTACGGGTTCGTTGCAGTTGATTCATGCCCTCTAGGATAGACCAGATGGCAACGATAGGATGCTTTGTGGCATTCCGATGTTTTCGCAGTAACAGCGTCGGATTGTGGCATAAGGTTAATAGAAAGTTCCACGAGAAGAACATCGTTAAACCGTCCACGACGCCTTTGTTAATACAGCGGTCCGTGCATTCATGGTCCGGGGGTGTCTCGGGAAAGCCGGACATACATTATGCATTAGGACAGGATGTCGTGGTTTCGTGGTGCGCTTGAAAATAATTAGCGCCGTGCAATCGGAAAAAGATTTCGCGTCAGGAGAAACTAAAGGAAGAGAGAGAACGAAATGGAAGCAGAAGGGACCGTATACCATCCAGTCTACCTAAAAGCTTACGAGAAACCGAGAGACAGAGAGAGAGAGAGAGAGAGAGAGAGAGAGAGAAAGAGAGCGTTCGTGAACTTTGTAGCGATTTAAGGTTCCTTTGAAATTTTACGGTTCGACGAACTCTTACGCGAAATCATCCACTTCTTTATAGATATTTCGATTAAACGTTTTGCGTTAAATTTCTGCCATGGCGATCGTATCACACAACTTTCCCGTACTTCTGGACATGGCGTCAGACAAAGGTTTCTCATAAAAGATGCAAGAACCCCGCAAGAATTTTTTAGTCTTCTGTATGGCGACCTACGACATCCAGACGGAATAATCGAGTTTCCATCAGAACATGGTTCTGTTATCGTGGAAATCCCTCGCGTAGGATTTGTCGTCCTCCCTAGCGTCGACCCTGCCACTCGTGTCAAAGGAGTGACGATCGTAGAAAGCTTTGTCAGAAATAACCAACCCTCCACTTACTACCTACGTACGGAGCATCTCACGTATTCACCATCATCCGTGGCATCAAGCGCGTACCAGCCTTAATACGCGCACATACACGTGCACACTTACGCTCCGTACAGATATATATATATATATATATATATATATATATATGTATGTATGTATGTATGTATGTATGTATGTATGTAGACGAAATATCCGCGTTTGCTGGAGATGGTGGCAATATTTGCGCGGTCCTGACAGCAAGACAATGAGCCTCGATCCGACACGCGATATTCAACCCCCTTCTGGTTCTCTATCATCCACGATCCACCCTTGAAGCTCCGCTTCTTGTTATGGTACACCCATCCAGGACGCACCTAGCCCTTCGTACGTAGAGAAAAACAGAGTATGAAGGGCGTGGGAGGAGAGAGAACGAGGGATAGGGGTAGAAAGTACTAAAGGGATCGATGTTTGACGGTGATCCTGAATTGTAAATTAATTCTCGTCCTTTCGAGGTTAATTTATATTTTGTTATTGTCGAAGTGGTCATCGCTTCTAAGAAAACTCTACGTCTCATTTGTTTGGTTTTCTCAATCGCTTATAGCCATCTTGGAACAGGTCTTGTGCAGATAACGATGGCAGGCTATAGACAATAGACAGGCAACGATGGCAGACTATAAACAACAGACAGGCGACGATGGCTTCGGGGAGTTTAGTTAAAAAGTAACATTGTCAGCGTACGGATCTGGACCAGCTCAAACCGTATTCAAACTGTATACTTACACTTCTGGTTTAAATATATTTCTACTTTACAATTTATCCACGCGTTCCTCTATTTAACTACCCAAAAATAACCTCAACAGTTATTATACGCGCACGTCTAGTTGATCGATCCATACGTGCCTGTTTATGCGTCTCGTATTTTGATTTAATTCGGTCACGCGTGGCGATTGCCGCGAAAGCATCCTTTTTCGTGAAATATTTGCCGGGTGACTGATGAGACGACAGGGGTCGAGGTAATAAGTTTCGCCGACATTTCGGCTGATGAAGGTGTAGTGTGGAGAAGGGTCGAGGGCCAATTTCGGTTCCCACGGGACGTGCTGCTTTTATTTGTTTACTCAGGTATTCACGCAGGACGCGCGACTGTGTAACGAGCAGGGGCGAAGGTGAATTCGCTGGTCGTTAACGTACACCAGATTTTTGGCTTGTCTCGTCGAACATCATAAATTACTCGTTTAAGGGGTTGATGTATAATTTACGTGACGTTAATTGTTCCATCGTCGCCCTGATAGTGTTCTATTATCGATGGTAAACGAAGTACGGGAACGTTCCCTCTCCTACGGATTTATTCAGGGTGTTACCACGCATTTATGAAAGGAAGAATCCCGGCGAAAGTAAACAACGTTGATCGCGTTACTTATATTCCGTGTAAATCCATCGCACGCGTAACATCCTGTTTCTCACGGATTCTTCCTGTGGTTTCTTTTGATTTCTTGCCGAGATCGAGGGTAGCAGGAGTCGGCGGATAAAGCACTGCTTGGAAGTTCGATTGGACGGGTCAAGCGAGGAAAATGTACGGTGCGGTAGGACTTAACCGCCGGGGATAAGTAGCTGTCACTTCCGTTGCGTCAGAGGCTACATTTGCCGGATCCGTGGATGTATCCGGCAACCGTGGTACGCCGGCAAACCAGCAGCTTTCACGGCTTTCGGACAAATTGTGAAAAGAATGATGTATTGAGCCTGTAAACGGCGTGACGTCGAACCAACCCCTGTGTCCCAAGGACCTCCCAACGTCTCCGGTCGCCGGAACAGCTTCTTACGTTCGTCTGAAGACACAACCAGGAACGTCTGCCCGCAGCAACCGCCCATTACGTCCATTGTATTCCCGAGGAAACAGTCGTCCGGGACACGTAGTTACCCCTTACCACCGACTCCCGATTCCTGGGTGTCCTCGAGCTCCTTCCACCATGGCACAATTACATTTTCACGTCCCACGGTTTGGACAAGCGGAGAGGAGAACCCATTTCGCGGTCGAAAATACGAGTACCAAAGAGGGAAAGCAAGAGAAACCAAGTTGGTTAGAGGGACGAGAAATTCCTTCGGCGATTGGAACACCCTGCGGTTTATCTTTTCAACGATCTTTCGTACGTTCCTTGGCTGGGCAGCCGAGAGTAAGTTGGAAATTTGTCGTGTATCGGGTCAGATCGTATCGATTCCGAATGCTAATAAGGAAATAATTCGAGCCATGATGGTTTGGGAGTGTTAGCCGGCGTGAAGCAATTTGCAGTTGGATCTTCGCACGAGTTATTGGCCGCTTTTCCTACCTCTCTTTTTCTACCTTTCTTCTGTACCATCTAGAGGTATTGTTTCTGCGTTGTTGAGTCGCTGGCGGCGCCACGGAAGTTGGAATACCTCGATTTGAAGTCATTTGTGAGATTCTGGACGTGTATAACAGGATTAAACTACTCGTAATAATCAAGCATATTTCTCAGTGAAATATTGCTTCGTTAAAAAGCCGACATTCTACTCGTCCTTGATATAGCTTCCTCTAAAATCCAAACACGCGGTCCCCTAATTACTCAGAGAAACGTATAAATCAGGATTTCACGCCATTGGGAACTCGCACGATGTCAGGCTGACCAAGGTGTTACCATCTTCCAGTTGACAAAATTAGGGACAGTGGACGCTGATTCGACATGAAAACGAGGAATTCCGATTGTATGAGTTGTGCGCCAGATCTGTAGGAGACACGTTCGAAAGCGCCTTTCTCGTCACGCTCGCCTCCGCCATAATTCGGCACGGCCGACAGGTCGGAATGTTTATACCCTGTAGATACTTTACCTGGCCGGGCAGTCTGTGGTCTAAACCCGTGATATATAACGAGTGGTTGACTAATCCTTTTACCCTTGTGGCTAGACCACGATGTTCGGAAACGTAAATAACTCCGACTACGCTCTTTGAAATCTATATATTCTGGAATTATACCTAGACCGATCGTTGTATCATTACCGTTCCAACTATGTACATTTAAATACGGCTAACTGGAAGCAGGAAAAATAAATGATAGCAGAATCGGAATGGAATTTCGTTCGAGCTTCCAGTTGGCTACTGTAATTCGAATCTGAAAGCTAATAGTTTTATCGATCAAAATACCACTGCACACAATCGCGTAGAAATGACCGAATACGTTTGGAGTGTAAAGTTGTATATCCGGCACATTTGCGTCAGATTTTTGAAACGAATTCCTATCGTCGTTAATGGTTCAACGGTATGTCGCAGGTTCCGAAATATCAGTTTCTAGTTGTTAGAGACGAATCGTAATCGTTCTCCTTTACAGGCGGGCAATTTTTCCAAACATATTTCAAAGATACGAAACGCGAGCCATTACGAGTATCGTTTCCATCGACGTTATTGACAACGCTGTATTATTAACAAATCGATTTGTTCACGTCTGTTTTTTTTTTTTTTTTTTTTCTTTAAAGATACGCAATTGTCCGTGAGTAAAGATTAGATTATCGTTACGCGGTAATTGCAGAAGAGAGACGCGTGCATACGAAGACGAGGAAATTCGTTTGTTTTCTCGCATAGAGAAACGTAAGCGCTTGACGCTCGGTCATGACATTATTCAAAACGTGTGCTGTACGTGTTCTCGTTAATTCTGTGATTAATGCTACATTCACAACGGGCCAGGGAAGCTGCGTCGTAACAACGAGGCCAAGTTATTCGGGCAAAAGCGAGACCAGCAAACACGCTGCTTTGTACCAATTACTTTTAAATATACTCTTGACGAGATGGCCGTGTTTCCCGCGTCATGTATGTACTTTGTTGGTTAAAAGTGTACGGGGCTTTCGTGGAGCAACGCCAACTGGTGCGCAAGGACACCAATTGTGAGAAACCCTTTCTAGAAATTAAGCTCATTGGGAATCTAATTTCGAGTAATCAAGCCTTCGCCAGGTTTCACCTATACTTTGTAATGTTCTGACTTGTTTCCTTTTGCACACGTACACACACGCGCACGCGCACGCGCACGTACACATAACACGTACGTACAGAAACACAATGGCTGCGTATTTTCTGTGGAAACGAATGTGCGTATAATTACTTAACAACGCAAATGATATAAAGGAATTGTCGAGTACGTTCCGGAGGTGTGTCCTTTTCCTCCGTAAGAGGTCAGGACAATTCGCGTTCGTTCGGTAATTTCGTATTCATCGTGTATAGGTTACAGCAACGAATACGTCGCGTGTCGCGATCCACGGTTGCCCGTTGGGACGCGCAGTCGAATCGCCGACAAAAGAACAATTCCGGTGAATTTACTCTTTTGAACGTGTACGCGCGTTATTGATCGAAAAGTAATTAAAATGTAATAGTACAAGCAGAACGATGAAACGGCTGGATATAAATCAAATATTGATTCGTTAAATATGTCGATTTCATTCCGCGAAATGCATGTTAGATCGATTGACGATAATGATTCTTTGTTCGGCACGGCTAGTTTACAACCGATGACGTTTCATCGTTGGATCGACGCTCGATTAATGCTCGGGGGTAATTAAACAGCGGCGGATCGTTTCCCATCGCGTTTCAAACTTGGTATTCTTTTTCTCATTCCAATTAGCCACTAGGATCGGCGAAAGACGAATGATAACGAGTCATCGAACGTTGGACCGTGTTTTATAAAGCCATTATCGAGGCTTAAGTGAATGCGTAAGCAGGGACTATTCATCAAAGCTCGACTCGGCATCGTTCCTTACAGGGGCTCGGCCTTGCTGGCCACGCTCGACACGGTTACACGACTAATAAATAAGATGTACGCGGCCTTAACGATTCCGATCAGCCATTTGCTCGCGCGGTACAACATTATGCGGCGTATGTTGCGAGATTTCGATATTACGCTGTACCGAATGGCCGGACGAGGTATTTGTATCGGGCAGAGATACACGCGACACCGATGTACACGACCGATCGTCATAATTTATAACGGCGAATTAATTTTATAGAAAGGGAAACGCCGTGTATGCGCCGTGTCCACGACACGTCCAGACTGCTCATTTACATAACACGATTAATTATTAATAGTTTCTCGTTCGAGTTCGAAATAAATAGCCTCGTGCAGCTATTTATAATCGCGAGACGAACAAAGCGCAACGACATGACCACCAAACCACCTGGCATGGAAAGAATCCTCATAAACGGGCATTTTACGGAGGAACAATTTCCACCGATACGACGTATGAAACGACGGTAATAACGCCTAATTGAATAACGAGAGCGCGCCAGGATGTACGCAGTGAAACGTAGCGTGCATTATAGAAAGGTCAAACTGCGAAATGGTGGAAATGATTCGCAGACGATGATAATATCGTTTAACGGTTCATCGAATATTGTAATCAACAATTGAACAAGATAATCACATAACGATATTTAATTACCTGTGCATTATCGGTGGGGGTCCGCGGCCTTACAAAACGAAAGCGCGGCATGCGGCGGCCGCTGTGCTCTTTCAGCCGCTCGTTTCTGCCTGATTTGTTTTGAATATTTTAAATTCAGCCAGGGAAGCCCGCTGTTTCGCGCTGAAATAATAATAACGTATCTCTATCCACGTGTCACCGACCATTTCCATCTCCATCGAATCAACGTTTTCCCTAGTGATTATCGTTAATCTCGTTACCTATACGAAAACTGACATCGATATTTCAACGCATAAACGTACGCGTAACTTCTGTCGAATTGTCCTTACGAAAAAAAGAAACATCCCAACAGCGAAATGCACGTTCTTATCGTTATGCAAGTATTCGACTGTTGCAACGTGTGTTCGTCGAAACGATAGTACAGGCCGGGACACGCATCCGCTGTAACCGTGATCTAAGCACGTACGTAATACGGAGACCGAAGAAATCTGCGAGAAAACCGCCAACTCGCTAAATCTTCGGAAATAGAACGAGTCGGATCGTACCGAGGTGGATAGAAATTTCTCGGAAGACGGCTGGATTCGACAACGAGTTCCAGTGTTCGGTGGAACCCGAACGCAGGCCTGTCGAGGATCAGAAAGAGAAAAATAGGGAGAAGAATGGCCGTGCGAGTTTGCGGTCCGTTAAAACTCCTAAGTTAAATCCTGACACGTGCAGTAAATCATGGACGCGTTACGAAATCGTTCCGACTGCGAAACGTCTTGGGATGACGCGTGGAAAGAGATCAAGACCGAGCGGATGCTCGAAGAGGACCGCGCCTGGACGAAGAAGAAAAAGAGATCCGTAGACGCGGTCTCGCGCGAAGCCAAAAGAGTTTTCGAGGCACGCAATAATAATTTGAACGCCGATCATATTTCACTAAGGCGGCTGTGAATTATGGCAGTCGTGGTCGACGCGAATGATTTAGGTTTAATAACGACGGCCTGTCCGCTGGGCCAGGTCAGCTGGGTACTGTCGGTGAAACGACGAGGGCCTCTTCTTCCAGGCGATGTCTCCTCTGACTCATAAACGACGCGTTCGAGGTCATCGTCGTTTTCTATCCGACGTTTTCAAGCGCGTATCGTATCGTTTCGTTTACACACCGCTGTGGATGGCTAACGGATGGCTCCGAACGACGAACGCAAAAATGTAACGTCGTTTCCGCGATATTCGGAGAAATTCGACGATAAAATCGCGCAGCGTATCGCGTGTCCATCCGGATAAAACGAAAAACTGTCGCGTGCGTGTTTGCGCAGCGTGAAGTTCGTGTTTCCCCGTGACTAACGTTCCGCTATTGTCACGAGGGAAAATAAACGCGTTCGCACGAAATTTCGCGGAATAAAATGCTTTGTGCATCGCTTCGAATCGATGGACGATGATTTCTGCTTTTAGACACATGTTTCGTAGATATCGAACGAACGCGTGTTATGCGAATAGTGCGTCACGGAGGAACGTTCCTCCGTGAGAGAAACATGGACGAGATTTGGAAGGGTATCGGTGGGAAACGCTTGACGATTTACTGGACAAGCCTGTAACAACAGGAGCGAAGAAAAGCATACGATTTAGGATGGAAGAAAGCTTGTCTAAATGTTCGAGCGCGGAAGAGGATGGTATCTAATGCTCACGGCAACTAGCTCGCGTTCCCATACACACGCTGCAGTGTCATGTTTATAGCCACAGTGGAATTCCGGTTAGTTTCCCTATAGTCGAACAGATAACACAATTTCGTGTCTTGTGCTTGCGTATCGGTGTTATTGGTACCGCAATGGCGCGACCGTCGCATAAATATATCGTCCTTAATGTTCAAAGGTACTTTCGACTTGCTCAACTCGGTTTTCGACTGGTGTGCGCGCAACCGTTTCTTTGTTTCAAGTTAATAAATCAACTGGCCCGCGTGTTTGTTCACCAACGTTTGTTTGTGTGCGACAAAACTTCCGATATCGGTGCAGCTTCGTGCGTTAGCACGTACCTCGTCGCATTCCGGAAAATCCGCGTTTCCCGGAAAGAACACGCTGCGTTTTATACTCGGAACTATCGATGTTGAAACTATAGATATTTACTAAATTGTACTTACATCGTTACTCACGACGATCCAATTTTACTTTACGTTGCGTATTCCCAAAGAACTTTCGAGCATCGTTCGTTTCTCCAATCTCTATACTTCAATTTATTTCAATATAGAACGAATTTAAGAGTAGAAAACCGCAGCAAGAGAGAGAGAGAGAGAGGGAGAAAACGCGCAAGCGTGATCGTTGATTTCACGAAGACAGGAAGGAGCGCAGGTTGTCGTACGTTAATCGTTCCCTCGCGACTTCGAAACCTCGAATTGCGAAACAATGCCTCGAAGTTCGAGGTCTTCGACTAACTGAACTGCGACTCAACGCGCGGCGCAATTTCGCGAAGATTAGAGAGCAATCAGGCCCTTTCACGACGAATTCCCTCCATTCGATTCAGCTATCCTCGGAACGGTTAGGCGTGTGCGAGGGAAGACCGTCTGCTTGCCACTTTCTTCGCGAGGAACATTCAATTTAATTACCCCGTAGAATGGCACGAACTCAAGTTCTTCCTCGAAAACTTTAGCTCAACGATCTAGCTGGAGGAAAACGATTCATCTCTGCTCTTTTCCACGGTGTTACTTTTCAGATCCTTTCCGGTGCCGCTAACTTTCGAAGACAGTCACCGGTTACGTAACATTTACACAGAATCCATTATTGCGTGGCTATATCGGCCTTCTCTGAATTATTTCAACGAATTTATAACCGTAGTGGATCAAAGGAATGTGGCGATCTTTCTCGGAAACTCTAAAAATGTGAAAACTCGTAACCGACCGTCTTTCTAATTAAATAACGCTTCAGATATATAACACAGAGGACGAATTTTCTTCGACGAGTCCAAGCTACAGCAACAAACGATCCATTTCAGTTTGTACCAATCAGCGAAGAATTGCAAATAACACGCCTTCGTCATTGTCTCCGTGCAATTATATCGGTTAATTTCCAAGCAGATTATCGGTAACGACGTTTCGCTATAATCTTCAACGAAAACTATGGTGAAAAATTTGAAAATTCACGGTCGCTTAAAATAACATTCGATCTTCGCCTCTTGTACGCTTACAAATATCCTGGGAATATTTTTCGAGCGTCAGATTGAAAATATTCGAAGCACCGTCGTTAGAGGAGGAAAGTTCACGATCGTCCGTACGCACGAGATACTTTACGAAATAGAATATGCGGGGCCATTAAGGGGCCAATGGTGAACCGGCGTGGATGCCGACGGATTGACTTCCATCAGCTTTTAAATCTGAGTAATTCCTCCTTGCCGCAAAGTTAGCCGCCGTAAAGTAGTAAGTTGAGGAATGCGCAACTTTATAATTTGATCGCCACGGGTTAGGGAGAGGCCGAAGTAATTTGCAAGGAGGCACGCGTGAAACTTCTCCATATTAATTTGAATTTATAGCGGCGAAGCAGCTTCCGTTCCATCCGCTACGCTGCAGCCGGTCGTCGTCGTAGTCGATTTCTGGTTTACGACGTTGTTAAAAGTACACGATCGTCGATATTCCGGGTCGTTGCATCGACAGGTATTCGCGGCGCGATCAAAATCTACTTAGTCGCCCGAGGATTGTCGCGTTCTCTCTTTACTTTCTGTCAAGAGAAAGTGCCGCCTAAAAACATAAAGGATTGGCTATTATTTTTTCGCGGATAACGCCGGCCGGCTCTTTCCTAAGTGATGTATGAGCCTTCCAAAGAATTCCCACGAAAAACTTGATAAAACGGCAATTTTCGTGTCTTATTTCTCGGGCGATCGTTCAATGTTCCTGCTAAAAAATGAAACGCACGGAAACCGCACCGTAGCGACCTTATTTAGTTCCACCACGAAACTTTGCGAATATGCAGACGATGAATTATTGAAACTGTAAACTATTTTTGTCCTCTTGGATGTGTTTGCTAAACACAGATAGCGAGGCAGTCTGCCAAGATCTATCATCAAAGATAACTAGACAGTGGCGTCAAGATTATTTCTTTTCTGTTCAAAATTGAACAAATATCGTAATTTCGCGATATTCATTGAACGAATATACGCTCGCGATGTTGAACGATCAAGATACAGGCAAATGGATTTGAATAAATGTTTATATTCCTGTATCTACTTTTCTTTGGTGTCCGCGATCGGTCAGACTTAATGGATCGTCTGTAACACGTACGTCGATTCGAGCTCCAATTTTACTCGTTTCGACGTCTATATGGCCGTAGGTTGCTTCGCTTTTCAAAGCTGTTCCTCAAAGAACTGACGAGCTCTCCTGCAAACGTAACATCAATGGCGAACGGCGGTTGGCTCATGGATGTTTCTACGGACGCTTTTGACGAAGTGGCGGATATCTTATTAACGAGACGTTCGTAACGACGAATGGCCACGTCTAATAGAAAATGTATACACACGAATCGCGAATTTTCCTCCAAACGAAGCAAACGGTCTTTGCACGTTTTTCGTCTCTTTCCATTTTTTGCAACTTAATTAGAAGGAGACACGCCGAGTTACGAAGACTTTATCCGCTGCTTGTTTCCTGGCTGAACGAGCTCGCTACTAGAAGTTACGGAAATTTTTGGCGTACGCGAGCGACTTTATTAAAATTCGCCGCTGGAAATTCCTTGAAATTATATGTAACGCCCTAGCTATGCAATATGAAAGCTTGTTCGTTCGAACCTCTTTTTTCCCCTTTTCTATTTCGTATATCTTACTTTGTCTCGCAACCCTATCGAAATAGGTTTTCCCTCGCAAGAGTCTGCAAAGTCCAAAAATGGAAACTTATAGACTCGCTTAATGAGTCATCGTTCGTTACTAACTCCGACAGGCTAGGATTCGTGCTATGACTCATTTACATGTTGCTGGGGATCAACCGTGGCAGGCATCGTTTTTTTTCACTCGCTCCGTAAGAAACACAGGCGTTCTCGATGTTTCCTTTCTACCTTAAAACCTTCCTTTCTTAATGGACTATCCCTAATATCATATTTCACGAAATGTAACCGATACGTTTGCCAGTTGGAGCGGTAGATAGCAGCGCATATCTGGCTGATGTAGATTTTTGTGTTCGTATCGTAATAGTATTGTTCGATTGTCACGCGATGCATCGCATAGGTAGATCGCACGGAGGAATAATACGTGTCGCGTGGATAAGGTTCGTGAACGATGGGGGGCAAACGTGCCAGGTATTTCGATTGGTGGTGACACTTTTATGTCTGTCGAATAAAAAACCCTGGTAATCAAAAGCTCGTTAAAATGATTTATAATTTGCCACTGCATTTAACCCTCCCTGTTCGCTCTTCGTACGTGCAGACGACTTTTTTTCGCAATAGCGAGCGCACCCCACGGCAATTTTAGTTCGTCTGTATTTTCGCGGACGAGAAGGGGACGAAGGGTACTAATGTTTGCGTCACAAAAGGGCGAAATTCTTCACCGGCGACGCCAGGAATCGTAAAACTCCGCGTTAACGATATATCTTCGATCAGTGGCCACGCCCAACACGTGGAAGGTGCGATGATCGACGACGACAAAATTGCGGTTCACACGCGATAATTGTATTTCCCTGCATTTTTCGACCGATGTATTTACGATCGTACCATAAGATTTGCTTTCGATATATCGAAAGTGTTATTCGTTGGCAGCGATATCGGGTGAGATGGGCGAATCGATAAAAGTATTGCGGTATATTACGAGTGTATATAATAGTATGTTAATGTACCGTTCGGGATCTTCCATTGGGATACCTAAATTAATCTCAGATGTTATGTAAATCTTAGGAAGGCACAGCTCCGTGACTAGAATTAGATGATAAGTACGAGGAAGCCGAATATATTTTATGCGAAGGTGGGATTCGGCTATCGGTGTTGCAAGTAACGCTTTCACAAATTTATTACCTTTTTTCCGGTATAAAACTTTAAACGCGTTTTTCTCGAAACATAGTTTTGTCGTTTGGCGTAGATAAAATCTTCAAAACTACATGGTCGATTTCTCTGAAATTTTTACCGGCTATACCGCATACTACATACTAGCTCTCGTCGGTTCATATATTTTTTTACCGAAAGTATATTTTCACGTTGAGTCTATCATACTTTTCTCTCGAAATTCATGAAAATTGCTAAATTTTACAACGTTCGCAAAGGAATATTCCTTTAAGCGATACGCAAATAAAAAAAAAGGAATCTCTAAATGAGAGAGTTATCATACCCAAACGATTAGCAATCAAACTGCCGAGTTAATATTTCAAATACTCAGTTTTACCATCGCCCTTTACTTTCTCAGGTGAATATGTATCAGATATAATTAGACAAATTCAATTCGTTTATGTGTATATAAAGAACAGAAGCAAATTAAATTTGTCTAATTTCCTTAAGAATCGTAGTAAAACGAATTGAAATTTGCGAAAGTATTCTGGACGCCACTCGTTAAAACTATTGGTAGTCTACTTGTGGCAGGTTCCACAAACACCTGTCTTTCCCTGAATGATTCCGTTCGAGCCAGCATTCGACGGTTCGCGACACCAGAAGAACATAAGCAAATTTACAGTGGGAATCGAAATGTTCATTATGTTTCAGCGATTTGGGTCAACCTAGGAAAATAACGACCAGTACGCTAGCTGGCGTTTGCGAGACGCAAGGTAAACAGTGCAGCAGTGGCCTGATCGAAATGGAATTCGGAAAACCGCGAATCGTTATTCGCTGCGTGACACGTATCATTCTATATCGTACACTCGTCGGAGTGCTATTTCTCTCGTTTCTTTACTGTTTTACATTTCCTTCTCCTTCCTTTCTTTTTTTTTTTTTTTTCTCTACTGAAATTATAACGTTTTAAGCCCCAGTATGTATAGGAGAACGATGATTTGATAATAAATCGCTGTTCGAACTCACTCTGATGTCGAGTGGATTTGCGAGCATTCGCTAATGGCTCTTTACCTAGATACGAAGTTCCAATTATTTTCGTTCCGATCGAAATTAATAAACCGACCGTTACACAAATATCTCAAGCAATGCTGGATTCGTTAATAGAAGCAGTCAGCGTTCCCGTAATTACGAACTTTCTCTATCAAGGAAATTAATGAATATACAGCGAGTTCGTGGATTCACCGAGCTAAAAGAGAAACACGACGAAATATAAATATTCGCGATTATCGCATAAAAGAGAGAACGAACTCGCTATACGAGAAACATGAAAAATTCGCACCTTCCTCTTTAACTCGAACGGATCGTGCGAATCCTCGACATCGCGATAAATACGTGACACACGAGGTTCGAACGTGATCGTCCATGGCATAGACTTTCTATGAGATCGGTAAACATGTCAGCCGAGAAGCCGATCGAGTAGTGCACTTGTCGAAGAAGTTTCCAAGCGCTTTATCGAGATTTCCTCGGTGAGGGTACGGACGTCGTTCTCGACTCGGTGCTCGCTGGACCATGACAATCCGCGTGGTGCGCGTGGCCGATAAAAAATGGGTTTGCTTAAATTCACCGTCAACCGAGGAGAAGCGGCGATCCCTTGGACGCGTGCACCCTTCCTTAAGCGATTTAGCCGGTTGGCAGCGCGATAAATAATATCGCAATTGCCGTGCAGAGGCCGTACTTCGTGCGGAAAAGTAATGAGAACTTTGCACCTTACAGGCTGCCCGGTGAAATATCGGGTAGCGCATGTAAACGTCGCCCGGATGATTTAAAATGCATGTCCCTTCGGGAACTACGCTCGCGTGGCTATCGCGGCGATCCGTAAATCAGCTAGTTGTTCCGTGAATCTTTCAACGTTCTTTGCGATTTCCTCCGTAGCAGCCGATTCCTGAGAAATCGTACCACAGCCCCGGACGTCTAATTCGATAATAACAGAGGGACCGTTTGGCTTTTCAATTACGCTCGATGGTGGTTACGTTTGACGTGTTAGATTTCACGCGTGAGATTGTTAAGCGGTCTACGTTGGTCTACTTTGACGCATTTACTACCGCGCATAAGCGAAGAGAATTATACATTTTAGAGAATTTACGTAGTCGCTAGGACAACTGACATATCGAAGTTTCTTTTTCAGGCGGTGACCACGATATATGTTACGCGAGCATAGAAAAATGAAAGCCCATCTATTACCGATGCGTCGTTTTACGCCGGTAGGATTGCAACAATAGGGAGGATGAATTTGCTTTATGTTGTGAAAGAGTCGTCAGGGAGTCTGCGTTTAGTGAGGCAAAAGAATCTCTCGAATGCGAGCCTGACAAAAAATAAGATTATCACCGATAAATCTTCTACCCAGTCCGTCCATAAAAGAAGGCGTTCTTTTTCATTTCTATGAAATAACAGGTAACCGTAGAACCTGTTTCACTCGCGATTACGTACAACGTTCGAAATGGGTATCGGTATTAGAAAAAAAAAAAAAAAAGAAAATAGAAGGGAAAGAAACAAAAATAATATTTCGTTTCAGGCGTAATATCCACGAACGATTGACTTAAACCTACTTCATAAACCATCATAACCTTATCGTGCCCATTTTGCTCCTTGATCTCGCAACCCTCGAATCACTATCCATCTCTTGAGCAGCGTGAGCCGCAGAATTTATCGCGATACAAGGAATGCGGTTTTCGTGCTTATTCAACAGCCAGACGCGATTACGGTCGCGCGTAGGGTGAGAAGAGAAAGGAGGAAAAAAGGCTGCAGGACGTTGTTCATTCTAGCGAGAGGGCCGTCACCGAGTCTGGGCTTACTAGACCAAGAGAATCCTCTCTATGCGAGCCGGATAAAAAATGGGATTGCTTAAATTCACCGTCAACCCCAAGAGTCGGCCCCTCGTTCGCAAGAAGTTTGGCGAACCATTGCGGCAATAAATAATGGCGAATCCGCCCCTTTCGTCCCATAGACCACGAAAGACAGGAAGAGAGAGAGAGAGAGAGAGAGAGAGAGAGAGAGAGAGAAGAAACGAGTGGGCCAAGAAAGTAACGAGGACTTTGCACCTCCAGCCCCTGCTTGGGTGCTATAATGTCGATTCATACACGTATCGTCGATTTAATGTACACTTGGGGGAACCTTGCGTTGGTTATTATTTACTGCGTGTACATAAATTTAATGGGGAAGCTAGTACGCCGCGTACATCGCAAGCCACCATTTTAATGGTACCTTCAGCGCGTGAGCCGCGAACGTCTCTATTAAAAAGTATTTTATCTTGATTTATTCCAACCTAGAGAAATTGCTAGAGGTTATTTAGGGGGGAAATGAACGGCAGGGGGGTAGCAACGAATAATTTTATTATGCCGCTGATAAACGCGCAACATTTCGAGGGATCGCGTTGTTAAGAAAAATAATACACCGGCCGTTGCCGGTATTAAATTTCTAACGAAGCTTAAGATGTTCCGCTTTCCTCGCCGACCACTTGGCCTTTTCGATAATGTCACTTAAAGAGATTAGATCGTGGACCCGTTGTCTTCAAACGAGCCGAGCCATTCCCGATATTATGAAGAGCGTGTTTGCCGTTTCACGCGCGTTTTCTACTAGCCGATGATAATTGTGTTAATTTATTATCCGCGATCGTTCGCCCGAGGTACGGCTCTTCGTTGATTAAGTGGGCCGTGTGATTAAGCTGAAAGCGTGTAAGCATGATTCATCGTGAGTTTCCAAACAACGAATCCGCCCGTGCACACGTAATCCTGATTAAGAAAGCTCCTCGACTTCCGGGCTCGCCTGCCGAATCCATAAACGGTTTTCCGATCAAACACGACGGACGATACGATCGTACGGGTACGAGGTATCGCCTCTGCCTTCACGCGATCCGGAAGAAATTAGCGAATTCGATTTAGAAGCAACCGGTTGCACCTTCTGTCGACCGCCACCTTCTAGCAACGAAATTGGTGATTTACTACGGTCGTCGTGGCGAAACTGCCAAGCACGGACTCGATCGTTTCTTTCTCCGTTCGATCTGCTCTTCGCGAGAGTTTACCTTACACGGAATAAAGGGGGAGAAAGAAAAAAACAAAACGGTGTCATTTTTCTTGCGAGAAAACTTCTTTCCAGTGCAAAGCGGCGCACGTACGAATGGAGAGTTTTTGCGAAGGGACGCATTACACTGCCTACCAGAAGGCCGCTTTCTTAACACGTTTTTCAAAAAACGTCATAGTTTATCGAGTCAGATGTTTTTCCCGGGTCGCGCGTCTCTTTCTATACGGAATCAGCAAAAACAGCCCTCCGGATCCATAATTCATACACCCTCCAGCGCCCTTAAACGCTATCCACCCTCTGATTTCCAATGGTATCGCTCTATTATACTTTGAAAACGGTGAACCGTAACGTTGCTAGTGGTTGTGGAAACTCGTGCATCCACGACACTCGGTGTCGTTTTCAACCTGTGGTCATTCTCCTTTTGACCACAGCCAGGCGGAATAGCATTTAGGACCGATTATTACCGGCAACGAAATTTTTACCTGATCCATCGTCTACGACGTGTTTGTCCTTCTGCCGAGGAAAAATAAGGGTCGGGCGATTAAATCTATGGCGTCAGTGATTTTCTACTGACAGCCGTAATAATTCGTCGGTCCCGGAACGATGCGATTTCTACTCGTGGAAAATTGGTTTGCGTGTTTATGGTACAGCCAACAGACGGGACCGGTAAACGAGCATGACTGTTATTTTCCGTGGTCGAAGAGTTCGATAGTTACTCGAACGGTTGGCAGCCTGCCTGGCAGTCTCCTTATCGTTAGGTAAACTTTAGATTCTCTGTCGATTCGTTTTCCTCGCTCGTGGAAACGTTTAACGCGAAACAATACCGTTAAATAACAAATTTCACGGGATATCGGACTCGCGGATACGTAATTCCCGTTGTACCTTTTTCCGTCCTGGCCACGCTCTCTTTTCTCGATACTTCGATTATACCTTAATATTTCCTATCAGTTCAAGACCCCATAAAGAGCGAACGTTCGCGGGATCACGCGAGATGCCGGATCGATCATTCCGAGAAGATTACTTCGTTAGAGCTTCGCCTTCTCGACGAATAATCAACGAACACGTCCGGTCCGTCGCTGTCTTTCCACATCGAGATATCGTTAGCAGTGCCATTTTTTCGGCAGCGATCGATATTCCAAGTGTAGCGCCACGCGCTAAGGGGTTAAAACCGTCTCACTGTACTACGACGCGCACGAGCTAGAATTTCTCGATTGCGGGCCATCTGGTGTCTCGAGGAAATAACGCGCGACCGTTACGCGCTACGAGTTGGAGCGAACTCGATCAGACGAAGCGATAGAACTAATCGAACGCAGTGCCAGTTAGATCGAGCTGACGCGACGACGACGATATGTACACGGCGAAACATGTCGGTTCGCGAGTCTTTGCCAGTTCATAACTGTTGCTTCCTTCGGCAATGTAGAATCCTGGCCGTATACGTTGGCAGATTGCCCCGAGTCCTGGGTACAGTCAATATTTTGGGCAGGTCTGGATCTGGTTGTCGTAGGTATTACCGCCTTTCCTGGATTCCTTCGTGCTCCGTGGCAGCAGGTAGAAAACCGTATAAACGCTCAATTGACCCTGGTGCTCGGTTAGAGGATCGAAGGACTCCCTTGTGTATGCTTTCCTCCTCGTAGACACGCTCGCTTTGTGGGGGCGACGATTGTGTTTGTCGACGTAGTCTGGTGTCGAATCGCGTCTAAACAGGAGATATCTTATTTCCGTGACGCCGCATTGGAGAACGTGTCTCTCGTTCTATATTCTGATCCTAGCACGATCGGCGTGTACGGTCGGTTTTTACCGGTCGCTATAAATTCCACGGCACAGAGATGCCTATCTTTATGGATTTCTGTTTTACGACTTGAACAAATAGATTTTAGTTTCGGCTCGGGTTGCTTTTTAATGTCACGGTGTTTTCGATCCACGTCATCAGATAAGGTAAGCGAAACCCGCCGGAGGTAGGAATCTGCGATCGATCGGCAAACAGATCAGCGGACCGCCAAACTTTCCGCGCGAGGAGAACTATCGAGCCGTGTCGCGCAACTTAAAAATTTCATTTCCCAGATAAAGCTAGGAGAATTTTCGAACTGCGATTAGATCTACGAAGAGAGAGAGAGAGAGAGGGAGAGGGGTAGAGAAAGAGGGAAATGGAGGCAGGGTATACAATTTCCCGGAGACAACGTAAACGAAATTCGACCCTTAACCCGTTTGCGATGCCAGATACGTGACGAAAACTCGGTTGTGCCACTACCAGGAACATAGGCAACTAAGCTGTTACATGGAATTCTCCAAAGCAGGGCTGGAGAGGCTTTCAAATCTATCTAACAATAGGAGGAGAATCACAATTTAGAATGATAAAGGTTTCTGCTTGTAAATTTTGTTTATTCTCACGCGTAAGAAAGGAATACATTACGTTGCAACGTAACACGTAAGGTATTCGCACGTGAACACTTCGGATTCTTTGTCTCGATTTAAACGTCGATTTCTGTATTTTTATTATAGATATCATTTGCTCGAAACGGTATTGCAAGTTCTTTGATATTTCATTAGCAATGGCGCGAAGAATATGAATATGAATCATTTTCACGACTGAGAAGTTGTGAAATTCAAAACAATCTTTTCCAAAGATAATGTGATCGCAATACTGACGCAATACTTGGATTAATAAACTTATTCCGAAGAGAAGTAAATAAAAGATGGACGTCTGATACGTTACAACCAAATAGTTGAAATTAACGTTTGGTTACGCAGTCAGCATCTCGCCCTGAACGTTTTCTTTTTTTTCTTCTTCTTTTTTATTTCATTCTGTGTTTTACAATTTATCCAACGGGGCGTTTGGTAAATTTTCGCCCTGAACATTTTCTTCTTTCTTTTTTTTTTTATTTTATTCTGTGTTCTACAATTTGTCCAACGGGGCGTTTGCTAAATCTTCGCCCTGAACGTTTTCTTCTTTCTTCTTTTTTTTCATTTTATTCTGTGTTTTATAATTTGTCCAACGGGGCATTTGGTAAATCTTCGCCCTGAACGTTTTCTTCTTTCTTTTCTTTTTTTATTTTATTCTGTGTTCTACAATTTGTCCAACGGGACGTTTGGTAAAATCTTCGGCCTGAACGTGGCAAGGATTAAAGTACTAGGATTCCAGCGGCCGGAAGTACGAGTGAAATACCGAGTCATTAGTATATCAGACGTGTCACGTAGTCGCGACGCATGGGGTTCCGGTACTGCGTCATCGAAAAATGGTGTTGCGGTTATCGCGACTGGCGTCTCATCCTTCTCGGAAAAGCGTAATACCGCAGACAAACACTGCAGAACGCAGATTCGGCACTCGTCGAAATAATCTTGCCTGGTCGGAAGCAAGGGGACGCCACGAATAGGAAGCAGCCGTCGCAGCGTCGCGGCGCTCCGCTGTCTTGTGTTTGGATAATACACACAGATAGTCGGATAATTCACTTGTCTCGTCGAAAATGAAATTACGACGGCGGTGGTGTAGCTATGTAAAAGCCGGCAGTTGGAGAAATAGCAACGCAGCGGCCGCGAGGCAATGCATAAAAGCAGTACAACGTGTATTATTTTACATTTCCCAGGCGGTTTTCCTATGGGGATTCGAGGGAAGAGTATCGTCCCCTCTGTGTCTCCCTTCTTCTCTCGATAATTCTCTCGTCGCGAGTCCCGCGCCATCGAGAAACACGGTAAACTTTCTCGTCCTTGGAAATTTATATTCGATAAAACCACTTTACCAACTATTACCGCTCTATTACTATCCTGTAAATAAGGACACAACGGCGAGTCGTGTTTCGCCGGTTTAGAGTCGAATTTTGTGACAGGGGCCACGTGGGACGAATTCGCGTCCAAGTACGGGATTACGGGTAAACGAGTGCCCTTTCGCGCAATATCGTCCAGCGTATACCTACTCGTAGGTATCGTATCAAAGATCAAACGGGTAGAAATTCTGCCTGTAGGAATTCGTATCCGTTTAAACATAAATTTGATCTTGATCGTCGTAAGGAGAACGAATCGTTATTGCGTGTAAAATAATATTAACTTAATTGATACGTAGAGGAGATTATGCACACGCCTGCATTGTTATTCAAGTCAATAACATAACACGATAGCTGGTAATCACCCTCTTCCAAGCAATCAATGCTCGTATCTCGCGTTTCTGTGTTATCACGGTGACTCGGCAAGAGTATTGCTTGTACAAAAGTCAACCGTGTCAAATCCTCGGTTACCCTTGCGGAACTGCAAAGTCCTGAATGTAATAAATGATCCGTTTCCCTCTCCGCTGGAACTGGCCCGGTTCCGTTACGGTTAGACAGGGGAAGGAGAGGCGGTCATGGAATAAATTAAGTATTCTGCGGAGGGCGGACAGGCTCGTTCACCTTCTGCAGAAGGAGATAGTTTAGTTTTAAGGAAACTGGCTGGACGATGGACTACCTCCTGGGACGTCTGGACAAAAGGTCCAAGGCAAAGCAAACTGCTTTCGAAACCGGGAGAGAAAAAAAAAAGAAAGAAAGGTAACGAACAGAGAGAAGGATGAACGGGAGGATCGTGCGGACGAACGTGTGCGATAATAAATCACTTTGCAGAGGATCTTGAGGGAAATTCGGTGAGATCTCATCCATTAGGATTAGGAGCCTGAAAACACTGGACGAACTGGGCACGAAAAATAACAAGGAGCACGTTTAGCAAATAACGTAGGTGCGTTTATTTGTTGGCGTTGCAGGAAATATTTTCGAGGTCGACGCTTACCTACAGCAGTCGGTGCTTGCGTTATGAAAACAACACTTTGTGCTTTCCCTCCATCGCGTCGGCCAGAGCTTCAAAACCGCGCTGCAGAATATTTACCTCGAGATTGCCAGCTCCTCCCCCTCTTTGCTCTCTCTCTCTCTCTCTCTCTCTCTCTCTCTCTCTCTCTTGTTCAGTGTTCCCCCTTCGTTCATACCCTTCATATTTTGCCGTCGTTTTGGTAATCCGGGAATAGAAATACGAGTGGTTTCACCCTGACATCGGAGGGTATAAATTGAGGTACCTGGCGCGAGGCCGATTACATGATACGAAGCGTCGGATGGAGGGGGAAAATTGATAAGTCGCTCGAGTGGCGAATACCGTAAAGCGTACCACGGTTTTTCGATCTGTTAACGGACCTTGACTCGTTACGATTCCTAAGGGGGAGAATACGATGGAAAATATTTTCAAGCATATAACGATATAACAATACTTCTTTAAACCCGTTTGATAAGTATCGAATTAAACATTGAATATCTTTCTCGTTTTCTCGAATCGTATCTTTTAAACGGGATATTTCGATCAAGTTCTTCCATGTAGGATAGATTTAGCGAACCTCCGCGTATCGTAGCCGCATCGCCTGGCCATCGAGCGTTATTGGGTGCCATAAACTCATGCATAATGATATGAAACACTCGAGCTGAAATGAATATTCTCAACAGCTTTACCCATATTTAGCGAATATTCGGGGTGTCATGAAATATGTAGCGTATTTGCATCCCTGTGCCGCTCGATGATCCTAGCCGCGTGTAAACCGCTGACAAATTCACACATTCGGCACATTATAGACGCATTATCAACGAATACTGAAACGTTAAATTTTCAGCTCAACATTCGAACGCAGGTACGGCAAACTAATACCTGTCTGATTTTTTAATCAATGACGATCGATATGTTCGGACTCCGTTTGGACTGTACACTAACTGGAATGATTTTTGAGGAGCGCGAAGTACGAGATTATCAGTCGCTTAACTTAATCGAGTATTTTGCAACGAACTAATTCTTGTTCGATCTAAGAGGGAGTCTTTGGATTTTAAGGATCTTTAAAGAAATATTATTTAACGAATATCGCGTGTAATATCCGCTGTTAAAAACTGCATTAATATCGTTTGAAATTCTGATATTCTTCTTTCTAAACGTAGAGTATAATTTCCTTCCTGAATCGATTTTTAATTAATCTCTTAATATCACGGTCCGTCGGCCTGACTTTCGAACAGCTCGATGGTTACAGCCCTGTCACGGTAAATAGCGTGTATATTCACTTAACGTCTATAGATATGTCCAAACGATCCGCTTTTCAAAATCTTTCACTGTCGTAAGAAACCATAAATATCGAATCGAACGACGCAACACGATGCAAAGCTAGACGAATAGTCGCGACAGACAAACGGAAAGGAAAGGGACGCGTACGTAGAAAACTACGACTTCTAAAATACAGAGAGTCAATAAAGTCCCTCTCTCGCTGGTGCAATATCATCAGGGGGCAGAAGTACGATCGTGTTAACTCGATGCTTCGTCACCCTCGGCGCCGAGTTTCGAGTCAAGCCGGTGTTGAAATTTTGTTCGATGAGCGAAGTACACGCGGGTTTAATTTGTAGTACAGCCGGATATGCGGCGTGGGTGGCGAACATTGGCGGGTGGATGTGTGGGACGAGTGGGCGGGTGCGGCGGCAGCGGACGGGCTGCTAGTCAAATTTATTGAAACGCACGCTATTCTCCTGCCGTCCCTGGAGACCGAATTCTGGTATTGCGCAACGGTTTGCCCGATAGAGTCGAATTCTACAGCAACGGTACACTGGAAGGACTGAGGGGGGTTTGTTAAGGGATATTCCGTGGCCAGTAGCTTCACCTCGCTACCCGCCCGACCACCGCTCTGTATATTTTGTAATTTAATTGCCGCCGGACAAGATGGAACACGCTTGCCGGTGAATCAATTTAAATTCCGCGGGCCCGTCGGTCGAGAGAACTTAAGCCGTTAAATTAATTTGTACTACGCGTCGCCAGTTAGTGCTCGAAGAAAGCAGTACAGCGGTTTATTCGGGTTCGCCTGTATAGTAACGTTTCCTTTGCTGCTTGTATACCGCGTAGTTTCTAATACAGTTCGACTATACGTACGGTGGACCGAGTCTGTGGCTGGAAATGTTTCGTTGAAACGCAGCTCGATGAAATTCCTGTCTCAATTATATCCTTACAATTTTGCAACAAACATTCCTATTTTTATCTCTATATCAGACACGTGTACGATACAAAGTCTTTCGCGAATTCGTCGTACAGAAGGAATTCGATTAGTAAAATGGTTTCGTTACAATTTCATTAGCAAGTTGATATTCAGCAGGGAAAGAATTAAATTACACGGAGAAGAAAATGCAGCCGGCCAGGGCCATCTACATTTACCTAATTGACTAGGAAATGAAAATTTTCGCCGCTCGTATAGTACTTCAATTTATCGGAACGTTATCCTAGCCTGTCCCGGGAGACGTCGGGTTCTGCTTGAAAACAGCTTGTCTGATAGAGTTGAATTGTGCGGTATGTTAGATACGTGCCTCCAGAGGAATCGGTTAAATTGCTATAAAATATGTCAGAGAGAACTTGGAGTATCAAACTAGAATAGCACCTAGAGAGCTTTATTGTTTGTCCTTGCTGTCCTCCTTATTCTCTCTCGCTGACTATCGTTGAATCTGGAAATTGTACATTCTCGCCTTCTCTCTCCACTCTGTTATCTTTTTTTTCTTTTCTTTCTTTCTTCCTTCCTTCCTTCCTTTTTTCTTACTCAGCGACGGATACAAAATCGTTTAAACATCTTATCGCTTATTATCCGCGAATATTATATATTTGCTCCGCATATAACGTGCCTATTAAATTTTATTGGTTCGCAAATGGTCGTCGATATGGATACCGAATAGAGGGATAAGGGTGTCTCGGTCGTACGAGTTGTCGAAACAGGACTATTATTTGCGTTTGACCCAAATGCTGAGTCAAGTTTTGCGTGAGCTACGAAGGAATAAGGGTCGGTGAAAAGGCGTGCTGAATCAGGCCGTGTCCACACGACTCGTTTAACGTTTTCTTATCAATCGTCTCGAAGTCCGGAACTACTGCGCGTGCAAATTTAAATCACGTCGAATGGTATCGCTGACGATAACCATGAAATGCGAAATTTCCGTCCAGTTTGCCATTACGAGAATCGTGGAAGGCAGAGCAATAGGATTTTGTTTAGCGGCACGGTCGCGTGAAAATCAACATTATGGAAGGAAATTAATCTCCCCTTGTTCCCTGTAATTTCTCTAATACACGGTTTACACGACACAGCTGGATCGTTCGTAATAGTCGAACAGGAAGGGTCATGGGATTATTCAAATCCGGTTTCGAACTGAACCATTCGCAACTATATTCGAGAACTTGTCGTACCGTTCTCTACTTGTCTTACGCTCGTTATACTATTCGTAAAAGACGAACTTCCGTCCGCGTAACGAGGTTCCAGACAAGTTTCGTTGCAGCGGCGATATTTCTCCACTCAGGCGAAAAAATGTAAAAATATGCTTCGCATATTTTCAGACATAAATCGCGGAATTACGTCACGCGAGTGTTTCGCTATTTTTATTTATAACCCGCGGCATTAACTTTTACGTGAAATCGATAGTCCGTTTGTTCCTTTCCCGCGTCGGTCTGCGCCGAAGAAGGGAGAGAGGGGCGTAGTGAAAAAAGAGAGCGAAAAATTTAATACGTTATTGGTGGCGAAGAGATTTATCGAAATGCGCGTTGCTCCTCTCCCTCGGGAATAAATTCCGCGCTGCACGCTGCTTTACCAGACAGAGTCGAATTGCACGGGGTGGTAGATACGAAGGACTAGAGGGGTGGCTAAAGGTTGCGCCGAGGCAGGGCTGTACATTTGCATCAAAGACTCCGGTCCGAGATACTCACGTATGTTTTTCTGTTCGCGCGTTATTAAAATAAATGGACTTCCAAATGAGAGACGTTATCAGCGGACATTTTACTTGTAAAACTTAAAAATCTAAATCGCCACCTGTCTACGAAACCGTAACGTACCGTGCATCTTGCGTCTCTACGATTCTAAAATCCCCTCGTCACGCCGAAATAAAATCACGCTACGGCTCGCATAATATCAAAATCTGCAGAGTTTCAAACACGTCACCCGAGATTAAACACCCTTCGAGTTTCACACTCAAACGATATTCACCCTAAAAATATTTTTCCTCGGTTACGACAATTTCCCTCGTAGAAAAAACGACGTGCGAGAGAAAAACTAGCGACTGACTCCGTTACGGTCTCCTGTTTCACTGTACGGTGCCCGGTCAGAAGGACTGGAAGTTCATATCGAGTGTAGAGGGTACGACTCGATTTCACCCCCTGAATTCACCGACGGCATTGGGCAGGGAGTAGAACACGGATCCGCGTACGTACCTAGCCGAGACAATCATAACAAGCGGCTTGCCGGAGCGAAAGGCAGCTACGGCAGCGCCAACGTCACCGGGGTAGATGAAACACCGGCGGGCTTAAGTTCACCCTCCTAGCGCCAATGAAAGAAGACCGTGGAACGGGGGGATGAATCCGCCTGGATACGCAACGGTGACGATTACATGGAGGCAGGAGGAGGCTCCGATGGAATTCGCCACGGAGCGAGTCGGTTCAGCGAGCGTCGCGAATCGCTCCTATAAATTATCCTTGCTAAAACGACACCCGGCATTCGCAATTATTTAAATGTAGCGGATAACGACGAGTCCACGTCGAGCAGCGAGGAGCATCGCGCGAGAACTACGGTACGAAGAAAATGACAGAGGGTTCGGTCTGATCATTTTAATACCTAGTGGAAGAAAGATCCTTGGAGGGTACCGTTCGCGTCGTGTTCTAACTTAGGGAAGTTACCGACCGTGTAGTTACGTTCGGCGGACTTTGATTTTTGTTGAAAGTTTTAAGAACGTAGAATAGATTGGAGCGAAGAGAAAGAGGAAATCGCGAACACATCACACGGGACAACGTCTTGCATTTAACGAATTTGACAACTCAGATTTCGTTGGCCCCCACTTTCGATTTACCAAATGGTACTTCTGGAATTGCTTTTCCGACAGAAATCTGGCATTTGCTTGATGGAGCAATTTATTGAAACGTTGTTCTTAGTTCGTCCCAAGGGGTGAGTGCTTCACTCCGCAGCAGCTTCACCGAGGTAGTTGAATGGCGCACGACAGACATAAAGAAGGTTTTTCAAGAAATATGCTGAGGTTGCTCCTAATGCTAGTATTTCCGAAATACACTGCGCTATTCTTCAAACGTTTTCGAGAGAGCCGAGGAAATTGGTTTTGAAAGCCTACGTTTAATATCAAATTTTGCTGAATGTTTGAACCCATCGGTAGGAAATGTTTTCCGTTCGATCTACATTCTCTCGGAGCAAACCTCTATCGTGCGATAGACAGAGAAAATGTCTACGTTTCTATTATTATTATTATGATATTTATTGTTTATTCGAAGCTCGAATTTTTTCCCTTCTTTGTAAAACGTACGATGTCACCGCGTAGTCAAATAATCCAATTTTCCGATGATATTAGACTAACAGTCGAAAAGTACGGAGGGAATTCCAGCGATTCAAATATTACATACTTTGACAGGTTTGATTCCAGAACTGAACGTTATCTAATAGTGAGTTAACGTGGAAGCTTCCCAAGTGCCAATCCGAGTGACTCGAAGGTACTGAATGATGATAGCGAGCCGCGTACAAAGAAGAAAGTTCAGAGAGAACAGATAGGTCCAAGACTTTAAGATGGTATTAAAAGATTCCAAACTTTCTCCGTCAAAGCATCGGAATGTCCTCGATATCGAACTTTCAAAGACGCTACCTTGCTTTTCCTCCGTAAGTCGCCATAATTCAACTTCAGACATAAATAGTCTGTGCTTAACGATTCTCTTCGATGTTTCCAAAATATGGCAAGTTCGAACTTATTAAATAATATAAATAAATTTTAATATTTCCGCTCAACGTTTAATATTTACGTTCTATCGAAAAGAAATATTTTGGAAGAATAAAAAGATGCTTTCTGCTGTGTGTAAGAGACAATGGCGAAGAATGCAATGGCCCTTGACAATGCGCTCGCAGGATACCGTTGATTAAAGGAGCAATCACGATCACCCTGAGGCTGCAGGATACGAGACACAACACACCGTATAGCGAAAAGACTCCACCCTGGAGTTCATGGAACGTCCTGAATCACGCTAGAATGGTCTGTGGGAGACTGTGATGTATTTTACGTCCGAGTCCTGGAATTCTGATCGAACGTTAGATCCGGGGTTAGGATGAAACCTCGACTCGAAACAGTCTGAAACAGGTCTTACAACGCTAGCGTAGCACGTGATGAATTCTAGCCTAGAATTTGACTCAGCTATGGACACCGTGGCCGTCCAAAATGGGCTGCTATCGTGGTCGCGTATCAGACTCATGGGCCAAATAGCGATCCATATTGGATTCCTGACCCTCGTACCATCGTCTTTTACAAACGATTATAGTCGAATTGAAATTAAATTTTTACAAAGTCCTGTCATAGCTACCTAAATTAAGATAACGTTCTTAACAAAGTTACGATTTAATCGGAAATAGCTGCATATTTTCGACGCTTATTTTCTAGATAAAAATTTATTGGAACAATTATAGAATGATGATACCCAGTTAATTTAATCGTAGAGCGCTGTCGTCTAGTGCACAGATTTAGAAGTAAGACATTCGTTATACCTTCTTTGCTAATGTGCGATTACTTATTCGAACGTTATCGTTTTGGCATAGCAACGTTGTCGAGTACACGTATAAATCATATCTCTAACTACCCCATGGAAGAGTGACGCAGTGTTATCAGAATAGGGGATCTCAGTTGGTGAATAGATTCGCATATAGGTACATATACATACATATCTATTTTGCGTTACACCGTAACCCCTCTATTCAAGTGATTCAATATCGAATCAATTCCGAATCGGGAAGGATTTAACGAAAACGAATTACGAACAGCGAAACAGAATTATCGGGGCAAGTAAAACGCATTCGAATTCCGTTTGAAGGAAAATGCGTGCTCGCGCTCTCGATCGTACACGGCAGAGTTACTCAAATGCAATTTTCGCGAAGGAAAAAATTATTCGAGACGTTTTATTCGGGACTGTGGCGGGCGTTGAGAGAATGCTCGCAAGAAATTCTTTAGCGCGATACTTTCTATGGTAAAATCAGACTCGCGCCGCGAATCCATTCGCAAATCATATTTAATGCATATTTGCTTGTTTCTTCGTCAAATTCCTTTCAGCCGTTTTTACGCGTTACACGTGTCTCGATCGCAGCGCGTTCTTCATTCGCACGCGTTTTTAGAGCGAAAGTAACCGTCGACCAACTACGAAAACACGATTCGAAGTAACGTGCAAATTCTCAATAACGCGTTCGCGTGATACACGACTTTTCTTCCTTCCCTTCTTTTTCTTTAAATACACGACGTATTACATTTAATGTCGGGCTACGTTACATATAATCGGCCTGCCAAGATCTTGCGTACTATTAACATTCGCCCCGCACGAAACGAGTCACGGGGGAACGAACACGACGTAACGTAGCGAAAGACGCGTGCTCTATTAAGTGAAATTTCGTTTCGTTTAATCGGATCCAAAGGCAGGAAAAGGGGGAAAAGGAGAAAAAATGGAGAAAAGAAAACGCTGCGTTTTCTGGTTCGGTCACAATGGACGTAAATTGAAAATAGACGCGCTCCCGTTCCAACTGAAATCTTCTATCCCAATTACCATCAAGATATATTCAATCGTAGGGACATCTAATCAGACACCACAGCCGAGTGAATCTGCGGGCAGTTTATAAATTGGACCCTCCTTGTATATGCTGATAGAGGTCTGGAGAGAAGGGAGAGCAGAATCAATGTGATGGAACTCAGAATTAGAAGAGGAGGAACTACGGGGGAGAAGTAGATTTCAACCCTCCCGAGGGGATTTTCAGGCTAGCGAGTTCCGTCCGGGGTACCTTTAGTCTCTCTACTCGTGTTCCACGAGCCGACATCCCGCTGCACTATATGGTGACATTCATCTCGATTCAATTTTCTCGGATAAAAATTATAACTATATCGCCGCAGGATCCTGCACGGCATTTGTATTATTGTCTCGACCGGTGCACCGTGCCGTTCCAAGATAACGGTCAAAGAACTATGCTCAACGATGCATTGGATTTATTATTTTATTACAACGATCGGTAACCTTTTCATCGTTATTTTCTCTTTAATAAATAGGGCGCGTGAAACGCAGTTGGAAAATTGACAAGCATTCTCGCGGATACGCGAAAAGAATCGTACAGTAGCACAAAGAGACATTATCATTTCTGATAATAGATTTCCTACTCGACAAAGCAAAAAGTTTTGATAAGCCGCTTACAGGCAATTGAAAGGATATCGATTGCCTTTATACCGGTAGCGCGAATAACAATCTTTTGAAATTTTAAGGATCACCCTTTATTAAGGTAATTGTTTCCTCGAGTGGAGTGGTTGGTATCGGCTCGTGCCATTTGGCGAACAGAACTGGAGCCGTATGACCTGTGCTACGACGACGATACACCTACGCCGCGACTCGCCGCCGCCTCAACATGAGATTTCTCCGAACCGAAATAGCGGACAGTGCGCTCGCTTGCACGAGACACCGGCGAGACGTTAAATTGGAATTCGTAGCAATTGTAACGGGCATTGCCAGTCGAATGAGTTACGGTACGGTAGATTTCCGGTTTCTTATCCCACGCGCCTACCACTGTGACGCCGGGTGGTAAACGGAATCGTGTTTTGTACGACCGTGATATTTTACCTGCCTACGACACGAGACATAAGAAGAGACGGTCTCGCCACCGTGAACGTAAAATCACGGTCGTGGGAGGTGAAGTGAGTGGAGGGAGAAGGGGGTGAGGAGAGATACGTCATACAAATGGGTTGTCATTCATTTCCACCGGCTTCCCTTGATTCTGATTCATGCCTCCCGCAGTTTCGTATTACTCATATATAAAAGAAGCGTGTGCGCGCGGCTTAAACAAAGCTCGATTCACCTGACGCGAGCCTCTCGTTCCGAGCATGCCAGTGGCCGTAGCAGCTTCGTGTGACACGCACCCGTTTGCACGTACCCCAATGGTTGTGCCGGGTCGGTCCGAGCGCGATTATCTTATTTAAATTACATCGAGACTCGAAGAGATGGGATGCTGGCGGGTGGTATAATCAAATTGAAACTACAGGCGTTGTTCCGTGGCGGCGCGCAGAAGGGTTCGATGGTACGACGCCACGCTGTCGAACGAACGAATAATGAAAAATAATAGATGGAGTATAGGTCGCTCTATAACAAGCTTAAACCGGTTACGATATTTCCTTTTAAAAGCACGAGCGTGCTGCTCTCGTTGCACGGATAATATGCGTACTTTTGTTTACTCCTTTTCTTGTTCTTCATCAAGAGTTCTTTCCTACTTTTCTCGTTATACGTGAAGAAAGAAAAAAAAGGAGAGAGAGAGAGAGAGAGAGAGAGAGAGAGAAAGCAAAGAAGTCGGAAGACAAAGAGAGAGAGAGAGAGAGAGAGAGAGAGAGAGAGTGAGACAAAAATGCAAATTGAAGTTAGCTCGTTTGCATAATTCAATCCTTTATGCTATCTTTTCGATCGATAATGCGAGAAGTTGCATAATACATTTTTTATTAAGCGCAACTAACACGAACAAGGGATGCGGGCGTTTTATGCGGTGCGCCATCAAATATGCAATAAATTTCCGCGAACGTAAATATTTCAGCGCGTTTAGCAAATCTCCAGTTGGTGAACTGTCCGTACTAAAACCGCAATTTCCTGTCGCTACATAAATGTCGAAAATCCTGTAAACGACGTTTTAATTAGAGACTTGCGTTCACCCGGCTAAACACACCGCGAGCGTCATTTGTGCTGGCGTCAATTATCATTTAAATAGTCCCCGCTAAATTGTACATGCATTATACACGCGTATATGTGTCGCCGTTTCATAATTTATACTCTTTAACGAATGTTTACCCGCTGATCGGTAACGGATAATGAGTTTACCCTTTCGTGGACGACCTTTTTCCTGCGATTTCGTTTCGGAAAGCATCGACCTGTTCTCATTAACCATTCGTCATTCTTTTTTAAAGCACAACCATACCGTTTTGATCGGCTTTTCCTTATGCTTCCAACTTCCACGCAACTTTTTATCAACTAACAAGAACAAGTTTGGCGCGCGGTACCTACGACGAATTCGTGCTCATCAGACGGTTTCTTCGAAGATTCGTAGGCTGAGCCGCTGTATAGAAAGTTTGTTGCCTACTCGTTTGTAGGCATAGTCCCGAGAAAACTTGGTTTAACTTCCGGAAGACAGTCCGGGATACGTCAGAAACATAACGTGTTACTTGTTCTACGTTGTTTATAACGAATATTGGAGTGCGCGTCTGTAGAAAACAAGACGAATATAACGTACGTAACTTTCTGGATTATTCGTTTACGCTGTTGTAAGAAACTGAATGGATCGATCAAGTTGCCAGATAGAAAGGATAATGATCCAAGTTTATACACTTTACCGCGCTATTTGTTCTTTATTCGATTAGTTTATTTATCTTCGTAATTGGCAATTTCCGTAATACTTATTTTACTCGAGAAAAATGTTACTTTTTCTTTCTCTTAATCGTCGAACTTTTAATTAGCCATTTTTAGAACTTTTAGGCAGTTGCCCTTCAGAAAAAATACCCGACTTGGCTTATCGACCGTCCGTAACAAATCGTGTTCATAAAATTCCGGGATCACGTACACGCAGCACGCCCCTCCCATTAATCCCAAGGATAATTCGATTCATCAGGATCGAAACTGTAGTCGTACGTCTAATCTATCTTTATAGCGTACCAAGATTGTGCCCACCGATGGCAAATCGTTGAGAAAATCCCTCAAAAGAAGCTCAAAGGCTTTCAAAGTTCGTCACGCTGGTTATTCGTTGAATCTTGGCAATAATTCTTCCATCCTGCATTTGGTCAATGATATTCTTTTTATTCGACAGAGAAAGAGACTTCATCTTTTTTTTTTTTACATATATCCGTCGAAAATACGTTACTTAAATATTATAAACAAGATGTTTTATGAAATTTCCACGATAGAACGAAAGGAGAAGGTTTGTAAGTAGATCTTCCTACGAATATTAATCTGTATCGATAAAGAGAATTTTTCGTACAAGGCTACATTCAAGATACGTACATAGCTCGTTTCGAATGTTCCATGTTAGGAACCAGCGTGCTTCCATACGTTTCGTAGCTGATTCTCCTACATTCCTTCAAGCATACGGATATTTCAGAGCGATTCAACTAACGCAGTAAGTATCGCCGGTTGTTCTCTGCAGCATGTTGGAGTGTTTGCAGAATTCGTAACGTACGAATATTTCCAACGAACCGATGTAACATTGAAAAGTTTCGAATACTCGGTCGCATCAAGTGCGAGTGGAGTATTTGACCTGCTCTTAACCTGGTTCGTTCTACAGAAAAGTCAGCTTAATATTTTTTTTCTTTTCTTTTTTTTTTTTTTGTTCTTTTCTTTCGCGTGCGTTCAAGTATGGTTAAATTTCAAAGAAAATCGAGTCGATAATAGCGAACGCGCGGTTATTTGGAGCGTTTTGACAAGCGTAGGTGAAAGCTACGCGCGCACTGTCAACAGAACAAAACTTTATTCGGCACTATCGAAGTGCACGAAATTTAATTAACGGATTAAATCGTGAATGACGGCGATGAATTAAATGCCGCGCCGTATCGCTCGCGCGTTTCGAATCGCTCTGCACTGGAGATTAATTTTTCTGAAATCAACTATAGGGATTCCGGTGCTTGAAATTCTCGATAACAGAAGACAGTGACCGATGGTTCGCTGTCAAGGTCCGATCGAAAAAACGAAAAGAACAATTGAATTTAGATTTTAATTCCATTTCATCATCGATACGCTCGATACGGTGAACGCCTTGTTTATCTCTAAATCCGGAAGAGTTTGCCGAATGGAAAAGCAAGCGGATCATCAAACGGATTCCATGCATTTCCGTCGACAAGGAAAAAGGATTGTATCCCGATATCATTAATTATCGTGCTAAAGGAATACGGTAAGAATCCTAGCAATTTATTAATATCACAATCCGAACAACGAAATTAAAACGATGTACGAGTTTTTTTCAGCGAAAAGATATGAAACGAAGCCTGGTTCTTTTTCCTCGTGGCTCGTTCGAGTTTAACTAGAAACTTGCGATCGCAAGATTAAAGCAACGAAATTGCCGGGCAGAACGGAAGGTATAAAAGTCGGCGGAGAGAAATGTTATAATTTTTTCGAAAATATCCCGCGTCCAATCGGAGGCAAGAAAATTTCGGTAGCAAAACCGCGCCTCGTGTTCTGATTCTCGATTCAATAACAGAAAACATTGAACGGAAGGTACACACGCGGTATCGGCGCGTACACATCGAATCCAATAAAAACCGATTTGCCCAATTTTTCACTGCGCATAAATGGAATTTCGTGCTGTGGACGAGGAGCAACGTGGCCATCGGTAAACGCGGCCGATATATCGCCGATTTATTCGTCGGTCGTGTCGACTAATTAATTGAACAATAAAATTCGATTTCTTCGCTGCTCGTCAATTCGTAACTGACATAATTATGTATAGCGGATGCAAGGAAGAAGAATAACCGCCGGCTATATTCGAATGGCACAGTGGAAAAGTTGCGCAAACGATAAAATGCTGATTTGAGAAAACTGTGGAGATAAACTTGGATAAAGAAATGCGTATGCCTATGTGTTTAATCGTTCGAATACATTACTACCTGAGTTCGTAGATGCTGGAATGCTCGCAACTTCCTTCATAAAATCCTTCGAATGAATACGTATGCAGACGAAAATGCGTCTGTACTATTTCTCGCTTCTTCGTTTAATTTTAACTTCACCGTGCTAAGATACTAAAAATTGTTAACTTGTCCTATCGAAC
Organism: Bombus waltoni; assembly: GCA_014737395.1. Taxonomy (NCBI): domain Eukaryota; kingdom Metazoa; phylum Arthropoda; class Insecta; order Hymenoptera; family Apidae; genus Bombus; species Bombus waltoni. The sequence goes on from JACXII010000003.1 coordinate 3,722,558, forward strand.
AGTCGATGCGGTATCTACAAATACGTAGAGGGGCGGCATAACGCCTGACAACTCGAGCGTGCTTTTATCATAAATTAAACAGTATCAGATTGAATAATTTGTTGCGAGGTTGAGAAGAGGAAGAACGTCATAAGTAAGGAGACGGCGGCGACCGAAGGGGGTCAGTTTTTCGGGAACTGTAGCGTGAAAACGGGCGAAGCCGCGACGAATCGTCGCCAGTCACGCCCAGATACTATATTCGCTTTTGTATTCAATCCCTCCGTTGCCCCTCGGCAATTTCGTTTACGTGGACCAATGGCTCACAATGGGGTCTCACAAAGGGATGATCGGCTCCCCACTAATAAACCGGGGAGTTAGGGGAAATCGGACTCGTGTGCCGGATTCTATCGCGAGGATGAGTGGGTCAACCGATAAATGACATACACCGGCGACGTCGGCGTCGCTGGCATCGTTCCTCTTCGTAAGAAACAAATCTATACGTTTTTCGTTTCGATCGAAAAAGAAGAAAAAAGAAAAAGAAAAGAAAGGGTGGATGGAAACGAGAAAGCTATCGGTGAAACGGTTTGTGGTTATTTTAATCCGTATGAAGGATATCTGTGATCCGTGATTAGGTTGGTTTTCTTCCCTTCTCGATGCACACGGATGCGGTTAACGGGATTAATCCTTTACAGTTTTACGCCCTAAGCTCTCTCGGTTATGCCACGGAGTGTAACGTACAACTGAATTTTATAGGATTTCGTGTTATACGAACTGAAATTCAATCTGGAAAGATATTAGAGCTTGTCGTGCGCTGTGCAATTTAGATTTTAGTTCCAAAGGCTCGAGATACGGTGTACAGCGTAGCGTTGTGCGAAGATATAAATTGCGATTTATTTTTGTAATAAACGTAGTACATAAGCAAGGCTTTAACGTGGTTCTCTGATAAATTTTCGTAATGTTTCGCGATACAATTATTTAAAAATCAAGAATGGTACAACTTTGCAACTTGAAGTTCAATTTCTATGAATTCGTCGATAGAGGAATGATCTTTCGTTGACTTAGGAAATAGTACAAGTTCTTAGAAAAGATATACTCATGCAGCGATGCCTAGCGGTACTCGTGAGTAAAGGCAATATGGTTCCTAGCGGAGCAGTACAAGAGGCAAGTAGCAGGGTAAGTAGTATAACGTGTTCGTGTAACACTTGAATAACGACGGTTCACGGGTGCAGTTCACGGGGAGCGACCCTATATAGTTTTGCCCTTTGCGATTCGCAGGACCGTTTAAGCCATTCCAGTAGTTTTAACACGACGAAAAGACGACCTGATTGGTCCGAGGCGGTTCCCCAAGATAGTCCCGCATTTCTCATTCGAACCACCCTGAAACACTTTTGGGATTCTTCGCCTACTATGAATTTACAATGAGAACGGCTCTTTGTCGTCAGAAACTTCGTTTTTACAGTGGCTCTTGGGGGAAAGTTTTGCCATTACAGGCTAAACGTTTTTCATAATGTGGAACAAACAGATGCGCTAGCCCAGCTTTAAAATCGCGCGAAATTCAACACTGTCTTCTTCTGAAGTATACTATATACGGAATGGGACTAAATAAGAAACGAGAAAGCGAGAAGAGAAGGAAGACAAAAAAGAAAAAGAAATAAAAGAAACAACAAAATACAGGAAGAAAGAAATGGAACAGGGAAAGAAAAATTTGTTTTCACCGAGATAAAATGCCAAAGTATTACACCTCGGTCACGTTCAAATGACTATTCCAAGTGAGAAACTATATTAGTCACTCGCATCAACGAATATATCAAGTGCTTCCCATATTTTTAACACGTGCAAAATTCGTTCTATTACGTTTTTTACTTTACCTTTTCCCCCATAGCATTCAGTTCGGTCACCGCCGGGAGTTCTGCTGGGGTTACTTCGCAGCCCACCATGGAACCAAATGGAAAGCAACCCCGAAATGGGCACCCCTCTCTCGACCATTAGATGTTTTTACAATGAATCCCTATTTACCGGCCTGTCAATGCAATATTTATGTTACCCGATATTACGTCTCCGAGCGAGTAATTGAAATTTTCCTAACGGCAAAGAGGTCTGTAGCCTTTCGATTTGGCCACGATTCGTCTCGCTGAGTCAGCCAGTGATTTCCTCTACGCAAAATCATTCCGTTCGATTACCAACAAGTGTTCTTGCGACACGAACCGATCGACAAATCCATGCATTCGTTCGATCGTCCGGATTTTCAGCCGATACGGATCCTACATCTCCTTCGGTGAAATTCATCCGCGAACACGTGCACGATATATATACGCATTCTCTCCAGAGAACCATGCAGCTCCTTTTTATCCGGGACGTCGAAGGTAGGAATATCGATGAAGAACGTAAGGCAAGCAGAAGCTCCGTAGCAGGCAATTCCCGTATATGTTGCATGAATTTATTGTTAATTTCCCTCGAAGCGAACCGCCACATCCACCTATTATCATTCGTTTCTTTGAACCTCTCTCTGGCTACCCAGTTAACTTTCATTTACGATTCATACGTATATATTATACGATATTTCAAAAACGTTAGGTAAAATATCAACGATCGGAATAATTGAGTAATATCGTAAAATATCTATATGGTCGTTTGACGAGCCATTTTCGTAAACAAACCGAGCTTGCAGCGCATTTCCAGTAATAATATTTACGTTTTTCCGCTTCGACAAACATAACGATTATATTACGAAAAAGTCTCGTTAATTAACAGAGGAATCGTTTCTCCACCTTTTATCTCTCCTCTACCGCTCTTTCGTTTCGCTGATGCCAGAACTCACTGTTTCGTCGTAAACGATGCTACTAATTACGAGCGGAAATGATTCCTTCTCTTTTTTTTCTTTTTTTTTGGCCAAGCTTTTTCTTCCTATGCGCTAGAGTTTCACGTCAGCGAATTACAACATGAACCTTGTCGTTTATATAGCCAACTATGACCGCGTGCGGTCCATCCTTGGTGGAAAGTAAACAGTTCGAACAGCCAGGAACGTTTTAAACTTTAACGCGATACATCATGTTACGGTATCCGCACGTTTCGGTACAATATGAAAAAGGAATTCCCGCGGAACGATCGTTTTTACGACTCTTCCTATTTTCGATCCTCAATTTTGCAATAAAAAAAATATTTTTTCGCGAGTGAAGACTCTTCATACATCACCCGCAGGATAGAACGACGAACATCGATCGAGCGTCACAACCGATTTATTATTATACGAAAACCGAGACCGTTGTGAGACGAAACATTTAAGTGTTGTCGAGTTATCCTATTTTATATTATCTATAGCCGAAACTATGTTTTTCAAACGATCAACGACGTCGAAATTTAAACTGCGTGGAGACACACTGTTGAGATTTTATAGATACACGCGCATAATGTGTATTCACCGATTTGTGAAAGAATCAAGGGATTCGACAGCTCCGCGTATGAAACTTCCGTTATATTTCTGATACGCCGTCGGCTATTTAATCAAGAATTCACGTCATGCTTGTATTTCGGTATTCGGTAAAGCATATCGAACAAACATCTAGTTCTGATGGACGCTAGGGTTCGCATCGATTTTCTTTTTTCGAATGAAGCGCCAACAGAGACCCGAAGCACGGATTATAACGGGAAAATATTCCATGAAAAATCCTTTGGCTTCATTAACATACTTGTACAATAAGCGTTAACGTATAATAACGTGTTAATTCGTGTAACTACATGTTAATTCGTCGAAAAGAATAAAATTCAAATAACCGTATCTCCGATTAAATGTTCCATATTGATCGTCGATATATCTTCTTTATACAAAATAGGTTTCATAGAAACGAATCATTCGACGTTTCCGATTATACGAAGTGCCCTTCCTTTTTATTTCGATATCTCCGACGATATGGTCCGAGCACTTTTTGCTGCGATTGGTCATGCGAATTACGTTTCATGCCATGATGTCCGGTATAAACGAGAAACGCGTGCAATTTGCTTGCATCGTATCGGGAAACGGTGTTTGCGGCCGATGTATCGTAATACGTGTGCATATTGCAGCCGTGACACATTTCACAGATAATATCCAGAAATATTCCTAGCAGGAGAGTTCCCATTTTTACGTTAATACTCGTTCGGAGGCTTAGAACGGAAGGGGTAGACATAGATAACAGAAAATTACGAAATTTATTGACTTCGTGTCTGTATTAGCGTTGCTTCGCAAAGTTGCAGTATAATCTTCCCGCTTATATAGTATACTATATGTATTTTACGGAACACAATAGATAACGCGATCCTTTTTTAAGAAGATTTTCAGATCGTGCAATAAAAGGAACAATGGGCAACGACTGATAAAATAGGCGATTGAGTAATTTATATCGAGAGATTTAGCGCCAATTTTGCATTATTACCTACGTTTCAATCGATAATTATAATAGTTTCTAAAGAAACTTTGACTACAACATACATTTGATATCTGTATATTTACTTGTAGGGCTGTTTTTCAAAAAATTCCTTGATAACGACTCATCATGCCCTAAAGAAGAATTTCCAAGCGATAAAATACTAACACGTGGAAGAATGGCATACGACGATGTTTCCAGTTCTGTAAAGTCGTGCTGCCCTCGTCTTTTCATCCGAAGATCTTGGCAACGATCGCGGCGCAAACATTCTCGTCGCGTTTCTTTGAAATTATATCGAAATCGGCTAATAAAATCGAAGACGAATACCGTTGACTCGTTTCCTCGTGGCTTAGCATAAATCGAAGTTAGGGAACGCCTACGAACGCCTTGGATAAAGTAACGCTGAGAACGCGTATATGAAAAATATAATATTCAACGAGGAAGGAAAGGTCGGATAGAAGAGAGGGTAGAGCTTGTTGAAGATCATGTAATGCAATCTGGGTGTAAATCGCAGAAGTGTGCGCCGAAATGCGAATAGCTGTTTGACGCTGCAGTTCACGTATGTAGAGCAAGTGGCAGCATTCCAAATCTCGCCACTTCGTGGGATAAACATTTCCGCCAGGACAACCGCTTTCACCGGTTATGGATACCTGGCAAGGATCGTATGGCTCGTACGAAGTTTGCGTGCACCTTATTACCGCAGTGAGGATTAGCCAACGTTGTTATTATCGCTGTACCCTACATTCGATGCTATTAAAGAAAAATCTTTGATTCACTCACGCTCGAACGATTAGGCTCAGGATCAACGAAACGAATTATTCTCATCGCAACTACGACTGCAAGTAGGATTCTAAAGTAACGAATTGTAAGTTATTCCAAAGAATAGACACGTTCGGAATAAGCAAATTGATAGCTTACAGGATTTAATGCGCCCTAGTGGTCGGCCTATGTGTTTCGACGTGTTAATTAATAATACCGTGACAAGGTTTTTCATTTCGTCCGAAAGAATGAAATATCGCAAAAGAATATTTAATTCGTAATAAACGTAAGAGAGAAAGATAGACGCTTGGCGCATTTTACTTTGTATCAGTATCGATAGAAATTATTAAAATTCTCGAGAATGCAACATCGTCCGAGTTACGAGAGTCGAAGGTGCAATTGGTAAGACGAAGAGGTGAAAGAAAAAAGGCAGAAGAAATATATTCTATAGAAAGATCAAGCGTATCGTTGGCCGATATCGTTACTCGGTAGCAGCGTATGGCACTTTAAGTAAGCGAATAAACTCTTAATATTTTTTATCTCCTTCGGCTGTTACATTTTCCTGGCTGGTAACACTTTCACGAACTTTCTTCTGGCTTCCCTCTTCTCGCCACTCTCCTCGATCACGAAACTTCGTAATAAGGATATACGCAAATATTTTCAAGTTGGAAGTAGTTCCGTAGGACGATGCTCGTCGTCGGGTGTACAGTGGACGGAGGATATACCGTGAGGAAACCCGCACCCGAATACTTCGTGGCACTAATCGCACGAAGTGGTTGTAATCGACAAACTTTTTGAACGATACCCGGCCCTTCCCTGCTACGCCGAGACGACAAACGTGGGAACATCCACGTTCGCGCAACTAATGGAATTATACGACAGTCCTGACGATGGAGTGGCTCCGGTAGACTTAGGGAACCAGCCACGCCGCGTTTGTCAAATCCTATTGGCAAAAGTTTTTGATGGATTTCATGGAAATGTCGATTCCTTGTTAGTGCAGCTCGAACGATCTTGCATCTTGTAATGCATCGATTGAACGTGTTTTCGTAACGCTACGGATAAGCTGCGTTGAAACTTTTTAATCCCTGGGATTATTCGAATTCGTTTGTAATGAATTATTTCTTTCGTACGTGGAATTTTTGTTCTTCTACCGAATCGCAAGACTGTGACAGATATATATATATATATATCTGTGACGTTTGTCGAGAAATTTCAAGTATCGACGATTAGCATGACAAGTATCGAATAGGAATTGTTAAATGCCGGGCGATTTCATTAGAGCAACATAACTTTCCTGATTCCTCTAATCGATCCAATAATACCTAAATTGCGTATTGATAAATCCGGTTAATGTAGGATTCTGGGAAATTTGACCGCGCTATGCCTCTTAATAACAGCTATGTATCAACGTGTATACGTTACATATCTATGTACGTTCCAATATATCACTTTACTAAAAAAAATTCCAAATCACATAGACGACTACTATCTTCGATGATAATTCAAACTCCAAACACAGTCTCGAAACACAAACCCACGAAAACTTGATAAATATCGATGTTTTAAGGCCACGACGATGGCGCCGGTTCGTTAAACCAATGTTCGAGAAATCACACTTTCCTAATGAACATCGATCGCCACTTAAGAAAGGACGTTATCTCGAGGAAGCGGCCTGTGTCCAGCGTTATACGGCGTTAAAACAACGATAGAACGGCGAGGGGAAAAAAAAGCGTGTCGGTGGGTTCTAATGGGCAGAGGCAAGGGTCGTGACGAAGAAGGGTAAGTAGAAGGCGAAGACAAAGATGTACGCGTTCACCACTACCCTTTGGTATAGCGGCGTACATACACGAAGCTGTCGGTGTTTCTCACCCTTGACGAGTCGTACGGGTCGAACGGGGAAACGTTGATGAAAGGACAGCTCGGAGAAGAATAGAGAAAGAGACATCGAGTAGGACAGGAGGACGCGAGGCCAGCGAACGACTGGGCAGGGAAGAGAAGGCATTACCGCCGTGCCGGTAGAGGTGAACGTGTTCATCTTCGTTGAGCTGGCTGTCGTAGTAATTACGCTTTCACATTGTACCAGCCGAGCGTCTGTACGTGTGTACGTTCCGCGCCTCAATGCCGTGGCACAACCATGGAGGCAGCCAAATAACTACACCGAATCCTTATACTTATTTCCTGCCGGTGTTTTGCATTATAACGTGGTAGAACGAAGCCACTCGCGTTTTCTGCTGGCCGAGTATTACGACCGGCGAGAGCTAAACGACCGGGTAAAAACTGACTCAAATACGAACCGAACAAGACGATGGAACCGTCTGAAAACGGTCCTGACGTAAAATAGCTTTTAAAAGTTTCGAAGACGCACTCGTTAGTTTTACCTGCCGGACAAACCACATCCATCCCGTTTCTCAGCCGCGTTGCCTCGGCTACGGATCGTCAAGCCACAGCCGAGAGAAAAACCGGAAGGCTGCAAAAGACGAGCGTACCCGGCAAGAAATTCAACGTCTTGCCGGGCTGTCTCGCGGAAGCTTCCGCAGTGAAAACTCCGTAATTGTGTTTCTGTATGGCTGCCACGACATGAAACGTACGGAGTCGTTAAGGTGCTTCGTTTTTCGGTGTTCCGCGGTCTGAGTTCAGTCGCGAACATGATCGATGAGCGCGCGAAGGTGCTCTTGGGATTCGCCGAAATTCCATGTACGCAAGTCGCCACAGAGTAATGAATTGATAGAGTGTCTCGAAACGATGCGTGCGACCATACGAGAACGAGACAAGATGCAACATCCTTCGTCCTCCGAGTAACTCGAAAAAAATGTCGTATATAATTTAATCTAGCCTCGAGGATGAAATTTGTGCCGGTATTCGCCATTACCCCTGTTATATAGCAACGTTTGAGAAAGTACGTCGATTAAGTTATAACAAGGATGATTTCGTGTCTTAAAATGCTATTCCACCATTATTATATCGAAGATCGGGCACGCGCGTCGCCCTAACCGGTTGCACCGATACCTATTTGCGGAATGTGTCTGAAACTCCTTAAGTCCCGTAAATCACCAGTTATGGAACAAACGTAAATTACGATTATTGCTGGTTTTACGACACTCGACAAAACCTTCGTAATCCGACTGTCACGCCGTAAAAGCGAAAATAGGGAATTGCAATAAGTAGGAAGTTTACGATCGTTCGATCGTCGAGGTTACGTGTGCGTAAGTTTCAAGGCCAGGCGCCAAAACGTAAAGAAAGGAGGAGGGAAGGACGAAAAAAGCGCCGCCATTTAGCCGAGCCCGGCACGAGTCGTTGTATCGAGAGTCGTAAACAGATAAACTCTGGAATTAGTTTACTGGCAATACGTCATTCGCAATTTATTCGTTAATGCTCGACCCATTGAGCGAGCTCATTGCCGTTGAAATGGGATTTTCGTGTTTCCTCGAGGACTTCGAAATATTGTACCTCGTCTAAATTGCTTTTCCGGCAATAGGATGATTTAGTATTTGACACCAAGCAGTCGTTAGCGAAATTATTTCCTCTCCGATAGTGGTTCTTCATCGCGAAACGATCGAAATATATATGATGAATATTCAAATGCAAATACTTGTGTCCTGATACGCTACCCAAAGTATAAATGATTAAGTATCCGAACCATAATTATATTATACCACTATGACGCACTGAATTTAATTTGTTATCGTCTGATTAAAAATTTAATAGAACGAAGCGTGTTCGTTTGAACGATGATCTCCTGTTCCGGTGTATTACGAATTTCGGCGCATTAGTGGCGGGCACATGAAATGGAATTCAGAATTGTGGCGCGATATCAATTTTTAATGTGCAGCTCTTTCAATGAATTGCACGCAATTATCGTTATATTACACGGCGAATTGAACGTTAATTACTTCGCCTGGTATAAATGTAATTGTTATTCGATTTGGCGACAATTTGCGATATCGGTACGTAAAACATATACATTCGCCGACGTTATCGACTTTCATATCGTAAATTGTTTCGAAGGTCTCGAAAGGCGAGTAACGTCTAGCGCGCGCCAGACAGGAATTTAATCCTTGGCTACTAAGGATTAAGGGTTCAAGAGCGAATGAACTTTCATTAAAAAATCTAATTTTCGAGAGGGACTACGTTTAACCTAGGGGATAGAATTAAATTTTATGCGCTTCCTTTTCCGCTCGCGGAAGCATGAAACTTGGTTCGCTTAAGAGATGCCTGAAGCAGACGACAAATGCCATTTTGTCGGTGAACGTACGAATATTCGTAGATTACTCGGCTAAACAAGGATCGTATTATTTTTTTATATTCTCTTAAAAGTTTCGCACGGTATAGAACGAAGATGAAAGTAAAATGATTTTCTTTTGTTTAAGAACGTGTATGCGTTAACGTCGTAAACATACAACTGGGATTTATTCTTACAACACGGCCTCATCTCCAAGTAAACGGATCTACATATTCAGCCGGTTAATTGCTTGGTTCGTGTGATGCGGGTATCATGGCGAAGATTAGCGAAACCTCGTGGAGCATGTGAACTAAACCAACCGATGCGCGCATTAAGTTTATGCGTTTGCCGTGTGCTACATTCGAAATGAGAAGATCACCAAAACGGTTAGGATGTCGTTTGAAATTCAAACTATTTTCTGATGCGAATCTAATACAAGATATCGACAAAAGAACTTGTTACGTTCGCGTTTATGATATTCGAACGTGAATGAGATACGGATTAAGGTGGAATTACGTTTTGCGGGAGATGAAAGCTCATTTACGCGGCGGAAGTAGCAATCCATAGCGAAGTGGCTCCCAGGGATGTAATTATATTCGTTCTCGGCAGTATTAAAAGAATATATTCCTGGTGAAAAACGTAGAGTCACCAGCGTACAAAATAATTGAGCTCGTTGCCGGTTGACGATGAACCTTCCTTGAATTACTTCGCGCCCATTCTTATTTTCGAATAAAAATGATAACTAATTTGCATCCATATGTATGTATATTGTACGAGTTGTACAAATTTTTGTAGAAAGGTTTCGAGAAACGTTAATTTCTCTTATACGTATAGTTGTTTCGCAAAATTATCTGTAAAAATCTCGTGACGTTTAAATGCCGATTTTCTATAATGATTCTGTTCAAGTATTTGAGGGAATTCATAAAGCATTTTCCTCGAATTTTTACTTTTATGCAAACTTGTACCATTAAAATTTAATATTAAGATAGTACGGTTAAAAAAACACTCTTCGGTATTCGTATTTCTTCTTCCACCACTTCTCTGCGCGTAATTTTCCGTTTGTACGTGTAGAGATCGTTTTATCTTTGACCATACCGAAACTCGGTAAAACGCAAAGTTTAATATTTTAAATTCGTATAAAATTTAAGGACGCGTAAAATATTTGAAGCGCAAATATTACAAGTATCGCAAACGAAATTATTTTGCTAGTCGCAGTGTCAAACTTTAATTAACGCTTTATTAAAAAAAAATAGAAGAACAGTACTAAAACGAAAAGAAACGCACAGGCTCTAAGGTAACGTACAACGCATCGGTTAATAAAGCCGCGTCGCGCGAATTGAAACATAGTTTTGTCAAACGTTAATTATACTTTCTAAACGTGCCACTCGTACGAAAAGCGAACACTGTTTCGATGGAAGCAAAAAGTGTCTTTGCGATTCATGAAATTTTACGTTTTTAATCGGAGCTGGTCGACAGCTTTCGTCGTTTACTATTCCGTCCCTCTGCACGCTCCGGTTTTAAATGAAACAAAACGGTCTTCGAGGAGCCACTCGGTATTTGGATCTCGAGCATCGTGCTATGTAAGCCATCGTATCCTTAAAAGGGCCATCGTTCTGGCCCCAAACACGAAGGGTCAAAACACTTTGGTGCACTTGCCAGCGAGAAATCCATCCTTCGCGAGTATGATAAAAAGATCTCCCCACCCGTCGTTTCCTTTCTCTCACCCTCCGCTTCCTGTATCCCCTTCCCCCCCTTTTTCTTTTTCTTATTCTAGAAGAATGGAAGGACTCGAAGTGGCGAGCATGTGCCACGGGATTGGCCGGGGTACTTTCTTGCTGTTCGTTCGAGAAGCGGAGTCGAAGCGAGTCGGGTCGAGTCGAATCGGGTGCGAGGGTGTACATGCGCGCGTGTACTAGCGCCGAAATATTTCTGAAAGAGCGGCGGCTGACGGGAACGAGATCCGGAAAGTCCTTGGAAAGAGTGCACCTAAGACGCGGTGTCGGGAAAAAGTGAGAACGCAAGACGGACGAGAAAAGAAAGATGCAGCGAAGAAGGAGAAAAAAAGAAAGCGAGAAGAGAGAAAAAGAAGTATCGAGGAAGAGGTACGAGGGTGAGGGTATACACCGAAGGAACGGGTGGTCGTTCGGTCGTACGTGAAGGGTCGGCGTTAGGCAGTTGGAACGTGGAATAGCGAGGAAAAGGATAGATGGAGAGAGAAAAAGAAATGAAGCGTGGTAGGGTGAGAGTAAGGGCAAAAGGACGACGAGGGGTATGAGGGTGAGAGAGGAGCAAGGGAGGGATAGAGAGAAAGAGAGAAAGCTGGACAAGGGGTTGGTGTGCCTAGGGTCGCGCGAGAAGAGAGCCGGGGAGTGGGGAGATTCCCTAGCAGAAACCAGTCGAGTCCCGGCCTCAGGTCGCGACGGGTGTTCAGTTTACAGGCGAGCGCCGTACCGTACGGTTGCCCTGCACGCTGTTTCGGGCTGTATATTCCTATGATAGTTATCGAAACGGGTGAAAATTTTGCAACCTCCGTAGTCCGATACGGTGAACGACAGCGTATTAATTTCGAGGGAAAATATCGAACGATAATAACGATATTCCTCGTAGTGAATGAAACTGTCGAATCATGCCAACATACTGTATAAGTGGCTTACAATAATCGCGTGTGACTACGTCGTACATTCCAAATATTCCTAACCCTCGGCGGTAAAATAATATAACCGTGGCAACATAAACAAAATTATCGTGTTTGGATGTACTTACCGAGGGAGGTTTTGCTTCAAAACGTACACGTATACGTGGTATAAACAAACAAAAGCCGGAGGTCTCCTTGAAACAGTAGCAAAGACGATTCACACAGTCGACGATTTCGTAGTGTAAACTACGGGACGAACGTTCGCGGTGCTCTTGTTAGTTATCGTAGATGCCGCAGTTGTCGTCGATCGTCGCATCGGGTATAAACGGTGAAAAATTTGGACCACACTCGAAGGACTCTAAACCGTGATTCAGTGAGTGAGAGTGACGGAAGTGTGTAAACAAGGCGAAAAGTGGAAAAGAAAGAAGTCATCTTTATACCCTACCTTCTTTTTAACGGCCAAGATAGCACTCTAAGATTTTTTCTGCCACTTGTACTTCCTCAGCCGAGGAGCTCACCGACTATTAAAACTGGCAGCAACTTCAAGGCACTTTGTTCACCGAGTGGTAAGTTTTATCCGTTATTATCTTTTATTCTCTATCTGTTTCTTCTATATCTATCTCGCCTCGTTTTTTGTACGTACGATCGTGAATTAGGCATACTCGCGTCTAGCTTTACTCGACTTTCCGATCGATAAGATTTGTACGCCATAGAAGGAGGATTCTCACAAAGAAATTTCTTTGACGACATCGACGTCGATCGGTCGTCCACTTACGAATACGATGACCTCTCGATCTGTTCCGGAATAGAAGACGCGCGACTCGCCGAGATAGGCCCTATCGTACTTTTTCGTGTTTCCTTTTTATCTCGTGCACTTTACCTGATCGCCTCCTTCTCGGGCTTTGACCGTGCCACGTCGTAGATACGATTGCATGATGCGCGACCGACGTTTACGCGCCAAAAAAAAAAGATGGCTACCCCTCGCTGATCGCCGACTTCGAGCTATCGCAACAGGATCGCGAATCGAATAGTCTCGATCGAATTTTCTCTGATGGCTCGCGATGTCGCCAGTCTTGACGGATGGAAACGTGCTCGTTCGTGGACGGGGCTCGTTATCGCTTATGACGAACATAACGTGAGTACGAATTACAATTTGTTCCGTTTTATCCGATAATAGAAAGCCGGAAGATATCGATCTTGTCTCCTTTCGTCAACTTGTCACACAATGTTTTATCGGTTTACTCGTTCAATATTTATGTCCGTTGACAACGACTCGTGTACGTATCCCCCTTTTCGCCAGCGTATCGTTATTATTACTTATTCTTTTACAAAATTAATACTGTATAAATATCGGACGTTGTTTAAGATCATATGAGATTGCGTTTATACGAATGAGATGGCGAGAAAAAGGAAAAGATACAGAAAGAATTCGTTGCAAATTGGTTTTGTTTTATACCTATTCTTTACCTTTTCCGCTTCAAAATTTTCAATTGAAATAGCATCCACTTTTCTTTGGATGCCAACAGTTTGAGCGTTCGTTACCGGGGAATTTACTATTCACGAGGCTGAATGCTTAATTTGCGTGTATGTCGCTTTTGGTTGCGTACGCAATATATCGTCAGAACCCAGTTCGACTGCAATATTCCCTGGCTTTTTGCAATTCGAATTTTCACAATCAAGCTGCTCCTAAGCAACGTCTGTGTCCGCGAATGTTTATCTTGATACCGTGGAAAATGCTCGAGCTTCACTTTGTGCAGCGGAGCAAAGGCAAAACGAATTTCCGAGTAATCAAGGTTAGAAAACTTTTAAAAACACAACTGTGGTTCCGGCCTTTCCCAGAATTTTCGGAAACTCGATCTCAGTTTCGCGACTCGATCTTTCATCTCGTACCTCGAATAACGATAGACACGATGAATCACAAACTTTTCCGTTTCTCTTATCAATTCGTTTTAAATTCTTGAAAACTGACGATACATCGACCTACAATTTTATTCTAACGAATATGGCGAATTACATTTCGAAGTTATTCAGAATAAAGCTATAGAAATGATGTATATCATGCATATCATAAAGACGACAATAAAACGCCGTAGGATAAGATAGGGTCTGAAGGAAAAGAGCGATAGCTATCTAGCAACGTGAATGTAAATATATTTACTAGAAGAGAATATGAAATATAAAAAAAAAAGAAGCAGAGAATGTTTCTCATTCACACCGCTCGCGACGTGTCTTCCTTATGTGCCTGAATCGTCAAACGCCTATGTTTTTTTCTCAGTTCGGTTGTGAAATTTGAAACGGACACCAAGATCAAACAAACAGTCGCGAGGCTAAAATAGCATGTTCCAGGCGACGCGGTTGGCTATGCCAGTTCGTCAACTAAATTATACTTTGAATTTGAAACTAGAATAACACGATAAAATACAGGTATCGATTCGAAACTACTCGGCAATATAACGATCGTGTATAACGCTGAACAATTTTAAAGTACGAAAATCCCAATGATATTATACAACTGAAAGAGCTTCTCTAAAAATTCATAATAGAGCATCGTAGACACAAATTATACATCGCCTGGTTCGTTCAAAGCCGATCATGATGAATGACCTAATTTCTACGGGACCAGTCAAATAGTTCTTATGAAGAGGCCGAAGTATAATGGCCGTATCCATCGCGCAAGACAGAGAATTTAAGAGCATTGTCGTGTAGCGAAGCCGAGTCGGAAATAAGAAAAGTTTGAATGAAACTCTTTGCTCAAGGTCCACTGTTAGGTTGGGAAAGTCCTTCTCCCGTTCGCCCGCCATATCCTGGATGTCTCTAAATCTTCGGGAGACCATCCTCGGCCGTATCTGTGCCGATGGAAGACGGTGGCGATGGTGACGATAAAAAATACGACGCGGAAATGATGAGAAATAAAAGCACACCGGCAGTACGTTTTCATGCTGTAATCTTGATGGTTACGTGATACATGTGGCAACGCGTATAGAAGAGAGATATATTGCTTTACGAAGGAAATGAGATTTTTATTCGCCACGTCCGCGGAAAAACAGTGAGATCGGGTTGAATTCTAATGCGTCCGAAAACATTAATTTCGAGTTTGAGGAATTACGCTTATCGCCGACGGTTCTCCGGATAGTACATAACGTTGTTGCCTTCTAGGCTTTCGTCTTTTTTTTTTCGCAACGTTCCATTAATTTCGAGCCAAACGATTCAAAGGAGAGGAGGTGGATTTTTTTATTCTCTGTTCAAAGTATGTTGAGCGTAACACCGGGACCCCGTTGATATCAATTCTTTTTCTTTCGCGCAATATGTTTCGCTTCTCCTCTCCTCCCAAACGCTTTGCATCGAAAATACTACGAACGCGAAAGTGTTGGCCGAAATTACGGGAAATCGGACGAGTACGGTGATTTTAAAGAACGAGAAATCCGAGTTCGCTTAGCAGATCGAGGAACCATTACTATTTTAACGAGTAAGAGATAGTTCACGAGCTTTTGTTATTTTTACAAGCTGAGGATAAGTCTTGATTTAGCATAGCAGAATATTCGATCGAATTTTATTTGGATTATTGTTCGTCCTTTGAGTAAACATATAAATAATTGGTTATCTATTTGACGAAGGTTGTACATAATTGAAACGCATTACGCTTTTGGCAAGAGTTCTGCAACGTGCTGTTCTAACGATGGCCACTAACGTATCGACAATTAAACTCTCGCAATTAATTGATAGCGACGGTAGTGCGACATTACGTGTACGATTGGCTGGTGAAATTCACACGAACGACTTAATTCCACGGGTTTCCACGGGTACCTTACAATTAGCCACGTTCTCTAAATAGCCGATTCCATTGCAAATGGCTCGACGTTTCTCCACCGTTGTTCTAAACGACTTCCCTGGACATTTTTGACAAATCACTTTGCAACTATCCAACTATTTGGCTCCGCCAAGGATCGAGCACGAATGTCTTCCGTATCATTTGCGTCTTACATCGTATTACGTCATGCCTAAGCCCTCCGGCAACACGAGAAAAGAACGATCACGAAGGAAAAGAACTACCGTGTCGGCCTCGTCGTCGCCCGTGCGTCGTCTTCGTCTATCCTCGTGTTTTGATACAGAGTAGGTATACGGTTTGGTCGGTTAGTCGCGTATACCAGGTCGAGCAACGTCGTCGTTAGCCGCGGCAACATCAGCAACAGCGGCGGCAGTTCGAAAGTTTCGGGCCAAGGCGTAAAGAAAATTTCCATAAGTTGAGGGATGGCTTCTTCGCAAAGTGAGAAAAGATTGTCGCACGAGAGGCGAAAGCGCCACGGAGACCGGAGATGGCGCAAGCGGATAGCGCCACCACGGCTATACATTATTCGCTTGTCCTGTGCCACGATCTTTACCGGCTATCTCCTTTAAGCCCCTCTACCGAAGGTCTTCGTTTGTCTGAAGCGCGAGACCGTTTGCGTTTCCATCTCTTCCACTCGTTTCCTTCCTCGCATCCAACCGTCCTTTCTTTGCTGCGGCCAACACAACAGCGCCTGCTTTCTGCTCGTCGCATCTGCATAGAAATCACGCAAGACGGGGCTCCCTGCGTGTTGCGTGTTATTCCCCGACTCCGGCTACTGTCAAATATAATTTTCTCTTCCCTTTTCTTCTCTATCCTTTCTTCTTTGCGTAGTTCGGTAGCATCGCAAGCTACCTGGCAGTTTAGTCCAGAATTTTGCTTTCACGGCATGTAACTCGAGCGAACGCCGATATTTTTCTGCGTGATATCGCGACCACGTTGGACCTCGCGCCGCGTTGGAAGAATTCAAACGGAGAACCTAATTTCATTTCTACCTACCACGCACCGATTATTTGTCATTTGTCTCTTCATCGTTTGCCACGATTACCTGCCTCGCGAATCCGACTATATCGCGATCTTCGTTTCCTTCGCTAGTTATCGCGATCCTGCGTATTCAACAGCTCGACTCGATAATGACGTTAAACACGTACCATGTGGGCCTCGAAGGAGTTGAATCGTTAGGTCACCGTCTAAATCGTAGAAACAGATAAGACGACGTTAAAGGTCGATATCGGCTTTGCAGTACCGCTCCTCTCCCTCGAGTTCTCTCCCCTTCCCCCCTCTATCACTCTACGAACGGTTCGCTCACGCGAATTCTCGTTTTGCGAGCCGCGCGATACGATCTCGTATATTTGCCGCGTAGATTTCGCGCCTCGTATCGATCTGACTTATTTTATGCGGCTAATAAATTAAGAGCGCGGTATTAATGCACGGAACGGGCGTTGCGTTTCTCTCCTTTTCTAGCACTGAATTACGAGTTCCTGTATCGATATCTTTTTCTTTCTCTTAGATATTAACCGTTCATTCCCCTTTCACTTTGAGATTTCACTTATATCGCGTAACAAACTCATCTATTTATAAACGTCCATGTGGAATTAAAATTGTTTCGGGAGAAGATTTCGTAGGAGTCGATGTAGCCTTCTTTGTCCAAGCTTGATGTACGACTTCCTTCTTAAATATTAAACCTTCTCGAATAATGCTTCCGTCACTCGGCAAAGGCAAGAGCCCAGGTCCTAGTTTATTGCGTTTCAATGCGGTAGGTCTCGGCAAGCGTGTGACAAAATGCAGAACTGCTCTCTCGACTTGTGCTCCCTCGAGGGCGGCATAAATTTAAGGATTAATAAGATTCTGGGATAGCGTGTACTTTGACGCTTTAACGTTCGCATACTTTAATTCTAGAAGCAAGCTTAACTTTATTCCAACGACGACCACTCCTTGATCAACATCTTGGGAATATTTTTATACTTTAGTCGTCATAGGGTTTCGTCACGCGTTCCACGTTTGTGGAATTAATCCAAGGAATTGTTCGGTAATGCAAAATTCATAGAGAAAGCGAAAAGAAGGGAAGGAGAATAAATAAATTACCATAGCGAAAAACGATACTTGGAAAGAGAGTAGAATTATTCAAGCAGAAAGCACGCGGCATCGAATTCGGAGACGGAGGTGTCCTGCCGCGAGCGTAACATATGCTAATTTTATAGCGTGAGCTTTTTTCCAGCGGCACGAACGTCTCCTTTTCCCTCAAGAGAGCGAGCAAATCACGCATTTTATCCGTGTTTCCGTTCGTATCGTCGTTGGTACGCGTTTACAGCGTACGCCCTCGTATTACCATACTTGGCACCGTTGTTATTCCAAGCATTGGCGTGTCAGAGTATAATTGAATGTATAACTGCATGCATACCCGTACCCTGTATTTGCCTTTGCTCGATATATATTTAAGTTTCTTTTTCTACGTTAATGTGAATTTTCATGCTGATTAGGTTTGGAATGGAAGCGCAGAGCAACTCGTCAGCGGCGTGATTAACGTCTCGGCTAATTCCAATTAATTTGATCTGTAGGCGTGACATTGACAGTTGGTTGCACTCTGCTAATTATCTTAATGCAAAGTAAACTTTGCTTCACTGTTTCGTTAAAGTACGCAACCGAATTACAGAGATCATCCGCAATCTGTTTCTTCGTTTGGAATCCAACTTGCGATCCTTTATTTATCGTGCGTGATATTACGATATTTCGTCGACGCGTAAATTCTTCAACGTTGACTCGGTTCGATGTTTCTATCCACGTCGTGCGATACACGAACTAGCGAATCAGCGAACAAAATTCAGAAAAATTCCCATTTTACGCGTTTCATCGAAAAGGTAGCAGTGAAACACAGTTGCAAACGAGGCAGCACGCGGACATAGGTTTATTAAAACTTTCATTCCAACCGATGTGTTCTGCCAACTCGAAAAGTGGCCAAAATAATTAGAGGATTTCGAGTTTGAGAGGCGAACGAAATTTCAGGCTCTCCACCGTGTACGGTTTGAAAGCAATCTGACTTTGCAGAACATTTTATTTCTTTCCTACGAAACGTACCAATTCATAGAATCTTCCAACGTATCAACGATGACGTCTCGACTCTTTGACTTATTTTCTTAAATTACTTTTATGACAACCAGACACAAGGATACGTAGATGTTTAAAAACTAATTTGAAACATCGGAACGAACTTCTAACTCACGAATATCCCGGAACTTATATTTTATTATACGACGGTAGATCGGAACAGAATCGTCGAACAGAAGGAACTTTCCGAGGAGGCAGACATACGCCTACGTCGCCTTTCGCATTCCCTGTGACACGTGTTAATTGCCTTTAAATTCCATCCAGAGTCGAAATAGGCATCGTCCTAACAACAGTCGAAAATAATACTAATGGAGAGAAAACGAAATTTCCAGCGCAGCTGGCTAATCTGTAATTTCGTCATGTAAATGTCAAAGATACTGATGACGGCGTAGAGTACATCGAGAAAGAGAGAGAGAGAACGTCGAGAGAAAGGGAACAGGGTCCGAGGGAAGCAAGTGTTGGGACCAAAGGCGCACTTACAAATTACGACGGTGGAGAGTCGCGAGCGGTTGCGATGGACAGAACCCGGTAATTTGGGAAGGGCGACGAGATTAAGCTGCGCCCCGAAAACCATGATTTCGTCGCAACAGAGGTATACATTATCCGCGAGAATTAGGAAGGAGGAAGGGCAGAGAGTCGAAAGACGACGAAAAGCATCGCTTTGACTTGCTAATTTCGTGTCGGTCGTACGAGTCGTTCGATGTTTTCGCTTTTCACGGGTAATTATGGCGCACGAGTTATTCGCGAACAAATACCCACCCCTCGATACTATTCAATTCGTATTTTCGATATCCCGCCGCATAGAAAAGCGACACGCTCTTGTGCACCGTACCTCGATTTTGTTGAAATTTCTTTCAACGAATATCGGCAGTGTGTCCTGACCGTTTCGCTAAGTCAAAAACATTGGTAAAGGTACGAGAGTTGGCTGTTCGTTTTCCCGTGGAACAACGGTCCGTACCATCGAGACGTCGTGTTTGCGCAGGATTGCAAATTCGCGTTGTTTCGGCCTGCGCGTACCGAAAAAGGAAAAATCGCGTGAACGCGTTGGAAATCGGGCGATTTCGCCGCGCGATAATTAATTGTGCCATCGTGTTTGGCCGATGACAGGGACAGATGAAAACTAGACGGGCCCCTTTGACTTGCTAATTTGAAATTGAAATTGCGCGGCTTTGGCTGAAAAAAGAGCGTGTTAGCTTTTGTTCGGAGAAATTTCATCGATGGAAAACGTATTGTCTGGCCCGTTTCGTTACGCTTCGCCGGTGTCCATCGATTCACGCTTTTGTCGCATGCCGAAACCTCACGGTATGAACTAAAATGATTAATTGAATATCGGTATATCGTGGCGCGAGGGAGCAATCGATCCCGACGTCGATGTAACACCCTCCATTTTTCGGTCGGACAAGTGGACGAAACAGGAGAGATGGGGAGAAAACAAAAAAAAAAAAAAAAAAAGAGAGAGAGGAAGGAAAAAAAAAGACACGGTCGTTGTGTCGAGCCGAGTTTTCATTCACGGAGCCATTCGTGGTTTCGCTTCTTGAATAAAGATCGATCCGTATTCTCGCAAAATAGACCGTGCGATCGTCGCAGTGTCATGAAATTAAAAAGTCGATATTTGCGTATTGGGGTCAACGAGCCGGCTTTTCAAATTTCATTCATTCTCTCTGTGTTGGTTGCCGCGTGTTTGCGCGTGAAATGTTCATTCGCGAAAAGCCCGAAAAAACCACAGCTTCGAGTTAACCTGCAACTGTTGGCATTCTCATTCTGCGCGTAATACGTTTTGCTTTAAGTTTCCCAGTAGTCTAATAACGATTTTATTTTTTATCAAAGGAGACACAAAGTCAAGTGTCCTGGCACGTGTAAACCGTAAAACTAACAGATCGGCCGTGTCATCTGCGTTAAATGACAAATGCTACGGCTAAGAAATGGACGAGTGGCATCATATATCACGTATATAATTATATTATACCGCTTCTGGTGTGTATTTATAGTCATCCCGCTGGTTGCTTTGCACGCGGAACAACACCGAACGCTGTGTCACCCTATCTGCTCTCATCCGGCTCCAAAGTAGTATGCAGGGAGATAACAGGCGGTGGGCTGTACGCCACCAAGGGGTAAAATATTAAATTGTCCGTCATTTATACCCTTCGTTCGCTCGGCCATCCTCAGAAAACGCAGATGCTTTTACGAAGATAGTATTTTTTTTTTAGGCGAACAGCGTTCCTCTTTTATCGTGCTCGCCTATCGCCACGAGCTTTTGAACGATTAACCGCATTTATTCCACCGTGATTGTTGTTTAACTTGGTCGATTTTTCATTTCTGACTCGTGATATAATTTGAAAGCCGAGTCTTCTTATCACTAGAATACGATACTTCTTCACGCTATATTTTAAGCCTACATATATTTCCTTTCTTGCACTATAAGCGCAACATTTATTTATCAATTACATGCCCAATTTCCGCTATTTCTCCTTTCCTCTTTCATTTCGTTATCGTTTGTACGATTTCACTGTACGAATAATTTTGCTATATACGACAAAAGCCGATTACCATTATTATTATTATTATTATTTTAACGATTTGCGAACAATCGGAAACAATAGTAATTCATCCCTTTAATGTCATCCGAGCTTGATCGAGCAATTCTCGTTAGAAGGTCGTTCTATACGAAGAGAACAAAGCCGTGCCGTTTGTTGTTCTTCGAATGAAGGCAGCCACTGTACGAGCTCGTTCATTCTCGAGAATGCATTTACGTGGTTGCAATCATGCGCCATTCTCATGAGTGCATACTAATTCGGAAATCTCCTAGTCCGTTCGGAAGAAAGAGAGAGAGAGAGAGAATCAAGAGAGACGCCCTTAAAGCCATCAAGAACAAGTTGTTGCACACTTCTCGACGTGACTTCGAGTTCTCTCGATGGATTCTCGAGTGCAGCGGGCATTTTCTTTAGGGACTCGAGTGCTTCCCTGCTTTCGTAACTCCGAATTGTCAGGCTGCGCAGGCAAACATCGATCACTCCTGCGTTTTCTTACGCTCCTCGCGAAAAACTTTCGCGTCCAACCCTATCGTGGCTCGTTCGGACCAGCTTAACGAGGAAACTTTAAAATAAAGTCGCGAAGGTACTGCTTCTTCGACGTGCTACGCAAGGAGGCGGAATATCTGATAAAGGTCCCCTAACCCCATTAATCGAGCGTATTTGGAAAGAAAACACGTCTCACGGGGAAAAAACACGAAGCATATTTCCTAGTCGTTAACAGACTCGATTCTTGTAAGTAGGCCAAGAATATTTCTCTCAAGGTGCATACACAGGTTTGCAATGTTCACCGTAAAATTGTTGTTTCGAAAGTTAATATGTACATTACGATACGAACACAATTCGTCGTCTCTTAGGAGCGTAATCAATTGGATTTAAAAAGAATCTTTCAATTTCATAATTGCCGTTTAACCTTTCTGAAAACAAAACAATTACATATTATACATATTATACACGTGGGCTTCGGTATGAGTTTAATTATATTTACGTTTCATCACGCTACATACATATAAGTTACAGTATATGTCGAATGCTAGATAACCTAGACATGGACAGGCAGTGACCAGTTAACCGCGGCTAGATTCCTTAACACGATTAAGAGTCGGCGCGAACTGGCAATCCGTGCGTCACGAATTGATTTTTAATTGCAATTAGCCGGTCGGTCCGTTTTAACGACGCAATTACTTTGTTATTAGTATTGTTATAAACGAATTAATAATTAAATCACAATTAGCGACGGAGCGGGAAGCGGAACGGGGATGCGGATGAAAGCCGCGTCCTCGAAAATCGGCCCACTAATACACTCGTTCGTTTCGGTATTTCAGTCATTACTTTTTAATTATCTCTATCGCGTTCCCGCGTATAAATAACGTCGCTATACAAATTGAGAGGGAACGTGCACGCGCGCGCCAATTGGACACGAACAGGAAGAGCAGAGAGAGAGAGAGAGAGAGAGAGAGAGAGAAGGATCGAGGGACAAGTGGGAAGGGAAAGGAATGGGGCGCAAGTCGAGTAAATAAATTTGTCGAACTCTCGTCGCACGGTGCTCGTTATGGAAAGCATTCGAAGTATGCAGTTCAATGAAGCAAAGGGGTGAGCCGTGAGCGGATAAACGTATAACGCTTCGCAACGGTCTGTATCCGCGCGCGAACGTGCTTATAATCGTGACAGGAACGAGCGCGACGTGTTTTTTCTCTATTCCACCTGTTTCTCTTTTTCACCATCCTTTGCCCCCTTTCTCCTTTTACCTCCGTCTCTCGTTTCATGTCGGACACAAATTATCTGCTCTTAAATCGCGCGATTTTAACGAAGCCTTTGCGTTTTCTGTTTAACGATACGCGCGCGGTACCGTTCTCGACGTTGCGGAATGTTTGCACGCGTGGCGCGTTGCTATTTAACGAGTACACTTTGCGTTACATTCTGTTAATCGAAAACTTGGATTAATTATTTCACGCGCGGCGTAGTAAGCAATTGCTGATACGGCGTCTGCAGATCGAGCTAGTTTTTGTTGAACGAGAACGAAGTATCGAACAAGGTATCCTTGTTTATCATTGTTGCGGGGCAATTCGAATTACGAGAAGATTAATTTAAAAATCACTGACTCTGTACGCGCGTACTATATTTCTACGAGGGAACATCTCAGTTCCAATAATGCCACCTGTTATTAGAAATTTAGCGATTTATACCGCGCGGATGCGCGTTCCTCGAAGTCACTTTAATTCGTCGCGATTGAAATAATTTCAATTTCGCCGACGACATTGACTTCTCGGTTTGCATGGACAATTAAGATCCAGCTGAGAGCGATATTCTCTTCGGCCGTTTCTTCGAGATGAATCTCCATTTTAATCTGGAACCGGCGCTCTGCCGCTTTCCTTCGTTTCCTCTCAGCGGTTGATGAATATTACAGACGAGCAGGGAAGAACCTCCTTCTAATGAGTAGATCATGTGGTTAACCCTGGCTACGTAGGAAAGGATTCAGGTCCTTTTCGCGCGTACAAGGAGTTGTATGTATAGGTTGCTGAATATATTATACGTACAAGACCGTTTCGCCAATAATTATTTTTGCGGATTTTATCCCATGGAACTTGTTAAATCTAGGGGCTTACCAGCTTGGTTACGCTTTTTAAAATATATTTCATTTTGAACGTTTTAACAACGCGATATTTTAATAACCGCATCGCAAGATATTAACATCGAAAGCGCTTTAATTCTACAAAGACGTAAATAGAATATTCTATTTGTTTAATGTTCCGTGTACTAATTGAATACTTGTATATTTAGACACTTTTTAATTAAAACGACCCTTCCTGGTGCGACTTTTTCGTACGGTGCGACATTCGTTTAAAGATAACAGACGTAAGAAACGAACTAACGACCAACGTTCGAGTAACGTTCAACTGGTATCGTATCGTATCGTATCGTATCGTATAGGTATTGAACGATCGCCGAGGCCAATCCACGACGCTGAATACACGCTACAAGTATCCTAGGGATTCACACGTTTGTCTGTGCAGGCGCGTGTGAAATCTCCGCTTGTTAGCCGAACTGTTTCGCCGACAGTCGTTCGCCGCGGATGTCGGGTTAACGCGAATTTAGCTGGATCAGAGCGGGATCCAAACTCGGCGCACCATCAAGAGCGGCTTGAACGGTTCGACGCGTTTTCTGGTCGATGGATAGAAGTCGCGAGCGGCCGATGGCGGTACAGCCGTTGGGAATTTATCGCTCGTCTAGCTAGGAGGATGACAATTAGCTTGGAGCACCCTTAGAACAGTCGAGCGCCGTTTTAACGAGACCATACCGTTTACGAGTCGAGTTCAGAGTCGGGCTTGGATTTCATGCACCTCGAAGGAACTAATTAGATAAAGGTTGCCCGCTTCGGGCGTCGTTCGTTTTCTTCGGCTTCGCTTTCTCTACTCTGTTGAACAAAGTCTGTTCACCTCGCACCCTGTACGCTCTGTGCTCGATCTCGTACGCCTATCTCGCGTCTAGGGTTCCAGAGAACTTTGGCAAAATAAATCCAAGTTATATCCGCGTTGGGAACGCGCGCACACACTCTAAAGACGACGGCGACGGCGACGGCTCGCTTTTAAATTCGTCGCTTACAGCTCCAGCTAAAATATGACCTGTTTTTTAGCCGCTTTGTTTTCTCGTTTTCCACTTCCGACCGTGCCGGTTTTATTCATTCTGCGAGCGGAGCTGAGACACACGACTGGTGACCTCGAGGAAAATAGAAAAACAGTATACCGAAACCTCGTACGGAGAATAAAAAAAACAAAAGAAAAAAAGAAAGGAGAAAGGGAAAAGGACGGAGAGGGTGAAGATAGAAGCAGCGTGGGTGCTCTTGATGGAGAACTCCGCCGCGAATTTAGCTTCGCGTTTCTCTCGTTCTCTGTACGTTGCTGGAGATCTCGT
This sequence comes from Bombus waltoni, assembly GCA_014737395.1. Classification (NCBI taxonomy): domain Eukaryota; kingdom Metazoa; phylum Arthropoda; class Insecta; order Hymenoptera; family Apidae; genus Bombus; species Bombus waltoni. The sequence goes on from JACXII010000003.1 coordinate 3,747,918, forward strand.
TTTATACGAATTCCTCGCGGCAAATCTTAGGACGGAGAAGGCGCGAATAAACGCACGACCGTGGTGGCACGGTTCCCGCCTTTTATACCGAACGCGTTTCAGTTCCGTCCGTTCGAATACGAACAGGGACAACTTCGCGTGGAACACGTGTATACGCGAAACAATGTAACGAGATAGCCCCGCATGGACGTTGTATACGATGTGCGCGTGGTGTAGTTGCAGCGTACGTCTGTTGTTCGCGCTAGTACGGTAGCAGCCGATATACCGTTTCGATTATAGTATCTTACTGCCTTCCTTCCTAACGAGGCCGCCTCGACTATGCACTAATCTCCGTTCGCTCTCTCTCTCTCCTCTGCAACTATGCCATTGACTCGCGAGGAAACCAACCGTACAGATTGCTTTTCATCGCCCCTTTCGCTTTCTACTCGCGTGCAACGTTTTCTCTTCGTGCGTTCCGCTCTTACCCTCGAACTTTATTTCTTCCGCTACTCGCTTCTATCAGCGGACATGGTCGGTTCGCTTCTTACTCGCTGCACCATGTTCCTTCGTTCTGACAACGCATTACTCTTGATGTTTTCTTCGGCTGTTCTCGCCCCTTTTACACGCTATTTGTTTTCCGTAATAAATCACCGTTCATTTTCTCGCGTTTCCCTGTCTGGATTTGCGCGCGCCGTGTTCGCGTTCCGTGCGTGTTCCGAGATACCCGGTGGCTGGACGATCGAGGATCGACGATTACGGTTGAAGCAGGCTCACGCTGTTCGTGCCTGCGCTCGTCACGGAATCGGATGATTCGTTTCGGCCGTTTGCCGTAACACGATTTTCTCGTCGTTTCGCGCGCTGCCGACGCCGCGAGGCCGAACACCATTCGCACCGGTTCCAACGTCCCATAAATACTCTCTCGGTACGTAGGTTATAACATACACAGGGTACGTGTGTCCGGTGCTTTTTCACGCGCAATTTCCGCTCTCCGCGCGATTGCCACGCGCCCGCTGCTGCGCGGCGTCGTTGACGCCCGTCCAGATCAAGAACGATCGCAGGTGAAAGGCAGTGTCCGGCCGACGATCGATCGATCCGATCGCTCGCGCCACAGTCGATCATGGAAAACGTTCGTACGGTCTTTCTACGTGGCCGATTCTTGGAAATGTTTCGAGATGGCGAACGTTGCCCCCTGGGCAGGTATGTATTTCTCAGGTTAGAAAAACGATCAGTGGGAAGGTATAAGTTTCTCACGGGTACCGGCGATCGATCGACCGCCTCCTACACAAATATTTATATAAAAGCGTCGTGTAGCCCGAGCGTCGGATGCTTGTAAATATTTATCGAACACGACGAGATGTTTTACGGTTCCCCGGTGAAAACGGCCCTCTATAGGAAATACGAAACGAGGCTCGTGACAACGGGGGGAATAAGAATTCTCAGTGATTTGAAGCAAGTTGCCTGGTTCCGGCTTCTAACGCGGCACAAGGATATCGTAAATAGTCGGTTGCGCGAGTGGCTTTCGGTATTCCCGCTGCTGCCTCATCCTGTGAAACCTAATCGAGACGCATACTGCCGCGAGCAATAGTGCCTCCGTTCGCGCTACTCTCGGATACCATAAATATGTGGACGTGGCCGGGGAACAAGATACACTCCTACGTGCTGCTGTACTCGGCTGCGATCTTCCACCAACGTGGGCAGATGCCAGGTTGCACGACAACGGTTACGACCATGTAGAAGCAGGGATCGAGCGGAGAAGAGGAAGAAAAGGAAGGCGAGAAGTCGAGAAACAAGAAGAATAAGAGAAACAGGCAGAGATAACGGCCAAAGGAGAACGGATGGAAGAGAACATTGACGCAAGATGGAGACGGCGAGTTTGCGGGACGAGCTTGTCTACATAAACGTTGCCTTTTCTTCCTTTGCGCCTCCGTATACGTGTCCCCGATTTTCTCCGCGGCTTCCCAGTGTACGGTATGCGTGTTTGTTACGCGACCTCGGCGACGGCGTGTCTCTCTGGACCGGGACGCGCGTGGCCCGCCACCATACGCGCCTGGAATTCGAATCTACTCGTACAGCTGTCCGAATACGTCGAATGAAACGAACGATCGAGGTTAGGGAGCTGTTTCGAACGTTCTTCTTTCTTCTCTACTTTCACAGTGTACGCTCGTACACGGGACTTTGAAATACGGAAACCGGGACAGTTAATGGACGAACGACGAATATACGAATATAGAATATATAGAAGGCAATGATATGCATCTCGATCAGATTGCGGGGAATATAAATTATAACCGACTATCGAACGATCGTGTTCCTTGCACTTGTTCGTCGTCCTTCCGTCGAGGATGTTCGCGACGCGAAACGAGTTCAGAAATAGAAATTTAACGCTCTTTACGATGGCAAATGTGTTTCGCATGAAATACGGCCGTGTTCCCAGTAGGACTCGAGCATAACGAGAAAGATACGATCCTTTGATTGTATCTCATCGCCGGGCTGTCAGCGTTTAGCCGCGAAAAGGAAAACAGAAGGCTGTTTACGTGGGAGGAGCGATTGTTTCTTTTTAGCGTTTCTTCGTATTTGCATTCCTATTCCTCCGCGCGTTCGTGCCGCGAATCGTGCCCGCGCCTGTCGCACACGATTCACTTTCGAGAGACGTGTTTCTCGGGAAATACGTGCGGCCCGTTAGTCTCGCGCGACGAATCAGCCAGGGTTACAGCTGCTTGACGATCCTTCTTCGTCATGCCGCTCGCTGCCATTCGGAAAGCCAGGCCGCTGGAAAATGTACCGGCACCCTGACAGATGTAATTCTCTAACGCGCGACACGTGCCTTTTTTTCCACAAATCTATCGAATTTCCGATGAAAAATTCCTAGAGCATCGTCTAGTCTTAAACCGACACATTCAACGACATTCGTAAGAAAGTCGTAAGAAACAGTTGCTTGGAAACGTTATTAATTTTCGAACGGTGTCGTGAGGGTTAGATCCGCGATAAATCAGTAATGGATGGAGAATTAACGAGTCAAGAGCTCGTCTAATAACTGGCCATTCATCGTAAGAGTATCAAAGACAGCTAGTGTAAAGCACGACACTGACGGAAAAAATGCTAGATGTATGAAAGAGAATACGTCACGGCTGTCAGCGATTCGACCCCCTCTATACCAATTAAGAGTCAACGCTAAAAGTACAGATTAATAATATGTATCTGAACATATGTATCGTACACGGACCGCGAATAACTACAGCAAGGCTTCTGTTTTAACGATAGTCGAGATTAATTTTAACCAAATACCTACTTGCAAAGTTTGATACTTGCAAAAACACGTGAGTCGCAACTCGTCGTTTCAACGTGTTCGATAGTTCCAGTTAAGATAGTTCTAGTTAAACGCGATCGGCAAGAATCTTCCCTTGTCGTATCGCGACAAGAAACTAGGTCACGTTAGGGAACCTGCGACCATAAAGCTGGGCCTTGTTTTTGGTTCCGTGAACGATCCCAAATCCGAATTCGTGGTCGGGAATTCGTGTCACGTTGTGCTTCGCTTAGGAATTCATTGCGGGCACGAGGAATACAGCTGTCCGCCTATAGCCCTTCGCAATGCGCCGGTACCGCGGAACGCGGAAATTCGAGCTTACGCGAAGGGGAATCCGTACGGCTCGATACGCGTCCGGCTTATTGACTTCCGGTGACGTGGGAATTCCTCGTGACCCTGTATTACCTGCTCGTTACTCGTTTCTGACCGGCATTCGGATCATAACACGGGTCTCTTCCTCCTCGCTGATTAATCGGATTCGATCGACCGAACATCGAGAATTTCGGAAAAGTTGACTGGAGTTATATGTTCGGATTTTTTCTTCCTTTTTTTTTTTTTTGACGGAGAGACGCAAACGACCGAGCAGATTAAACGCGGAATAGGTATCTGTGATTATATACACGTAGCTAAGTCAGACGAAGCGCGCAGTTGTTGGAGATAAAGCAATAAATCATCGAATGCTCGGTAGCAAGAAACAAATTCGTTATTTTAACGAGAGAAGCAAGATTTCTGCTTCGCTGTCCGATTTAAACCGGTTGATATATACGAATCGGAACGAACTTTAAATCGGAAAATCTTTGATCTATCGTCTTTTTTACGTTTCCCTGCTGATCAATCGGATTTTTCCTTCGTCTTTTTAAAGTGGGATCGTTGCCGTGTCGCGAGTGTTTATTACGAGCCGTGGTCACGGGCTTGTTTGCAATTTAAGCGTAATTGCGAGATTTATAGGTTTAATAATCTCTCCGGCGTTACACTGCCTACCGGGCTTGCGATATTAATTTTAATCATTTTTCGCGTGGAACTTGTATGACTACAACCACTTTAGGCGTGTTTTTTTCCCTCGAACGTTATTATCCCCACGGTAGCGTTAGACGCAATCAGCTAGTGCATGATGCACGTGCACTTAAATAATTTTCATGCACTTCCAACGGCATTTAATTGCGCGAAAGTATTCGTTATCGCTGCAGCGCGCTTGCACAATTATCTCGAAGGGCTTTAATAAATGAAACGTTACTCGGAAGAAATATTCCTCGCTTCGATGTGCCGAAGCGTTAATTAACATCACTCTATCGGCGTTTCCGCTTGTGCCAAGAATTCCGTCACGACGGAGGGCGAACTTTACAATTGATCGCACGGAACTGCTACACGGGTTCCTTGCTAATTGTGTTACTTTTATTTCACCTTCGCCCCTATTCTCCACTCCGTTTCCTTCCATTACGATTAGTTGCTACATCGTTATCTATATAGCGAAACGTACAGACGAACTGTACGTTTCGCTCTTCTTATTTTGTTTCTTCGCTGTGCAACTTTATCGTACGTAATTTGTATCGTTACGTGCTTCGCCTCCTGTGCTTTAATAATTATAAACTCAAACCATTATTCTCCGATATCTCCAAGAAACCACTGGTCGTGCCTGGATATGTTAAGTGAAAAAATTGCTTTCGCAAAGGGTAGATAAAACGCTATAGGATATCAGCAGACGTTACAGGGCAAAACTGTTACCTCTCATGACCGAGATAGAAGACAATTTCTCAACGAGACAATGCTTCTATTCACACAGCCGCCATTATAAAAAAAAAGCGATCTCAAGATATCGGAACAGGATTATTATCGTGGCCAGCATCGAGTCCTGATGGGAACTCGGTCGAGAACCTGCGAGGAATTCTAGCGAGAAAAGTTGACGAATCCATAAATCCAATAAAAGATATCACTGAACTTAGAGAAAAGAATAAAATCTTCTTGAACGGATATACAAAAGGAAACCTCAAATAAGTTAACGAATAGTGTTACTAATGCGCTGATAGTAGCGATAAAACGCAAAGAAACGAACATTGAATTTATATTTTTTCACGGATAAAAACTCAATTTTGAGCGAAGATTTAATTGTTTCCACTCGACTCGAAAAGAAGAAAACTTTCGCTTGTTGTATCTTCAGTTTTGTATGATATAGTATGAAATTATATAAAAGTTTCTTCTGTTAATTTCTGTCTTAATATTATGAAAAATATAAAAATGCGGTTCGAGTTATAATTATTCGCGCCACTGTACGTGCACGTAGATACACTCGCGAAGCCCTGTTATCGAGAAGCCTTGATATTAGGTTATTCGATGTATTCGTGCTGCGATGCACGTGAGTACATTCTTCCTACCTAATGTTCTGCGAATACAGACAATAATTACGTAAACGGAGGTGCACGTAATTCGATCGCTTTTAAAAAATGTTCACCACGAAGGTTAGTTACGTTTTTTTTCAATCGCGCATCGATATTTAAAAAAGATGAAAATTGTACCGAGCCTGAATGCTTCTAAATAAAAGAAAAGAGCACAAACTTGCTGGACGATCCAAGCATATTGATATCCGAACTATTTTAACGTTTAATTCGTCGTGTGAACCAATTTGCTTCGTAAATTTTCCATTGGCCATTAATAGCATCGAGTATCGAGTTATGCGCCGCAAACCGGGGACAAGCATTAACACGGATCGAAAGCTGTCGTAGTCTTTGACCGAGATATAGAAGTAGGAGTTGCGCGGCAAATTGATGGTTGTATCCCATACTTGATGCAGCTGAATAGCATACACGATGCGTGTAGTTTCTCGTGGTGGGCAAAGGTCAGCTGACCTCGTCCCGCTCTGATCGTATACCTACCTAGCAGTCGAGCGTGAAAGACGAAAGATTTTATGCTAATTCTTGCGTGGAGCCTACTCTTTTCCGCGACCGAGTATTGTCCTCTAATAACCGCTCGACTCCGACCTCTTTCAACCCACTGACTGCCTAACCCAATGGAGAATAACGATTATTTGGCGAAGGGACGCGGCTAGAAAATTACCGTGTAGACGGAACGATTCATTCCGCTTAGAGACAAAGACGAACATAACTACGTGCATAAACGAGAGCGTCGATGACGCTTGGCCACGGTTCTTGGAAACTGGTCCGACCGATGCGAAAAGTTCCACTTTGCCGCTTTATTACTTAATATCGTCGAATTTTAGCTAGTCCTCTTTCTTAGCTAGTAATCTTTCATTCTCTTTGAGAGGATCTCTGTTTTCTTACTTGTTTCTTTCTTTGTACTTTCTCTCTCTTCCTTCGCGGTGCAGTGATCCCGTAACGAAGGAAGAATCAGAGCTTCGGCGATTTAAAGGAGCCACAGTAGTGACCGATACCGCAAAGGAGTAATTATAAATATTCAAAGCGCATTATGGAATCGGTAGCCCGGTTTCGGGTAGAAGAAATAATTTTGCGACGATAGGCCGAGAAATCGCTCCGAGACGAAGAACTGACCGAAAGATAAAGATACAACGAGACCGATGATATTACGTCGGACGACGCTCATTGAAATACCGGCTGCAAAGCCGCGAGAAGACTTATTTTCCTGCTTTTCTCTTTGGTTTGCCGCGCGTCTTTGTACCCGCTCGTCTCTCCTCTGCAAGTAGCTTAATTTGTAAGTCTATCTCGTTGTTCGCGGCAACGAATATTTTTACCATTTATCGCGAGTTCTGGAAGGCGGTCTCGCCTTATACTCTCGTTGTTTCTTCTCGCCTTAAATTCGAATCATCGCGATATCTCTATAATAGACACGTTGATCCGTCTCCTTTCTCTTGGCCTAGTCGTGCCAAATATTTTCCATCGTTCTGCTAACTTTGAACGTTAACGAATTTGTTGCTCTGGAAATTAGATGGCCTGAAACGATGCCACGATTTTAATATCTATCGCGCATACTCGAGGGATAGGACAGAGGACGTAAACGCAGTAATACAACTATATAATATTTCGCGATGCCTGTTTTGCTCAGACTGCGTAGTTTCCTTTGTAATGTATGCATTTTCTCGTCCCCATTTCTTGCTCTAGTTGCTAACGTTGTTAAACTTCCATTTGTTGAGCGCGCTAAAGGTACTGCACCAAAGCACGAACAACTTGATATTTGCTGCATCTGTTTTTCCTTCTCTGCTTCTCCTATCCTTCTTCTCTCGACATTTTTGCTCTTTCGTTTCGCGATATCTGCTTTGTCCAGATTTGCATAAGCCGTATAACGCAATATCTTTTCCTCGATACCAATCCCCGATTAATCCCGCTATGCAAAATTAAAAACGAATTTGAAAAGAACGTTGGAAGAACTACCTTACCTCTACGCTGTTCAAATCTTCGTTTAATTACCTGCAACGTTCGAGGACACGGCGTACAATATCGTTAAACCACGATCGAATCAGCGTACGTTATAAAGCATTAAATCTTCATGGAACAAGTCGATCTCGAGCCCGGTGCAAACTGATCCCAAACTTGGCCAATGTACATCGCTGTTTCTACACGGAAATGGACCGTACGTAGAAATCAATGAGGCTATCATCGAGCGTTGTCACTCGTAAAACACAGCCGTGCCCTCGAAATCGTTTCCAACATCTGCTTCGTTCCGCCGCGCCGTTGCACGGTATCGTTTACATGTACGGCCTGGCTCCCCTTCTCATCCTAGCACGGGAACTTATCATTTCCCGGGTTCTTCCTTTTCTCGGCTGGCACCTTCCTTTCACCGAGTTCCTCCCCAACGGTGTAGACGAAAAAGCGACGGTTAACTACCGCCAGAACCGCCACAGCCAGATAGGCGATGTGGCGATGATGGTGGCGATGGTGGTGGTGGTGGTGACGGCGGTCGGCGGCCGGCGGATCCCCGTGGCGCGTCGTTAAAGCATCCTTCTCCGTTGTAGGACGTCGGATTTGAGCGCGAGGCGCACGATTTAAATTTAAATAAGCGCGACGAAGCTGCGATAAAATATAATTAAGTTGGCCACGGCACGTCGGACGTGATGCTGAAGTGGCGCGAGGGACACGGAGACCGTGGGAGCAACCACGAGAGAGTAGAAGAACAGAAGAAGAAGAAGAAGAAGAGGAAGAAGAAGTAGAAGAAGTAAGAGGAGGAAATGGAGAGAAGCGAAGAAGAGAGAGCATGCGGTTGGAATGAAAAGACAAGTGCACAGACTGTGAGAAAGGGATGAGACCGCAACGACGACGAGCGCTTGCTACTCTATATATGTATATTATGCGTATATTACGGTAAAAGCGAGCCAGGATATCACGTCGCTACTTAACTTGACGGACTTAATGGCCGACCGTAATGGGCACGGCCACAAGAAAAAAAAGACGTAATTAAGAGTGGCAAGGGTCCCGGTTGCCAGTTACCTACCCAGGTCCAAGATTTATGTTATGCGGTAATTTCTGCGAAATCCTATCGTCTTGACGAAACGAGGGATTTTATCCCCGTGAACACGACGAATCCTACTGGGATTCGTCGCTGCTCTATCGTGTTTGTTTCTCTTCTCGTTCAACGATTCTGTCATTACGCAGAGAATCGTTGCACGTTGAAGCTCGGTTTCGTCGTTGAAGGCACTTTTAGCCAAAGGTGTCGTCTTTGTTCACTCGGTTCGTGTTAAAAGCGACGTTATTTCTGCGAATACCGCCGCAGGTGGCAAGTAGTATACGCTTACAAGGCGTAACTTCTCCTCGGTCGTTTTCGACGACCAACATACACCATCATCCCCTCTTCGGAAGATTCAGACGATGTCTCGACGATTTATAGCTGGCGGTAAATGCAACGTACACGCGTACGTGGACGCTACGATTTATTGTTCTCTTCTCAGAGAGCTCAGGTATCTTATTAAAACGGTTCACTTTCACGCCATAAGTAACAGCAACCCCGCCGTACGGTTGAAAAAATTCATCCACCTTTAGGCTCGTACATCGATGACTCGCGTGGTTCGTTCGGTAACTTGTCCCATGACGCGCGCAATAAAATTCCAGGGGAAAAGGCGTTTCGTCAAAATCGACGCGAGACACAGTCGTTCGCCTATCCGAATGGCGGCGAGACGTTATACGTGGATGGCGCCAGGCATTTCTCATCGTAATGTGATTTATGGAACATTTTTAACTCCCTCGAGGTAACGTTAGCCCGGTTGTTGGACTGATCTGCTTCAGCCAAGCTCGACGTTGATGGTATTGTATCTCACGCGCACTGCCGCGTTCCACGATCGTGTTTTATCATTCTTGCGCATACGCGGCAGCTATTGTTCCCCATTGGCCTCGACGTATCGTCGATACTTTACGCCCCAAACTAATTACCAACTCGAAAAATGCCGACTATTTATTACGCTTAGCCACTCGGCCGTAGCTCGTTAGAAGGTTGGTGCGGAACACCACCCCCACGCGTGATTTACCGTGCTCATCGTATGTTTCGCTTGTCATTGCACGCGCATTGAAACCTCGTTATTTTTGTTACGCGATTCGGTCCGCCGTTACACTATTTGGCTCGTCAATTTATGGCGTACATACGTATCTCTCTTCTTAATATACCCGGAGAGTCGAGACCCGTAGGTGGAACACAAATTTATTTTGTTTTCCTCCGGCACGACGCGGCGCTCGTTTTCCAACGGATAGAGAGATCGAACCACGATCTAATCCGAGAAAATGGAAGTTTGAAACTTTTATTTCCGGCAACGTCCCTGTCGATTCCGGTCATCGTGCACAGAGACATCGATACCGAGGCGGCAAATTAAATACCGGGTACCGGTTGTCCGTCCAATTGCCATTTATCAAATTATAGTCCACTTTGTAATTGAACGAGAACACTCTCGCACGCGGCTACGAAGCGTACTTTCGATCCATTGCAATCGCGTCGGGGGTACCAGCCTGTGAAGAAAACACCAGTCCACTCGGATTTAGTAGAAAAAGGTACAATAGCTTTGTTCCGTACCGTTAGACAGCTAGGTCATCGCTTTAATTCATCGGTCGACGCACGTATCCGCGTGCACTTGTTCCAGTCACGAATATTTTTCCTTCCAGGGCGACTGTTACATCGTTGCAATAGCACACGTCTTTAAGTCTGTTACGCCGTTCCGCAATCACAAGGTGCCACTTATGGCGATATTTTTGTGCCAACGATACCTATAATTTGGCCATTGCGTCGCAGGTCTCATTAGTAACCGACATTTCGTTATATCCTGTCGTAAATAACGCTATTCTCGTACGCACGCACGCACGCACGCACGCACGCACGAACGCACGCACGCCGTAGGCTAGGCAGATCATGCGATGGTTTTACGCGGCGTGTTTGAATCCTGCAATACGCCGCGCCGGCTCGTAAAACAAAATCGTAAAGTCAGGGTCGGAGAAGCCAGGGTGAAACCTAGATGAAATCTTGAATGTCGCCGGAACCCTTGCTCGCCCCTCTCCACCCCCGCCCCACGCCCTCCACTGCACATCTCGTATCTCTGTGGACGTAAATTGGTTGTTGCGTAAAACTTAAGACGTTCACGAGTCGCTATTAATTTCGATAGGATTATGTCGCGTAGAACCGACCTAAGGATTAAGTTTCTTGATTCGAGAGCGCGGCGTTGTCAAAATACGCGACGCGTTAAGCCATTCGGACGTTGTATAACGCGATATTATTAACGAGCCGGGCGGTTTTGTATCTCTCAAGCGGAGCGTGAAGCGTTCGATTTCAAGACTGCTGCGTAGGCGTGTTTATGATAATCTCGCGTATGATGGATCATAGTAGTCGGTTTATACGCTCGTGAGAAATCGTTATTACCGAGACCGGAGCGAAATATCCGCGTGGATTCTCCTCGATTGGTCGACCTGGCTTCCCGAGCTGGCAGACCAGTTTCGAATTTCGCCACCGATATTTTCGGACCGGTTTCCGGGCCGGGGTTCCTCCGGCGCGTTAAATTAAGTTAAATCTCGTTTAATCTCGGCTTTCTACGATTCTACGGAAACGTTCCGTGGCCCGAATTTAGATAGAGCTAATCTAAATTCTCCGATCTCAAGCTCCCCTAATCCCTGGCTATGTATTCCAGGCTCATTCTCCTTGTCCTTCGTCATCTTTCGTAATTCCGTGGAGTTGTTTTCCAGAGCTTTACCATTGATCGCCTTTACCCGCGTTCAACCCCTCGTCCTTCCCCCCGTCGATCGTAAACGACAAGATTCCACGAACGCGCACTATCCGCACACGGTGGAAAGTGGATTTCGCGGAAGAATGTAGTTTCGCTGGCTCGATCTCGATTCCGCTTAAAAGCTCGGGCTGCGTCTTTGCAGTCGCCGAGCACCGCGTGTAGGCGTATTTATAATAAGCGATAGATCGTCCGGTATGCGATAATACTCGACGCGAGCCTGGTGTTTCACCGACGGGCGTAAAATTTTCCACCCTCCGCGACTCGGTCCCGTGCGCGTCCGAGTAAAATGCACGCGCCTCGACTTAAGTATGCCGAGCGTGGGCGGTCGTACGTTCTCTTGCACAGGCGTGCGCGTCCACCGGGAATATACACGGCGTGCTCTCGTCCGCTTGCCAAGAGCCGATTCCCATGGGACGAACCATCCGATACGCTCGAACCAAACGGCTCAATGAAGCGCCGTGATACGAAAATTCTGGCGAAATTAATCTACCGACAAAATACCGTTCAGCTTCTCCATGGCCTGTGCCATTCGAGCGAACGATAACGTCTCCTTCCTATATCCAGCGAAATTCAACGATATCAGGCAGTGGGATTTTCTTGCTGCCGATACGTCGTACGATCGTGTTTGAATCGTAGCGATCGATACGCATAAACGATCTGTGAAACACTGTTAACGTTATACTAGACGCTGTGTTTTACATGAAATAACTAGGATGGCTTGCAGAGCAGAATTACCGAGTTTAACGAGAAGATATGGTAGAAATCGTGTAACGCTCTCTTTTATGAATAAAGCGGATACGTGTAACGAAAAAGGAGGAAAGATTGCAATCGTATTTGGTGGAAGACGTTACGTAAACTCGACTCAATTTTCGATACTTCTCGGCAAATGCAATATATCGATCTCTTGTTTTTGTACGCATTCCATAACGCAAGGTATACAGTGGCTGCAAAGTAAGTTACGCGTGTAAAATTCGTACCATTTAGTAGGGCGTGCTTTGACACGACTAAACAAGTTTGATACTATGACATGTATACAACCTAATAAAAATACGCTTCATTGGTAAATAAGAGCACGTGCAAATACTCCTCGTTGCCGCCGTATATATTGCTTCCTGATGCTACAGTGTACCAAATTGCTATACATATATTTGACAGCAAGAGAGATCTTGCGCAAATCAATAAAACGCCACCGTGGATAGAAATTAATTTTCACGTGTCCCCATAATATTCCATAATATATTCAGTGCTTACTTTTACGACACTTTCGTTTTGTGCCAGCATTTCGGTTTTATAGCGTCGATCCCTGGCTCGTCAAACACCCCTGGTGCAGAGTGTGGGCGATCGTGGGTGGCGTTTAGGTGCGTCGCTGGTAATTACTCTCGAAGTCGTAGAAGACTCCTCTATCGGGGCAGAGCGTAGAATTACCGGAGGGCAGGCAGGCAGGGAAAGAAGCATAGGTGGAATTTATAATGACGAAGGCGGAGAAAGAGACGCGAGGCGCATTTGCATGTAGCAAGGATCAGCAAGTGGCTGTGTGTGCGCGCGCGTGTGTGAGCGTGAATCCGTCACGTCGCGCGGTCTACTTTCCTACTTTGCGGTTTATAAGAGAAAAAGTAAAAGAAAAGCGGGAGAAGCGGGAGGCAGGAGAAAAGAAAAGCGGAAAGTTTAAACTGCCCGCAATTTTCAGATCGTAATTAGGTCACTTTAGCGTGATGAAGGTGGTAGCTTTTTTCGTTCACGCGCTGACCTATCCGGACCTTCGTGATACTTTTTCATCGGGATACCATAATACTTCCTCCTCCTTCTCTGAGAATATTTCTGGCGAGTTCGAGACTTTGTTCGTGGCCCTGGCCAGGAAAAGTCGCGGCGAAGGGAACGTCAAGGTGGGATTTCTTACGTGCATCGAACTCGCGCGTCTGCGTCTGCCGCATTCTTGAACCCCAGTCAGAGTGACGAAAACAAAAGCACGCTTGCCCATTGCAAAATAGGAAATCCCAGCTTTGTAACGACGAGCGACGATGAGCAGTAGTCGGACGAGATCGTAAAAATCGATCGCCTTTTTCGTTATTTTGACATGCCGATCCCAGAATATCATCCGAGAATTCCAGCTACGCTCGCTATATAGGGTGCTTGGCCGAGAAATTTTATCTTTCTTCGACGTATCGTTGCTAATAAAGTCAGCAGGACTTAGGCTTTTAGACCCGGGGTAAATTTGATCGTTCCGTATAACACGTTTGATCGCGCGGCGGTTGTTACCCGGATGGAAGGATTACATTCGCGAATGCTGTTCGGATATTGAACGAGCAGGTGAGACGATCGTTGGAATTCAACGACGGTCGTAGAGACCACTCGGCAAACCACTCTGAAAGTTGGCAGGGTTTCTTTTATATTAGGGAGGGGGGCGGGGGCTAGAAACGAAGTAGTCCCAACGTCTCCATCCTCTTTATATAGCTACGCACCCTGGGTACTTTACGGCGATTGATCCTCGTATAACGATCTGTTCTTTTTTAATTAAACGACCCTCCCGTTTGGCAAATATATCTCGATAACTAACGGAACGTGAAAAGTGCGAGCGACTTGGTTTGATCGAGCGATCGCTATCGCATCATCGGGACGATCGATAACGAAATCTATCGGATTCGCTTTATTATGGCCGCTGAATAAGCCACTCGTTTACACCTTAAACGTACGATGTACTTGACTTTCGCCAATACTCGGTACCGACCGAACGATTTTAATCGTTAAACGTATATACGTTCCTCTGGATGCAATTCTTTCGATCGCGTTTGGATAAAGAAATCGCGACGCAAAAGATTAAATCGGCAAAGAGACGCGAATCTCTTTTTTTCCGCTGCAAGTTCACGTTTACGGTCTCGTGCGGCTCGCGTTTGCACACGTTCGCCAAAGCCGCTTTCGTTCGTTAACTACAGCCGAGCGTAACTCATAATTACAAGTACCACCGCAGACACGCTCAACGAGCTCCGTTCGCGGTCAATATATGCTAATGTGTGGCATTAATACGTACGCGGGGCAGTGTGTATAGGCCGCCCGTTGGAAAACGAAGGGTGTAAATTGTGCAAGGCTCTCCGTATACGAGTGGAGGCGCGCTTGACCGATTAAGCTAGACGGCTGTAACTACGGTCGATACTGCGGATGAAGGAATTAATAAGGCGGTCGGAAATCACGTTCTATATTTCATCGGATCTTTGCGTGCAGACTGTGTGTCGGGGAAATCTATTCGCCGAGAGTTTAATCGAGTTACTTTTCATTCGATTAATTATTATCACCGTCGTTCTTGAATAATAAATATCCCGTGGAATAGCGTGGAATTGCCAACTACAGACTCGTTTCCAATCGACGTCCTTGTAATTACCGGATTATATTCGATTATTTTTCCTGGATGCAGCTGCGGAGGCTGTCGCGCACGACTTTTGCGTTAAAACGTGCATTGAAACTCGAGGAGAAAAGTTGGACAGTTTTGGGTCGATGAGCGATTAAAGATAAGCAAACGAAGCGTTTCGAGGGGTAGTTGGCTGACTTTCGATCTTCGTTGCATCGACGCGAACAAAGTAGCGTAATAGCATCGATTATTTTTTTGTCGTCGGGGGGGGATACGGAGAGAGCCGGGGCGGTGAGTTCGCTATTTTCGATACTCGATAATGAGAGACGTGGCGTGTGCACGTGCTCCTGCATATTTACCGGTCCATTGTCGCCGGGCAAACATTGTTTCGAAACCAATCTCCAGGCGACAAACGAACAGCCGTCACGCGTTAAAGAACGCGGATCGCGTTTACTTGCAATCAACGCGAGCAACGAATGTTTACCGCGATGCCGATATAAAAATCAATCGTACCGGGGAAATTGAACGTCGTGAACCAAGTTCCCACGAGTCGCAACATCGTCACGTTCCTTGCAACGAGCATATTTCTCCATTTTGCCGGATTGCATTGTAGCAGCTCCGCGGTACCGCCACGTTTCAATTTGTTTGCCGTACGAATCAGACTTTGCCCGTATTACGAAATCAACGGGGAGCGATTGTTTCGTCGCGAGAGACCGGAATACTCTTGATCGTCTTACACCGTCTAATAACATCGAATCGATCCATGTTAATTACCGAAGCTGTTCGCAAATACGCCAACAATCGTGGTCTCGAGTTCTGTACATAGAGACGTTGCTGTTACGCGTTGTTTCGTCCATTGTTAAAGACGCAAGCAAGTAAGAGACGAAACTCTACGGTACGAACTGAATTTCTCTTTGAATCTCGAAACGAAGATATATATATATATATACATAGATCTAATCTTATAGAAACGTACGCTATTTTTGCTAAACTTAATGACCGTAACGCAACGGAAGATAGAGCCGCTTTGTTATACGTGCAGATTGTCACGATATATCACTCGGATAGGTGGCATTGTCCGCGAGTCTTTGATCCCCCGTACACGACTCCATCCCCGAGACGGCTAAGTAATTTGCCAGAGGCCATTATTTCAAGGTTCCGTTGCCGCGATTATAGGTAAACTCTAATAACGACAATTATGTCATTTCTACGGAATTCGACCGCCTGCGGCGACCTGGCACAATGCCTTCGTTATCCACCGAGATTCGGGACCTATCGAGTTCCCGTGGCTTGCCGCGCAAAATCTGCGATTGCTTCATTTCCGGAGTCCAGTATTCAGTTCCGACGGTATTCCGGTTCCTTTGAATCGGAAGAAACGAACCTTCCGCCCAACGATAATCAACTTCTTTTTCATCTGGCGCGCGAACGAGTTTCTATATCTGTTGCGTTTATGAGTCACCGGAGGAAAAACTCTCGGAGTTAATCTACGGACGATCTATTCATCCGGGACCGGGAGAAGTTCGTAAAAGATCGTAAGCGTTTCGGTTCTAATTCTGTGGTCTCGTAAAAGCCAACAAACGCGGGGCTCGTTGACGCGTGCACGAAGAAAAACGCGTCGCTCGCATCCCGAGCGGTTATTTAGGGAGCCGAAGCGCATCAGCGTCCGCCTTCATCTCCCTCGGCAACGCTCTTTTCTTTTTCTCTCTGTTTAACTTTACAACGCTCGACAACGAAACGGCTGCAATCGGGCCGGCTACGTACGGTTCGCCACATCAAACAGACGAGTGCCCTTTGAAGATGAAAAGCTCGCGTCGCACAACAATTTAATCTTCACGGTAATAGCGAACGCGCGGTACGAGTGCGAGAGGAGAGAGCGGAACATAGTTTACGGAAGTCCCCGAAGGTTCCCTATGTCCTGGAGCAAAGAGAAAGAGCAAAAGGGGGGAGGGGACCGACGACGGTCGGTTCGGGGACGGTGCGAAATCAAGTCGAGTTCCGGTGCCCGTGCGGAATCCCGGCGTAACCAACGAGGCGAACGACAAACGAGCAAACGAACACACCGTATCACGTAATTAGGTACGCCTACTGCCGTCGTAACGAAGTTTGACGGGAGACCGTCAAGTTCTTTTCTGCGGGCACGCGACGACGCTCTCCGCTCTGCGTTTCCTATCGTCGATGCTCTCGTCATGGTTGAAGAGATCGCGATTATATACCGGTGGGACGTTGCATCGGTCGTCGAAAATCGTCTTTTCGCTGCCCAGTTTCACTAACCGTTTCATTTCCAATCGGAGCAATCGTATTTCGCCGTGGTTCGACTATTAACGTTGGTTTTAGTAAGAAGGTCGAAAAGCAACGAGTCGTTGATCGATATCGAAATCCTTCGTTTGGAGAATATCGTTGATATCGTGAAAACGTTGAGAAGAAGAAAGACTACGACGGTAGATCAGACGGTCTAATTGGTAAAGCAACGAAGAGGTTCGAGAAACAAGTACGACTAATATTTACTTTGAATACACCAGGGTAGTTTCGTTAGAAAGATCGATAGATTGCGCGAGGAGCAGACACGTCCGCAGGAGCGTGTCATTCGCGCGACCTCGTTACGCGCGGATTGATTGTGATCGTGGCTGGACTCTGCCAACCGATAGCCGCGATCCTATTGAACGCGAATGCACGTTGTCTTTTTGCCGGGTGTTTTTTTTTTTGTCTCTTTTCTTCTGAGAAAGCTCGAAGGAGGAAAACGTCGTCGAGGGTCACGGTAACGAGTGGACAACGAGCACGTCGTTTAGTTCCGTACCCTATCGAACTATAACGTACAACGGATTGATGATGGGCAATTTACGTGAAAGACCGACGGGAGAGGTTGGGTAACGAAAAGGGAATGAAAAAACAGTACTTCGTAAAGTCTCCTTTTCTTTAACGAAGGCACAACCGTTCCATTACGTAGGAAATGAGAAATTTATTTCATTACACAAAGAACGGGACGACTTTTGTTACTTTAAACGCGCGCCACGAGTGTGTTGGTATTTTATTATGCCTGGAAATGAAAGCTCTTTGCCAGTTAATACCGTGCTCGCTAATACCCGATCGTTTTACGAAGCCTTTGTCCGCGTTATTTTCCGAAAGCCGGGCCACCTTGACGCGACAAAAGTCTACGGGATACTGCTCTTTTCTCGTCGATATTCGAAAACGCCTACCGTAATTTCAACAAATTCGCGGAGAAAACGAAACCAACGAATCGATCCCGGGTGTGCCATGAATTTACGTACCCCTAGGAAACGATACAACTGATAAGGCACCTTCGCCCCGTTGTTATATATCGCGGATCATAATTCAAGCTATCGAAGCGACTCTGCGCGCGCGCCACCAGTCAGCCTCGGTTTGTTCGTTCATCGATCAAGCAGGTCGGAAAAAATCGGACTGGTAGTTAGGTTGCTATCGCATCCTCCAACACGCGTCAACGAAACAGACACAGGTATTAGCATCGCGTAGGTGATAGAACGTGGTGTTCCTGTATGTCGTCGTCCGTGTAGACCGATGAGTGGGCGATTAATTACGCGTCTGCCTTAATTGGTCGCTTAATTAAGAGTCGTCGAGGGCTTGCCCAAAGCGATAGCGGTAGCGCGTCACGCGACATTCGTTACCGCCGAATATTTGCTCGGAGATCGGTCGGTCCCGATTTCGTTGGCCGTACGCGTCACGACCGAACGACGCGGCGCTCGTCGCAGCTTCAACCTATGCTCGACCGCACAAAGAATCCAAGTCGGCGACAGTCGAGTTCGTTGACTAATTAAGCCCCTTGACGCCGTAATTAGCCACGCGTCATCCCCTGATATCCTCTCTCCCGGCGGATTCTTTCGTCGTCGAGAGATAAATGCAGGCGCGGGTCCGGCGCGTTACCGTCGTTGTCATCGCGAACGAGCGCCGCTCTCAGCTTGCTCAGCCCCCGACTATCGCTGTCCGTCCGCCTCTCGTCGGACGAATCGTCCTGGATTAATCCGTGAAAATGTGTTTTTGTTTGCTACCGCGATTTGGCCGCACTGGCGCCACGTATAGCCGCTTTGAAACGCGAGTTCCGGTCGTACACGTTCCTATGGGATTCAAAGGTCTATTGATTTTCTCTCCGTTCCTTGCCAGCTTTTTCTTTCTGCCGCGTTGCATCGGAAATTGTAACGTCGTTCTCATTCGACAGCCGCAGCAGCATCGACGGTTACGCGGTTAATCCGAGCCGTTTTCCTCGACTGCTCCCTCTCGCGAAAGATTAGTCTCTGGATTACTCTTGCTTGTTAATTCCTATCGAGAAGTCTCAAGGTAGTTTCCGTACTCGATGATAACGCGTCCGATGAAATACCCGATTGACAGTTTTTCGAAATACGGCGACCGGTGAACGCGTTCAGCTCCAGCCAGCCGATGATTCCTACGTTTAATTGCCGCGGAATATCCACCGAGTACCGCGTGACAACGCAATTTCCCCCGCTGTCTGGAATCGTTATATAAACCGATGACGCTGAAAGCGCGCGTCGACTCGACGTCGTCGAGGCGTTCCAACGGAATATTTTCCCCTTCGCCGTCGAAACTCGTTTTCGCAAGTTTTCCATGCTCCAAATTCGCCTCCGCTTTGCTAATCGCCCGAAGAAACAGCGCCCGACGACGCGTGAAATCAACTAATCGCACGTCGATGATAAGTTCGTTATGCCCGCGCGTTAAACGCGTCACGAAAGGAGTCAACGGTCGAAGTCATCAGCGATGTCGCGGTTGTCAAAGGCGAGCGAATTCGAGCGCGAACCGGACGGTACTCGAGGCGACAGGGAACACGGGCCAGCTCGCATTCCCTCGTTTTAATGACAGCTTGCCATTTACGAGCGTAGCTTTGGTCGGGCACTGGTTCCACTCAGCACCCGCAGAACCTTTTGGAATCCTCTCGTACCAGTAATTCACCTTGGCAAACCTGCTCTTTCGCGCTTCCTTTCTGTTCCGCTTCCTCTCCACTAACATTTTTCCAGCCGAGCTGCCACGCTCCCATGGACTCGCGCGCTGCCTTTTTACGACCATCTCTCCTATTACTTGCTTTTTTTTTACTCTCTCCGTCTTCCTCGCTCCCTTTTTCTCTGTCGTCTTTTATCGTTGCTCATTTTTGCTAAATATTCCCGATACCGAGGCAAATTTATACGAAAGGTGTGTAATTACCGGCGCGTATCTCTTCCACTCTTTTTTCCTTCTCTTCTTCTCTCTTGCGCTTCCGCGTCGCAGCCAGGGACAGGGTCGAAATTAAAACGAGCCAGGCGCACGCGTGTTCCGCACGACCTCACGGAATCTCATTTAAGTGATTAAATTGTACGCTGGTTTCTCGGCCCGTGACACATCGGATCGCGGTCGTTTTCGGTGATTAAAAGGGCCGGTATATCATTGCAACGAATTTTTTGATTCATTAGATAATTAAACACGCGCATGGTTGCTCGCCAACACGGAACTCGTTAATGTCCGATAAAATACGGAGTAGCCGAGTTCTTCGTACGTAGGGATTCGCGGAAAACGCGATAGCCGAGTAAAGATGGAGAAATAGGGAGACGAGCGGGGAAGAAACGATAAAAAAAGTAGAGAAAGGAAAGCAACGAAGGGGAAAGAGAAAGGTGAATGAATGTGAATACGTAGAGTGTGAGCACATGTTCGATGGAAACGTAGAGCGTGGGTAACGAATCGGTACGGTAAATAGTTCCCATTCGCTCGGTCGAAGGTTGCATATTGATAAAACCGTAAGCGGACATTCCAGCGTAAATTGATGCCCGGCGGAGCTGTATGTGTATAGCGGATCGGTCCGTTGCGTGTTTTGCCACGTATAGTGTGTACGGAGGTCGCGTGAGCCGGCAGAGAGGTCAGGAACACTCTGATCCTGGTTCCCGTCCCCATCTGCCAGTGTTGCTGCACTTGCGAATGTGTTGCCACTCGTGTTCGCTTTTCTTTTTTTCGCGTCTGGAGAGCACCTACGGCGCGGCACGTTTTCCATTTAGTTTATCTCTGCCTCGTATCCGATCGCGACGCCATGGAAATTTTGCAAATCGCCGATACCGTCCGCCTCTGCGCGTTAAAAAGAAAATACTACTCTCGTTGAAATTCCTCGACAAATATTGAATTTGGGATTAATTAGACGCAAAAGCGAGATAAGGAGTGTGCTGCAGTCGCAGAGTTTCCGCGTCGAAAATTGCATCGATTTCGAAGCTCTTAGCGTGCTTTCCAAAGCGATAATTGCCAGAAATAAGTTGCTAGTTTGCGTGTTAATGGCATAGACGTTCGACATTTTTCGCGTTGAGACGCGGCGCATTACGCGCGACATGCCACACGCATCGGGTTCGTACGTGTAAATCGGGAAATAATACGTGGAAAATATGAAAGTATCCGAGACGCATGGATAACGCTGTAAAGCTTGACATTTTATCGCTATTTGTCAGCATCGTATATCGACCGTTGTTGTAACTTTCCTGTCCGATTACGATATTTTTATATATATATTATACGAAAGAAAAAGAAAGTAGTATAGTAAACGAAACGCTTAAACGTATCTATCATCTACCGCACGTATAGATACTTGGTGCGCATGCAATATTCAAACACAGCTGTCTGTCGTCTTTGAATGTCTGGTTCAGACACCCCTTCGAACAACAGTCTGCAATCTGGTCTCCTTGCTTCGCTAGGAAACGCTCTCGATAGCGAACAAACACGAGACAATTGCAAAGCTACCGATCCCTGGCGTTAATATTCGCGTCTCTGCGCCAGGCGAGATTATCAAAATGATACATTCTGGGGTGCGGTGCACACGTGAGCCACGCCGATACGGCGAAAGCACGTAATGCATAAGGCCTCAGGTAACTCGGCGGCGATTGCCGACGTTGCTCGCGTGTTTCCCTTCTACGTCGCACCGGCACATACCTATAACGTACGTGGAAGGTTACGTGTTTGGCGCGACGACGGCCAACCGGTAGGAGCTGCACACACCGTGGTAAAGAGAGACGAGCGAGAAAGGTAAGGACAGAGGAGGAAGAAGAGGCTGCCTGCCGATCCTGGGTCTCGTCTCCGCCGAGGTCGTGCATTTACACAGGCGGGGTCATCCACAGTCTCTATGGTACCGTTACACCGTACGAAGCATACATATTCTCGGAGCAGTTATCTCGGGTGTACGCTTGGTTCGCCCGTTTTCCTCTGGACGCTCGCATATTTTTCTGCATCGTGGTGTAAGCGCGCATGCAAACTCGTACAGAGCCGGTACCGGTAACGTTGGTCACGTACGTTGGGTTTCCTCGTGTGTCCAGTGGCTCAGCCTTGGCATGCATAAGTCAGAAATCGTGCCACGGGACAACAGTTTCTCGGACACGGAGCTATCGTTCTCTCGCTCCTTCCGTAACTAACTCGGTTGGTCGCGTTACGTAGGTATCGCGATGCTTCCGTCCGCATGCCGCTGCGCTCTGTCTCGCTAAGATCCGCGCGACCATTGTTTATGGATGAGATCGAACGATCTCGCGGAAGGCACGTCTGCGCGCGCGTGGAAGAGGAATATTATTCTATGGACGCGATGTTGTTGGTCGGTTACCAAGGGAAGTTATATAATCTGGTCGTTTTAACCGACGTTATTTATCGACAACCATTTTCGAATCTGCGTCGAGTTTGTTTCGTTGAAATATAAATATTGCGTGACTCTCGTTTTGCGATATTTTGATCATAACGCGGAACCATGATAATACCATCGTGGTACGCTTGTTGTACACGCTGACGCGCAGAGGGACAGAATAGTAATATTGTTATACGTGGAATGGATAGATAAAAGGGCCGAAATAAAACATAAAGTCCAGACTCAAACCCACTCTATGTCTCTCTCTCTCTCTCTCTCTCTCTCCCTCCCTCTCTCTCTCTGTGTGTTTCCTCGCCGTCTGCCTCGCTTTTTGTTTTTTCCCATCCATTTTGCCCCCTTTTTTTTTTATTTATTGTTTTTAGTTATACATCGTTCTAACGTTATATTGCGTTTCATGTAGTCACGCGAGCTGTCAGGTATACGCGGGCCGTTTCTTTCTCGGATACAGGAATATCGAGTTCCTGTTGTCTCGTCTCGAAATTGAATCTCCGACGATGATCTCTTTCGGCGTAATTTATATCGACTTCGCCGCAGTGGAAACGGCACTCCGTGTACAGACCATCCGTCGTCTTCGAAGTAACTTTATAATGAAATTTCGCGACTAGACCACCGTCCCCGATGTCGCCTCTCTCACGGAAACGTTTAATTCGTATAGGATGTTCCGCAGAGAGATCGTCGATGAAGCTAGTTGGACGCAAGGGACTTGTCGCGCTTACGTTATCCCCGCGCGATGACAGAAGAAAGGATCGAGCGTGAATAGCGAGTCGAAAATCGGAGGCTGGAAATAAATGCAACGTTACCCTCCGGGCGATATCGATGTTTCACCTAAGCTAACTTATCAGACTCGGTAACGCCACTGGGAAAGCGAGTGTTCGCCTCGTACGATTAATAATAATAATTCTATTAATTTGTATTTCTTCCTGGATAAAAGCAATTGCCGGTTCGCTCAAACGTCTCTCTGTTCGTAAACACCGAGACGCGATACTCTATCTTTGTTATTATGCAACGAGTATTACTCGATAAAGTGCATAATATGCTCAACGGCTGGTATATTGCAATACAGAACAAAGTATCGACTATGAAAAGCGAAACGTTAACGCGATCGAACGGTTCGACATTTGCCATCGCAATAACCTAGTAGAGCGTTGAGTAAACGGAGAATGGTTCGCAGGAACAGACAACGGTCAGCGATACGCAAACAGGGGACGTTATTATCGTGCTACTGACAGTAGGCTTAAGACTTAATCGGCCGTTGCGATCGCGTGCTTCTAATTTCACGCTCGCTATCCCCCAGCCCCGGTTCAACATCCGGCTAATCGAATCTTTGAAGCCCTCGTAATCACCGTTCGAAGACCGAAACGTTTCCACGCCTCGCTGTAGTCTACGCTGACCGACATTAATTCTACCGAACTTTCCTTTTTCATCGCGCGATCCCATTGTCGTCGATCGAACCACGACTTTCTCCCGTTCTATCGGCTTCACCCTTTTCCCTCTTTTTTGTCTTCGACCGCCGAACGCACACGGGGATCGCGACGTATCCGACTGAAACAACTTCTATCTCGGACGAGAGGTCGGTTGGTTCGCGAGTTCACGAAGAGAAGCGCGTAGGTGGTCGAAAACTTTGGGCGGACAGTGGGCGATACACCGGCGAGACATTTGTACCTTCAACGGCCCGAGAACAATTGGACGAAAGTTGAGAAGACGTGCATATATTCAAGACGCGTCATCCGCTCCCGTGAGTGGCGGTGCTTAGGAAATTAGTAGCGAGCTTATGGCGTGTGTGCATCTATTTCCCAGCGAGCGTTTGCGTTACTCGCGCGGAGATAGTACGAAAGCGGTAGAAGAGGAGAGGTAGAAAGGGTCGAGCAGGAGAGAAAGAGAGAGAGAGAGAGAGACGGAGCAGCTTGACGTCTCATCCGTCTTCCAGCGCGCGTATGTCCTCGCCAGAAATTACCATTACCATGGATACTGCTCTCGGTTCCGTGCTTACGCTCGGCTAGTGCCGAGTTTTATGACAGTTACCCCGCTAATAATGGTGGCCGTAGCTCGGTCACGAAATTACGTCTTAACGCCGGTAGCCGGCGGAGAGCACGTGAAAGGAGGATGCAGCCAGAGGGTGTCGAAAGGACTCGGAAAAGGGATCGATACCCGCGGAGAACAGAGAGACGAGGAACGAGTGTATGACACCGGCCTATTGTGCGCTATCAAATGACATTAGGGTTATTATACCCGCATCGTGAATGCGTTCTCACTTTGGGCGGTTGTACTCGAGATATTCTCATCTTACTACACTTTGTCTTCCAACGCCGTATTAATTAAGGCTGTCTCTCGCTCCAAGGGAAACTAGACTAACGCTCTCGACGACGCTTACACGTTCTCCCATTCATCACGCGGAATCGTTGCAGTTTATCTTTTCTTCTTTCCCTCGATAGCTTGCCTCGATAGCCCCGGAAGCTTCGCCTCTGTCGTCCGTGACGGACAAATTCTCACAGTATATAAGAACGTACGAATCTTCTTCCCTGCGCAACCTTGCAGGAAATCATTAGGTTGTCTCGAAAGTTTCTTTCCTTTCGTAAGGAAATAATAAACGCGCAACCTCTTTTCGTTTTATACTATTTCATCGAATCATGTACGACCCATTTTGTTCTATTTCTATTATTACGATCATACACGATTCGACAAAAATAATATAAAACGGAGAATGTGGTGCGTCCATTATTTCCTTACAGGACGAAAGAAACTTTTAGGACAACCTGATATATCGTGCAATTATATGTTGGTATTTCTTTGCGAACATCCGGCTCGAAGAAGCGTACAACCGGCGAGTGACATTAGTATGGCTGTCCCGGCACCCTTCAGGTATGCGCGGTGGTTTTCGCACTTTCCTTCCGGAAAACATCGGAGGGACGCGGACGCGGAGTTTCTGTGTAGCCACGGCCAATTACGAAATGTCTCGGCAGGTTGTTTCGTAGTCCGTTCTGTATTATCCTATTATGCTCGCTGTTGGCGTTTGCACAGGAGCAGATGGCTCGTGCGAACCCGAGGATAATTTCGCCAAGCATTCTTCCACCCCTTTCCCAAACTACCCCGCTCTTTTTTCTTCCTGTTCGTTCTTCTTTCGTCGTGCTTCGTCTCTGTACGTCCCTCCGTCGTGTATTTCACCCTGGTGTCTCCGTTGCGCTTTTTTTTCTCTGGCCATCGTGTTTCCGCTTCTTCGTCGTTGCCAGCAAAATCCATGATCTCTGTTGTCCAGCGTGAAAATACAAGCGGACGGATCTCGTTACACTTGAACCGTACTCGTATTTATTTTATTCCATGACCACTCTTACGATGCAGTGGCGACGCGTTTTGCCGATTCTAGGACTGCCTCTTGCGAGCCGGTTTACTATTACCGAACGAGAGAGAGAGAGAGAGAGAGAGAGAGGAAACGACGGATGAGCAACGTGACGCGACAGAGGGTGGCTTGATTTTTTTTCGATAGGAAATAGGATCGTCGGTGCACGGGATAGCTTCGAGTATCAATCCTTGAGTTATTTTCCGGTTGAAAAGTTTTCTCGTTTATAGAGAACCCTAATTTGATCCGCGGCCGTTTCGCCCACGCACGATCCCATGGCGAGATCGTTAACTGGGGTCCCGTTTTCGACGAACGTTTCCATCCGAGTGTTCCCACACGCGGTGCAAACGTCGAGCTGCGCTCCACCGCCAGCAGTACCACCACCGTGATCGAAGGCAATCGACCACGCGCTGGTCGGTGGAATTCAGCCGCGAACGCGTTTGTTCGCAACGAAAAACATCGACGAGCAAAAGGAACGCGTCGAAGGAATGCATCAAGCTCGCGATGGTCAAAGACCTTCGACGACTTCGGCGTAGCTGTTCGTGACGATGATTGGAAATAATAGCGTGACGTACCGTTTTCGATTCCATTCTCTCGTTCGTACGCGTTACGAGTAAAAACGGTAGACATCGATTGTGCGCGAATCTCTTATTACGCAGAAGTGGGAAGAAAATTAGAGGTATGATATCAATCGTCGTTTATAAAGTTTCTAAAGTCGTTTCCAAAGTAACGATCGCAGCAACGATTTATAAAGCAATAAAGCACTTGATATTTAATTTTGCTCGAACGAAACGAACGCAAGAACAGATTTAACAGTAACCTGGGTAAATTAATGCGCTTTCCACGGTGCACTCTCACCAACTGACTTTCGTTCTTGCCACGTCGATTGATTCTTGGATTCGCAAGTCGGAAGGTACGTCCCTGTCCTTAAAGGATTCGCTTGATAACCCGTAAACGCTCGATATATGGGCGTTTCCCAGCAATATTTCGCTCATGAAACGGCGCAATTAGTAAATGCGATCATTTTTCCAATAATACGCTACAGTGGAAAATGCGTACGAAATTAAAGCGAACGTAACTCATTACGTCCAATCTGACCTACATTCCTTGCGTTCATTTACTCTTCAACCGTGCGCAATACACGATTCCCGTAAAATATTCTTCAACGAAATCGCTTGTTGGACTCGATTGATCGCGCAAATAGGCAGGTTCGCCGTTGACACGGGAATTAAAGGTTTACCGAACAATGTTCGATTGCCGCGGAAAGGCGACTTAATAAGCGTTTGCCATCTTTCGCGAGGAACGCGTCGATTAGTGTGTAATACGCGTGCTGGCGACGCCGGCGCTAATTTAGTCCTCGCTCGCGTGGTATCCGTTATTAGAAACGTGAATAGAGAAGCAACGTGCAGGAGAATGAGTATTGTTTGGAAAGTGTATGATGTAGGGTGGGAGTTGGTTAGAAGGGTTGGCACATGGAGAATAGAAGCGAGCTCAAACATGTTTGATATTAACTTCATTTAGCCGCACAGTCGAACAATTTTGTCAGTTTGCCGGGCACAGTGTAAGCAAGTATCGCAGGAAATGATGCATTAATTAGCCACCGCGTATAACGTCGAAAATTGTTTCCGGTTCATTTTCGCCCGACCAACTTTTCTGCTGTATGTGTGTGTGTGTGTGTGTGTGTGTGTGTGTATATATATATACACATACACATATATGTATATACATATTCGATTCTTGTACTATAACGTACACGGCGAACTGATAATTAGCACGACTTATTTTAATTGGGAGAATATTGCTCGTAACAGAACTAATTGGCCTCTGTCGTTCGGCAACAGATTATTCCAGAATTGATTAGTACATTTGAGAAATACGTAGAAGGGATATAGTATTCAAAAATATTTCGATATTAATAACGCTTTTATCGTTTGTGTTTCAGGTAAGCAACTCTTGGTACTATTCGATGCGTTACTCGACGAAGGACGACTCGTCGTCGGTGAGTTCAGTCTGTCCATTCTCGTTAGAAAATACCTTTCACGACGAAGAATGTCATCGTCGATCTCGCGACACTTCTTAGCTCCGCAATACTTTTTGTGTTTTAACATTTTAATTTCAAGCCGGAATTCCTATGGAAACGTGTTTCGAATATCTCGGAGGTCTTAAATGTCTGTAAATTCATTGCGAAAGCTGCGGACCTATCGCGTAGTTGGGATATTTCGTGCCTCGAACGAGACTCGAATATCTTCATTCCCCTGTGTAACGTTTTCTGCAGAACTAACGAAAATACAGAAGCATGGTGTTTGCAGGTAGGACTGCCGAAAAAATACGCGTTTCCCTATTTGTCGATAACTGTTCGCGAATGCTATTGTGCTCTGTAAAACCGTGTTACGTGGCCCGTATATAATTGACATTTCCTTCCTGGTGTCAGAAACGTAAAACAGGAAAGGAAAAAAAAAATAAAGGAGGAAAAACGAGTATCCCTTAAAACGTTTATAATCCAGAGACCGCGACAGAAATACCGTTTATGCCCTGAAAAACGATGCGACGTCCGGGTTAACCAATTTCATCCTCGGAGATCTAATTTCCTGCCGTCAAGATGCGTTACGCCGGGACATCCGTGTTCCTCTTTATAATACGGCTCGTTTCCCCGTTGTAAACGCGTCAGCCGGAATTGCGTCCTCGTTGTAAATCTCGTTGCATTCTTGCACCGGCTCGACCTCGCTCTTGCCGCGCCACGCCACGCGTACACATCGCGTCATGGCGCAGCCGAGCAATTTAAAGCGCGATTACCCGACCGAGTTCCATCTCCAGAGAAACTGCGCACCTGAATATTTTAATCCGTGACACAACGAACCGAGCTCGATCGGGATAAACGGGCTTCGCGTGACAACTGGCAGATTCCTCGATGACTCGCTGAGATACCTGCCGCTCGCGTCTGGCTGTTGCTCGATCTTTGCCACTGTATGAAGAGATGACTTGAAATTTATATAGGAACAACACGCACGAACCAAGTTATCTTTAGGCATAGGCGATAAAGGCAGATCGATTTATATAAGCAACACTCGTGTAATTCTGGATGACTCGCGATAACGTTCCAACAATCCTGTCGGTATTTTCGATAAGCGTGAAATAACCTTAACACGAGTTTTCGCGACTTCCAACTCGCACGAATATCATTTTCCCAGCCTCAAATGCTCTTACCGTGGCATCGGACGAACATCGAACTTGACCTTAAACGCAATCGATACGAGCTTAAATATCATCCTAGATGTCCTCCGATGTTTCTCTGTTCTCAAAATGATCGATTGCCGTGGAATAATTTTTAACTGCTCTCGATATAACCTGCCACTGTCCTCATCTTAATGCGAACTTTGATGTTCTTCGAACGATATTACCCGATCTTTCTGTAATATTAGACGACGTTCGTTTACTTTCAAATAAACTTTAATAACTATCGTACACGTCTCTGGCGTGACTATAAGTATCCGCATATATAATCGGTATTTATGATCACGTTGCAGGGATCTATTAACCTCGTAAGCGGATACACACTTTGACAAATGAAATTACACGATGGTCATAAATTGGGATTCGCTGAGAGCGCGGTTGGGTGGAGGAATTTTCAAATATTAATGAGGCTCGTGATTTGGGATAGATCGGAGAGATTCTGCGACTAATGCGACGATTCAGCCATAACATCACTGCGGAGCATACTGCCATTAACATGCCATTACGGCTCATTAATGATAATCGGCATCGTTCCTTTGAGAAGTCCCGAAGGCATTCAACCGAGCAAAGGCATCGAGAATAATCGTCGACCGGCGTAAATTCGCGCTCACCAGCTCGTGATTAGTATGCGCGTCTCTCACAAAGATTATCCTCGCGATATCTCTGGATCCGAATGCGAACGTGTTTTGCCGCAACGAGCGATCGGAGAGTAAACCGGAGTGCGAGGCGTGGTCGCGACTTGATAGAGGTCTTTCTCTCGCGCCCCTCTCTTCTTCCCAAATAAAAGTAAAAATAAACGCGAACGAAATTGAATATTTAAACGAAGCACAAAGTAACATTACGCGTGTCACGGTTATAATTTCAGCTTCGGTCCATGGCATTTGATTAAAGTCTGCCCGTGTACATTTTATACACCGACATCGATCCTGTCAGAGACGACGCGAAAGTTATTCGCCACGCCCTATACTCACGGTAATACGCGTGCCACTTTCTTCTCATTTGCTAATGACGTTGGACTTTGTCGGAATTCGAATCTTCTCTCCCGTCCCATATTCTCTGAGGAGGGTGAACAGATTATAAACGAACTGACGCGTGTACAGGCTGAACGTTTCAAGTAGTATGTAACTGCCGTGTGTCGTCCTTTCTCCCTTGTCAAGGGGGTGGGGAATGAATATAAAATCCAGTTAAATGCCTGATCCTTCGACTGTGCGCCTGTTCAGGGTCTCGCGATTTAAAATCGGGCAGATATTACGCGATGGCATAAAGCGAGAAACGCTGATCTAGCCGAAGCTCGCGTTAGAACTCGCGTTAAAACACCTATATAGGATTAATTGGAGCATAGAAACGCGCGACTCGGCGGACTCCACTTTGTACGGTTTGAATTTAACTTACTACTTACCTACGCTACTCGACGTAATGGCCGTTCCAGTTACGCGAATCCCGCGTTGCTTCGTGTCAATTCAACGTCGTTCTGATGCTTTCCGTGGTGTATCGTTAGTACACGGTCGCACGCGCGCATAGCAGACACGGTAGCGCTGCGTGGTTGAGGAGAATTGGGTCATGATTTCGCGTATCTCGTTGAACGTTTAAGAAACGACCGAGGTTAAAACGATGCTGTGCGCGCCTAGCCCGTTCCAAAACGAAGTCGCGTCGTTTTCTTCAAAAGCAATCGCTCGCGTTTCTCTTCTTGTCCGCGTTACGCTAGCTCGTGTATATTTCGCGTTATTTCGTCGTTGGAGGAAAAGTTTAGTACGCGTACACTGCGAATCGGAGAACGCACGAGAATCGAAGCGCGCATCTTCGTTAATTATACGTCGTTGTTCTGGGTCATTGAGATTGGAAACTGTTAAATTCGATCTGAGATATCGAACTCGCGCGGAGAAAAAGAGAAATCGCGATCCATAGCAGATCGTCGCGCGAACCTCTTTCGACAAAGAGCTTAGCCTGGTCGAATCACGGACAATAACGAGCCATGCGTGGAATCGAGCCACGTTGGGACAAGATAAATTCTTGCCGGTCTCCTTAAATGTAACGCTTACCTGGATCCCGCGTCATAATGGCTGTTCCAATTACGCGAATTCCACGTTGCCTCGCGCCTCTTCCGACGACGCTTTGGCGTTAATGAGCCGTTAACACGCGGGTAAGACCAGCTTTTGCGTTCGCGTACACCTTATTCCGCACGGCAAACACTTTCGCTCGTCTAAGAACCGCTTGGAACTTGCTGTATCGCCATCGTGGTCGACGCAAAGGCGCCTCGACAATCTTGGCTGTTCGTTTCTCGCTGCGAAGAAAACTACGCTCTCCTCTAATTGTTTTAATGACTCCGCTTTCGTACGGACATCCCGCCTGCGCTATTCTCTGCGAATCTTTCTTTCTTTCGCTCGCTTTGCTTTCTCTCTTTCCTTTCTTCGAGCTTCTTTCTTTCTTTCTTCCTCGTGCTCCTCCACCGCTCCATCCTTCGTCGTCGTTCTCTTCTACTTTTTCTCCTCCTTTTCCGGCTCTTCGAACGTAGTTAGAACGCCAAGGCAGCGCGCAAACCAGGCACTGTAGCCGGCTGGCAAGTGCTCCTTTGCGGTCGGTCGATTGCTCGGTCTAACCATCGGTGGTGCGTCCAGCTATTTCTTTTTCCACGGCTTTCTCAGACGCGAATCGTTCCACTCGTTTCAACAACGTCTTAATTAGGATTTCATTAGCTCGTGCTACGGTCGCGGTCAAGCGGCCCTTTCGTGTCCGCCTTTTTCAGCTCTTTTAGCTTTCGTGCTCGCCCGAGCCTGACCCCGGACGAGTCACCGGGTTTTTCGCAACACTCGGAATCGTTGGACAATTTTATGCAGGATCCACGAGTTTCGTAAGAACGGCTGCATTTTGATAAGCTGCTTTTTCGTCGCGGTGAATTTCGCCGAGATTCTCGGCAAAATCGTCTTCGTCCAACGCGATCAGCTCCGACGTCGATGATCGCGTTGTAAGATGCCGAGTTTCTTTCAACCGATTCGACGGATTCTTTTTAATTTGTACGCGTTTGTAGAAGAGCCAGGTCGTTCGCTCGATCGCTGAAATCCCGTTAGCCGTCGCTAAGCCTCGTCGATGTTCCCTATTCAGCGCGATCCTCGGTATTTCGAAATTCTTTCATAGAATTCGCCCGGCCGATGAATCCGATCTTCCAAGAGACACGGATCGACGAAGAATTCTTAGTGGATGGCCGAGCGGGAGAAGTCGGAGCGCAATTGCTCAGGCTGGGAGAACTTGTCGCTTTGAAAAGCGGAACGGAGCGCAAGATCGATAGACTTTCCGCGCAATAATTCAGCGCATCTCCGCAAAACTAATGCAGGCGGCGGTAATCCTCGGAGCGAATAAATCGGTCGTCGGTCGTAGATTTGCGGCGTGCTTCTTGGCCCTGTCCCTCGGTACCATTCGCACAAAAAGCCGAGCCATCGACGCGAGCTTGCCTTCGGGATCGCCTATTATACCCACGTAATCCTCACGGGGCTGGCTGTTTCGTACTTTCTCATCTTTCTTCCTTCCTCTCTATCGCCCTCTGTCTCCTCAACCAGCACCAGGAACCAGCGATCCTTTTCACCGTCGCCTCCGAAACACGTACCTAACCCATAAGTCGCTGGTAGAATCTTTTTCTTTACATCGCGTCGCGGCGTACTCACTTTTGGTCTTGCCACGGGTGAAGAGAGCAGAGGATTAGAGTTCATCGTCCACGGTGTCGAAACTAAGCCCCCGGTCCTGATATGGGATTATATACACGGTTGAAATATCGCGCGACCAACCACCGCCAGAACGTATCCATTTCAACCGTTCTGTGTTCACGGATCTACGTCACGTTTTTGCTTTATGTACCCCCCTCCTTCCCTCCCCACGCCCTGCCCGTTTTCCCTACCGACGCGTTCATGGTCTTTCGCCGTGAAAATATAGATTCTCGGTTAATACGCGGATGCCCGACGTAAAGCCTGCCGATCTTGTTGGTCACGGTAGCTGCTCGAGGGTGAACGCCGACCCGCTGTATGAAATTTCGGTATTCATAGGGAAGCGATACGTTGCCACGTCTATGGGGAAAAATCAATGTCGTCTACGGTATGTAACGTCGATACCCTTTTAATAGGATCTCTCTGTTAAATACACGAAACTAAGACTCATGGGAGGATCTATCGGACAACCATATAAATCGACGTCGTTTCTATGGCGGCTTCTCCTTTGTGTCTGAATATCCAGTCGTCGATCACGTATTCGCTATTATCGCCCGTATAGAATTCTATGATTATCGTCGCGTCCGTGAAACTTATTAACCCAGGTAGAATCGCTTAGAGAATCCCAGAATTTATCAGAAGTTTCACCGACGTTTTTCCGAGGTATCGCAAATACAGAATCGCGAAGAAGATCAGCGGAACGGGGCTCTAATCGTCGAGCAACGCGATCGACGGATAACTATTTCGGCGAATAACGCGCTACGGTGGAAAATGCGCGTGAGATTGATGCGAGCATACGGCTACGATTACAGTCGATGCGTTTTGGTCTTCGGATGTTTCCTCCGTCGATGTATGCGTCCATAGCCTAATTTATTACGTCCAATCGGATCTGCTTTGTTTTTCAATGTCGCGCAGCGAGCGCTGAAAAAATCACAACCAATGCCGGACTCGACTTCGTGCAGTCAGAGACTCGTATCGATCTCGTAAAAAGAAGCAATCCCCTTCGGGCATTATCATATCTGTCGGTGAGAGTACGAGGGTCAAGGGGAGCGGAAACCCGATCAAAGAGGAGACCCTCGCATTGTGGAGTCTAGTTTTCCGGTGCGCATTTCGCAGTTCTGCAGCGAGTCGCGTGTGTTCAATATCAACATCGCATTGTGTAGACGCATCGGAGCCACCGGCCTTCCTCCTCGGTCTCATCCCTCTGTGCATGGATGTATGCAGGCATTCGACCCCCAGATACATGTTTACAAAAGGAGGTAGCGCAGTGAGGCGGGCGTCTTCCAGACATCGTTGGTATTGTGCTCCGCCGCTGCCGGCTTATATGTACTTATGTAATGCGAGACCTCCACCAATACGTCGTGTCAGGGTCCATTCTCCAGTGGCGCTTAAACCGGCTGCTAAGTCCCAGCTGCCATTGAACGACGTGGCGCGGTACCAACAACACCGCCTGGCAAGAAATCTCGGGCGCGTGCAAAGGTTCTCAGCATTCCGTTGATGCGATCCAGTTCTTGACGGATAGTCAGGGACAGCCGGTTATCTCCGAGCTGATTTTAAACGGAGGGGATACACCGATGCCGCGTACGTGGTTGGCAACGTTGTTTATTCGTGGCTTAACACGGGTTAGATAAAGATGGGATAAATTCATCGCATATACAGTGGCGTGCCAACTATTTTTATTTATTTGGACGGACAGAGTTATATCGGTTTCCTTGCGAAATCGCGAGTTTTAGAGAAATCAGAGATCGTGGATTTAAGGGTATGTTGTCTGACAGTTAATGTTGTTCGTTATTGCGTATGTATTTTTGTATTCAAAATACGCGTAAAACAGGCGAAAGAATTCACGCGGGTAAGAAGCTTCGCATCTCGTTGTAGACGCATGTATTTAACTATTTGTATATAACTGTCCAGTTATACGCAGAAAGAGTATCGTCTACGCTACAATTCCGTAATTGTTCTTGGAGTGTTGTGGCGACGCTTAATGCTTTGTAAAATCATAGAAAGATTTTGGATTACATCTAGAGGACGAAACGATAGAAAGTTAATGGATCGGGTCGTTGCTCGTTTACGATATCCTAGCGCCGATAGCGAAAGAAGTCAAAGAACCGAAGAAGGATAATATTTTTGCGAGAGTTGGGTAAAATGACCGCGATTAGGCCAGCCATAGAGATTCGTTAACTAGCTTCGGTAACGACCGTAGTGTTTGCATTGCCAAGAGTCGCTTGAAACTAGTCGGTGTTCGTAAAATTTTGAAATTATCGAGGCAAGCGCTTCCCCTTCCCCCCCACAGACCGAAGCAAATTTATGTTAATCCCTGGTAAAAGTTTTTTCAAGTCGTAAAACTTTACGCGTTCTCCTCGTTTAGCGTCGTCGA
Source organism: Bombus waltoni (assembly GCA_014737395.1). Lineage (NCBI taxonomy): Eukaryota > Metazoa > Arthropoda > Insecta > Hymenoptera > Apidae > Bombus > Bombus waltoni. Next base: position 3,782,945 of record JACXII010000003.1, read on the forward strand.
CGAATTTAACTATTTACTCGTGAGTACCCGTTTAAATGGACCGCATAGTCTGCGGAGCTGTACTTAGCTCGATCAGAAACGAACGTATATCTTCTCTCCTCCCTCTTCCCTGTATAAAAAAGAAAGGAAAGAACGAAACGGGAGGAAGAAAGGAAAAACGAGGAGAAACGAAGCGCGGAAGAAATCCGAACGAATTTCCGCGATTCGTCCCGCCCTAAACGCATAAAAACTTAAGCACTCTCTTTCAAATTGTAGCGGCGTCCTTTGTTCCTTTTCGTTCTTTCGTTTCCTCTTCTTACGTTTTTCAAAGGTTGGAAAATCAGACGAGGGGACCAGGCCGGCAACGTTCCTCGAGGAAACTCGGAATAATATTTCCGGCCGGGCCATTCAGATTTTAATCAAGTCCGCCTGTCAGCGCGCAAAAAGCAAACTTACCCCTGTTGCAACGACTGCAAGAGTAACCAGGTCTCGCTATCGGAGAATTCATTTACCGAACTTTTTAATTCGATAGAAGGACGCGCGCCAGGCAACACGTTCGCCGGCGAAACACGAGCTCGCGTCTCCGATTCATCTTGCCGCTGGAGATGATCGTTGAAACTCGATTAAAACCAAGTTAACCCCTGGTTATTCCCGTTGCTTCTTGGTATCCTATCCGGGTCGATCGATCAAACGAGAAAAATTTCGCGTCGCGCTCTCGCATTTGCCCGCGATACCACGTTCCTCGCTCATCTCGATCCTGCCAAATCTCGAACGAACGAGGTTCCTCTTATACGAACGAAAACGAAAAATGAGCATGAGCGACGGTAGGAAGTAGACGCGGCGAATCTTAGATTAATTAATCGCGTTTACGGTCGGGGAACTCGCAGACGTCGGGCGGAAATATTTTCGTCTCGCGCCTCGTACAATTCGATTAACGTTAATTTCGCGACGTCGCATCGTCAAAGGAGAGGATCGGTCCACCATCTTGGCCAGCAACAGGTTCGCGAAAAATACGCGCAGAAGAGGAGTAACCGGATAACGCGGTAATAAAATATAATAGCTGGACGTGTAACGGCCCGATAAAAACGCCAAGTGGAAGCACGCACGATTGTCCTGCCGCGAGTATTTCCGCCCATGAAATCGTTTCGAACGTGCGACATTAATAACGCGAGGACTTTATCGGCCCGTACAGAGGTAGTACGCCGGTGGTACGCCGGTGATACGCTTTCGAACTGCGCGGCCGGCCGACGCACTCGCGCCAGCGTTATTTTAATTACTCCTGCTGCTCTCATTAATGGAGGCTAATTCGAAATAACAATTTCGTCCATCGTCCGTGTACGCGGCGCCCCAAATCGTTTCGCCCTTCGTCGTTTTACGCAGTTACGTTTCTTCTCATTTTCTCGCCACCAGTTTTCGTTCTTAACTGTTGGAGTTCGTGTCGCGACCGGTGATTTGCTTTTTATCGCGAGTCTGCCATCGAGAAAAGGTTTCGTCGTTGGCCGTGGTCGCTCGGTCGGCTGCTTGGCTCGTGTTCATGAATTTTATTAAGATCAGCGATAAAATGGCGTGTATCTGCGCTACCCACGGATACACGGGCCTCGTACGAAAACAACGACTGTAGGAGGATTTCGTGCGATCCATGGGTCGATTTTAAGAAAAGGGACAGCGAACGCGTAAAGTTCGATTCGCGCGTACATTCGCAGCAAACGATTCGTTCGTTAAAATTCGACGTTGATATCTAGCGAAGGAACTGTCGAAACAAAGAAGCAGCTCGACGTTCCTGTGCTTCGAGTAAATTAATAAAAATCGACTGAAAATTAATCAAAATAGAATGACCTTCGTAAACGCGCTACAATTGCTTCCTTGTTGTTGCAAATACTAGAAATTCTCTTTCTTTCTTGTCTAGACAAATTTCTAGTTGAAAGATCTCTACGGATCTCTTAATTACGCTCATAGCAAATTCCTCGTAGGTCAGCGTTCGAGCCGTGCAATTCCAGCAACGAGACGACGTATTCTTGCGATTCTTGACATATTTCACGAACGATTTTCCAACGTTAGCAGTCGTTCTGTCTATTATCTCCCTCGCTTTCCCTTTCTTTTTTTCCTGTTACTAACTTCGCTCCTTTTTATTCTCGCTAGCGGATTTAATCGAACGAATCAGCGATGTTAGTCCGGATTTCGGTCGAGCAGCTTTATTACGAGATTCCGCGGAATATATCGCGGTCAACGAAGTGGCGTGCTATTCTTTTCTTCCTATTTTACGCAAAACACGTCGTACCCACTCCTCCGTTCCAATTACAGACGCGATTTTAATCAGCCTTGGAATTTACGCGGCGCACAACCCCGATACTTACGCTCGATCGTTTCGTAGCAGATTTAAAAAAAGATAGAAAAGAAAAACAAACGAATAGCATCCGTTGAAAAGGATATTCTCGTTTAACGTTTGAAAATCGTTTCACACGATAACTTTATCGTTAACCTACGAAGCTGGTCTCCTCCAATCGCATTTCTATCGTGGATATGTCGCGATTAGATAGCGGATGCTTACGAACCAAGTGGAACTTAAATGGAGAGTTGTTTCTCAAGCTTGATATTATATTTTGAATTATTCGTGTATTTGTAGACGTTACACGCATTCTGTGCATTTTAGCATCTCTAAATTTCTCACAAATGCGTAAATATCGGCGATTTAATAATTGTAACTTTCCTATCTGAACGATAAATTAATATTCGACCACGACCTCGATTCCTTGCACGCCACCAAACGGAGTTTTCCGTTTTCGCAGGTATATTCTATATGAAACGTTCGCGTCTCGGACGCTTAAACAACCGCGGATGATATCGCGCGGAATTAGTCGGAATGATATTTCAAGGCCCGGGGAAATTGCGAAATAGAATTAACCGAAACGAACGCGTTGCCAGCAAGAAACGATCGCGGCGAACAATTGCTTTATTTATTGCGCGTAGCACGTTACAAAACGCGTTAACGATCGCGTTAAATGGGTTCGCTTCTACGAATGCTCGTAGAACACACGTACACGGATCCATCCTCTTCTCTCCTTCTTCAGCCTTATTCGAATTTCTGCTCTTATCACGGCTCTTATTACAGAATTTTTCGTACAGAAGTTTTTCGTCGTTTCGTTACTTCGCCATTCGTCATCGGGCTCGAAGATAATTATTAATACGTGCCGAGAATACACGCGACGCGCTTGAAATACCTACGCGACAACCGCCTCGCGAACATGTTGCAAACTATAGAGGTGGGGATGGGATACAGGAAGGATAAGTCGAAAAGACGGCGAGGTAAAAGAGACGGAAGAGTGAAAAGCTGGTGTGAGCGAGCTGGTGGGGTTGTAGTGGCCATTGCAGGCGGAACACGCGGCGTATTTGCAGATTTATAACCGGGCGACCCGGCAAAAGGTGTCGCCGGGGAATGAGTAATGATATATTTGCCCGCATGCGAGGCGTTTCGAGATCGTTGGATACGCCGTGAGCGTTCTTGCGATCCCGAAAACGTGGGCGATGGAGTGGCGCGGCACTCTTGGTAGATTGTTGGGAAACAACGTCGTATCTTCGATCGTCGCTAGGTACACCCTTGCTTCGTCGAGCATCTTAAATATATGCAGCAAGGTGAGGAACGTGTCGTCCTTTCCTGATTTCTACCTTTGTTCCACGCTTCTGCCGCGTTAGTTTAACCGATTCTCTGATTTCTCGCACGCGCATCCGTGTTTCGTTTGAACGGGCTCGGAGAGCCGAAAAGAAGCGCGTAATTTTGAAATCTTCGTTCGTATCAATCGACGTTCGATAATAAGTATAGACGGGGGTTGAAAAGCAGGTGTTATATTTGATCAGCGAACGAATTCTTCTCTATCGGGTAGGAGATTAAACGGGGGTTGAAAGGGTGCTCGAAAGAAGTAGAAAGAGAAACGGAGAGCGTGTTGCGAAAGGTGTCTTTCGGAATGAATAATGATAATGCTTCGTGGAGCGCGATGTGGCTATTAAAATTGCAAAGGCCCTCTGCAGGACTTGGACTGTCTCACGAATTTTCCTACTCGCGTCTCTCCTTCTCTTTCTCTCTTTGATCATCGTTCCTTTGAACTCACGAAAGACGAGAGACATCTTCTGCAGAATATTAACGCTGCTCTTCTGTTGACCCGAGAGTGTCGACCTTTCTCCTGGTGCTCCAGTTAAGAATCGCGACCGGCGCGAAATTCGAGCTCGTGAGACGCTTCCCCGTACAGACTGTACGGACCGCCGATAAAAAAAAAAGCGAAAAGAAAACGGGGAAAGACAGAGGAAAAAAGGAGAGAAGAAAAGGGGAAAGAAAAGAAGGAAAAGCGGAGGGACGATATACAAATAATCCCGAGCTTCGTTGAAAGAGGGGAAAACTGGAGTGCTTCGTTTTACTAACAAAAACTTGGCGAAGTAGCGAAGAAAGGAAAGTTTTTCCGCCGGTTGGATCTCCTTTGTATCATCCGGTATGCCGAGAAGACGTTCCACCGTCGTGTCGTCGAGTAAATTCCCCGGCTATAAATTCGCGACTTTAGCGAGAATTAAATTTTTATCTTTTCGCGATTGAGCCGATTCGGTTCGTCTCAAGAGGGAAACGTACCGGCGAAAATTACTCCTCTTACCGGATCATTCTTATTGTTCAACATCGTCCTGCTTATAATTTCGTTCGTTGCTTCGCCTTAGTCGCGAAGCTTCCGTTGGCTACTGAAATACGTCTCCAGTACTAGTACACGAGAATCCGGTATACTATTTCTCGCTTCTCCGCGTCGTAGCCGTCGTCCGTTTCGATCCATTCCCTTTATTCACTCGCAGGTGGTACACGAATAATTTAGAGGCATATGCCGAGATGCTTTTAACAGAAGAGGAACGACTCGGACATGGCAGATGTCTGGATGTACGGGCGAACGATTTTTTGGAATAAAGAGCGTGAAAACCAAGTCCCCGAAAACCGGGTAAATACACGGCGAACGTACAAAAGGGGCACAATTTTGCTAACGTCGAGCATGAAAGATCAAGGTAAATACGACGAATTGTTCCGCCGTCAAACCGCATGAATAAATAATAATGTGCCCCCTGAGGATTTCTACTCCCGCAGCAGGCTATCCGTCCTCGTCTACCTAGGCCACGTCGAAAGGGAACATATAAATATTTCCATTAAAACCTCCTTAAAACGATCCTTCTTCCCATTCATGGTAACCGTTCGTGCGAGCATCGCTATACGTACGTATACCTATACTAGCTGGCTGTTTAAACGATCCTCTGCATCCAAGTGGCAGGTCTGACACCGCTTTATTCACTACCTGCTCGGTTGCCGGTATTTGCCAAGGGTTTGGGGTAACGGCAATAGCAACAACAACATCAACAGCCCTCGGGTACCGTCGTAGTTAAACGCCCCATGGTTATCTCGCTTAGGTACTTGGATGCTTTCGCATTGAAGAAAGGGTTGGCCTGGCATATATTGGTAGTATAGAGGAAGGAAGAACTGGCACGGTACGGCTAGGTCGGACAAGGAAAAAGCATAGACGTGCCAGGCACAATAAACGCCTAGTCGAACAGGTTCACCTATTACGCTCGATAGCTAAGCCACGTTTAATGCACTTCCGCCGCGACCATGGAATCTTCGATCGGTTATTTGTATGCGCGATGCAGCCGATCCTCTGATCCCTTGATCCTCTAGTCGCGCATTTACCTCTTCGGCGATCATTGATGGAAAGGGAAGCCTCGCGTTCCAAGTCCTTCTATCTTCTTTCGCTAATGTCTCTTCGGAGCTTCGGACCGGCGAGTCGATTACCTAACCGCAACGTTTTAATATCTCCCTCTATGGCCTTTCGACGATGAATCACGATTACGAGACATTCTGCATTCCGCTTGGATTGTAATTTCCAGAGAAAACGTTCTCGAGGACGCGGCGAGAAGAAGCTGCGCTAGACGAACCCATACCGACCTACGTATATTCCAAATGTTTTATAGATACTCGTCGCCGAGTAGCCAGATCGCATTCGTTGCAACTATCCAGATATTTGGTTACGTTACGCGTCGCATATATATATATACGGCAGAAGCTATCGCTCGTCCTTAAAATTACTTTTTCCTTTACTGTCGTCGGGACGACGTATTTCTGTGAAACTTTTCATCGACGCAACAAAGCGTCTCGGTTACGTGCGAAATCTTTGACCTCGTAGAACGCGCGCATCTTTGACACATAACTTTAGGAAAAGATTGGCACGATAGGATCGACTCTTTCATACCGTGCGTTTTATAGGAAAACAGCCGGGAGTTTGGTGCTTTCGATATAGCCAAGGGTTCGTGCCTTCCGTTAGCCCCGGGCAAGATCGCAGATGACCCTATTCTTCCCATTCTTCCCTGCAACTACTCGCCTATATGCAAACAAAATTTCCGCGCGGCGCCGTCACGAAAAATATAGAGAATTTTCCAAGGGGTAGCAGGAAAACGTTTTTGAACGAAAAGTTCGTCGGGCTCTTGGTACAGAGTTAAAAAGTTCGACTTGCCTTAAAGGTCGTTTCGACGGGAACAGACACACAGAGAGAGAGAGAGAGAGAGAGAGAGAGAGAGAGAGAGAAGAAGTAAAGATGAAAAAAGAGTTGGAAGCTTCCTCGTTTCTCGTGCGTTTCGCAGTTCAAGTTATTCGAAGCGCGCCGGCACGCTCGCAGAATTGATTTCGACGTTTATTTATCGCCGGCAGAATGCTGAATTTCTGACGAGCGAGCGCGCAAACCCTCTAGTACAAATTACACGCTAGCCGGATTAATTGATTGTTGCAGAGCGCTACAGTGATTTATTATGTTGCCGGTATTCTCGATCTTTCCAGTTCCATTAGTAATTTCGTGGGACGTTGTGCCTCGTGGAATTCACCGACGTTTCCAGTCAGAGTTTCCACGGTTGAACCGTGCGTTCTTGGCCCGTTCCTCAGCAACGTCCTTCGTCTACTCGAATCTCGGCGGTCTCTTTTATCTGCCGTCTGTCGCTGGACGTTGTCGCATGCACATGACGATTCTCCTCCCTCTTCTTAATCTAATTTACTCAGCAGGTTAAACAATTTTCCGTTAGGACCGATAAGTGATTCACCATGGTCCGTTTAAATTTACGGAAAAGTCCATCACGCTCTGCACACATGAAACTTTAATGTCGTTTCGCCGTGTATTCTTAGACCCTGTGCTCATGCCGTGCGGTACGTACCGAGAAGATGGTTCCCTCGGTAGCTCGTTAGAAATTCATGACTATCGACAAGTTAGACTCGAGCCGGAAAAGAGACATTTTGGTACGTCCGCTATGTATCTATTCATATACAAGTTATCAGCTGTACAAGCGCACAGAGGAATTTGCAAGGCATAGGACGACTTTCTGAGCGCGCGAACGCCGGAAGGTGGACGATCGTCGACTATAGTAACGAGCGATGGTTTTAACTCGTTTTAGCCAGTTGTCTTCCCTGCTGCTCGTTTGCGCTCTCTTTCGATCGTCGCGCAGGATCCTCTTTCGAGGACAATTCGCGATGCTTTCTTGCTCCCTCGACCGCCATATTTCTCTCCGCAATTTTCTCCACTCGTCCAATCCAAAACGTTTTATAGGTGAACTGCTTCCATCGAAACAGAGACACGAACTGCTCCGTAGGGGGGTCGAATCGACGTAGCCGCAGCGTGTAGTCATCCGACTCGATTGCCAGTCGACGCATGATATCTCGCGCAACGTTCGTAGCGCAACGGTCCTAGAGTTATGGCCGAAGATTAACGCAAGTGATGTTAGCACACCTGCTCGCCCAATCCCACCGTCTCGTGTTTATCGAACGCGCATGTACACACGCGTTTCTGCACACTCGCGCGCCACTCGTCGCAAGGAGATGCGCAAACACGCGTGCGATACACCCAATGAATCGTGCATTATTTCACACGGTGAAATTTCATGCGGAATTCGTCGTTGCTCTACACGATCGAAAGTGCGATTAATCGTTAATCAGATGGATCCGACTACGAGGCGCTGCTTGCCGCAACTAATTGAAATTTGGTGTCGAGGAAGATCGAAGAGGAAGATCGAAATCCGCGGAGGCGAACAGAATTAACTTTAACGTTTCCAGACTTCGTTAACAAACACGCGCCGAATGCTCTCGTTATACGAGGCGTTTGCTTAAACCGTGTACGCCCAATTTTGCGCGTAAACTTATCGAAAAATATGCAGCCGATCATTCTCTCTCTATATATATACGCGAAACGAAATTCGATACGTCTGTATACGCTTCGTTACTTAACGAGCGCCTTGCAAAACGCATCAATGCCAAACGCGTGGCGTATAACCAGCCACGAATACCCTCCTCCTCTATATCGCAATACTATATCGCAATGCTCCTCGCATATACGCAAATATGTATAAAGAAGTATGTGTATACTCGACGCACACGCGCGCGCACGTACACACGCAAGTGTATAAGAGCGGGAGAATTCAGGAGACGCCACTCAGCCAGCGCTTGCGCCTTTAAAATAATATTTTATCAGGATTATTGTCGATGGAAATGGTAAAACAGCTTACGCTTCGCAGTTGAGCGGGCAGAGGCATTATGCAAACCAAGTTCACCCCTCGTCTTCCATCTCCGGTGTTCGTTTTCCCTGCTCCGTCCGTTGAATCACCGACGCAATCGCGCTCGCGTTGTCGTTCTAGTCTTACCGAGCACCCTTGCTCCTCGCATCATCACACGCACACCCTTTATCCCTTTCGCCGGGGCTTCTCATTAGGGAAAAAAGATATCCTTCGACCGAGGTATTTCAGGTGCTGAGCCCTCGTTGTCTCTGAATCCGTATTCGAAGGGAACGAATCGAATGCGTCTGCTCTGCCTCATTGTGCCTCGGCCGCGTCGCGTTCGCTCTTGTAATTAACGCGCGCACAATTAAGTAGCAGCGTGTCTGCAGATGAGGATAAAAAATATCTCGCATCTGCCCCGTCCCATCGCCCCTCCTGTCCTTTTCCCAGCCGACCGATATCTTTTCAGACGTTTCAGACGAGGCGATTTCTAATCGAGCCGATGGCCATGGAAGAGAGAATCGAGTCCAGGAAAATAAATTGAAGCTCGAAGGGTATATCGGCTATAGTCGTTCCGATGAACGAAGAAGGAGAAAAAAGGAAAATCGAGAATATCCATTATGCCATTTCACGAGCGAACAGGGATGAAAACGAGAGGATCCCCGGGCGTCTTGTCTGCAAAGTTGCCAACATTGCTGACATTTTCACCCTTGCGATTTCCTATCTTTCCAGCGTTTCGTCCCGTTCTCTCGCCAACACCTTTCACACCCGCTAAATCTTTCGCCTGGTTCGCTCTTGCTATCGCCACCGAGATGACGGGTTTCCTCGTTAGGAAAGAAGCTAACAATCACCCAGCGTTCACCGAGAACGAATTGCCGTCGTCGTAGTAACGGGAATGGCTATCTACCGATGTGCCAGCGACAGGTGCTTTCCAAGTTACGATTCGACGCGTTACTCGTCCGACGTACATACATTCTTACCTGTGTATTGTACGTCGCTGCACCTGTGCGCGCGTATTTCGAACGTCGCGGGTCCGTGTATTCATCGCATCGGTGACAATCCATCGTCGAACACCGTCGCAGGTGTTGCCACGACTGAAACTAGGTTATGCCTCCGAATATCTTCAGACCTATCGTACCGAATTTTCGAGCTTATTGACTCCCTTCCTCCTTCTTTCTCTCTCTCTCTCTCTTTCTCTTTCTCTTTCTATGTCTCTTTCTATCCTACTTTGTCACCCCTACGGTGCCGCGTTTCCTCTCTTTCTGCTCCTTCGTGCTTCCGTCCTCTCTTTTCCAGCTGACACGGAAACGAGTCTGACCCTCTTGTTATATGCGCGACGAGTCGTTACTTTGATGTCGGCAGCGCGGTTTCGCTGATGCGCGTCCGTAAAAGCCCGCCTTTGACGATGCAGATAAAGTAGCAGGAGTCACACACAGCAACAGCGAGAAGTTAGTTACGCGAGAGGCGAGGGAAAAGCGCGTTTCTTCTTCTGGGAAAAGAAAACGACGTAACGCGAGGGACCGCGATTGCCTTCGATTTCTCTTAGCTGGTCTCGCAACCTCGCGAGAATTCCACCGATTGGCGAACTTCATCCAGAGAACGTACCACATTGAACGCTTCCTCTTCGCCCTTCTATTTTCCCTGGATACACTCGAAGCTTTGTCTCGCCCCATCTCGACTCGCTTGTCCGCTCGTCTGAGAAGTTACTTCCCATCGACGAAAGAAGATCGAGGCTCTCCCGCGAGAGCTTCGCTCCACGGATATTCCTCGTCGCGGATGGAAAAGCCATCTCTTAGAGCTTAAGTGGATCCGACCGCTTTCACTCTTCCGTATTAATCAAACTATAAGTGGATGCATTTGTTTGGACGAATCCAGCGGATTTACGCACAGGTTACGAGCACATTCGCAGAAGTCTTTGTGTTACGAAAGGGGGCCATCTTTGTGTCAAGTAGAACGCGTTCTAGGCCGAAAGCGTATTAAAACGTAAATCGCGTTGAATAAAAACGGTCCTCCTCTAAGCGTTCAAAGACTTTCGCGATTGATCGTAGCTCGAACAACGACTTTTGTCGTTTGTATCGTCGATCCGTAGTGATCGCACCAAGCATGGTATTATTACGTTTCGCGCGATTCGACCAGTTTCACTCGGTTTTCCTCGAACGAGAAATTTTATCCGAGAAACGTACCATTTTTTTTTTTCTTCTTTTTTTTTTCTCGCAGAACTCGACTTCCATTTCCACCAAAATCGCGGTACACGTTTTTCAAAGTATTTCCCTGGTATTTTTTTTTTTTTTTTTTTCGTTCACGGGGATTTACAAGCTTTTGAAAATTGGTCGCGTACACACAATCGTCTGAGCGACCGCAGGAATTACGTGGAACGGGGATCGTACGTATGCGCGCGTACATCGGCCGCCGTCAAATATTGATTTTCCTTCGCGGATATGACAATGATTTGGCACCGTAGAAGTCCAGGGCCGTGGTACGTAGAAAAGTTCACAGGGCTCGTCCCGTGTAAATAGAAATGCGTGTTTCATGGTCGAGCGCAAGGAAACGATGACTCGAGGGGGTAACGCCAGAGACTGCCGGCGAATTCGAAACGAGCGTCCCGTGTGCCGTTCTTGTTTGCGAAAGTAAAAAGGTCTGGGGATCGTCTCGGCGAGTATTTTGTAAAGAAATATGGTTGAATGCAAGGGTAAACGGAGAGGGGAACGGATATGTATAGGGTCTTTGGATTGACCGAGGCGCCATAACGAAGTTCTTCCATCAGGTAAAACCTTAGTAAATCTCTCGTTCAACTTGGTCCAGATTTTGTTTCGTTTTATGAGGTAGCTCGGTGGATATATTGTCGAGCTGCTTTATATCGCGCAACTTCTTCCGACGAAATCAATGGAAACACATTTTCCTTTATCCGGCGGATCGAGGTCTTGGGAAAATCTAGCAGCTTCTTTTTTCGAGCAACGATCTCCGGAAGCTTTATTGCATATTGGCCAAGATATCTTGAAAAATATCGCAACCTTTGTACTCGTTCGAACAGTTCGTGACTCTTTGCGCGACCTATTGAAATCGAAGGTCCATTTACGCGAAGCAAGCAGATACGGAAATCCTTTCCCCTCCTGTGTGCTACCGTTGCTTGTCCCAGCGCCGCCACCTTATTCGAGTCTCTCCGTGGCCTCGCTCTCGTGAACGTTCAATCAGACACTGCCGGTGTCTGAAATGACTTTATCGCTAATTCGTTTAACTTCGACCGCATCCTCTTAGGGTTGAAATTTCTGGGCTGCCTAGGCAAGTAGGGATCAACGTCGCTCCCTTGCGATACCTTGGTTAATTAGATGTGACTACACAAAAGAGAAAGGGAGTGGGAAGCGGAGGGAGCGAATACGGCAGAAGGGGGGGGAGGGGAATGGAAAAGAGACAGAAGAGAAGCGCGTATGCGGGGAGTAGCGTGGTTCAGCAGGGAAGAAGGGAACACTTGCGCGCCGTTAAACAGCCCGAAGGTGAGATTCCAAGCAGTTGCTTATTACACCGTGCCCTTCCATTTAACGCAGTCTCTAGCTGGACGACGCGAACGTCGAGGATCGTCTTAAATGGATTTCCACCTTGGCCCTATCCCATTATGCTCGCCCTAGAACGTTCTCGCTGGTTCACGCGACCTCCGCTCGAAACGTCCAAAAGATGGGCGAAACTTTCGCTTTGAGATATTCGCCGCGAAATTACCAAAGCTTCCGTTTAAATAGTTTACCGGACACCATCGGAGGAGGCCGAAGTCGGTCCTTTGCCTCGCTAATGTCTAAGCTAATTAGATACAATTAGCAGTGGCAGCTTTTAGAAGCGAGATTCTACTTGGCAGCCGCGTCGGCAAGTTCAAAGAGAAAATTTCGTATCTACTTTGGCCTCATTTTTGTACGGTTAATGGCACGAGACTTTATTCCAGTTATTCGATGAATCTTTGATCATCCATTAGGCCAGCCGAAACGTCTGGCTTGCTATGACGAAAACAGCCGGAAACGGAGGGATCGGTCCGCGCGATGAATGCTCGTTGCCAGCCGATGCTGGACAGTTTAATGATCGATTTAAACGGATTTCCGGCATTGCTGCACATTCAAATCTGCAGAATGCGATTAATGAACGCGCTTTGATCGATCTAACTGGATAATCTCGACCGCAATTTCAGCATCGACCTTCGTCCAGAGAATTCCTTCTCCTTACTCGTCGTGATCGCGCCACGCGCTCTCGTTCGTCCCGCGAGCCGTTGTAATTGAGTTTCCTACGAGGCCGGAGGGCCAGAAATTGGCCAGGTTAAAACGAATTAGCGGAACACAGGGACGCGCGCCGTTTGCTCCTCCCTCCCGTTTCGTCCCAATTCCGATCCACCGTCTGCAGGATAATTGCCGGAAGCGGTGACGACTATACAGAAACGCAAACACCGTTCTAACGGAGCTGGCGGATTCCACGTTCGCGCAGAAACCATTTCTTCATCGGAGTAAAACCAAAGGAAGAAAGAACAGGCAGAGAAAAAACAAACTCGCGTGTCAGAAGTTTATCGTTGTTACGAGATTATCGGCTATTCGTATTTGTAGCTAGTCGCATCGCACGCACGCACGGTTTTCACATTCCTCGGACTTGCCCGAGACTTGTTCGATTCGGAAGTCACGCGCACGGGAGATTCTCTGTCTCTGTCTCTCTATCGTATTTATGCAAGCAGAAACTTACCTCTCGTCAGTAAGCGCAAAAGTTCCACGATGGAGCAAAAGTCCATTGACGGACCGCGTTACAAAACCGTCCGTTGTACTAACTCGCTTTTTTTTTCTTTTTACCGTAATTAGCTCGCTTTTTCGCATTGGGAAATGAGAATTATTTTTACTTAACGCGATATCGATCGCAGTCCACGGTTATTATTACCCATTCGCGCGATACGATAATCCAATCAATACGAAATGTTGCCGCGAAAACTTTTCCGATCGTACTAGACCGAACACGGAATTTTTGCCTTTGCGTTCGTCAACGATCGTTAACATTAATTAAACGTCGTGTAGCTCCAAGAGGCTGTGATGTAACGATCGATAGGTATATTTCGTATTGGTGCGTAATAACGCTTGTTACGCGTGTCACCTGCCCTCGCGCTGCTTCGTATTGTTAATTAGAACGATTTTGCGATTAATATCGCGCACGTGTCCACTTAGCGCTGTACACGTCCCCAGGAAGCTAGGCTCTGGTGCTGGTATCGGTCTCTCCGGGTTATCGAGCGTTTTCCTCCAAGCGCTCGTATTTTTCGGCTATAGGATAACGCCGAACGCATCGATTGCGACAGGACAGAACGCACGAAATTGCGATTGGCGCCTCGGGTTATGATTTCGATTCTTTTTTTCATCCCTCTCCACCTGGGCCACCCCTACCTTTTTCTCTGTGTGTGTACGCGTGTATACGCACGTCCGTCGACAAACATACCGTACGCGAAATATCGTAACCGGTAGCTTGCAATTTTCGTCGGCCGACAACGTCGCCCGAGGGATTAGCAATACAATCATCGACACGCCAGAGATACTCTTTCGACGTGCCATCCTGATTTCGCATGTAAATCGCTCGTTACAGAGCGGAGAACGCGTCGATTTGACGCCGTCTGAACCGACCGATTCTCGCTCGCCGTGCGTACACACGGCCGAAAGAAAGAGAAACGATCCGCCGAATAGCTGGTCAGGATCGTGGAAAGATTCGGTTAGCAGGAAAGCTTTGGTTGGCTCGCGGATTCCATGCTCCCTTCTCTCGCTATCTCTTCTTCGGCTACTGCCGTTCGGGTCGATGAATTTTTCATCGGTAGCGTCCGTTAATGAGCGGCAAATTATTCTTGGAAGCTCGCGTATAAATACAATCTGCATATTTAATGAATTTTATAATTACACGGCTTCCTCGACGCCGCTTTTCACCGATCTTCCTCGTTGGTGTTAATGAGAAACGCGGCGCCGTAGTTGATAACGCGAATTTTAGTAATTTTCTGTACGGGGCCACGACGATGATCGCGCGGCAACTTTCGTTTCCGCTAATTTTTACGTTTCGTTCGGCATCCCGTCCGGATTATTTTCAGAGCGAAACCGCGTGCACGATCGTTTGCCAATTTATACAACGATACCGGGAATTCATCGATTACGATGCATTGTCGGGTTTAACCTAGCGGCCATCTAATTGTCATTAGCGGAAGAAGTTGTTGAAAAACGAAGGAGCATCGATCGTTAATTATTCTCCTCCGTGGAAACTTGACTTCGACGCGAAGAAAGTGAAAGCCGGAGTGCAAGTATCGGAAAATACTTAAACGCAATCAGCGATAGATCAGCAACTGGAATCTATTACGAAGTTGGCGTGCGAATTTTCCATTATCCACCTGCGCGCTACATCTCTCGCAATTTGCACCCGTGCGTTCCCATACGCGGAACAAATTGTCATAAAAACCAGTATTATAAACGACGGCCGAGTACGAAATAACACGTTCCCTCGACAAGGCACGTTTCTTTTCCCATGCTCCCCTCAAGACGAAATTTCACCTCGTAACTCGCCGGCACAATTAAGAAACAAACGAATGGTGCACGTTCGTTTTATGCTGATGGAAACCCGCGCTACTCCTATCGAATCCACGGTCCCTTTCTAATAATCGCCGGAGCCTGAAACCACAACGTTACAGTCATGCTACACGACAAAAGGGTGTACATAACGTTACACGCAACCTGCAACAACGATACGCTCCCGTAACGTTCTCTGAATTTTATTCCCATATTATTTTTCTTCCGTTCTCCTTTTCGCTCGTAGGAAATTGCTTAAGGCTTGTACTCTGAATGTGCATAGCGAATGATTCATTCGCAGCGAATGCCAATGATTTCGTACACTTTTTACACGCTTCCAGAATTGAACAGCCAGAATTGGTTAAAGTAATAGACAAACGGATGTCGTTGATACGAACGAAACATCGAATGTCGCTGTACGTATATACAGATTTTTATCCTAGGTATTTATCGTCGAACGTACGAATTCCTCTCAAAGATGCTATGATCTCTATCCATCTTTACGTAATCATTCCCGAGGATAATGTCACTTTTTGTCGGTGTGCCGATATCTATGAATTTCGTACGTACAAGAAGGTGATATCGCGTTTACGTGTACGTAACGCGAAACACGGCGAGGTGGCTTCCGATGGATGAAAAGATCAGACGCGCGAGGAAAAAAGAAGAATACGCGGCAAGTTAGCGTTAGGTAATCGTGGCGCATAAAATCGAGTATCATGCTTCTAAACCGTACGATGTCCGGAGACATCGATCAATTGATAAATTTTCGCGACGCGTGACATCCTAAGGCGTTTTTGCCCGGTGTCGGATATTGGATTTTCGTGGCGTGTACCGCTGTGCATGCCTCCGCGGGAGCTGTGATGGCTTCGGGATAAAGAATCCTCCAGGATGGATTGGATCGTTCCAGTAACACGTTGCGATTGATTTTCGGAACATGGCTTCGATCGCGGCGGACAGGAGACAAATTGGTTGAATTCAGTTCAAATTTTCTATCGATCTACCCGTCGCTCTTCGTCCCTTTTCTTCCTTTATTTTTTAGTTTTCGTTTACGCGAGTTTTCCTGCTCGAAAGCGATGAAAAAGTAACACGACCGTGCACGAAGAAAAGAATCGGACGTACGCTATCGACCAAAAGCGTAGAGACACCCGCTGACATTTGTTGCTCCACAATTGTCTTTAATCACTTGGCGGGCAAAAAGAAGCATTCCCGTACGAGGTAACTGTAGATAGGAGGATAGGTTCGAAGATACAAGTTTCCTGGAAATAGGTGATAGGTAATAGGCAAACGTCTTGCAAGAAACGCGTTTAATTGTTACGTTAATTTAACTCGATACCAAGACTGCCCAACTAACGTTATATATTCGTACATCTCTTAAATGTTCGAATAGGCGATAAAGATGTATTTAATCGCAAAATCTGATAGAGAGGTACGTTTGTCTAGGAATTATTTAAAAATATATTGGATTTCAAACTGCATTTCCGTAAAATGCGGGAAACGCGATTTTTTTTATCGTGTTTTCCATCTGTTACGCCGCTTTTATTTTCTAATCATTTATCGCATATTTGTTACCCCGTTTATAAATTTCCCAATAAATCTACGGGTCCTCGTATTTATCACCGATATCGTACGCAGTCCGCTTGCACGATAGGAATATTTTGAGTTTGGTCGTGAACGTACGCGAAGAAAATTGTCCATGCGAGCGTATTTCATTCCCGTCGCTTGGGAACGAGAACATACAGAGGGAATCGTTCATCACGGTCACCGTGATTTATGAAATTATGCGTGGTACTTGTAGATTCTCACGAAAACACTCTATTTAGCCGGTTAATAACGCGTGTCTCGCGTTTAAGGCTGACGAGCATGGAAAACACGGGACAGGATATTAATTAAGATTTCAGCGAGAAAAGGACGAGGCGGATTTTTTGTTGTGTTCGCGTAATTAGAATCGTTAACCATTCGGAAATAGCGTTGCGCGATTTCCATCTATTCCCGTCTATCGCGCGTAAGTAATTCTGATCGGCAAGAGCGTCGGAATTTCGAACGACGCGAGAATAAAATATAAACTGGCGAATCCAACTTCTGACAACCACAGAGACATCAAAAATCCGGAATCAAGAAGGATCAGCTCCGAAAACGAAGCTTGCAGTCGAACTCCAAATATTGCTTTTACGGTTCGTGACCTCATATTCGAGGGCAGTCTACGTCAAAGTTCCGTCGTTCGCGCATAAATTTTGCAGATTGATCTACTAGCCGATTCAAACGTGGAACGCCCTCCAAACTGATCGCGAAATATTTCAACGCAATTGCATTCTACGCTTTTATCCTCGCGTGCCATTTATCAACGTCGTGATAAAACATTGATATCGAAAGACCAGTTACTCCATCAATCAGAGCGGAACGCCACGCATAATACCATTTACATCTCGAAACAAACATTCGAACCGCGTTTCAGTCCACTTTTCCGACTCCTACGTAGCAGCTACGGATCGCAGATGCAAGGTCGCTGGTCGCGTTCGTCAAAGATTTATACTATTATCGTACCTTTGCATGATCCTGTGCGGACGCTATTATTTCGAGCGAGCAGCACGCGATTCTGCTCGAGCCAAAGTGACGTGGTTCCGGCCGCGCGAAAACAACGAATCGATAATACCCCGGTTCGATGACGTTTCGCGGCTGAAACGCAGGACTGTCGTGGCGTTTACGAAGGAAGCTAAGGGCCGCGCGCGACTCTCGCCGTTTTAGGCGCAAACGATCGACCGAAACACTCGGAGGGAAGATTTTTTTCCCGCCAGCATATTTTATCGTGTCAGCCGACTGCAGGATCACGTACACCGAGTCGTTTGTCACGCTCTTAGCGATTTACACAATTACGCGGAGTACTGTTTGCTAACAGCGTGTAGAACGACTCGACCGCGAGGACGGGGGCCGGCCAAGCTTCGTCGTGGCACTCTGCTGAAAGAGCATCGCGCCACGTCCGCGCGTTTTATCCAAGCCGTCCGAATTTGTATTACCGGACATTTCGAGTGTCAAGCATTGAGCGTGTTCAGAGGGACAGAGACGGAGCAAAGTAGAAAACGAGTGAGAGGGGAAGGCACGTTACCTACGTAGCAATTAAGGTAATGTCGCCTTCGGCGGTCCAGCGACGAACCAACGATTTGTCTTTCTCTTTGTTCGGTTGCGAAAGCGCCGCTTCTATTTATCTAAAAACCAGCTACGCCATCTCCAACCAGCCCCAACCATCTCACGGTTCGATTTTAATATTAATTGAAGTAATTGCGAAAGCTGTTCCGAATCGTTCTCCATCGTCCTAAATTTTCCGACTCGACGATGGCGTTCGACGGAGCGACAAATAATCCTCGTGCCGTTCGTTCAGATCATATTTTCCCACTTTTATCTCTTGTTTCGTTGCTCCGTCCTCAACGGCTATTTTTTCCATTTCGATAGCTTTTTTGAAAACGTTGAAACTGCTTACAACGCGTACCGCGTGCGTTGCTTTTTCAATCGCGCAGCTCTTTACGTGATAATTTCAAGTCTTCGATTCTTCCCTCCTTGATGATCCACGATTCTTTCCCCTTTGCTTTCCTATGCGATTCCTCGATCGATCTCCCAACGCGATAATTATTACAAAATCGACGATCGATATTCCGATTATCGCGCGACATTTTGCGCTCCGTTTAATTGGTTCGTTCTTGCCAGCCGCGGTTTTCAAACTACGGTTCTGCCAGTCACGAAGGAGTAATCGTTCGAAAATGATAATTCGGTTGTTAAGCTCGTGGCTCGTCGTCGATCGACGAACGGTTATAATCGACGATTGTGAACGCTGCGCGGACGATTAATCGTTCGTTATTAGCCACCTATACTATCCGCTTCCTTTGTATACTCGGATCGTCGCGAGAATCCCGCGTAATCACTGCGGCAACTTTTCGAATATATTAACCTGACCCGTGGAGGACGTTAGGCTTTGCGATGTTCAGCCAAGTGTTCAAAGATCGTACCCGACTTGCAACGTATAAGAGGATATGCCACGCAACGCGTGCATATCGGATCACGCGCATCCTTGGTTCAATTAAGGGTTCGCGAGCCAGCTTATTAGGAGATGTTGTACGCGATAGGAGTCACATTGGCTCGACAGTCGTAGTTATCGTTTAAAATATACTCTGCTACTTTTTACCTGTCTCGAGAAACGCATTGTCAGAAGACAAACTTGCTCGGAAGACTGATAAAGAAGCTCGATTCGATCCAGATTAACAGATTTACTTGATCTTGAAGGACTAACACCGATCCCGTAGCTTGATACTAAAATTCAGCAACTTTTAGGACTAGTTCGAGCTGAATGGTTCAATTAACGCACGTTTCATGCGAGGAAACGGCCAGCCAAGTCACGGTGAGAAACGTTTCACTTTCGTTTCCTTGGATACGTAGCATTTCCTTCGATACTGCGAACCAACAGCCTTCAAATCTTTCCTCGCGACTCGAACATCCGACAAACTATAAGATTGGCGAGATTACGCGCAGGTATCTTGGCAACCGGCAATTAAGAAAAGTCTCCTGTATAGAGTAGGGGAGAACGTTTCTCAAAGAATACTTTCACAGGTGTTCCTCTCGGGGCATGCGAATTTCTTCGCGATACACACGCGATAAATCTTCTTTCGATATCGAAGCACGTCGATACTCGATAGCTACTTTTCAATTCATGCGCGTCGTCGGTTTACTGCAGCGGCGATACAAATAAAAGGACGAGAGAATTTAAAAAGTTATCAATTATACGACCGTTTAACAACGAGAAACTGTCACCTTTTGAAACTCGGCTAATAGGTTTTGAGTTTTAAGAATCGCACGTGAAATATCGTTTACGTACGGCCCTTGCTTCGAATCGTATAAGGTGCTTTTTTTATACAATTTTTCAAAATAATTAAACCGATTACCTTCGTAAATAGCTTACTCCAACGTCGATTTTCGTAAATACCTGAAAATACGTCACTCGCCTAACGAACCAACGACGCGACAATATCATCGAAAGAATGACCGCGTTGCGCTTCCTTGATTCGATACAACGCGCGAGATATCGCAATTTGTGATCTAGCCGCGTCAGAACGGCTGTCTAGAATCTCGCGAACGAAATGGATTTCGAATTTCATCGTCGTAAGTAACGCGCGAAGAAAGGAACAAGTTGGAGTATCGATGCGTTGATTCGTTCCACTCGTTCGTTCGTTCGTCTATCCGCAGCAAGGTGGTCTGTGGTTTATCCCTCATTACGTGCGATTCGTTTGCGGTATGGACACTCGCATCGCGCGATTTTCTCTTGTTCGTTTCGTTCGATTCAGAAGCCGCGCTACCCGCCGCACCATCTTCTTCCGCGGACCGCTGCCGCAGTTATTTATCGATTTGCAACTCGCCTCAAAGCACGTGATAACAAGGCTCCTGGTAAGAGGGTGCCTGCGCCCTGCAGCTAGTGCCGATTGCCACGAAGCACGGCTATGTGTGCGCGCGAGTACGTGTACACGCGAAAGTACACGCGGGTTGGGTTGTCTGGCGTTGGGAGCCGAAATACCTCGGTCGTTTTTGACGGTACGGAATGTTGCAGAGTTACTTGGAATATTGGATTTAGAGAGAAAGGATTCGTCGACTGTTCGTCGACTGTTCGTACACCTCGGAGAATAGTTCACCACTCGTACAGGCCAAAGATTCGAATCGCGATTACGGTAATTTGCTTTCTACTTGTTAAAGGGAATAGAGATTCCACGTGGAAGAATTTCCTGCAATTTATCCTGCGAGAGTCTGAAAGTTGCTAACGTATTTAATATTCTTCTACGCTAATGAGTTTATCAGCGACGATTACAGTTTGTCTAATCGAGAAAGAAGCAAAGTTTCCAATCGTTTTCTCGTCGAGTTTTTGTCACTCGGACGCTCCTCCTCCCGTTCGCAGCTCTCTTCTTTTACTTTTTGTTTCGTACAGTTCCTCGACGATAAACCACCAACTTTAACGAGCCTGACACTCGATCGTGGGATTCGCCGCTCGACGTACGCCATGGTTGATAGAAATACAGAGGATAATTGAAACAAACATGACCGGCGTATCGCTACAAACAGTTCGACGGAACAATGTTGGAGCAAAAAATAGATAACGAGACGGATTATCCGCGCGATACCTCGGATAATACGCGTGCTTTTTTTTCGGCTCATATCGAGGTGGTTGAACGAGCCTGGTATTTTTTTTGGGGGGGGGGGGGGTTACTATCGTGTCGAAAGTCGGTCTTTGTTCCCGAAACAACGATCTAGGTGTGCGTTTAACGATCCTGGCGTTGCGCGATTGGGAGTCGATGACGAGGATCGTATTGAACGGGGACGAGCAAGGCGCCTCGAAACGAATCGCCACAATTAAGCTCGCAATTATTCCCGTCGAAGACGTTTCCCCGCTTCCCGTTAATTTAATTTGCCTCACGGGAGACGTTGCCAGAAGAAAAACGATCGACGAGATTGGAATCCACGGCAATGAGGTATTGAGAATCCGTTTTTAAATGCATTTTATCGCCGCCCCGACCGGAATATACGACGCGGCAAACTTTTCCCCGAGCAACGATCCAATTGCGCTCGCATCTACCGATGCGACTAATAAGACCTCCATCGACGATCCCATAAATTACACGGTTAATGTTCCCAACATCCGCAGAATATTTAACCGCGTTTCTTTCGGCGCGACGCGTCCACGGCGTGTGCACCTGTTCGACGTTTCCATGTAATTTCTCCCGCGTCGGCTGAGCTTTTAGCAGTTCAACTGCGTCATACAAATTTTCCAGTGTTTGAAAATATACAATGCAGCTAACGGATAGGTACGCTTGATCGGAAAAGAAGTCGAAGAAAGTCACGTATGCTTTTGTATATTTCTGCATATTAGATCCACTCCGTGCATTTGTACGCTTTACATATTCCATAAATACGTAAACAGCTTGGCGATCTATCGGTAAAATTGATCAGAACTTTGTAAAATCCGACACCAATCGTATATTCCGGTACTAGAATTGGAATGCCACCCGAACATAAAATCGAGTCTAACTCGAATGTCCATTATAGATTTCGGATCAATTTTATCAGACTCTTCGATGTATCAGTTTTAAATTATCTCTGCAATCTACCCGGTGGACATAAAATTCTACTCGAACTTTAATTTTCAATTTGCCCTAGCCAAGATCGCTTCCCGAGATATTTCTCTACATATTCAACCAACATCCGTGGCAACGCGATCACGCAATAAGTATACTTTTGCACGTGCTAATTGAGGAAGCAACCGCGTAACATCGCGGGCGATAGATGGTACTCGATTCCTCGACTTCCTCTCGCGATTCAGCATCGGCGCTGTCAACGTGCGTGCAAGTTGGCGCGTATAGACTTCCGGTGGCTGCAGGTGCATGCACCACGCGCGAGCGAGCGAGGAAGCGAGCGGCCATTGCGTCGCGCGGACAAAAGACGCGCAGCTGAAATACTCGCAAGAAACGTTGTCCGGAAGCGAGACTCTCTTGACCAATCGCGAGTCCCGCAGGTAGACGCCTTTCCTTTGGAATGCACGTTGAACGTGTATGAATACGATAGACGGGCCCACTAAGGGCGTGGTTCGATGCGATTATTTCGTCCACGACAATTTCCAAGTGAGTCAGAGGACCTTGATTATCGTCGTACGAATAAAAAGGTTCCGAGAATTGCAGAAGCGCTGACTACCGTGGAAACGACACGCCATGGTTATTACCTGGAGTTACTTTCGCGGACGTGATAAGGATAACGATAAGAAAACGGCGTGGATGATTGCACGGTAGGCATAGGCAGGAAACATTGTTCGATCACATTGTATACTGTTATTTATAGTAGGATTATTACAGTGGACTTGCAAGCTGACTCTCGTTCGCGTTTCTATTCTCGGTCGATTTTACGACTGTCCTTAGAGATTCTCTTTCAGCAATTACATTAACAGGCGATGTATCTCGTTCGAAACCTGTAAAAAAGAAAGAAAAAAAGGAAAAAGACAGAAAGGGAGTTATATTTTTCAAGATACGGAGCATCAAGGAGATTACCATCGACTTGGAAAGTTTCGAAGTATCCGAGTTTGAAGTAGAGACTCTCGGGGAACAGGAAAGATTGTTGTTAACATTTTCTTAAGGAATCTTGTACGCGAAACACCTGTAGTATATACGTCCGGTCGATATTGCACGATAATCGAAGCCGGTCCGTCATCAATCATGCCGTTAAAGCTTCCCACGAGCGTTTCCCGTGATTCCCGGCGATACCCCTTGAATATAAGTACATTCTTCCTTCGAGTATCCCATAAAGGTTAGTCTTGGATTAGAAGTTGATGGAAATACGATGCAATCGGTCGACAGGAAAAAATTGGCGCCGATCAAACGCAGAGAAGACGGAGGTGGGTGTGACGATCGAGTTTTCCCGGTTAGTCGAGTTTCGGGTGACGTTATCGTCGAGATAAATTCCAGTCGGTGAAGCATGTTTTAGCATGCGAACGTAAGAAATATTTGCCGTAAGTCGAGTGCCGTACACGAACGTTCGTGGCTGGAATCGTCGCTTCCGCCATGGGTATCCCCGCTGGTGGCAGCGCAACCTCGCTTTAAAAGGATAACGCGTTCGGAGACTTATCTCATAATATATTTACGGTTGCGTTACGAAACGACGGTTATATATTATCCTGACCCCTCGATCCTGTCCCCTTTCGACTTCTTTAACCCCTCCTCTCCGTTTCCACCAATATATTATGTATTCCGAACACGATGTATCTCGCATATGAGCGTCTTATACAAGTCGTAGATTTTCGATCGGGATCTATCGGGTCGGTTTCTTCGCGCCACGATGCCTCGTTGTCGGTTGTGACTGGTAACGGTTACGTACGGGCTGAGACGCGCGAGCGGCGCATCTTACCGTGGAACAACGCGTATGAAATCTTCTTCGCAGGCTGGCATCCGGTAAAACGATGCACGTTGGCGGATCCAACGGTGGCGTCGACCTTTCTTTTCCGCTTACTCCGATCCACTTTACTACCTTCCTTCTCCTGCGTTCGTTCCTCTATTTTATCTCCTCTCCGGTTCTCATCTTCGCGCTCCTCTTGCTCTTCTCTCTTTGTCCTCCTCTGCTGCTGATCCTACGTGGTTAAGAGTTGGATTACCCTTATGGTGCTCCGCGAGCTAAATCACCTATTATGCATACGCCGGCACTTCTGCGAGGCAGAGGCAAAGAGTCGACTCGACTCGACTCGAGTCGGGTTGAGTCGAGGTTAGAGCACGCTGTGGTCGAGTTCTCGAGGCTCGAAGACTCTCTCGTTCTCAGTGGCAGCCGGAATCCTCCGCCTATTACTCCCTCATTTGCCCCGGGTCCATAGAAATGTAATTAAATCCCCTGAGCGGACGCGAAACGACGCGGCGTGGTGCGGCAAACCGGCTCGTGGGAAAGTCGTTGAGTTTGCCGGGACGAGGTTGGCCGGTAGAGGGGCACTTTTGACAAGCAAGCGTTAATTAGCGCCACCAGGATCGACGACCACATCATTTTTTTAAAGTTAATTGGGCAAGCTCCGCAATTAGACGAGCTAAAGGGAGCCAGAGGTTGCTCGCGGGGGAAAAAGAAACGCATCTACAGGACGATCTTCCGTTTCGCGGGACAAAGGACGTCTGCGAAAGAACGTCGTCGTGTTTCCATTTTTGCAACTCTTTCCTCCTTTTTGCTTCGTTTCACGCCGGATTCGCGTCCTGTCGCGGTTGACACACGCGCGCACGGTTCCTCCCGTACAGAGGAAAATTAATTTCGCGTTCGCAAGACGACTGCAAACTTCGCGTCAGAATTAATGCAAGACGCGGCTGTGGCTGCAACGTTTAACGCCGCTGCACGGAAAGCAAGTTGCCAAGGGCGAACTGGCGAAAATAAAAATATCATGGGCGGCATTGGCGTACGTGACTCGCGACGTCTGCGTACGGTTTCGCGTACGTAAAATTAATTGCTTTCTCCTTTACTCGCCGTCTAGCGTGTTCCAGTTATAGTTTTCCTCCTCGTTGTTGACGCGTAAAACAAACCTTCCGTTCGTCCGTCACGCGTATAGCTTTTCTC
Source organism: Bombus waltoni (assembly GCA_014737395.1). Lineage (NCBI taxonomy): Eukaryota > Metazoa > Arthropoda > Insecta > Hymenoptera > Apidae > Bombus > Bombus waltoni. The sequence continues at coordinate 3,808,099 of JACXII010000003.1, forward strand.
CGCAAAGACGAACGAGCTTCGGTAAGAAACAGCGCCAGTCCTCGAACGCGGCAAACGAATGATCTATGGGGACTACGGTTGCATCGATGCAATTGCGTTCTCCCCGTTCCACTACTTGGAAAGTCGGTTCTTCCGCCGTTCTTATCTCTCTTCCCTTTTCTTCCTTTTTCTCTTTTCACGACCACGTTGTCCCGTGCATCTTCTTATCCGATCCTTGGAAATCTCTCTCCCTCCCTCTCTTTCTCTCTTTCTCTCTTTCTCTCTTTCTCTCCGCTCCCTCTTCTTCTTTCCTCGAGTTACTCTCAACCTGGAAAGTTTATCTTTTCTCGCGTCGAAGCACTCTCCATCTCTTTTTCGAAGACGTGTCGGAAAGGTAGCAGCGTCGCGATTCTTGGTCCGTTTGCCTTCGCCTCGCCGACGAGCGAACTTTACACTCGGTACATTATGAATATCGCGATTTCACGAAGAAGTTATACGGTTCGGTCATTTTTAAAATGGAAAACTGCGAGAAAAGTGGGTCGCGGGTTTAAAGTAACGCTTCTGCTGCTAGACTCACCAACCCTGGAATCCTCTTATCGGCTTTCTCGCTCTCGAGTACCTCTTGGCCAGCATTCGCAACTGTAACATATTTTATCCGGTCTCTATCGTTTTCGAACGACGTATCATTAATTAATCACCGCGCAAGTTTCGAACCGTGACGATCTTATTTCGTCCTCTTAAACGTCTCGACGTGACTCGTGACGCGGGTCGTTTACTCTTTTCCAATGTAACGTAAGGATAGAGGCGGGACACGTGATCGTTTCCTCTAACTCGTTTACATCTAAATTTCATTCGGTTCGCCGCTAATTTATCTTTATAGCTGCATTCGTTTGTATCTAATTACCGATATTAGTAGATCGCATCGGCAATAAATCATCGTCGTTGCACCTGGTGTGCGATTTCATTGGCCGATGCGCTTACGATGTTAACGTAACGTTGTATGTGGTTTTCAGGCTAAATAATAGTTACTGGCGTGGCGGAGTTAAAAGTTTTGAATTAAATTCCCTCGATAATCACGCGAGTATAGAAACGAGAACGATAACGCGCCGCGATTCACTCGATCCCATTCTTCATCGTGACGCAAAGTATCGTTCACCTTACTTTGCATCGATCTCGCGTGCTTTTCGACACGGTCACGTGTCCTCCTGCGATCAGCGACCGTTGAATGAATAAACGCGGCTATGCAAATAACTCTTACTTTTTAATGAAGCCTGCTACAACGTTTCGCCGTTAACGCCGCAGCTTGACTTGCCGCGGCAAACCTGTGTAGATTACAAACCGTGCGGTCTCGGTTTCTCGATGAAACGTGCCGCGTACGCGTGCAGATCTCCGTTCCGCGATAAAAAAAAAAAAACTGCTCCGGACAATAAAAAAAAAAAAAAAAAAAAAGGAGAAGGAAATCTTCGCGTATCGTTACGCGACACGAAACGATATTTTGGTTCGTTAACGCGGACGATTCGGTTCTCGTCGTCCTTTAATTCGCGAACCGTTCGCAGCGATCAACTGATAACTCGAATAATCCAAATGCGAAGGTTTGTAGAAACGTACCTGGCAACGTACTGTTATAAACGAACTCGCGTGGAAATAGATGATCGAATTCTCCAGCATTAAATATTAATGTTGAATTAATCGTGAACGAAATTGAAAAATGAAATTGGTCGGGTTGGCTTTCGATAAACTCGAACGTTACTCGTTTACTAAGAACTCCGAACACCTATTAGTAAATTTGGAACGACGCGGAGAAACATACCGCAAGCTCAAGTTCCATTAATCTATTCTTGTATATGCATGGTCGAGAATCCCTCGCGTCAGCAACCTTTAAACGTTGAAACGTTTAGACCTGGTACCCGATCCTATGATAGAAGAGAGAGGTAGCTGAGGAACGCGTATGGGCGTTTTTAGACGACATCTAATGAATTTACGGACGTTAATTGGCGTGCCCCGACCCTACAACGTCAGCAGGTATATAATTTCTCTTTTTTTCCTCTCTGTCCCAGCCTTCATTTTTTTCCCGTGAAAAGAAGTTGATGTATGAATTGGTCGGTTGTCTTCGTTGCGACGACAGCACGTTGGTTCGTCGAAAAAGTTTTTAAGCCGGAGAAGTTGGTAATAGGACTTTCGGTTTCGTCATCGACCGATGTACGGCTGGTTCTACGCTGTTTTTAGCCACTGCTTCCGATAACGCCGGAATTCGGGCGGGGATTAAAAGCGAACAGGAGCAGCAGCTTTATAATATTCCACGTCACGTTTATCTCCGGTGTCATCCGCAGAAATTACATTTCAGCTTGCTCTTTAGCGTACACGTCAGATTTTTCAAGCAACCCCGACCGTACCGATACAAGATATCTTCTTTTTCTACCCTCTTGTCTCTCTTTTCGTCGAGCTATACGCGCAGCTTTAACAACCGACTATAAAAATCGGTTTAACGCAAACTTTCGGTTAACCATTTCCTCCGTTTATAGCCGCCAGTCGATGGAAAAGATGTAATTCCGCCAGTGAACTTGATTTTATTCGAAACTATCAAATACCCGCTGACGCCTCTGTGTTTTGAATACTTTCTGCGCCGCGTTTATTACTTCCATTTAATTATACCTACGCATCGTGCGCATAGAGAACAGGCTAGAAAAAACAGAAAAAGAAAGAGAACCATCGCGCGATGATTTCGTTTCACGTGCCACCGACCGCTTCTTTCTCAAAAAACTTTGCCGCGACGCAGCGTGTCGCCTCTGTTTAATCTACGATCGCATTCACGCTCCGCAATACGCGCACAACCCTCTTGATATTTCGATTTCGCCGCTTTAGCATGGCCACTTCACGATTTATTTAACTTTAAAGGTAGTTGAACGGCGAAGTGGTGGGCGACCAGATTCGCACAGGACGCGAAACAGCGGAAATTGGTGGGAGAAGGTGAGGCGAAGAGCCTGGAGGTGGAAAGGGACAGAGAGACGGATAGTTTTGTAGGGCGCGAAAAGGGATGAGAATAGGCGGTTGCGCGAGCGCGTACATAGATGGAAAAGCCGGGAGCCAGGGCCTCTCTGAGGCCTCGTTCGGAGGCGTCAATGTATTGGGTCTACGTTCCAGGTTGATGCCACTGGCGCTGGACGCAATTTGAGAGCAATCGACTGAACGACACGCCGCAAATCAAACCCGTCCGTGGTAGTCGTGTGTTAGCTAGGCTCACCTCCGACCTGGCTCCATTCCCTTCACACCACCCTTTCCTCTCCTCCCCTATCGTTCACCCTCACCCTCTTGCTCGCATACCACACGCGTTCTCTTTGTCATCTACCATCGCCTCCTCTCTCTCTCTCTCTCTCTCTCTCTCTCTGTCTGTCTGTCTGTCTGTCTGTCCGTCTCGCTTTACTCCTCTTCAACTACCCTCCTCCATATGCCAACCTCATCCCCTCCTGTCATCCTTTTCGTTTCGCGGACCTCGACTGTCCTCTCAATTTGAGTTGACGCTTCTCCGTATGGTCGAGCGATTCGAGTTGCCGCGCGACAGCTGCTCCTGCCGATGCATCACCTCACATCCGGCGCACATTACACCGCTGTTACTGTTAATTGAATCGATCGTTTTCAGATTGGCGGTTGCTCTACTAGCACCGTAAAATCGACGGACTCGCGTTGCGCATGCTGCATGCATCAGCGAGAATTCCTGATGGGGCGATGGGCGCGAGCCGATCACCGGCACCAATCGTCGCGTCGCGTCGCGTCGTACACGGAACCGTACAGTTGAGCGATCCGCAAATTCGGTGTATCTGTTGGTCGTCGCGTCGGTTCGAGGAATCGCACAACGATTCCGCCTAACGCGCGTTATCTGCTTTCCAAGTTTGCGTTACCGCCTTCTCCGCGAAAACACGTTGCGACGTTCGATATCGTGGATCATCGACCTGTCCCGTCACGGTTCATCTGGTTTTTCACGAATTACAACCGTTTGCCCGTATGGCGAATCGAACGATTCGATGGATCGACGTTTTTCCGCGAACGAAAACTCTGTGCGTTCTTTTGCCATCGAAGACATCGAGGCACAGGAGTAAAAGTAAATCACGCGTATCTGCTCGCCAATCTGGTTAATGGATTTGCGCTCGCAACGTGTTCGGTTATTAAAAAAGCAATTACGAACGATTGGACGAATCGGTCGCGAAACAAACCGGTTGACGAGCGCCCGAAACTCGGCACAATTTCCGCGGCGCAGTTTCATTATGGGACGAACTTTGACTATTTGTATGGCCTTATTTGAGGCGCCGGGCCTTGAGATCGAAATTTCCCGACGCCGTGTGTAGCGCTCGAAACGATTATGTTTTAGGAGACCGTGTACAATCCTGGCAAATTACTTCGTTGCTCGACCCAGTTTCAGGCCGACCGTACCGTTCTTTTCAAATCGAGAGTTCACGTTCTCAGATATTTTGTTTCGCGTTGTACTCGTCGAGGGCAAGCAGCAACGGTATTATCGATCTCGCAGTGGCGCAATAAATATAGCGTTGTCATTTCGTTAAAGTGACGCGCGCACTCTGCGTGTATTCTTCGCGCTCGCGAAAACGAAACGACGCGTAAAGCGTTTTAAATGCTTTAAATTTCGTTGGCGAATCGTAAGAGTCAAATTTCGCTTTAATCCCGAGCGATCAAGCACCGTTACATAATCGGTGCGAAACGATCAATTCGATCTCGTTGCAAAGCGTATCGGAGAAATACGCGTTTCAACCGTTTAACGTCCAATCCAATTAAAGGTTTACCTATCGCGTAATGGAATATTTGGAAAAATATGAAAATGCAAACGAGACGCGATTCGAATTACGATTATCGCGTGAAAAATCGTACGATCTCTCTACCTCGTTCGAACTTCCAAATTACCGTGAACCGATAGGGGGTCGGATTATTTTGAACTCGCCCTAACGACACGGAGATAATACCGTCGGGATTACGTCCGTTGAATTTTAACGGACGGTAAAAAAAAAAAAAACCATTGTCGTGAATCAGACACGTAAGAGAGGAGAGAGCTGCTATCGATTCCGATTACAACGCGGAAAATTACCGGCTCGACATCGTGCGTGTCTACGTTGCTTGAACGGGCACGCGTTACGGCCGCTGTTGCGTCGTTAATTAAAACGATCGGTCGCAGATCCGCGGGACAACCGCGGTGCCTGAAATTGCGCGGAACACGTGGTCGAAGCGCTGCGAGCGACCAGTGGCTCGCATCAGGCGTGTTTTCCAGACAAACGGGACAGGGAGACGCGCGCAAAATGATTCGCGTGTTCCGGCGATTCGGTGATCTCTGTGAAACGCTTAATTCTCCGCTTTTGCCGACCGCGTGCACAGGAACGAATAGTTCAATGGAGCGGAGCCCACTCGTCTGACACTTGGTAACTGCGTCGTTCGCGTCCCCCGGATTTCCATCGGTCCGTTCAAGCGTCACGCGATTGTTACTATTAATCGATTCGATTGCTTTCGAATTGACAGTTCTCTTGACAGTGTCCTGCTGATTTACCAGCGGATGTTTGCGCACCAAGCTCGAACAAAAGAGATTTCGCCGGTCGGCCATCTGTTTTTCCACCCCTTTTCGAATCGGCCAGCCGTTTCTACCGACGATTCGCCAAAAACCATCGTCGACCATTCACCTGCATACACGCGTGCCCATTGAATTTTTAATCGCCGATGCAGTCGATTCGATTTCCTTTACGCCCGGTTTTGCCCGTGTTTTTTCATCGTCGCCATTATGGACGATGGTTAGGAATTTTTTTTCTATTTTCCATAGCGCGGCGCTATCTTTGCTGCCGCGTCTGCTCCTGCCGCTTCTTCCTTCGCTGTCGTTTTCGTTTTTGCTCGTTCGTGCTCGCGATGCGCAGTTCCGTGCACCGGTGAACGTGCCCGCCGTTCGCTTAATCCACGCGGTCACGAATAGACTTTTTCTTTCGTCGGGCGAATTCACTGCCGCGCTCGTCTTGCTTGATTGCCGCGAACGCGGTGCGCAAATGGCGCATCGACGAGCAGCTCCCGTCGCCCCGTTCCACCTCGTCCCGTTTTCCCTCGTTCGATCGTACGCGAGAAACTCTTTCTTTGTCCGCGCGTTTACCATTCATCCATTCCGCGACGTTAATTACGTTATATACCCATCTCCATCTATACGAGTACCCTTTGCGCCGGCGATAAAGTGAAATTGATAGCCGGCCAGATCAATGGCCGAGAGCTCGCAAATCGACGCAAGAATAACACCGGTGATATCGGTTTTGATTCTTGATAAGTCGAGTCGCTTTTATCGCGAATTAAGGTCGACATCGATCATCGTTCGCGAATCGAGTCGACGATCAATCACGCGGTTTAAAGCGAGCACGTGCTAGAAGTTGAAATTCGCGAATCCTATTAGCACCGTTGACGAAATAAATCGATCTGGCCGTGTCTCGTTCTGGCTACCACTGCGCCAGCCAGAAATTTTCTCGCTGCAGGTCGCGTTGTTTCCGTCGTCTTTCGTAACGGGGGCGCATCCTCGTCGAGGCCAAGTGGCGGAGCGTGGTTCGACGGACGACCAGGGGTAAAGAGGCTAATACGATTTTACGTGGCAAACGAGTGAAAATACCGGGACGAACGTACACACGGGGTGGCGCTTAAACGCGATAAAACGGGTCGCATGCGAAATAGGAGGAATCGAGCGGCGGCACCGGTGGCCAACTGCTATATGTGCGGCTTCGAGTCGTTTACGCTTTAGGACCAAGCGGCCTGGTCCGTGTGCCGGTTACGCGGCTAATGGCGAGCCACTGCTCTTAAAATATCGAAGGAAAATATAACCGAGAGCCGTCTACGACCGCGTAAAACGTCTAAATAGCGGGCTAACGATCGAACGCTGGCGTGGAAACGCGAGTTACGGGGCCTTTTGCTCGGTGTCGATGGAACGCCAGGCATCGATACGCACAACGCTCCTCCGCTACTTTGTTGGGTCGCGCGGCAACGGCGATGATTAACGAGCGGCGAGAAAGAAAAAACGCGAACGTCGCTTTAGCGGCGAGCGCTTTTCCGCGTAAGGACTCGAAGCACTTGTAATTACGGGCTTGCGAGACCTAACGGAAGCTGAAGAACGCGGGGTCTGTTGCCTCGCGCATTGGCAGGTTATAAGAATGGAACGCGCGAGACGCTTTACGTAAGTGTGCGAAAACTCGAACGTTGTGTTTTGTATTTAACCTGTTAATCCGAGGTAGATATCTCTTCCACGTGATAATCCGTTTGCCCGAAGACTTGCCGTTTCGCGTTAACGACGAATTGTATCGTATTTACGTTTGCAAGAATGCTACAAATGAACCGAAGCGAAATCGATTCGTCTTTAGCAATTTCTAATTCTACGATTGGACAAGTTTCGGATTTTGAAGAATTTGATGGAACGAAAGAGGGGCGCACGGTTAACGACAGGGCATTTTTCTTCGATTACAGATGTTCTGAGACGACGCATCGGTTGTAAAAGATGAAGGCCGTAATCGCCACGTGTCTCCTCCTCTTCGTCACCGGCGTCCTCGCCGTCGAGTGGAAACACAGTGCCGTCCTGGACAATAACTTCTTAGTTCTTTGGACGCCTGGCGAGAGGGATGTGATGTTCGAGATTCAAGTGAAGACTCTCGGCTACGTGGGTCTGGGTTTCACGAGGGATGACGGCAGCGTTGGAGCTGACATGGTCATTGGATGGGTAGACAACAACGGACAGCTCCATCTTCAGGTAAGTGTCCTTAAGAGCGTCACGTTATTTCCTTGGCGATCGTTGTCACACGGTAGCTCGAGTTTCTTCGTTCGCGAGCTTTCGCTCTTAAGTTCTTAATACACGAAATTATCGACGTTCCAACGGACAGCTTTGCGTGTAACGCGTCCGTAAAATAACCGAGAAACGCAATTATCATTGTTTCTTAGGTATGCGTAGCGGACCTTGAATTGGAAACGATGGTTTCGCGAGACGATCGTTTTCACCGAGCGCGTTCTAACAAAATTACGTTCGTTCCACGAACGTCGACTTGGAATAATTTCGACTAATTACTCGTATGCTACCGATGCCGATGCGTCGAGCGTTCCACGGATCACTTGGAATACCAGAACCGTGTGTGCAGGGGAACGCGCATAATGATAGTCCTTCCGAAGATAAGTAATGGGTTTCTCGTTTCGATCGGTGCATCGCATAGTTATCAATCTTACCAACCGAGGCCAGCGGCCTGTCATTACGCGTGCTCGTCATTTTGTACGACACTCTGTCGTTTTATTTTCCCGAGGACCGATTATCTCGCACGGTTTTCAGTCACTGGCCCATGATGTATTGTGTTATCGAATCGGTAGTTTTCGACCTCGTATCCTGTACCGTCCCATGACACGGATAACTTTTTCAAATCCAAGCAACGAGACTTAACGGGAATCGCGATCCATACGAGCGTCTTTCGATAAAACGAGTAGAAGGAACCTATGTACGTGCATATATACGTATGCAGGCGGTCGAAAGTTCTTCCTCGATTTCCAAGTAAAACGTAAAAGACGCGCGGTAAATTCAGCCGACGTATACAGTCGACGCTTGGTCGAAACGATACACGGGTTAGAAAACATGGTCCTGTCGGCGAAAGTCTGAAGCTCGATAAACTAACAAGGCAAACATCGCGCGACAGCAGATACGACGAAGAGACTTTTCGCTGGCAAAGACCCGTGAACCGGTTTAATTTCTCTAGAAGGGCCACAAAGAGAACGTGCATAGAATTTTCGGAGGACCGGGTCGGGCGCGCACGTTTTACTTTCAAGTACTGTTAAATTTAAAACATCGTTATCCCGCCGCATCTGTTGACGCGAACTCTCTTCGAGAACACCGGACTCAAGGGGATTTACGCTGTTATCCTCGCTTTCATCAGCGTTACGCGGCTGTCGCTTTACCCGCTTCTTCATAACATCAGGCCCATAATCTAGCACGGAGGGAGATGGACGCTCGTTCGTTCGTTCGTTTCTTTCTTTTTCCTCCTTCGTACGCTTTTCTCGCGTGGCTTTTCCACGACGCAAACGGGACAGCCAACGTTACACGAGCAACCGCGCGAACGCTTCAACTCCGTCCACCCCCTGCCTCGTCCTCATTTGCACATTTGTCGTCGAATATTTCTTTTATAACGGCTTTCCGCGCCCGCATCGTCCTCGTTGGCGTTTCCATCGTCGCTTGCAGGCTACTTGGCGCGGAATTTCCCGTCGACGACAAACTCGCTCGGATTCGCGCCGCGTCACTGTCAGCCCCTCTCGCGGACAGATGCTTTTCTTTCTTTTAATTAACCTGCGCGATCAACGACAACAATTTCACCTTGCTCGCGCACTCTGCACACCGCTGAAAATTGATTATAACGTCGGTCTCGCGCGAAAGTCTCGACAAAGAAGATTCGCCATCATCGAAACAACAGGCTCGTAATCGATCCGCGAAAGATTTTATTTCTGATCTCCGAGGTACGGTGGAACTCGGCGTAACGAGGACGAGGCGTGGAAAGTAAGTGCGCGGTTAAGCGAGGTTAATTAAATTCACCTTAAAAGCAATAACTGCGATAGAAGTTATTCGTGTCTGTTCGCTCGACCGTTTGATTACAGTCGACCGACCGTGCCATTCGTTATGATTAATGTATGTTGTTGGACCGCCGATCGTTTAATGTTCATTGCATACACGACACGTTGCGGTTTAAATCGGTTGCTTTGCGATCGATACTTATTAACATTCAATTGCTGTGACGAAATCCAAATGAAAACTGCCATCGATTCCTGCCTATTATTAAACGCTGATCGAACTCCGATCGAACGAGTCGTGATCTGATCGAAACGAAACGAACCGGACGAGCGATAATCGTACCGACCGAGCGGCACAACGCAAACTTTCGTCCAAGTTGTCGCTCCTTGTCGGCGAATCGTTTAACCGGACGAAACGATGGCTCCTTTTTGTCGCGTCACAGATCGTTCCACGTCGACAACGAAGGAACCGCGTTTCGACGATTCTCGTGCGTTTCTTCCGAAATGGAAAGCAGCCGTAACGCGCGCATATCCGCGCAAAGGGATGGGGTGGCGGATGCAATATAGGAAAGCAATCTTCTCCGGCGACTACAGAGCGGGATAACCGAGAGCGGCGGTGGCGGTGGGTCGGTGCTTAGGTACATATCTACGTAGGTAGGTAGTCAGGCTGCAGATCGCGTTCGTCTCGCGTGTCCGCAATTTTTCCGGTAGAATCGTTGGCTGCTCGTTCCATAATGCATGCCGTGCCGCTCGCAATGCTCTATGCGATGCAGCCGTCGCCGGACGTTCTCATACACACAGAGCCACGACGTCACGGGAAGAAAAAAGAGGGGAACAGCGATGGGACACAGAGCGAGAAGAAAGAATCGGAAGGACGACAGGATTCGCGCAGAGCGAAAAAAGAGAAAGACGCGGGAGAAACTTGACGGCCAATGGGAAGCGAGAAGATTTTCGTTATGATCGTGATCTTAGAAGCGGAACAACCACGATCGTCAAGACCAGCTATAGGCGACCAGGCGAACACCGGATTCCTAGCGCTCGATTTCTTTCCCTCGTACCCCTTTCGTGCCGCTTCTTACCCTCTTGCCGGTTTGCTCCCTTCCTCCTAATCTAACAGTTCAATTCTTTTATTCGCGCGGTTTAACTTCTCCCTTCCAGCCTGTAGGGTCGTTGGTACCGGCACAAACGAACCGAGCTTTCTCGGCGCTGTATGATAATAAGGTTGAAGGAATCGCAGAGTCGGTCTAACGCGTTCACGAGCGATCTCGTCGTTGTAACACCGATATCGGGAGTGGTATCGAACCTATTTGTAGAGAGTACATTGGACGCTCGTTGCTTTGTTATCGTAGTTGATAAAGGAGAATAGGTACGATAAAAGTAACGCTCGACGAAACGAATCGAAGTTGATTAAAGATGTACGCTTCTTGATACATTTACCGTTTCAGTATCCGGCTTTTGTGTGTTCAACCACTTCGATCCCCGTCTCTGCAGCCGGTTGAATTCAATTTTCCTGGTCTAATTCTTTTACTCGCTTCGTTTAACTTGCCTGTTCCGTTCGGCACGTCGTTTCAAGGCGAATCCGTAGCTCGGTGTCTATTTGAGGTCTTTTCTACCTGAAATACTTTTCGAACGAGCGATCGCGACGAGCTACGACGTTCGTTCGCGTTCTTCCATGCCCTCGATTCGTTACCGTAAAGAACGAGATAACTTTTAGCGTGTCTTTCCAACGACGCTTCCCGATCGAATTAAAATTGCCTGAAATTTAATATCGCGTTTCCAACGAGAATAGTACGGTTAAGGGAGAGAAGCGGGTAACCTTCGAAGAAAAGAACCACGAATACACTCCGTAGAGTCGACGTCGAGTGCACTGATTAATATTTACAACTCATACATCGCGGTCGTAGATACGCCAACTACGGAGAAAGAACGTTTGGAGAAACGCGAGCGCAGCTGGCAATGGCGGGGTAAATAATGCAGTGCGATAAATCGCCGGCCAATTCAGGCCCTCTTTTCGGTCGCCGCTCGATTCGAAGAAAAGCATCGCGCGGCGGCAGCATCCTCGCGGCGAAAACTCGGCTAATACGCGATTATTTCAGCTAGATGCCGGGCGCTGGGTCGTCGTGAAACGAGCCGCCAGCGAAATGGTAATGAGATCTTGCTCGGTGCAGTTAATTTCGGTATCTGCTTCGGCTTTATCTCCTCCTCCTCGTTCCCCCGTCTCTCGCGTCATTCTCTCTCTCTCTCTCTCTCTCTCTCTCCCCTCTACTACATTTTACTTTCTCTATTTTATTCTCGTTGCACACATGCCGAGTCGAATGTAATCACGGCGTAGGACCGGATGCAGGACAGGGGCGGGTACTTGGCCGTGGAAAAAACGACCGCGGCGTTTCGCGCAGAATGAAATTCCTATTCCGCATTGTCGGCGGTTTGCTACTGCAGTTGGCTAAAGTGGCTGAAAAAGGTCGGTGGAATGGGATGAAAATGCTGCCGCAAGGCGGAGGAACCTGTACAGGTTGATGCATATTTCGTCGTCGTCGTCGTCGTCGTCGTCGTCGTCGTCGTCCTTGTCTCGGCCGCGTCGTTCCACGCAGAGAAACGCTTGCTCGAGAAATCCATTAACGAGCGTTTCTCACGATTGCTGGACAAATAGCTTTTCATAATTCGACGCAGAAATTTTTTAATCTACGTCGGTGGCGAATGGGAGACGGTCGAGAGGACTCGTAGAGATGGAAGAAAGAGGCGGAAGCGAAGAGGGTGGCGTTTTGGACGCTAACCAACGTTGGAAACAGAGTCGAACGCGAGTGGAGGCCGGTCAGCGCACGGACTTCGCGTTCTTACATGCAAAATCTATTCCGATCTGGAAGCATCGGAATTTAGATTGGAGTTTAGCCTGGCCATAGCAGACGCAAGCCAGTGGTATGTATGAAACGGAAGGCCGCGCTGTTTTTCCCAGGATATGCGGAATAACTTTCGTTTAAGATCTTTGATAACGGGTCTTTCTATTAGAATATAAACGAGACCCTTGTCGTTTCGATAAATTTTCGTTGCGGAAAATAGTTGGGAATAACATGTCATACGTATGTGTATGTTCTTGTTATACACATATCGCCTATACGGCTGTGATTTTATAAAATTGATCTGCAATTCTAAATAGTTGAAAAGCAATATGTAGGCATCCGCGTCGGATCGCTTGAATTCAAGTAGCTTGAAACGACTCTCCTCGCTTGTTCGTTACGCTCGACTTGATATATTCTTTTAATTCTCAAACGAAATTCAAGTTCTTTCGGCTATTTCTCGAAGCTCGAAATACATTTTGAACGACGCGAATTACTTACGTACTATGCGAACTAGATACAAGTTCTTGCGAAGTGAATTTCGTTTGTTGCTAGTCCGGCATTCGCTTGATTTGCATGAGCTCAAGCTCGAGTAACCTGAATTCCTCCAACTTGATTAATTTCAAGAAGCCTCTACCCTCCGATAACCATTAATCACGATTCGATATTCCTAAGTCTCGTTATATTTCAATCTCCAATTTACTCGCAGACTCCAAATGCCTCTGCATCTCGCGTAATCAAGCTCTTTGACAAACACGTTGTGCGTAAGGGATCGCACAGCCGCTCGTAGATTCGCGCTCGATCGTATAACTTGTGAATCGCAGATCGAGCCGCATCTAGAAATTGACACCAGCTCCGTTAATCGTAGACAGCCGATCAACGCGAACGAACACCGCTGATGGAATCAAGAGAATTGCGATTCGATGCAAGAGGATCAAGAGCGGTGAGAGCCGCGCCCGACTGCAAACGTTGCGATCCAGCAAGGGCAGAGGAAACGTTTTTTCGGTGGCGCCGTGAGAGGAGAGGCTTGAAAGAATTTGCGGATATTTGCGAACACGTGTCCACATTGAATTCTATTCGCAAACACGGGGCGAGGCCGCGACGGCTTTATTGTGCGCGGTGTAGAACGTCGGGGCCGCTAGCCAGGTCTCGTACGTGCATTCTGACTGTTTGGTGAATAAATGATATGTTTAGTAATATCACGTCGCGACTCGCTATTCGCAGCGTACGCGGCAACGAACCAGGTGGAAATGGAAGGGCTGGACAAACGGTCGATCGGGTTGAATATATCGCAAAACGACGACGAAGTCTGCAAAACCGTTCTGTAAATTACTAGACGTAACGTTATTTTAGTTTGTCGAAACGTGATCGCCCTTTTTTTTTCATCTTACATTTACATTTTTCATTTTCTTTTATTCGAAGCAAACTACGCAGTCAACCGTGTAGTTATGGTCACGCGTTCTTCTCTTTACACCCTAATTTTAAGCCAACATTTGACCTTTTCCTATCATCTGATTTTTACCTGAAAAGTATAGCTAGTGCTAAAAGTTCGATTATCCTCGATACGTAACTACTCGCGCTTCACGTCCCCATACGTACAACAATTACGAGATAAAGTAACGATAGGCTGACGCGAATATCCCTCGTCCCTCTTCGTCTCTTTCGTTGTTCTCGTCGGGTTAGTACGGATAATTTTCTCCTTCTTTCACAACGGCCACGCAACGCGTTAACAGCGACGCTGCTTCTGACCTGGTTCCGAGGCACGTCCACGCGGTCGTTTTTCAAAAACGCGTGAAATTACCGAGGCGCGCCGCTATAAAACCAGCGTGTTGCCTCGGCGAGGCTGTGCGTCACGTGTGCGTTGTTTGAGATTAGGGAGTGAAAGCGAACGCGGCCTATGTTAGAGAAGCGAAAACGGAAAGGAGGTCGAAAGGGAGGAGCACAGGAAAGGGATGATAAAAATGTCGAAACTCGCGAGAGTGCTTAGCGGAACGGTGTACAGCGTTCTCGCGTAAAAATGCTAGCGATGCATTTGCATACGGGGCGCGTAGATTCGTGTGCAGCGGCAGCCACGTCGAAGAAAAGTGGCGAAGAGGTTGGTACGCGGCAGAGAAGCGGGAGGCTAGTGTAGCTTGTGCAGAGGCTATTCCCAAGGTACTTCCACTACGGGATCCCCCAATGCGATTTTACCCGCTGTAAATAGGATTCAACGTAAATGCAGTTACATCTATGTGCACACACGTGCACGCAGCTTCCCGTAAATGATGTCGCGGCACTGTTTAAAAGTCCCTGCATTTCCCGACGGCGTCAAAACTTAGGCAACGGAATAGAGGGTTGGTTCCAGGAACGCAAAGTACGCGACGAAAATTTGCAGGAACGGGGACGCGATCGCGGTAAGTGGAGAATCGGCTTTTTGATTGCGAGCGCGGTGAATAAACGCTTTGTTTCTAACTACGGCTCGTTAGTGGGTCAGAATGGCGGTCGCGTTTCCGGAGCTTGGTTAGCGAAAGGGTTGGCGAAGCTACGAAGTTAAATGTTACCGCATTTCACTTAGGCCCGGTCTTTAAGAGATATTTTCCTCCTCGGTTTATTCCGAGTTTGGTGGTGTAATTACGTCGGATGAAAATCTTTCAGACGCGAATCGACGTGGTTTGGATCCTGCAGGAAGTTAGAGGCTGGTGTTCAGAGACGAACTGCGTGACAATTTTAGCTGTAATTCGAAGCTACGGCAGCGATATTTACTCTGGTCTAAATAAACTTTGACGCGGGATTTCTCTCTTTTTCCGAGCTTTTTATTCCAGTCGCCAGGATTGACGCAGACACGAACTATAACGAAACAATCGATACAATCCGCTGGAGTGTACAGCGTTTAATATCGTTACTTCGATTGCTCGTTTCTGCTGGAAGCTAAAGCGTTTCTGCGAAAGATCCAATCCGTCTTCTATCGTGTTTCCACCGGCTCGCGATCGTTTTTTCCACGAAACAAAGACGGGCGTTCGATCGATGCTCAAGGATGGAGACGATCGATAAGATCATAGTAGGATATCGTTAGTTTAATTCCGTCCAACTCGAACTCGTCGACCGAGACAGCCAACCGACATTTTCCCTTCGTTCCGTGCCTTTCATTTTTTTTTTTTTTTTTTCATCGATTGGAACGAAGCGAGAATACGCTATTTCCGCAGCCGACCAACTTTTTTTGTCGATGAATGTTTCACTTTAGTCTATTCCATTATTGACTCCGTTGGTGGTACTTGCGGGATCAGAATAGAAGCCGTGTTATACCATCCGAAATAAAGTCGGCTGCTCGGTAGGCTGAACGAAAAGGGGCGGTAGCGTACAAGAGGTTTTCCCTAGGAAGCCACGCATGCCGATTCGCTCCTCCAGCTATGCTCCTTCGTTGACGACGTTTCATGCCGGGAACCATACAACGAAATCAAAATTCCTCCTGCGGCGAACTATTTAGAATTCCACGTGTAGGAAGTAGAAAAGAGGATATCCCGTTTGAGAGTCTCGTCCGGGGCCGAGCGTTTCGGTTAAAATAAAATTGAATACCACAAATCATAGGGACTACGTGGCGGCTTTGATAGCTCCGCTCGTGTAAATTATATTATACCCGTGGACGTTTGAGAAATATTTTAAGATAAAGCGTGTGGAACCGGTGCAAGGAAAATGGAGAGACATCGTCTTGAAATTCCACGGCGAGGAAACCTACTTTCGGATACATCGGCTTTGCGTTTCGCTTGGTATCGGCTCAACCATTCGTCAGAGGTGTGTATCGATTTTGCGATCTCCGTTTGCAGGAAACGTAACATACGTTCTATTTGCATCGACGTTAGAACGCAACTACTTTATTACGTAGTAGCTCGTCCAAGCATTCTATGATCTATGTTAATGATGAAAGATAGTCCCATCGAATATCGCGGCTTATTAACGCAATAGATTATTCGAACGTTTAAATACTTTTAATTAAATATCTACAGACTATAGATATGATCGTGATAGTTCATACGCACATAATATTAGGTTGTCCCGAAAGTTTCTTTCCTTAAGGAACTAATACATGCACAACCTCTTTTCGTTTTATATTATTTTATTCAATCGCGTACGATCCATTTTGTTCTATTTCTATTATCATCGTCATACATGATTCGACAAAAATAATGTAAAACAGAGAATGTGCTGCATCCACTGTTTCCTTCCAAAACGAAAGAAACTTTTAGGACAACCTAATAAAATTCGTAAAACATTTCTACAAGCGTTCCAATACTGTTCGTAAACTATCGCAAGGAGGAATTAAAGTTTGCATCGCTGAAACGTTCGATTAACTAAGAATCGCGAGATTGCCAACCGGATATTCGTACAGTAGTACAAAGAGAATTTTTTACAGCGAGCCTTTGATTTCCACAACCGTACTACCGTTGAACAATCCTGACCGTGGATTTTATAATTGAACCTCGTTACAACGCAACAAAAGACGCTAATATTATATTAGCCAAAAGTCGAAAGGGGAAACGTTTGCAAAGAAATTAATTTCGCTGCAAATTGTGTTATAACGACTGTGGTAATTACGTTTCTGGCACTTTAGGTGTCCGCCAAGGAACCACATAATTGCATTCGGAGTGGGTTTTGTAGTCTGTTACGAAATGTATGCCTGAAAGGACCCCGGGTGGAAGACTCTCCTCTGTACGAATGGCTTCAAAAGATTTGTCGGCCCGAAGCCATGCCTCGCATGCTGATTCGTCTCTCTCTTGGTCGTCTTTCGAGCTGTTCGGCGCCCCGGGCTGCGTCTAGACTCTCGAGACGAGATTACTCAGACCCAAATCCTTCCGAGAAGGACCATTTAAATCTTAAAATTCAAACGAATCGTCTCGAATGGTTCTAATGGCGCTAATACGATTGTCCTTACGATTTGTCTGCGAGAGCAATCGAATCCACCTTTTCCATTCCTCTTATTAATCGTCTCGTTCGCATAATTAACTTTTATTACACACGTATTTCTCCCAGTTTCGATCCATATACAATTAGTCAAGGTGTCCTGTTTTCCATCGAAGCAAACTCAAGTGCCGTCGTTTTCTTCGTGCTATTCTTTTACCTCGTAATGTTTGAAATATCCAGTCGTAGTAGTGTAACTTTATTTAAAAGATAGAGATACGTATTTTAACGTATCTTCAAAAGTGAAAAACCAAACGCGACAGTCTCGATTATGGAGGCAGTATAGCTTCCTTTAATACCTTACATTACGAGGCTCGCGATGCGAATGAAATAGGAAGTTCTATAGGAAGACAGCTAGAAAACAAAGGCAATTCGGATTTGTGCGAATATCGGGCGACGTAATTGTTAAACGCATATTGTTCTAACATCTCGAAAATGATCTGTCCGTATGATAAGAACGAGTCTAAGTTGAAACCACGAGCTTCCTACTGCACGTCGATTGGCTAGCGGAGGCAACTCCGTTTAACCCGTGCGTTTCGAGTGCTCGCACAGCAAGGTAAGCGCATTTTGAAGCATCTTCGCTTAAAAAGAAAAAAGGAGAAAAAAGAAGAGAAGAAAAAATTTAAAGCACGAGATACGCTCTCGGAGTTCCCCTGAAAAGCTCCGTACACGTCGGTGAAAAGATCTTGAGGCTGGGAGAGGTTCCCCTATACCGCTAGAGCACGTCTCGGTCGCTCATTATGCAGACCGTGGCTCGCGTTCCCCGCAATTCCACGGAACAAATATCGTTTCGCGGCAACGGGACGCAACCGCGCGTGTTTCGCTCTGCCGCGGGCTCATTAAAAGTCCGTCGAAGCGACAGAGAGCGGCAGAGGGTCGTGTGGCGGCCGTGAAATCGCGTCGCGACGTGGCCAGCACGTGCAACCGCGTGTTCCATTGCTTCAGCTTCCGTTCTGCCTTTTCCGTGTCATTTGTATCGCGCGTCGAAAACCAGGTTTCGCTTTAATGCCGCTATAAAACTCGTCGCAACGAGGGACGAGCGCAGAATTCGGCGCAAGAGAAAGGAAGGAAGATGGACCGCGACGAAACGCGTGGATGCTTGAGATCGTGCCACCCAGTTCGAGTCGAGGGCCGGGCAATCTTCTCGCGAGGAGAAACGATAAAAAGCGTCGAGAGAGATAGACGGCGAGAGTGGTTCGCTGCGGGCTAAGATCATGCGGCTCGGTGATGGATCGCATCTCGTTTCGCGAATATAGATCGGTCTTGTAATGCGTCCTCGTGAAAGGTAGTCCCGAGCTGCTTTCTCGACAGGGGCCTCGATGGGCTGGCTGATACTGTCAAAAGCGTGGTAAGTTAGGCGCGAACCCTGTTGATATTGCTGCATCGACGATTATCTTTTGATTTTCCGCGCAAATCGAATTGGATTACCGAGTTCGTGTAACTATAAGACGCGCGTACAGGCGACGTTATTCTACGAATCTTCCATTTTTCTGTTTAAAGATTATACGAATAGACGAGAAATATTTATTTTTATTTCAATATGCACGTACAACTATACGCGATTTAACGTATCGCATGGTAGCTAATCTGTGTCGACGAGCTTTACAATATTTCTGAGGTTGCTCTCGAGTAAAATGTTACGCAAAAAATCGGCTGCATTGTAATTTTTAGTCGTTGCAATATCGATGGAACGCGTGTAATCAAATTATCGTTAATACGATGCATCTCTGTTGCCCATTACATCGACGAGATGACCGAGCGGCGTGAAATATTGGGATGCTAAAATCCGTTGTCATTATCGTCGTTTAATTATTATTAAATTATGCGATAGCCGCAGGATAAACGTTCTAACGGCAGGTAACAATGGAAGCGAGGGGGTGTTTGTAGAACGATGTTATCGCTCTTTTGCGAATTCCGGTAAACGAGCATTCGGCGATCATTGTCTTCCAAATTTCCAGTTTGACGTTTCGTTTGACGTTTCATTCGACATGCATAATTAATTCTGCAACTCGACGTAGAAAGAACCGTTTTTGTACAGCGTTGTTTCACTCTCCACGGTTTAGGTTCAGTGAAATCGATAGCGATCGCCGTTCTCGTTCTTCCACCTTGCGCTAATTTCTTAATTCCACTACACAAAAATAATTTTTAACGCTCGCGAAACAAATCACTTACTTTCCATGAGTTCGTTCATCGCAAGATGACGTAAGCGATGATTAATTCTGAAGCAAGTTATGAAAAACGTTGCTCGTATTATCGCCGCTTTTCAGTACTTTCAATTTATCGGCTTGATCGATATGATTTTTGAACGGCATGATTTACGACAAATGAAACGAAAATATCACAGAACTCGTAGGAGAAAACCCCTGGATGGACGAACACCATTGGCCTCCGCGATATTGTCTCTAACCGTTAAAACGCACATTATTCCGGCCAATTATCATATTCTATAAAACTGTCGCGTCGTTGCAAGCCCACGGCGATTCCGCGTACACTACATAAAATAGCAATTTACACCGTGTAGATCGCGGTTCGTTAGAGGCGAGATTAACGCAGCGCATGCAAGTCGAATGATCGCCGCTGTCACGAATCGCATACGTCTCGTAAATACGTCACTCTGTTATCGTCGGCTGATATGAATCCGACAACTGATTCGATACATATGCAAATTCGTGGACACGTGAACGCATAGTTATTGAGCCGTGAAATACGATTCGTCGATAAATAACGATAACTTGGGGCCGCCGATCATGCCGAAATTACGTAGCCACGGTCACAGTCGAACGAAGGTGAAACAATGATTATACCTGTCGCGTTACCGGCCACCGAAATTCAATGTTTGCTGGCCAAGCGATAAGACTTTCCAGCTGACGAGTTTATCGCGTTGGACGATCGCTACGAATTTTGACTGGCAGCGTTTGGATTTTCGGACTGATCACCTGCCTTCGGCGGTGCGTATTGTATATTTTATGTCGTAAAATATATCGCGAAAAGCGAGAAACACGCGTAAACGTTATGCAAAATCGATTACGATACCGGTGGGTCATTTCGACGTAGCAAAATGATCGATCGATACAAGTTATCGCATTCCTTTTAGTTCCTTTCGAATTCGGGATACGATCTCTGCACAGATGTTTCGAACAAATCGATTGTACGCTTCGAAGCAACATTACGAAACGAGGAGTAAGCGTTCGTTTCTTACGCGCGAAAAATTTAATCGCTGAAACGTCGTAACGAGGACGTGGCCGATCGAGATATTCGACGATTTTTGATCATGAAACGTTCTAACGAATTCCAAGAGGGCGGACGACGAAATATGATACGGCGAATTTCACTCGCGAAACGAGCGTATCTTGCAAGGTTAGAGACATTTCAAGCCCAATTCTGTTCCCGTCATTTTGCGAGCCATATTATTTCCTGACGTTTCTATTTCCATAAAGAGACTGGCAGGAATACGATAACGCGGGCCATTTTCGTTTTGCCCTATTGTTGTTGAACGTTACCTAATTAACAGAAATTAGGCGTTAGGTTTCAGCGCAGAGAGAAACGGAGATTTGGCTAAACGTGGCTACTGTACAAGGGAAAGTTAGCGTGGGTCCGCTAAATTGGGTTTAACTTCTATCGGGTTCCTCTGGCCGTCCAGCCACGATTCATCGATTGTATTGTGGCTAAGCCAATTACTGATACGGGCTTTTGTCTTTTGTCCTGTCCGACCGATGTATCTTCCCAATGGCCGATTCTTTAGGCAAAGCCGGCCGCGTGCACGCGGAACTGTTCATTTTTAATTCAGCCGCGTTTACCAGCCAGCAACTTTTGCGCGAAATAAAACACGGCCGAGTAGATGCAACGCTAACTACGGACTTATTGCGGTTCCCATTCCCAGATTTCTCTGCGCGCAATTATGAACTGCACGTAAGAGGATTTGCCGAGTCATCCTTCGCGTTCGTTTGTAGTAAATAATTGCATTTTTAAGCACGTTGCCCGACCTGTTGTACTCTTGTCGCGTCAACGCCAAATCCAAATGCGACGCTTTATCGCTTTTAATCCTTCCACCGTGTCGCGTGTTACAATCGTATTTCTCGGATTTTGATAGTTGGCCCACTACGCCGATAGCGAGCAAGTTAACAGCCAGTCGAGAATTAATAGTCGAAAGGGGCGCGTTTATCGTTAGCAGTCGATCGTATTGATTTCGAATCATTCGCTACATCGAATTCTCGTCATCTCTTTCAACAACGTTATCATTACCCGTACGCGAGCAAAAGCATTTTTCGGTGTAACACGCGTTTCTGAATCTCTCCCTCCAATTGGATCGTTTCATCGTCCGCTGGAGCGGACATTGTAGCGAGCTCCTTTAATGTGCTGTAATTTCAGAGGAAGAACGTCGAATATTCGAAAAAAAGTTTTGGGATTATCAGGGTCATGAGAGAGGATCGAAAGCGGTTCTCGTGGGTGGACGGTCTTTTTTTCAATGGAAAAAACGCCAGCAGGAGGAAGGTCGGTCCGATCTTGTTGCGCTTGGCCGAGAAGGTACTTTAAAATACCAGCGGCCGTCGGATGATTCGTCACACGAATAAACCTACTTTCGCTCTGGCAACCGAAGTCACGAGGATGTTGACGTAGTCTCGAGTGGCGGAACGGTATCGGGAACATCGTCATTTTCACCCGACACGACGCGATGCGACGGGGTAGCTGGCCGCCAATGTTTAGAAAGTGACGCGCGATCGGGCGAGATACATTTACATGGCTATTTTAAAACAACGACTGAGCAAACAGCCTTTCGTCGAAGTTTACTTAGACTGCAGAGAGAAGTCGGGATTCCACGAAAGGGATTAACGAGAAAAGAGACAGTCGGTTGGCTAAACATTCCTCTATGCTCGTCCAAAGTTCTCGGGGCTATAACGAGAACTTGTAGCGAGAAGCTCGTCCGCCGTTTAACGTAATTAATTTACTTTTTCTTTTTTCTTATTCGACCTGTCTCGTCCGTCGGACAGATCTGTAAAACCTCGACTTAATCCGAGCGTCAAAGTATTCTTCGCAACGTGGAGACGGCATTGACTTTGGAAAAAGGATCCGCTAATGTACTTCTTCTGGCTACCAGAATCGAATAACACCGGAGGAAGAAATCCTTAATAATTATTTCTGTCGCATTTCCGGACTTATCCGTGGAAACAGAGGCGAGTAGAACGAAACGAGGGACGTATATTACGACGGTGTCCTACGTTCTAGACAGAGTCCAGTAGGAAGAGTGCAGAGACCAAGCGACGGTACGATACAAAGGATCAAATCTGCCAGCTCTTAACAATCCCCGGCTTAAAACGCAATCCTCAAGGTGAAACTGGCTTAAGCGACACTTGGACGATGTTGAAGCCGAGAAGAGCGTGCAGGGTTAGAGAATCGGGTTATAGAACCGACCAGAAGATGCCGGCGCAGCAACGAAACGGATAGATGGAGGGACAGTCGCAGTTTTGGTCGGTGGATGAAGAAGGATTGCGGCTCAACTTGGCCCCTTCCTGCTCGCCGCCTAGTTGTGTTCGTCCTTCCATATCTCTGGCTGTTCCTGGAGCACTAGTGTAAAGTCGACTTTGCCGAGTCAGCTTTACCGTGTAGTTTTACCTCCTCGCGTCCCTTGCCGGCTTCGTGCTGCAACCCTTTTCTGTCAGCCTCCCCTCGGTCCGCGCCCGCGATCCTAGCATTGTATCGAAATTCCCGAGAGCCTTTCCCGCTCCGGGACGAAACAAAAATGCTGCTGCACGGTCGGCCCTCTTCAAAGACCCGCTAGGCTAGGCACGCTCAAGCTTCTTTCCCCTACGGGAAAGAAACGGCTGAATCGAACGCGCTTGCGACTGTCGCGCGCTTGCTCCTCCTCTCTATCGTCTTTTACACCGTACCATGGACAAACTTACGTTACAGAGAGGCAGCCGATACCACATATTGACCGTTTCCTCGCGGATTACGGACCTACACCTTTATCACCGGTAATCCTTCTCGAATGGACTCGAAAATTGCGATACCGACAATTTCACGTTAAGCTGAAAGGATACGTGCTTGGAGCATCGAACGCTAGTATTTGCGATTCCAAGCGATTGAATGGAGCGGAGATTTGAATCGACATACTCGTATACACAAGCAGGTAATAGAAACGTAATAGAGACAGGGCAGTTTGCTTTCCTATCGGGTTTTTATTTAGAGGACTTTCAACTGACGACGAGTACAGTCGACCGATCATTGCCTGTGCGAATTGTGGAACAACGTTTACGATGATCAGCAAAGATTTCGAAGGGTTCAGTAGAGAAGGTAGGAAGATGTTTTGAAAAAATTTGCATCAAGGAATTTTTCCTGGTAACACAGAGATCCCGATGCGGATGTATATAGCGGTTCAGGATTACGGAGCTGATATCCAGCGGAGCGAAATGTCCAAGTTTTGTTATGAAAGTCACGCACGCGCCATTATATCACTCGGTTGAGTATTTTTTCGTGAACGGTGCCCGGAACTCGGAGGTTAACGCGTGGAGGACGAGACCGGTCCCATCAAGATTTCACAAACCGGCTACTTTCTTGCTACCACGCTGCGCGGAGCGTGCGTGACACGTTTTTATGCGAGCTGCCGCGATCCGGTTGACGATGAGATTCCTCATTTCGCAAGATACATGTTTACGGCGTTGCGCTGGCAGCGCATCAACGAAGACGAACGACGAGGTCGGGATAGGTGTGTGTAGGTTAACCGAAATCTCCTTCCCGGGCTTGCCGCTTTACTCTTTCTCTCTTCTTCCTCGTTCTTCGCTCCTTCGCTCTCCGTTACTCTCGTTCAGCTCGCTTCATCGTAGCAGATTTCGCTCAGCCAAGCGTGTCATCATATTTTTCAACGCAGCAGCGGCGAGCATTGTCACGATCGGACTTAATGAGCATCCGTTTTCTTTTTCCTTCGGTTACTTGTACACCCTGGCGAGAAATATTAATTTTGCGGTGAAAAAAAGGGGGGGGGGAAGAGAGGCGAACGTGTAGAGATTCGATAGTTTCTAACACGACAGAACGTAAAGGAATATTTGTCTTCCGAGAATGCTCTCCAGTTAGACCGTGGAGAAAGGAAAATAGCCGGGGTACGTGTTTTATCATCTTAAAAGAAGACTCGTTATCTGTCTTGCTTTTCTTCGCCTTTTTCATCGTCTTACTCTGCAGCTGATCTTATAAGGCGCACGCCTGGTCATATCTCTAGATATAGCTTAATGCCGTTGTTCCGTTGTAGGGAGGCAGAAATCGTCCGAGAATCTTTGCCCCATTATTCCTTTCGCTGACGATGTCCAGACCACAATAGGAGAACGGATAACAAGCAGTAATATTTTAGAAATTTATAGTCGCTGGCATGGTCTGATCATTGGATAGTTTCGATTCTAGTAGACTTCGATCCGCTTTAACGCGTTTCTACCTGTCTTCGATTGGCTCCGACTCGCTTCAATCTTCGACTTCGCAGTCGAGTCGAATGCTCTTCAACCGGTTCAGTTCGCACCTGTTCACTCTGTTCGCTCTGGATCGTGCCAACTCGCGCAAATTCCAATTATTCTCCTAGTCGCTAAAGTTCGAAGCGCCAACGTCACAGAAATCTATACAGCACCGAGATTCGACCGACATCAAGGGAAAAACAGACGGCAGAAGTAAAGTCCCTAGAATAAGACGGTCCCGATTCACGGCAAGATTCATCGGGGTATTTCAGAGTCCTGCTCGATCCTCTCATTTCCCAAGCTCTGTTTCATCTTATATGGCAAACGTCGACATCTCGCGGAGCCAGCTGTTTGCTGGTCGTGGAACATCCTCCGAGCTTTCTCTCCGATCTCTCGCGTCTCTCTACCCTCGTCCTTTCTGCTCTTTTTTTTTCTTTTTATCATACTCTCTGTTGGATAGCCGTGGTCCGCCAACGACACACACTTTTCTACCGCAACACAGAACGTACGTGTGTATGTGTGTGCGCGCGCGAGAATATATATCAGAAGGAAGAACGCATGGAGGCTGAAGGACAGAAGAAGCTGGAACACAGAAGGGAAAAGAAAGAATACGAGTAGTGGATGATGGCGAAGAAGGATGAGGAAGAAGGAGGTGGAGGATGAGAAGATGGAGGCCTAAAGAGGCATGAACGAAGACAGTCAGCAGAGGGGAAGAGGAGGAACTAGTTATGATAATGAGGAGATGCAATGATAGCTCCGCGTCCGCTCCAGCTTTGCTCTGCTTCGCTTGACTCCTTCTTACCTTCTTCGCTCTCTGCCCGTATAGCAATGATCTTCGAGACCGCTTACACCTTTTATGCCTTATTGTCCGAGATGGCTGTTATCCGTGCGAGGCCGCAATCTGTGGCATCGCGCGACCGCCGTCCTCTGCGTGTACGTGAACGTGCACGCGTTTGCCAACGTCTGCGTGCCTGTATCTCGTCTCTGCCAGTACACCATCGTATAATGGGATGGGCTGCTCACTTTAAACATGGTAAATAACTCGCAGTGGCGCCGTATTATCTGGAACGCGGCCCGAGCGTCATTTCGAGATGCGCAACGGAAATGGTGGTTTTTTGGGGGCGTTGCTTGTTTCGTCGTAGTCCGACCGCGATACGTGCACGTATGATTTCCACCGCAGAGATCTGCTCACGATGCCTCGTGAACTAGCAGTAATGGCTGCCTCACTATGGAAATTACTGTGAATACACTTTGGATACTCTTTCTTAACATATATAGATACGTAGACTTTGTCACTGGTGGTGGAAAGAAAGAAACGCCGTTTATTTTAGCGTCGTAAGAACATCCCGGAGTGTCGATGTTGAGTCGCGGTAGTATCATGAATAATTGAGTCGACAAAGGGCCGAGGCGGCAGAGAAGGAGTTGGCGAAGGTTAATCTGAACCGGAGAGGAATTAAAAGGCGTATTGAGTTTCCGTTGAAAGGAACAAACTGGTTGCCGCGGCGAAGTCACGATCGGTGTGTTAACTTTCGGAGTAGGTGGGACATTCCGAGGGACTCTCTCTCTCTCTCTCTCTCTCTCTCTCTCTCTCTCTCTCTATGGCTGCCCAACAGGCAGCGAGATAACATCTTGAGAATCTTCGAATTCCACGGTGTTCGCCAGTGAGAAGAATTATCTGTAAATTCGACAAATTATCGTTGGTATCGTTCACACGTAAGAGCAACGCGGCTGGTCGATGGATACTCGCGTCTTGTTAAGGATTATCGGACCACGGCTAAGGCCACGGGTCGCTGGTTTTCCTCGGACGTCAGATAAATTCCAACTATTCGGCTACTTAACTCGTATTACAGTTAATTGGTAGAACGGCTGCTGCGTCCGTTTAATGGCTCACTCTTAACGATGCTTCCATTTCGAGCTGAAACGGCCGCGCTTCTGCCCTACCAACGTTACAGAGTCACGCCTCACAACCAATTAGTCCACGGCCACGTTAGGAAAGCAATAATCGTTAATAGATTAATTATTCCGCGGGCACGTATTCATTGGCGTACGGGTTTCTTGCGGGACGTCTCGACGTCTCTCATAAATTAAGGAGTTTGAGGTAATTAAGGAACATCCAGGCGATTCGCGTCTGCGTCATTTTTCCCACTTTCTTTCTTTTTTTTTTTCCAAGCCACGTTGCACTCCTCGAGAGATTACTCGAGAAATTAAGGGCGTTGATTATGGGAACGAGAACAACGTAGCGTGATTCGCAATTTCTTATCCTCGACCTTCTACTATCGTCTTCCATGTCACTGACGAAATTCTCCTCGTGTAAAATATCACCGAGTTATCTTAATAACATGCTCTATGATCCATGCAGCTACGTACACGTACCTTAGGAATACTTTGAATCAGTGTACGTCTTAATCGCGACACGCAGAACCCAACGGAATAGTCACTTACGCGTCGTAAAAGATTCGCCCGATTTACAGTCGTCGATCGCGTTCTCTGTCGCATTCTCGATCGCGTTGCAAGCGGAAATCCAATCGAATCACAGAGCAGCCGATACTTGGCAAATTAAAAGCGTTGCATGTTCGCAAAACGTTGGTCGTGAGCTTGCGGAAAGCGTACCTTGTCAGTAAGGTCCTATTTTCTCTCTATACCCTGGCGAGACGCGTTCGATTCAATTCACCGAGTAACGAGCTTCACGTAACTGCGGTTTTCTACCGGCTTCATTGTGTGTGCCGGCGTGGAAAAGAGGCTAGAGGTTTTCTGTACTCGCTGCCCTTGTCATCTGATTATGATGGTAAGAGCTTACACCATTACCAAGTTGACAAGCAAACGGTCGTCAGTTACTTTTTGCCGTTCGATTCCTCTGGATAATGTATTGCGTTCACGAGTCGGCGCAGGTAGCCGGCACCTGGCATTCGGCTCGATTCTCCGTGGGGACAAACCTTTTGCCGGCCAGGGACATCCTGCGTGCCGTAATGAGCCGCAATAAGATGGTCAGAAGAAAAACGGGGTTGGCCTTTGTATTTCTTTTCTGCCTTCTCTTGTTGTTCCTTCCTCTTGATTCGTCGTTTCTTTTTCTTCTTTGTCGACAATGAGCCAAGGCGAACCGACGAACGCAAGATACCACGAAAAGAGACGTCGAACTGCGACGCGGGAGGAAACGTAGCGTGATAGCCAGCCACTTGCTCGCCTGTCTTGCCTCTCTGTTCTATTCATTTCTGATCATCAACTTTATTTCTGTTTCCGAATAGCCGTGTTTTTCTTTCGCTTGCCGCTGACAATTTTCCTGTTGCTCACCGACGCCGTAGTCGGTCGTCGATTGGCCGACGCATTGGCTAGATGCAAATTGTATTAATGGAACGTCACGAGCTCACTTTATCGAGGCTCTCCATTTTTTATTATTCTTCGCGTTGACAGCGAAGAAAATATTTTTGTTTGTCAGACAGTGAAACGATTCTGTTGACGGATGCCCGTTGATCCCTGTGAAGTATATTTTAGGACGGAGCGGAATAGAAATATCCTCGCGATTTCCCGAAAACGCTACGGTACCGTAAAAAGGCCACTCATCTCGCGAGCTGCGTGGAATCGGGTCAGAAGAAGCAACACCGATAAATACCGCAATCGTTGGAGATTTATATCGTCATACGACGAAACCAATTTACGCTTTTCTTATCAATACGTTTACAATCGTGCCGCAAAGCGATCTTTCTCTTCCTTTTTCTTTTTGCCACAACGAAATTTCGCCGGCTCCGGGATCCTATCCAAAAGTCGAGGCGACGTATCGAAGGTGATATAGAAACGAACCGATTAATTCAGGCGGCGTGGCGCTACGCTGGAGGACGCTCGTTACGTTCGAACGAGATTCCAACCTGAAAATCACAATCGCGCGAACTCTCTCGGCTGGTAGGCAAGCGCGAAGCAATTGGTACGAGCCGAGGAAAGCTCCGCGATAGAGGAACGGTATTTCCCTGGAGATGAATGAAAAAAGAGGTACAGACGAAAAGTGGGATGGATAAATGGACGACATTCGTCCGACTGCTTGGTCGGGGAACGCGTAACTTGCTAAGGAACCTGCCGTTGTTTCTCCCATTTTGGATATTCAACCAGGAATTAACCTTTTTTAGCGTTCATGAAAGTATTTGAAGATATTGTATTTGCCATAGAAAACTTTTATGTTCGTATGGCGATCCTTCTCTCTTATTTAGTAATAGTTGAATCTTCCTTTGCAAGATGTATAAGATGCAAAGATAACTACCTTCTGTTCGTGCAACGACTATATGCTCCGATCTGGTCGTTTTTACGATGCAGCAAGTTGTGTTCGTTTTTCTTGGGCGTTCCTAGTAGAATTAACTAAAAATGTCAGCCTGTACGTTCTTCTTCTTCTATTTTGTTATCGTCGATTATAGCTCTTCAACGTATGCAAAATGCAAGGATAATATAGTTAGCTCGTGCAATATACTCGAATTAGGCTGTTTACAAGGGTTTGCATTCTACGTGTTCAACTTTCTTGTATATTCAAGGAACGAAATAAACGACGACGATCTACGTGCCTTTTTCTCTTATTTCATAATTCATGCGAGGTGTAGAAGACGGACGACGTAGCTATATGGGCATCCCTGCTCTATAATTTACCAACTAATGACATTGATAAATTAAAAAGTTACAACGTGTAGGTTACAAAATTCCCTCACGCGATCCCACGATTTTACGTCAAACGGGATAATTGAATGACTTGTAACTTGTAAAATTTTATATTTTATCGTCAGACCAGTTACTGCCATGCGAGAGAATTTAGTAGCACTAATAACTCACAATTTACGACTTGTAAAATTTTACTTATGACATTAATTCAACAACCGCAATAACCACACGTTTCGGTAAGATCGTTTCTACGAAGCTACATCCCGTATTCGGTTTTCTTGGAATTCGTTTAGCTTGTTCCGTCGGTTATCTCCTGATAATTGCACGGTATCATCCCATATACATAATTGAAACTGCGTAACGGCACCGTTCCTCCACCCTGCTGAAGCTTTAGTATCGGCACGTTTCTCGCGAATACGATACCCTGGTTCCGCTACTTTTGCTCTCTACCTGTCCGCCATTTCTTCGTCGCGTCCGTGAATCGTCTCACCGCAACTTTTTGTATCGCGTTTCAACCTCACGCGCAGAGAATTCTTGTCACCGGCGTTTCCCAGGGCGAACCTTGGAGATCCGCAACCGCAATGGATACATTCGATCGATAGCCTACGATAAACCCACAGAGTGTGGGTGAAGAAACTATACGCCGAGTATCAGCGACGTTTTAAAGGCGAGTCAAACGGAAAGTTGACTTTATCCAGGTGAGAGCTTCAGAATGAATTGTGGCAACGGTGGGTGACGGTCAGTTCATTGGTTGATTAGATAGGTCAGTTCGTAACAAAAATGCTCGTTAGGATGCATCTGCGATTTTTCGAGTAAATTAATGTCAGAGGCGAAGGTGAATTTTTAATTGATCAGGGTAATGATAAACGGACAATGCGTTTTTATGCCGATCTATAAGTCATTTTTGATACGCTATATTTTCTATTCACGGTGGTACTTTATTATACGGTAAATTTGTGTTTCCCTAATGTCATGTTTTCCATGTGTTTTATGAACGGGTTGCGTGAAACGAGAAGCAGTTTCTTTCTCTGGTATTTTTTAATCGCGACGATAATCTAATTCTCATTCTTTTCGTCGAAACTGTAATTGTTGATCGCATATAGCTATTCAAGGCCTCGATGATCCAGGTTTTCTATAGATTTGAGCTATTTATGAACGTTTAACGTTATTAGTAGACTAAACACCGAACATGCATAAATCGTGCACGCCATTAGATCCGATAGAATCCGATAAAACGTCATGTATAAAGACGCAACTGCGTCTATAGCAATGATGCAGAATTCTATGACCAACCGATCGGCAATCCGGTATATCGATGGCGAATAATTGAGGCGTGCACAGCGCGGAATCCCGACGAAGGTTTACGGGAGAATTTCGGTGGCTTTATCACCGTAATCTCACAAAGGAGCCGGAAGATTTTCAGCTGCTTGACATTCCTCGCATTGGGCGAACCCTGTGCGTTCACCGAAGCGCTGATCACTGCTTGCCGAGCTGCCATTCGGCTTCCTACATGAATGCCACGCGTTTACCGGTGCATATGCGTGCATGCGCCAAAGGTTACGTAAGTGGATTAGTCCCGTGTCCGTACGCTGTCCTCGTCCTACCACTGTACGTAGTTTACGCGTTTATTCGATCGCCTATTAGTCACCTGATAAAACTTTACGAATAGCGTTTAACGTGCGCAACGTGTTCAATTTATCGCTAGGAGTCGATTGCGTGGAACGTTGCGCGTGTCTCGGATTCGCTGTTTCCTTTTTCCTCTTTGTCGCGATGAAATCCGACGTTAATGATAAGGTATAGACGCGCGCCACCCGTATACGTTATAATTGATATCGGACAAACGAGAACCAAAGGCAGCCAGTCGACGTTTATCTGCAATCGATTCTCTGATTAATTCCACGGCTATCGCTCGAGGATAACGCCAGCTTCGTTATTAGAGCGTCGATCTAAATAGAGGGCAGGAAAAAGAAATAAAAGTGGAAAGGGTGAGATCGATTGCGTGCAGGGCGTACGGAAGCCATCTTCCACGGTGGCCCTCATAGCGTCGTGAATCATCGACGGTGTGTATAGGTGGGAAATAAATTAGCGCCGCGAAAGATGTCAATTCCGATGCGCGTTGTATCGCTCGTTAAAACGCTTTACGACCGGCGTTCGAACGTTTGCGGCGTGGACGGCAGCCACCAGTTCGATGGTTAGCTACGATCAGCCACGACTGTGAACGAAACCCGGCGTGTATCAGCGATAGTTGGAATTGCGGAATATTCTGCGGCCTGGCAAATCGTTTTTCAATAATTGCTCGCCACCGCGTACCGCAAGTACGAGCCATCGGGAAGGCGATAGGGGGAAAAACGCGGACCCGGTCTGACGTTCTCCCGCCTCTGACTGGCTCTCCGCCTTTCTCGAAATTTGCGAGCTCCACCCGTCAGACAGTGGAATGTCTAATTGCGAGGCAAAACCTCCTTTAACCCGGTTGCCAGCCGCTCGTACACGATCGCCCGTAACTCGTGCCAGGTTAGTCGATCGTTCATTAAACGTCTATTTTAATGAAACGTTACGTCGTTTTCTTCCCCTTCGTCTTTCACCCGATTAAATTGATTCGAATTCTTCGCTTTTCGCGTCGAACATCGCGTAGAGATACAAAGATTGATTCATCCAACCGAAAGTTTTTCGTTAGACAATCTGATACGTGTTCGACGTCCGACTGTTGTAACGATGGCTTGACGTCGAACGGATCCACTAATTTAGTCTCCGACTTGTTCATCCAACTATCGACCGCAGCTCGCAGCAACTTGCTGCGTATGAATCTTTACCGATCCTCGCTGCAATCAATCTTCTGTCAATTCGCTTGCCAAATCCGGACCTACTGGCCGATTCAGATAGACTTCCTGTATAATTAAATTCAAACTAAAAGTCAATACCTTCGCAAGCGATTAAGAAACAAATAGAAATAGAACCCACTTGTGTGTATATATATATACTACTCTCACTACGAAGTTCGTCTGTGATTTGATTCATCGATTCAGAAATCGCTGAACGTTATTAATTTCTTTCAACGCGTGACGATACGTTGGATAGTTCAAAGATTCTCATCGGTTGTTCGATTCTTTCAACGATTCAAGCCTTTTAACTTACAGCGAGCAAGTATTGTAAAAGATTCATAGGGTCGATGACATCTTATTACACGGAAACCCCAGGAGTTTCGAGGACAACGTGGTAAAGGGGATAGTCCATACGCGTCTCGTGGGAATCGAACGAGCTCGGTTAAGGGTATCGGGTTTCTCGAAAACGATCGAAACGTGGGTACCCGCTTCTTCTCTCTGGTCAAAAAAACACGATGCCTTGAATTTGTCATATTCAACAGCGGCGATCTTTCATCGTCGGTGCCTCGAATGGTGTACCGTTTGGAAAAAGCTCGTCCGTCACCATTAATTTGTCTAGGACGCGATGTCGTCGTGGCTTGTTGATCTCGCGCGTCGCGATAAGTCGAAAAAGGGAAGAAACGACGCGGCGGAAAAAGCGCAGTCGCGCGTGATTTGTCTAGACTATCTGCCCTTTTTCATCCGGTCGCTTTGTTTCGCCGGGACGGCCAGAATTTCTGCCCAGTCGTTTCACACCGACGCTATCATGTTCACGGAGAATTCTCCGCAGAACAAGAGAAAACGCCTCCGTGTAAGTTTCTTCCACCATATTTATTCGTACACATCTCCGCTATTCGTATCTTTTAACGCGAGCAACTCGAATCTGCCCCAGTTTCTATAAGAAATACGCGTAACCTCGTCTCTCGATGGTTGCGCGTCCATCGAGCATCGCGCGAGCTTCCGACATTGGCGAGAAAATACGTATCGGTGGACCGTCGCGTAATACGGAAGAAAGAGGAACAAAGAGGGGGGAAAGAAAGCAGAACTAAATCATTACGCTAAAAGCGACTGAGTTTCGTCGGCGCACGGGCAAAGACAAAAAACGAAATTATTCCAGCGGGGATAAAAGAAACGTTGTCGGTGTTTGTCCGGGAAAATGCACGCGACCATTTTTCGTTTTCTCTGGCAAACTTTTCCACGCGCCAACTTTCCCTCCTACTTGCCGAACTTCCGACCGGTTGCCTCTTCTATTCTACGCGCGCGCGTACGCCATACCACGCCGCAGCGCGTCGTGTCGCGCTAAGCTACGCCAAGCGAAACCGCAACCGACGCTAGAGAGAAAGAGGCAAGCTTATAAAGGTATAGCAGGCGTCGAATAAAGTTTTCAGAGGCGAGGAACGCGAACGCGCGTCGGTATCGACAGCGTTGTATCGGAACGTAGTCTCACGGGGGATCGAACCGGGCCGAATACGACGAGGCGGATCGCGTTGTTAGTTTACAGGCTCCGTCACCGCGGCAGACTGGAAAGCGGAATTAATAACCGTTCCAACCCGGTAAAATACACCGCAACGGACCGGCACCGCCACCGCGCATCTCCGTATAATGGCTCGGGCCACGGGCTGCCGGAGATACTCGCATCCGCGGCGGAACACCGTTAAGTAAGCTTGCGCGTTGTTAATAAATTACAATACACCCGAGACATTAATTATCGGCGGCGGATTCGCGCTGATCCCGCTGACGCGCCGCACCAAGCAACGGGAAACAATTTCTAATTACTCCAGGTCACGGAGCGAAGTCGAACAACGGGCAGAGAGACATCCGTTGAAAAACCTAATAGACCAGACGGGACCGTTCGCGCGATATTGTGCTGGATGGCAACTCGTACTTGTATAGGTTGTTTCAGCTATTGTGGTACGATCGGGCAAGCGTGGGTGGTTTCTCGCGTAGAAATAAGTTGCAAGCGCGGGATAATGTTTTTGCGCGTTCCTTTGGACGGTGTTTTGAACAGCTTTTACATTACGTTGGACCTGTCAGAAACAACGAAGCCGTGCACTTTCTCTGCGGTTATCAGTTTCGCTTTCTCCAGATACGTAGTTGATATTCGACTTCTCGAACGAAAGAATCCGATTTTCAGAAATTTATCTGTCGTAAGGAGATAGCACGATCGACGGTGAAGCAGTAGCTGGTAACGGCGGCAAGCAAATGATTAAATTGTCAAAGACTAGCCGAGAAGCAATACACTTGCGCTTGACAGATTCTCAAAGGCGCAAAGTCTTTATCTTTTTACACGAGCAACTATCCTTTGCTTAATCGTATCGTGCTTCGATCATCCTGTACATGTTCTTTCCTAAGAATAAATTCCTCGACGCTCCTAATTTACGTCTGGTATCGACGAGGAAAGGTTGGCACGCGATACACGCGGAAGGAAGGTGTTAATAGGTATACTTAGACTCTGTAAACGTGCGCGTGCGCCTATAGCGATCATCGATGGGAGCGTGACATTTTAATTGCCGTCAGAATCGGAAGTAGAATACCTTACATTGCCGAAATCAGCGTGCAAAGACGTCAACAAGCCAATCCCTGCCACCCTTCTGTTGAACCTTTCGTTTTTTCGCGAAACCTAACTATACGCGCTCGAGAGAAATTCCAAGAGACATGCCTTCGTGTCCTCCTTTGGTCGATCGTTCGTATTTTCTCGGTTGACTGAGCCGGATCCCGTGAAACCTGTTACTAATATTTATCCTCCAAGTGACATCGGAGACCATCGGTATTCGACATGGCGCGTTTTATTTTTCCGCGGGCCTAACGCGGCAGCGAGCGCTTGTACCTCAGGGGTGGGCCCAAACTGAAGAGAAGACTCGACCTGTCTTCTCTCGTTACAGCTGTAAATCGGTGTGTCCGGTCTACGGGCGGAATTTATTTTGCGGATAGGATATACGATAGCTGTAGTATGCAAATCGCGGAGACGCACGCGTGACTTTATTGGCCGTGACGCGTTACTTACGCCCGAAGCAAATAACGTAAGTCGCGCAGTAGAGAATGGCTTCTCTTAGAGCTCGTCTGGTTGGCGTCGCGGACCAAGAGGGTTGAACAAAAACGGAGAAACGTTAAGAGTCGTTGTAGACAGAGAGACCAGAGAGAGAGAGAGAGAGGGTGGGGGGAAGAGGAGAAGCAAGAGAAGCGCGACAGTGTTACACTGTGTTCGGCTCGTGAATTTATTATAACGGTGCCGGTAATTAAATTCATGGGATTCCGTGAAGTTTTTACACGGTCTACCATCGAACGAAAACGTTCGTCGTCTGCGATTTTACCGATTTCAGCATGGAATCGGCTTGCAAGGGATAATCCGCGAAGGAATTTGTTCGAGGTCGCGTTATAGCTCCCTGTCGCCGGTGACGGGCCGGCGAAAATGTTTTAATTTTATTCGTCGGTCCCGGCAGTCAAGCGTCAAGAACGTTCCACGCACTATCACCTTCGCTCGATCTCTTCGACGCTCGTAATCCTTCGGGTCTCTCGAATTTCCCCTCCTTCTTCGTCCTCTTTTTTCACCTTCTTTGTGTCCTCTTTTATCTCGTTTGATGGCCCGCGCTCTTTTGACACCGTTTGCCCGTCGTCGTTACCTATGCGGTTGATGCGCGTTGACGCTCGAAAGACCGTCGCTCTATCGCGGACACGAAGCTGAGAAAAAGATGCCGAGCTCTCTTCCATGGGACTCGTCGTGGTTGAGAAGGTGTGACGCACGCTCGAATTAACCGGGATGCTGCCTTCGAAGATTCCTTGTCTTGATCGTCCTCGAGACCACAAGGTAAACGCAGGTGGTGGTGGTGGCATGGCTATGGAACACAAGCCTGTCTATATCGTTCGGAACAGTGTTCCAAATTATCGGTGATACGATTTTCTGTGGCCCTCTGATTCGTTTTTGCGTGTTTCGCGTCAGAGTTGATTATCGTTATTGGCTCTTCGAGCTGGCGTGTAACGCGGGCGGCTGTTCCACTCGAATATGTTTATGTCTTTGAAAAGTAAAATAGGATAGACGCAAGACGATCGTTCAGACATCGATGCGACGTTTAAAAATTTCACGTTACAAGAATAAATAAGTACTCCAAGTTTATATCGCTCGTATCACTATGAAAAGTTTGCGCGTACAAACTAGA
Source organism: Bombus waltoni (assembly GCA_014737395.1). NCBI lineage: Eukaryota > Metazoa > Arthropoda > Insecta > Hymenoptera > Apidae > Bombus > Bombus waltoni. The sequence continues at coordinate 3,844,461 of JACXII010000003.1, forward strand.
AACAATTATGGAAGCAGGTTCTCCCAAAACCGTAGCCATCTCATCGACCATAAAGAATTCGATTCAAAGTTGGTGTACGATGTTCACGGCGTTACAAAGTGATTCCCCAACCTGCAGTTCCACGATACGAGTTTCTTCCGTTGCCCGTTCGAAGAAGAATTCTCGCGAGGATAGGATCGCGTTATTCCAGCCGGTACGATTAATGCCGGCGTTTGTTGTTTAACGTGTACATAGGTACCGATCGGTGGTCGAGTATATACGTAAGGCAGCGGCACAGCCGGTTGCATTCATTTGGACAATTTAGGCGGCTAAGGAGAAAACAATCAGGGTTCGGGATCGAGTCGAGTTTCGGCTCACAAAGGCAGGACGCGGTCGCACGGGAGAAGCGGTAGCGAGAGATGTCGAACGAGGAGGCCCACCTCTGGGCGAGAGAAGGTGGAACTCCTGCGCGCTCTCCGTGGTCGACGACCAATATTAAAGCGAGATGGATGCATCGAGCAAACTGTGGTGTAGCGAGAAGAAGAAAAAGAAAGAAGAGCGAAAAGAAAGGCAACGCAGCAAAGAACGTGCACGAATCGAAGAACAGGGACGGTACGTGGACGAAGATGGGACTCGTTATGGAGATGAGAGGGGCGATGGACAATGGGTTTTGGGCCGGGCCCCCTGAATTCATAATCCTCATCCCTACGGCGCACGGTCGGCGCACAATGATCCAAATATGTTTTCTGTATAACAAAACGCTTTTATAAATGTTTATCATCAATTTAAATATTATCTGATGCGGGTGGCATTCGCCCAGAGTAGCTGGGTTACTACCGTTGGATCGACGTCAACCACTCTTTTCGTATCTCTGTCCCTCCACCAAGAGCAGATGAGGAATGGCTTTGAGATTTTTCACTGCCTACCGCAGACTGCTTTTACGTCTTTTAGCTTTCGCCTCATCCCATCGCCTCCACGACGACTTCTTCTTTCTACCTGCCCCCTCCCTGCTCCCTCCCCCTACTCTTCTTCACTTCGTTGAACTGGTTGAAGTTACGAATGAATTAGATCGAGAAAGAGCAAACTCTCTCGTGCCTCGTGTTCGATCCTCCGCTCAGCCGATGAAACGGTGACTTTTTAACCCGACCTGCTTCGCGGTCGGTGTTCTTTATGCGAACTATTCCATATCAATCTTCCTAGCTATCGATAGCGGATATCGTGACACGACTACCGTTTCGCCAACTTTCTAGGGAATGACGACGACTGTCGATTCAACATTCATAGGGATTAGAATTTCGGAGCAATTTCGTGCGCGAGATCTATACGTTAGATTTTGTTACGTTAAACTTTTATACGCTGGTTCCGAAAAGTATTTGCGCGTCGGCATTATTTATTTACCAATCAACTAGATCTATATGAAATCTTGCGTTATTTAGTAGCAGTTTCATACGACTATAAAACATTAATACTTTGAAGGTAAAATGTAAAACCTGGAGAAAGATACTTCATTGGAAAATAAGGGTACGTGCGAGTACTTGCGATGGCCACTGTCGATTCGAAAATTGTTTGTCTAAAATTAGCGACAGAATTTTTATTATTCTAATCCTTTTTCAATGCGGTTGTTCGGACAAATTGGATATTTCTTCGGTGAAAATTTGTTTCGCGGCGATTGTTCACTGGCAGCTAGCTTCATGTATCGAAAATGCTTCGCAGGGTGATGGAGCGACGATGATTATTATTCTACCTCGAGGTGATGTCACAGGCCGACCATTTTTCTTTCACGGTGCGCTTGTATCGCGAGTCAGGCGGAGTAGCGAGATATTAAATACGATGAAAATGATTTATGAGCGTGAAACGCTTTCTGGGATTTTCTATTGTCAGAGGCGCGCGGTCGCCAACGATACTCGAGCAGATAATTTACGAACACTCGTAATTATGTCAAAATGATCAACAGGAGGGACCTCTGTGTTGCGCGTAACGATAATCCTACAAAATTTACCAACGAGTACATATTTCCGATATGGAAGGGTGAATTTAAAATTGAAACTTCGTTCGTACGATACGACGAATGTAAACGTTTCATACATACGTTCTGTTATTTACTCGAATCTTTATCCACCAGAGAGCAATTAAAATATGAAAAATAAACGTTACACGGAGAAACTTATTTTTTCAAAGAGATAACGTAGCGTTTCTGAATCACGGAATATCTTGTCTACAGAGAGAAGCTATTGGCATAGCAGCGATACGAACAGAAAAGTAACGGTAGCTTATTTTCAAGGAAAAGTTTCGCGACGTAAAGACATCTTCCTTTGTGCTGCCATTGTCGCGTTATAATACCATCGAAACGCATTATCGTGCGGAATAACCTGGCAACAATTGTCGATAGAATCGAACGATCAAGTCCGCGAGGAACGATAACGGTCGGCGATACGATTGTAGACTGAGACACGGTGGAAAATGGATTCCCCCCCGTGAAGGCGACGACGTCGTAACGCGCAATATCTCTGGAAAACAAGCGGCGGAGCCGAGAAAGAATCGAATAAATTAATACTTAATCGGAACAGTGGCGAAATGCAGCGGGGGAGAAAAAAAGAAAAAAATAAAAGAAACGATGACAATGATGGCGCGGGGTGAAAAAAGAAAATTTACGAGGAACGGACGTTTCGCGTTTCCACGATAATATCCTCGGGTGTCTCGTGATTAATGCAGCCGCTCAGTCGGTGAAAAGACGGCGGTCTTACAGAAGGATCGACTCGTGATCCAGAAAAACTGGCTGCACGGGACGGAAAGAATAATGGCGTCGCGCACTGATGACTCCTTTCGAAGCAAACCTCGGCGTCGCGACGACAACGGCGACTGTTCGCGCGGCCCCTTTCGTGGGAAGCTTTAAACTGCCGGCAGACACGAGCGTGTAATACCGGGATCCTTCGTTCCGCGCGCGACAACGATCTGCGTGCATTCGCCGCAGAGTTTGGTTCCTTCGAGCGGAACACCGGTGCCGCACGTATCAGTTCGTCGGCGACAGGAAATTTACTGTGCACGGCAAATGGTATAAGTGGATGCTGGTTGAACAATTACCACGAAATCCCAGGCACTTTGCGTCTGAAATTTCGTCAAACTAGGTCTGGTCTAGATTTGATTTCGTCTTAGAAGCAGTGAAGGTGTTCAGAGGCAGAGAGAGAGAGAGAGAGAGAGGGAGAGCACGTTAAATGAATTCGGTTCGCTATGTTACAGAGAGACTGGTATTATACACGATACAATACGCTAGTATTGAGGCACGATATTGCGAGATTGTAAAATCGGCCAAAGTAATTACGTTTCCGGAGTTATGACTAAGGGATTGATAGAGATTTCCTAGAATTATGGTTAATGTCGTACGAAGAAACTTTTAATACATAATTCAAATTTATATTTCAGTTACAGTTTCCGCTTTCTCGTCTTTAATCTCTTGAAATGTAATCGCGACTAAAATTTGTAGCACTTTTGCTTCGAGTATATCCCTTTTATTGTACGGAACTTTAAAACAATTTGTCGTAAATCGGTTTTACTTTCGCTTACAACGCTACGACGAATGATTTAAATTATAATCTGGTTATATGATGACCCATACTGTGTATGCTAATCGATGAAAATCTATATTGTACCAAATTTGCCAGGCCAAAGAGCATCTGTCACATAGCTAATCGAGGTATAATATACGCGTATACTATACGCTGTACAAACGTTTCTAACAGTAGGAGCTATTGTTCACATAGACGGTAGCACGCACCGATATCGACATATTACTCACACGGAAGGATAAGTAGTATAGCCAGGAAATCTAGGTTAGCGTGAAATTTGTAGCTACCAGCTTTTTCATATTCATGAAACTTTTTACCCGTATCCCTGTTTTGTTTCTCTTTGCCATCCCGTGCAACCTTTTGCTACTCGTCGACCCGTAATTGTCTTCATCTGTAACAAGTCCGAAGCCAGCGCTTACGATTCCAAGGCAATACGAGGTAATGCCTTGAATAAAATATTTCCGCTGTCTGAGACGTCAGCCGCGCTCAATCTCCGCAAAGGCGATACATCCGCACGGTACATCCAACATTCATTTTACTGCCGTTCGATAATTTCCAGTAAATTCTCGGGGTTCGAGGCCCCGCTCTCGATAATGCGCCACTCGACACCTGCTTCTATCTTCTACTCTATCGGCGAGGCTTTCTTCGCAGCCGGAGTAATCCTCTCGGAAATCGCTCATAGACGAAACCTTAAAGTGGTAGTCGAGGAACGAATTGATTTGCAAATGGAAGAAATCGACGGGAGTTGCGCGTCGAGTTCCTTCTCGATGCTTTTCATCGACGCCCAAGACCTTTGACTTCCAACACCAATTTATGCAGACCCATCACCGTAAAACGTGCACTACCGTCGATCCTCTAAGGATGGTTCGTAACGAAACGATTTTCACGCCTGCCTCCGTATACCTTGGCTTATTTTCCACCCGTTGATCGATCAAAACTTCCAACCTCCGATAGGGAAACAAATTCCAGAGCAGATACAGTCGAAAGTCATTCATGGAACAGTAACACGGAAGAAAGAAGGACATCGTACTCCACTATGATTCTTGGGCTGGTAATTGTAATTCAGCCGGCGTGCGCGGCTTTACTTTCGATCGGCGAGACGCACGAATTCGTCGGGATTGTAATCCTCGCGAGGGCAAATGGAATACGAGGAATCGAAGGTCGTTGTTCCGACTGAAATATCGATTATGTCGTGCAGGCTGGCCGCGTGCTCGCGGAATCGTGTTGCACGGAACGACGTTTCGCTCGACGCAAGTCGGCTAAATTATTAATCCGGCTTCGTGTAATCGCGTTGTTAAGGCGAAAAGCCGCGGAGCGAACATTCTTTCGCACGACACCGGCCGTTTACGCCTGATTCGAGCTTTGCAAGCGTGCTACGTATCGGGAGAAAGTAACTTAACCCGGTCAAGAACTGACTCGCTAAGGAACAACAAGGGGGTTACAGTGAATGGAGCGTCTGACAAGCGGTAAATGAAATTTCGATGAATATTTTATTCTACTCGTTGTATATTTTACTCGTTGTATATTTTATCGCGATACGTATACGAAACGTTGCATGTGTGCGCCTTGGAAAATTCGTCGAATCAATCTCGTTCTATTTTATCGTTTAATTCGTCATCAAGTAGCGATTTCGTTCCCTTTCCAGTTATATTACCAGCGCGTTTTCTAATTCCGGACAATAGAGTCTCGCAAGTATCAGACAAACACGTTGAAACCGTGCAATATCGTCGCGCCAGGAGATTTTGCGGCGGACGCATATACAGATTGAAGCACCGTGGAAAACACGGCGCTATCGGATTAAATGCATCTGCAACTGTTATCTTCCCGTTGATGACTTCGAGCTGGCAACTTCCGCCGCTACGTTCTTTCGTCCTCGCGTGTTTCGTCGAGAATGCGTGCTTATCCGGTTTTACCTTCCGCTAACTTTATCAAATGTATGATTTTTCGAGCGTAGGAAGGAGACAAAGATAGGGAGAGACGAAAAGGCAGAAGTACGGGGAGAACGAACGAGAACACCACGTTGGTTGAACGCTCGGTTGTCGGCTGGATAACATCTATAGGAATAAAGTTATATGCATTTCGTTTTTGTTGCGTTCTTACCGTTGATCCGTGGTTTGATTTGCTCTCGCGTTTCCCGTTTCACAGATCAACTCGATAACTTGAAAGCTTTTCCTGCCTTTCGTTCCAATTAGCGGATCGTGCATACGACTTCTCATCCTGCTTTCAACGCTTGTATCGACCGATCTTGCGGCTCTCGTTCCCCGTCCACTACTTTCAAAGTAATCGCGTCACACGTGTTCAAGTTATACGATTTGTCAGAAATCCCCCGTAGAAACGTTTCGTCAAATCACTGTATGCGTACTCGGCACCGATTTCAAGTTTCTCTTCGATGTAGTGCGATTGCAAGTAGTTGCATAGTTGGTCCTTGGTCTCCTATTCTCCTTTCTTCGCAAATTCGCTTCGATTCTTGTCTTCTTAATTCCTTAAAAATAGGGCTCGCCAGGTTAGCAGCGATACTTTACGAAACTTCTTACGTTCCATAGACTTCGTTACGCATTACGTATATATACATAATAAAATTAAATTGTAAATATATTATTTATTACGTTTGATAAAACAGTTGTCGCGACTGTCGATATTAAAGTGTCTTATCATTTGGCGATACAAATAATTAAACGTACGTAAATATGAACTCGAAGCGAATCCCAGAACTTGGTATATTTGGTGATACATTAGATCAGGTGATAGATTTGCACGAGCTGTTAGGAAGAGACCTATCTGAACCGGATGAAGCAAATAGATCTATCCATTTTGCCCATTAAGGGAGTTTGCAATAAGTTTCTAAATCCCCTATCATCCACGGCAGCGACGTAGAAATACCCTTATAGATAGGTTGCAGAAGTGATTCAAATCAATCATAGAAACCATCTATGTAGATCATCAGCCTCGGTAGTTTTCCTCGTAACAACATGACCAATTGCTCGCGACAACACGAGCAAGGAAACGGTTCTCGACTGGCGAATTCGTATCGCATGTTTCGAAGCGACGGATGGCTACTTTCGCGCACGCAATCGCTCGTGCTTCGTTTTGTTATCGCGCGAGCACTTGTCATTAACCCTCGTAGCCATTTTGGAGGGTCGGCGCGGCGTTTCTCGCGGCCGCGGATAAACACGAACCCGTGCTGGCTGCGTGCAGTTGTCGTTATCAATTTTATGATTTCGAGAGAACACGGACGCTCGAATCGTTTCACGCCTGAGAAACGCCGTGGACGAGCATCGTGTTTATTTATCGGCAACTGATAACGACAACGTCCGTGACAGAGGAATGTCCATGGACGTCGCGTTAATGATTACGTGCTACGACCGGTGGAAGCGAGCGTGGCGAATAAAATCCGTCGGCCTCGTTGTACGCATTGCGACAAACCGGAGGTCGGAGGTTGCCACCGTGGCGTAGATCGTCGCGCGACGATAATCACTTTATGACGGTTCTTCGGTGCGCTCAGCCTTTCTCTCATTTCGACGTTAGACTTTTATGAGATTCGTATGAGAAGCATAGGTTGTTTAATTTAACTTAACCAATACCCTGCGTTAATTAATATCGATAAACCTGCATTAAATCTTAGAATTGTTCCTTTACAAAAATTATTGTGTGTTTTACCCGTGACTTTTAAATGCGCCAAATTTAGTCGGTCTTTTTGGTCCAAGAACTGTGGATACTTTAAAGATAGTTTATTTTATTCAACTGCATTCTAGTTTAATCTCCCAAGTTTACTACCTTTCAAATAATCTAATGTGGAAAAGACAGTGACACCTAGGGTCGTATTCAGTCTCAAGATTCAACCTTATAGCTCTGTATTAAAAAAAAGTTTGATTCCGGCACGGAAAGAATTTCGACGATAAAAAAGAAATATTGCAAGGCTATCATAAAAAAATTCCAACGATACAAACGTAGTATAGAAACTCATCGAAAATGAAATCCCAATAACGAAATTTCAAGCAGACTTGGGAGAGAATATCGGAAATACAAATAGCAAGCAGCATTATTATATATAAAAGAAAAAAAAAGAAAACCAGAATACAAGGAAAGATGTTTCAGAAATAAAATTACTAGTCATAACGTTCTAAGGAATAAATGTCAGAGATTTGCGAATGACAGCCTCGGATAAGTTAAAGTTAAACTATAAATCGATGTGAAAATCCACGGAATACCTATATAATACATAGCAACACCTATACATACACCACGTACGATCAATCGCAATAGAAGAACATCTGCGACTACGTTTGATTCCTGATTTGTCGCGGTTCTTCCGGGAATTTCGGCCATCGATCTCGTTCTTGTCGCCATGCGAGCCCATTAAGCGCGATCATTAGCTCCGGTAGGATGCCGCTGTCAGCGTTGGTGACGTCGCGTCGCATTATCGAGACCGGCGAATCGGGACAGAGTAATTGACATAATTGTCCGGCACGTGAAATCGATCGGGCATGCCGATGAGAAGGCGTCAATGCCAAGAAGGGTCTGCACTTACCATCAGATTGTTGGAATTCATCGGACGACCAGTAATACTCAAAGAAACGCATCTTCCACATGCTCCATATAACGTTAAATTTCTGATTTTCTAAAAATCGATCGCTCCCTCTTAAACGATTTGAACAACCTCTATCGTCCATATATACATTGCGTGTAACATTTGTTCAATCTGCTACATAAGGAGACGCGTACGAATACGTAGCTCTTGCGGCTACCATGTATTAATCAAACGCGAAAAAAGTCGAATTATATTATATCGAATTACATTTCATTTTCTCTGTGAAAATAACGGGGACAGTAATATGCCCGGCACGAAACTGTCCGCACCGCATCACGGATTTGCTGCCAATTATCTAGATATGTACCTTCCATTCTCTGTCACTGTCATTTCTATTTCGCCATAGAGGCCGCGCTGTCCACCGAATAATTCTTATTACACTCGAAACGATAGGAGACAATAGCTGCCGTCGAAGCAGCGTATTCTGCCTAATTGGCATAATTTCTCTCTACGTAGAACCGCAACGCAGATTCACGGCACGATGATGGTAACTGTGAGAAACAGCGGTCACACACGTACAACTGGGCTTGATTACACGAACAGACAGCCGAGCTCGTTGGTTTCGTGTCACTCGGTATTATAAAGAAACTTTCTGGCCACGAGTCGCGACATGGTATTTCCGGAAACGTTTTCCTAGACCACGTTCGTTGGTTGGTTCGCTCGTGCGTTACTCTCTTCAAAGCGGAAGTTCGCGAGGGAAACGCAAACGAGAACGCAACGACAATTTATTAACGATCACGGCGTCCGGTAATTATTTCCGTCGTGAACACGAGCCGGGTAGCGCGTGACCGAGCACGTTCGCGAGATTTTCTCCATTCGGAATCGGGAGATTTGTCGCCGATCGAGCGTAGAGTATTTACACGAGCGTTAGATCATTAACGCGGTATATAGCCGCGTTGTCCTCTCACCGTCACCGATGACGCGCCACGCTGGGACGCGACAACAGCGAATTGGCTCGGCGTAATTGCTATAATTTCCCAACGCGTGGAATCTGTTGTTGCAACGTGAGCACGCTGTCCACCGAACCTCGAGAATACCTACCCCGATAGAACTAGCAAGACAATTACGTCGTGGACCACGGGCAACGGGCGTGCACGTACGCGTGCACACGAGGCATCGGTAAAATATATATCGTGCGCGTGTCTCGAAATCGACGAAACGATTGAATTTACCGAAGATTCAGCGGTGATCGTAATTTTCAATCGCAGATTACGGATCTGATTGCGGATTAAGCGATACTGCCGGGCTATTTGATTACCGGGTATATCGGAAATTGTACTAACAAGTACGGTCGCGACGAAAGCAATTTATTGCTTGATCGGTGAAACGATATCGCGATAACGAGCATGGTCGGTGAAAGTGGTAGGGGCAGAGGGTTTAATTCATTGACTGCCGTTGATAACTCGATCGAGCTCGTTCTTTCGAGTTTTCCCACTCGTCGCATATATTCAAAGTCGCGTTTCTGCTCCAACGATAAGTAATTCCACGCGACGATATTTTAGCGTAATTCTGTTTGCCGCTAGCGGTTGAACCTTATTTTGAGAACGAAACAGGGGCAGAAGAGCGATAAAACACACGCCCTATTTGGCGTTGTTCCTCGGACGCAGCCATTTCAATGCCGCATAAGCTGCACGTCCAAGTTTCACAGGAGAGCCGCGCCAAACGATCACCTAAGTGGAAAACGTGATTGAGCAGAACATTGTTGCTTACAGGAAATTTTCTGATTCATTCCGTGATCCAAGTCCATTCACCAGGCAGCGAGCATAGATCGCGAAACGCCTTGTACGATATCGCTGGCAACCACTTTAATTTACTCGATGCAAGGTCCGTTTTTTACCGTGACTTTAAAGCGTTTCAATACAAGGGCAGTGGCGCGGCGTAGCTTCGTATATCGTATAATTGCACGCCTACGGACCTCTTTCTCGAAAACATTCCTTCGCTCGTGTGGGCTTAGCCGACCGACCTCCTTCCGCCCGTTTGAGCATCGTCTCTATTCTCCACGACATTTACCCGCAACGGACATTGCGTAAATAATTGCAACGCGCGTTGCATAATGAAGTAGCTGTATGGAATCGAACAACTTGTGTAGTGCCGTGTGTTTTTGCTATAGCATGACACCCACGTGACAATAAACACGGGAATGACAGTGGATGGAAAGAAAAGACTATACCACCGTGGGACGCGTGCAGCGTGGAAACGACACTCGTCGTATCGCGATAGCGTATTATAACAGCGTACACTTCCTGATTTTTTCAATACCTGCACGGGGCAGTGTGTGTAGAGTGTAAACGCACGAGCGGAGTTGAACGTTGCACGCAAGAGGATATATTAAACGTTTCTTAGAAACTTTCGCGAGCCCTTGAAGAGAAATTCTTTAGTCGTCAGTAATAAGAGGAAATATTGATTTAACTGTGAAAATACTGTCCTCGATATATATATATATATATTGGATATGTATATAAGAATCATCGTCAAATACACCGATACGTATCGAATAGAGCGATGGATCGTTTGAAAAACCGATTAATCGAGACGGAACTTGAAGTTTTCATTTAAATCGGTGCAGTTAAACGTACGAGTTCGTCGGCACCCTACAGGAGGCATTGTCCGACCTCTGAATGGCGCAGACATAATTCGTATAATTGCGGAATACTTGCCACTCATCGTTCGCTATTCTTTCGCGGTAATACGCAACGTTCCGCGGTATCAACCGCGTTCATACGTGAATGGCAATAAACAGTCGGTACAATGGCTGGTGGGACAAGAAGACAATTGCGGTGCATGGGGACACTGACGGAAACGGAACACTCGTTTCGCTAGCTAGAACTGTTTTCACCAGCGAGAACCGTGTCTTCTGCATACTCTCTGCGTTCCCCTTTTCACTCTTCCTTTCTGCCCGTCCTATGCATCGCAGGAGGAAAGCTAGTACACACATTGACGGGTTTACAATCGTGGTTGGTTCGATCTGATTTGCTTCTGTCGTTCAGCGACCGTGCCATTTCTGCACGTACTTCGAACGCGACAGTAACCTCTACGAGTCTTTGAATCGAGAACTGCGAGAAGAGGTATCGTGCAAGTATAAGCTGTACACGATGCAGGAAAGAGAGAGTATAAGAGGTAACACGAGGGAGGAAAGTCCGATTTTCCGATCGTGTGTCGACTACCAGTAGAGGTTACCGAGGAGGGGAAAAAATATGCTTCCCATTTCCGATGTGGCGGCGGAAATTGAAGAAGTTGCGCGAGACGACAGTGGAAAATATTTATTACTCGGCAGCCGATACTTTTCTTGACTTACGAACTGTTGCGGTTTCTCGGGTCTTTCTCGACTCGGATTTGTGCCACCTTGTCTTCGTGGCGTTTTAAGAGATAAAACACGCTGTCGAGTCTCTTGATTATTCTTGAAAATTAAATAGCATACGATATATACGAAGAGGTGACGTTTCTGCGTGTATATGGATAACAGATTTTCTTCTCTTTTGGTGTGGTGTTGCATTGGAAGATTAAAACGACGCTAAGCTGGCAATAAAGAGTAACGTTATAGCCGAGCCAGTTTAAATTCCGTAGTGTCTTATTCCGAACGACGCGGATTCCCCGCGTGCTGAGACAAAAGAGCGCAGTTGTTAGCTATCAGCGTGCACGAGACCCTTCCTGTCCTCTTCTTCTCCCTGTTTCGCTCGGAAGCCTTCACGCTAAACGCGAAGGCAATATCGGACTGAGCTTTTCAAAGCACGATCGTCGCGTTCTCAAAGCGAAAGAATGGTTCTTGTTTCTTTCAGGAATTCGAATTTTCTCCTAGATTCACTGCATTACATTTTAAAGCAGTTCCATGTCCATTGCAAATGCTGATAGCGAAAAGGCAAGAAAGGAGAGAAAGGTGTAAGGAGATGAAAAGAACGACGAAGGAGAGAGGTAAAGAACGAGAGAAGGGAAAAAGCGGGAAGGTTGACCAGATCGTTAATAAAAATCTGGGCGAGCTAGAAATCTATAAGAGTGGAAACGTGCACCGTCTGCTACGCTAAGTAACTTTGACAATATCGTTCTTTTCCTGTGTTCCTACACCTGCGCCCGGTTTTTTATCGCTAGAACAATTTCTTGTTTTTGCCATTCGGCTCCCTCACGCATGCCCCTCCATCCAATTTTTTTTTTTTATTGCAAACGCTTTATATTTTATATCCAATCAGAACAGGCTACAGTTGCCACGTTAGTTCGAATCTTTCACGCGTCGAGGATAACATAAATGGATATTCTCGAGTTCTTCCCTTCTTTTTTCTCCTCTCCGTTTTACTCTCCTTTTCTTCCTACCTCCTTGTACGCTGTATATTTTCGTTCCCGTGTACGCTTCCATGTGACTCGCAGGTGAGACGAATGGCGAGTCGAAGAATGTCGGGACAAAAGGAGGCCAGAAGCATAACACGCGTGACTCGTTCGAGATCACGGCGCACGGTTACGCAGGTACCGGCCGGTTCACGTCGCTGCTAAATTAAATTCTAATAAAGCTCGCCGAAACGGGAAAGAAAAAAGCAGTGGAGTAGTGGTTCACCAGCGAACAATGGCGCTGGAAGGCGTCGCAGGCAGCGCGTCTTCGGCCAACGCGAACCGCGGATAATTATATCGAGGCGGTGACCAGGAATTCTCGCAGAAAAACTTGTCTTCGGTCCCTACGGTGCCCTCAGTGCCGCCATGGGACGGTTAACTAACTCGCTGGCTACGTCGTTCAGGTGGTAGGTGTTCGGTGGTAGGTGTGTCGCTTTCGAAACGCGTCGGCCCCGTGTAAAAAACGTGATCGGTGAAAAAGACGGCGCGGCGAATAGTTTCATTCGTCCTGTTCCCTGTGGACTTTGCCTGGTAGCACGGTTGTCTCTTGTCTCGTTCGGAAGCTTTGATATCTTTCTGCGTTGGCGAATAGAACGGCGACAAGAAACCACGTAAGAAACCGGAGTGATTCAACGTTATTAATGAGATTCGGTTGATGGCTGATGTATGGAACGTGCGAAAAGTTCGAGTACGACTAAGCATAAGACAAGACAGGGTTATTCGAGTCAGAAAGATATTTGAGCGAAGCTAAGCAATTTGCTTTGTAATTTGTCAAATTCGATTATCAACTACTTTTTAGCTATCTACGTTTGAGAATAGATTATTATTAAAAAAACGTGTAAATGATTCAAACAATCCCATGGTTGGTTTGTTCGAACCGTTTCATATTTTCACTTGCTTTCGTTGTTACATTGAAAGCTAATGGTCTCTTGTAACGTACGTCAAACTCGATTATTTTGTGTAAAGTTCCAAATGGGATTTTAAGCTACTGAACCTTGGATGAAGTTAGTTAGTTAATTATTATTACTTGAGAACTTGGAAAAGCTTGTTCGGAAGATTTCGTTCTTCTCTATAAATTATTCGTCTTTTTTTTTCTATCAATTATAAGGTTTTTATCGTTGGATAAATAAGAAGTTTAACTCGAAATTGTTACTCTTTTCAGGATCGACACGTGAAGAATTCTAGCAAGGATCCCCAGATGGACTCCAGCCAAGACTATTCTCTGCTACTGGGTTACGAGAACAAGACGCACACAGTTCTTCGTTTCAGCAGACGATACGATACGTGCGACCCGCGGGACCTCAAGATCACGGTAGGTGGTTTGATTTATATGGCTTCCGGCGTGAAAGATAATTTCACGTAGCGCGCCAAGTGCTCGCCTGAGGATCGTTTGACAGATTTACGAGAAAAATTGAACAGTTGAGCATGATGCCAGCCGACCGAGGAGGAATTATTTATCGCGGTTCTTTAGGAAATTGAGCACCGCGGCTATATACCGCGCACTAAATAATTAATCCCTTCTGCTGGAATGGCAAGCGTATAGGTATACATCACGATCGAAGTACTTAATTTCGCGATCCTGCAAAATTGCCGTCAATTTCGTAACTGTCTCGCGTTTACATACCGTCACCGGACTGTACAAAAACAGAACCACGAGTCGACATTAACCATCCGTGTCATTTCGCCGTAAATTTATCGCGGAAACCTGGTATTATGCATCGTTCAAATACATATATCGCTTGATGATATAAACGACATTTTTTAAAGAGCTACTAGAGCTGCCGTGTGATCGTTAAAACATTTTTAACATGATCTTACGTGAGATTCAGATTTGTTGTTTTTCCACCTATTCGGAGTTTACGCATTTGGTTACGTTTACCGAGATTTTTATTCCGCTAGAAATTTTAATTTCGTGTATCTATTTGTTTTCATGATATTACTTTTAATATGGTAATTAATAAATGACAGATATTTGGCTATAATTATTAGGTTACCCCGAAAGTTTCTTTCCCTTTGTAAGGAAATAATAGATGCACAAATTCTTTTCGTTTTATATTATTTTATTCAATCATGTACGATCCATTTTGTTCTATTTCTATTATTACGATCATACACGATTCGATAAAAATAATATAAAACAGAGAACGCGGTGCATCCATTATTTCCTTACAGGACGAAAGAAACTTTTGGGACAGTATAATACAAGTCGGTAGTACGTTCCTTTTGTCAATAACGAAACTTACGTAGTTACGTGTTAGAAACCACGTTTATTCTTCGGCGTAAAATTGAAACGAGAAATCACGCGTATCGGTAGCGATTGTTTCGCGCTTGTTTTTCTCAAGCTTAAGAAACCGCTTAACGATAGGAAGATGCGATCGAATCGGACATGGTCTAAAGGCAATATTTAAAAATATTCATCTCGATACGAGTGATTAGAATTATCGCGAGGTAGGAATTAACGCGAGGGGACGGCGCGATATAGGATCGCCGCAGTAGCGTCCGACAATGGGAAATCATGGAAATACGAGCGCGATTCATTACACGTCGCAATTAACGTTAATTAACCGACATTACGAGTAGCAAATACGCGGCGTAGCGGCAGCAAAAGTGTCAGGAATTTCACGACGGTTCACGGACGGCTAACGAGAACGAAGTAGTGCGTCGGCGTTACGGAAAGTCGTGGGCGGTATGCAGAATCATTAGCGAGCCAAAGAGGGGAGCAGAGAAGGAGGAGATATTAACATAGGCCGGTGAAAATTCAAAGACTCGTTATCATCAGGCAGCCTTCGTTCCCTGGATTCCACGCGGCGGAATAGGACGACCAGGTCGACCTAGTTCTTTATTTCGCCAGTAATTAACTTAAAAATAGATTGAGCCATGATAGAGCCGTTTAATCGGTTGGTACCGCGGCTTTAACTTCAATGCAAGAGATTACGAGCGATTCGCTCGAACTTCCTACGTACAGCTTAGAAATTTATGGCGGTGAAGCAGGGCAAAGAACGTTTCGCGTTGAACCACGGTGTGCTTTCGGGAGACTGGTCGCGTCGCTGATGTCGTTATTGATATGCGGTTATGTCTTCCGCTGTCTTCGATCTATTTTCAAATACAAGCCTAAAACTACGTCTTCGCTGAAGCAACCGATGACGAATATTTTGTCGATTTTCCGCGCTTCCTGAGAAAGTTGCTGCTTGTTGCCTGTTTCCACTCACAGCTGTAGAGATTAAGAACACGTAAGAAACACGGGAAGCACGTCGCGACAGAAACAAACGTCCCTTCGATGCATATTTGTTGATTGTCTCATAGCGCAACTTGTTGCTGGGAATAAACGTCGCTTTGAGAAGGCAAACAAAATTGTTTGAAAAATGCAGCAACGACAAACAGAACGTTCCTCTTGCAGCTTTGACGAGGGACGCCGTCTTAAGGAAAATACTATTAATTAAGACAAGCTAATTAGCAAGGACATAGCACGAGATGGACTTAATTAAGCTTAAAGAAGTTACAAAGCTTGTCGAACGATTTAGTCGCTGAACGCGTATAATTACAAGTATTTAGTAGTACTAAATATCGTTTAAGGGTCAGTAACGTGAAAACGGTAATTGAACGTTTCTTCTATCTACATATTCGTTCAAGGTTGTTTCACGCTAGCCCTAGTACCTATACGCAGACTCGTGAAACCCGAGACGACTATAAAACGAGCACGAACTTTGGAAATAATTGCACGGTTTATGTCTTGCGTGGTAAATATCGTTTATAAGTCGTCGATGGTCGGCGAGGAACATGCATGTACCAAACCTGGCGACGACTCGACGGACGTTGAATATTCGCTTTCTGCGTACGCGTAAATAATTGACGCGTGGAACGCAAATATTAGCGGGGAACGAAGCGAAGTCAGTGAGAAACGCTGACACGTTGACACGGAGGAATTTCTCTGGATGAGCGCGCGATGCGTGTCTCGAGACACGCGAAATAGAATTGCTTTGTCAATAGAGGAATTACACATCGTTTTCGCGGAGAACGAAATTACTTTAACATCTATTTATTCTACTTTGGATAAGAAAAATTGGAAGGACGAACCAACGAAGCTGGTTATCGATCCCGTGGACTCGAGTGTACAAATTAATTAGTCGGAGAAACTCTTCAAAATTCTGCCGAACAACTACGCACGAACAAGGCAAATTGGTCTGTCGATCCTGAGAACTCGAGGAAGTCTACGTTACGCAGATGAAGATTTCAGAATCTCGTTGTCGCTCAGCCCGATCTTTTCCACGTAGTCGCTAAGCAAGATTTAGAAGAAACAGACGGTGGCTACTTCGCGATCTCGATCTCGAGAATCCGTTGCGAAGGAACTGAACATGGCGAATGCAGCGACCGCAGGAATGTCCATCTAGCAGTTGAGTCATCAAAATACTTGGGCGCAAAAATAAAGCGAGCCACCGCGAGTCGAGATTGTATCGGGACGACAAACGACGAAGTCAGCTCCCTTTTTCCTTTATCTGATCGCGTGACGTATCGGTGTACCCTACATGATATTTTTACGTGTCACGTTCGCCTCGTAGGACGACCCTAACCGGTAACACGGTGGCTCTCGCGGAAGGCACCGCTGAATCCGTAGGTGGATCGAGATACTTTAAACAGACCAGCGAGGTTTGTTGCAGCGTACGTTTATGCAGGGTTATCGGCGATCGCTGAATCGCCAAGCGAAACGTACCAGGCTTCTTTGTCTCGGAACGAAAGTTACGGTTGAAGAGATCGTGGTACGATCGGCCACGGGGTTTACCTGTGAGTAAATAGGTCGAACCGCGATACAACGTGCTTTCCTACGAGACACGGTCACGAAAAACTCGTACGCTCCCATCGTATTAATTTCGATTCCATAAAATTAGATCGTAGCGTTTCGAAATAGACGAAGAACTAGAAGGAAACGAAATCTTACGACACGTGCGACGTTAGTTCCGATGACTTCTATTGCAGAATCTTCTATTAGTAACTATTTGCCGAACGGGAAACAATAAAATAAATAAATTTCAATTATATGCGTCGGAGGAATGTACGCACATGTGAAATTCTTAACACGAACACGTATTTACACAGCAATCTGACAATGGATCGACGTAGTCGACATAGTAGTCGAGACAAAATACGAGCTTAGTTTATACGAACGTAAGACGGGAAAGAATTTGTGTCGTGGTACACGTCGATTCCATGTCAAATTATCGATACTCTGCGCAACTACCTAGCGGCGTTTCTCATGTATGTATCCGTGTGCTGCTGCAAATTGGCAATAGGTACATACGAGATGGGCTGTCGCCGGTACGAGGCTTCGAACCATTGTTATTTCTACCGACAGCCATGGCGGATTAATCGAATGAGCATCAAATTAAGCGATGTTCCGTTGTAACCGGCTTACATGGAAGAGGGCTTCGATTGCATATTAATATTGCGCGGCTGGCCTCGTCTTTGCTTTAGTATGCAGACGGTCTCATCAGCGGTACGTGAAATTAAACTTGACTACGTCGTAGACGACGCAGATGTAGCAAAGGGAGGAGAGGCTCTTACGAGGTCTCTCTTATTTGCGGGGTGGTAATTTTAGCGCATCACTCTTGTATGTGCTTGTAATTAGTTCATTAGCGAATGTGTACGCGGGCCGTACGGTCCTGACAGGGAGAAACGAGTGACGTTTCGGTGTGCATTGAAATATGTATTTTTCATAATTAAGCTTGTTTACTTGGACGAGCGCGAGTTGCGCGAACCGGAGTTATGCAAACCAGTAATTATTTCGTTAGCCATGGTGTGCTGTCGCAAACGAACCCTGACGACCGAGGCGGAGTTTCTAACGCGAGAATACAGAGTTCTCTCTGGCGTGCGGAGATTCTCCGACTCACGCAGAAATGTAAATATTCCTGGAAGACGTTTCGCTTAATACGTATATTCGCTTATACAGCGTCGTGAAGTGTCGTGGAAGAGAAAGGAACAGAAATCGAACAGGGACGATAGAGGATGTGTAAACGGTAGCCTGTGTTGACTCTTCAGTCGGGGTAGACAAATATCCAACATTTATTGGATCTACGGCCCAGTTTTACGTATGCTCGCGGGTCGCGCCGTCAAAGCGAATGCTGTCTTGGTCCTTTGCATGCGATAAATTTCCCGATGAGCGGCGAGCGCGACACGGCGCTGCGGGACGTGCTGGAGTCAACGAGCGGCCAACTCCTGCGTCGGATGTCGACGATAGAAACCGCAAAAGTTCTACGGCACGTAGCAACGGGGTTCCCCTTTGAGGAGGAGCAGCAGTCGGCCAAGGATTTTGCGGCCGGGAAGTATTATGCAACCCGGACCTGACTGGCAACGGAACCGACGTCACTGGCAGTTTCCACTTTGCAAGATTCGTAGTCCGGTTTTTCCATGTTCCTGTTTCGCTCTTTTTCTCACGTGATATTCTCTCTAGTGCGGTGACGGAAAATCGGCACGAATTGTAAAGAGGAAGAGACAGAGAGAGAAAGGAATGGATACAGAAGGATTGCGGGGAACCAGAATAAAGAGAGAAACGCAGGAAGGATGGGAGGGAAGAAAGGAGAGAGACAGAGAGAGAGAGAGAGGGAGAGAGAGAAAGATCGGCCGATTCGTACGTACATATTCGGAAAAGCGAATGGAAAACGAAGGGCTCGAGGAAGGAAACCGCGGAAAAACAGAGAGGATGGAAATGAAGAGAGTTCACGCTAGCTGGAGGATATGCACGTGAACGTTACTGGTGCGGTGGGGAGATTGGTGTGCCTTGCAGAGGGGATTGGCTAGCTGACCTCGTTCTGCTTCTATTCGCTTCCTATCTGTAGCCGTATCTAGTTTACCACTTCACTCCCTCTGGCTGGCTGGTTGACTGGCCGGCTCTATAGTAGCCAACGCGAACTTCCTGAATAAGGTCCTCCCTCGGCACTAGAACTGATCGCTATTCCGAATGGTTCGGTTCGATGTAAAAGGAAAATCGAATTTGACCGATGCCTTTGGGATCGACAGGGAAGGACGGGCGGGGGGGTTAGGTTTGGACTAAGGGGGTGGAGTAACGGGAGAGTCGCCAGGTGGGCTGACGATCTTATTGGGTGGATCCGGAGCGTCGTAGCAGAGGGCGCCAGGGGGATTTGCCGGAAGCTACTATCCGGTACGACGGGAAATCGAATCAACGTGGAAGGAGATTCCGCGGGCCCTCCGGCGCCAGATTACATACGTTTGGAGACAATTATTGGCAGAAATTCGATTCCTCCGTCACGCAGCCGAGACTGAATTGTTGCGTTAATCGGTCATTTCGATGCTATTACGCGTAGAGCGGATTGTCCTTTAATTTCAATCGATCGAGAATCTATGTTTTGCACCGTGTCGTGCAATCTCTTCGGTCAATGAATCGACTTGACTTTTTATCGATCGCAATAAATTAACCGGATAATTTTATCGGAGGGTAATCCTCTTAGCTAAGCTTTCCACTATGCAGAACCGCTTCCTTTACGACTTACTTTCCTAGCGAATCGAAGATCTTCCCGAACGAACATTCAAAAGCCATCGATTTAATCGAGCGTAGAACGAAAGTGATCGTTTTCAAAGTTTCCAGTAAAATAATCGAAATTTTAAAGAAATCGTACAGGGGAGGCGAATTCCAATTACACCGATGCTCGTTCTCCCCCTTTTTTTCGTAACTGGCAATCTGGCCGGTTGTCAACATGTTTGTTAAAGGGAGCCAGACGAGATTGAGTGAAACCGACTGCCTACTATGAACACACACACACACACACACACTTCGGTAACTAATGACAGTTCGAAGAAGTTCCCCCGTTCTCTAAGTTTTCCAATCGGCCAAAAACTTGTGAACTGACATTTACCTAGAAGAATCCAGTTCGGCAGACAGACCAGAGGATTCGTTTTGTTATCGACGCGGCAAGTAGACGCGATTTTCCACGAGATGGCCGCGATCAATCCCAGTCTTTTGGATCCCATTCCAATCAGCGTTGCGTTCACCCTCGACCACGGTTCGTACTCGAAACGACGCGATAAAGTCCCAACCGACAGAAGGGTGGAAGTTTCGAATGTGACGCGATTACGGAAAAAGAAAACGTTCGAATTGTTCTATTTCTTGTTTCTCTTCGAACGTTTTCCAATCTGCCGATCATGTTCCATCCGATCGTCGGTGCATGAAAATCGCGTGCAACGCGGTTGCAAATAGAGAGGAGACGAAGGCGGCCGACCTGGATACATCGACTAACTGAAAGAGATCCAGGTAATTACGATCGAACTATTTCATCCTCTAAATGAGATTGTGTGGCAATCTGACGGAATTTCGATAATTTGCCATTGGCCCTCTGCTACGTGGGAGGAAAACCGCGATTCGAATGTGTCACTTGGACGTGGAGTTTTCATTGGTTGATCGGACGAAATTAAGTAAAAAGATAACAGCGAGCATCGTGTTTTCTGAATATTTCAATATCTCATTGCAACGATTATTTCCGCCAGTATTTGTTAAAGCGTGTAAGAAACTGGTATTAGCAAATTATTGATCGACCAAAGCTGTAAATTTGTTTATGTAGCAGACTCAAGGGGCGCCCGAACAAACATTCAGTTTGTGATTGTATGAGGAGTTGGCCATTAAACTCGTGTTTCGGATTACCTCTAATTCCTCGCAGGCGTCGGATAGAGGGAGGGGGGATTAGTTGAAGATTAAGCTGTTGGACACGTTGCTGGCCATGGCTGCAACCAGGCGAAACTTCCCTAGGGTTTCCTTAGAAGCTCTTCTTTCCTTCGCGAGCTAAAAGTTATCGACGCTCTACGCTTGAGGCTAAATTGGATAAGCATTGCTGGTCCATAGCTTCGCCTTGGCGAAATGATGAGAGGAAAATGGCGCGGAAGAACCTCGAAGCAGCGGATGCGTTTCGAAACATTTCTTGCTTCAAAATTGCAATACAATTTTTTGTCCATGGCTTAACCAGGCAATTGCATTCAATCTCGGAAGTTTTCCGAGTTTTTTTTTTATCAAGGATATTGTCGTCGTATGATTCAGCCATATCCATTTTAAATTTCAAGCGTACGATGGGTTTGTTTCGAGAACGTTCGACAGATAGACGAGTGACACTTATGATTTGAAAACGATGACATGTCGAAGTTGAAATGACAAGGGGGAAAAAAAGAGAGGAATTCTAGGGGAAAAGTACTTTTCGCTGTACCACACTAATTTCGTTTTACAAAAGAAAGTGCGGATCGATGCGAAAACCTCGTTACCTTGGAAAGGACGAATCGAGAGAAAAGCTTTATGTAGCTGCACTGCGGTAGATCAATATTCGACGGACATATTATAAGAATTGGGTCCCAAATGTAGGATACGATGTACGACCTGGAAAGAGAATGTATAAAAAAAAATCCACGAAATTATTTCTAAACAAATATACGCGAATGTAGCGCGTCAGTGTATTATTCGTAATTTGTGGAAATGAAAAATCATAGGTACTCTAGGTCTGGATGTTCGGCGTAGAATTTTCCAAAATATGTCTCTTTCATCATCATTTTCTCTTCTCTTTTTTCCGCTTGGCTGATCACCGTTCTCTATTTTTTCGTCGACATGCGACGTCAGATATTAAATCACACCAAATTCGCAAAAATAGCCGAAATTATTCCGCGTGTAACGTGCAACGGGAATGTTACTCCTACTTTGTATCATTTTCATTATGTTTTTTACTCGGTAGTATTTCTTCCTTTTACGAATCCGTTTTCGAATACGTTCCGCGCGGGATTCAACGAAGACAAAATCAATTCGTCCGAAATCGCAAAATCGACGACCGATTTCCGGATAAAGACGCGAGATAACGATCGAACAGTCGTAAAATTAGATTAAAAGCATGTCGTCAATGCTTTTCTAGCTGGGTCCGCGGGCACGAACTAGTTTATACGCGTGCAAGCTTGCCGAGCTCGACGCTATTAAATCGTAGCAACATATATATTACGAAATCGGCCACGGAGCTTAACTGCTTACACCGAAGCTTAAATTAGGTGGCGTTCGCTCACAAGCTCGGAACAGCGTTAACCAATTTTATCGTGGCCGTTAGACATGTAAATTAGCTGCATACAAAATAAGCTAATGCAAAACGGAAGCGATCGTATTTAAAGGAGGTGGCTGTGCAACGGAAAAGGGACGTCCCATGAAGAAAGAGCCAGTCATGCGATTTTAAGCTGTGTTCTTACGAAACCCACGCTTACGCGCATTTTTTTTTTTTTTTTTTACTAATCCTCTTATCACTGGCGGTGAATCGTGATTAAATCTCGTCAAATGGAATATTTTACTCGACCGTAACTTTGAAATCAATGAGATGGAAAATCTTAAGGACGGATGTGTTAACTTCGTCAACGCTGCGCTCTAGTTCTCTAGTCCTCTAACGGTAGGAGCTTAACCATTGTTATTCCGAGGACCGATTAGAAAACACGAGTTGAAATCCGAGTTCCGTAAGTACCTTTTAATAATCGCTTAATCCCTTGTTGGACTGTCTCTGTCACGCTCGTGCGATCCAGTCAAATATATACGAATATGCAGCGGAACGCAAGCGTACAATCCCTTACCCCCTGGTTCTGCATGTTCTTTATTGAAACACCGAACGGCGAGATTAAGCCAGGCTTATAACGATTATGCGTTATGGCTTTGCCGAGGAAACAATTTCCATTATCATTAATTGCGGTTTTATATGCAAAAATGTGGCGGCACCGACCTGGTTTCTCGTTCCAAGCATAAAAAGTGGTAAAAGGCGGAATGGTAAAAGGATGAGGAGTAGAGAGAGAGAGAGAGAGAGAGAGGAGGAAGGGAGAAAACGTCTCACGCAATACACAGGCGACATTAATCTTTCGGAAGTTGACGGGGTTGTCATAGCCTTGCCGATCGCGATCGCTGCCCTCCATTAATAAAACTGATCCAGCGAATGATTTCACTTGTAGCCATACTGACGTGTACACATCGCGGCGTTACATCAAAAGCCACGCGCGGAAGTTTATAGTTCGTAACGAGGTTTACCTGGATTCGTGAGCGAAATGTGATTGTGATTTATGATCTGAAAATAATCGAACGGTCGAAAGCAATTCCGCCCCAGTCCACCCTTTAAGCGCGAACTGAACTTTTTACGGAATTTTTTCTCCAATTTTTAATAAACCACCGTAAAAAAAGGCCGGGGCAAAAAGGTAGACGAAATTCGCGGAAACGAAAAGTCGCGTTATACGTAAGGGCGATCTTTCAGAGGGTTAACTTCCAAGTTTTTATCGCGATGAGTAGCCGTGACGTCCAGATGGTCCCCATATGTGCGAAATTTCAAAGAAAGGATTCATCATGACTAAAGATCCGTCCGGGTGATCCGATAACCTCGAGGTTCGAAAGGAACAACTTCGTATCGTACAAAATTCATTCGTCGATTAACCATGAACTCGCACAAAGTTTTCACACCTCGAAATATCGGGGAAAAAGCACCGCCAAACCAGAATATCATCTGGCGTCTGGTTTTCGTTTTTCGACCGATGCATCAAAGTTACTCGCCAACTGTCGAACAAAGTTCGCGCTTCGGTCTTCTCTTCAATCGCATTTCTATCGCGCGGCTGATAACCACCGCGAGCCGATCGATTAAGTGTTGGCCCGAACGTTTAAACTGTCCGATCATCTCCACCCCAAATGCCAGCTAGGAAATACCCGTTGGCAGCGATAATGCAACTATTATGTCTGCGGCTGTGCCTAGGATCGGAGTTGGCGTAGCTAACAGCCGTCAGATATTGCAAGTTAATTTAAACTTTCTACTGTTTGCCCGCAATCTTGTATATTCTGACGCATCCGTTTCTATTTCATATAATAGCGCTCGCGACATTTAAAACGGCGCCTTATTTAGAATATGAAATCTCAATCGCCATTTTATTAGGTTGTCTCGAAAGTTTCTTTCCTTTTGTAAGGAAATAATAGATGCACAACCTCTTTTCGTTTTATATTATTTTATTCAATCGTGTACGATCCATTTTATTCTATTTCTATTATCACGGCCATACGTGATTCGACAAAAATAATATAAAACAGAGAATATGGTGCAACCGTTATTTCCTTACAAAACGAATGAAACTTTTGGGACGACCTAATAGAATCTCGTAGACGTATCGTTTAACCGTAAAGCAACGTTCGTTCAATCCCGAACCCCGTTGAAATTCTGACTCGAAGATAGCCGGAAAAACAGGAAAGCAGTCGCGTTAATGAGAAACTGGATTTCGTAACGATTTTTTAAGAGGACGCGCGTTCGTGTTAATTTAATCTCGGACATGATAATCGCGGAATCCTTGAGAAAGAGACAAACATCGTACAAGTATATATACGCTGCTGGTACTCCTTGTCATTAGAAAACTCTGATGCTGGTTCGACGATGCAATTTGCCTCGAGCAAACAAAAAATTGCAGCTTACTTTGCATCCCTAAACCGTGAACACGCACATCCGACAGTCGAACGTAGTATTCCGTGTCGCGTGTATGCGCACGATAATCGATGTATACCGTGTAACGTGATGCGTAAGTGCTACCCTACCGAGCAGACGTCGTCCAGGAAAACGAGAGCAATTGTTCGTATTTCTGATCAGGTGCGTCTCTAGGGAGTTGGCGGAGTGTATCGTGACACCAGATGGCGGAGATACTTTTTAATGGAATCGAATCGGCTAGTTGACGCACGTGAACGCGTAATCCACGCGACAAGTTAGAGCAATTGAACTTTTCCTTCAAGGAAAAAGGTGTCTCGTTCTGTTCTTCATTTCTACTAGATACCTTTTCTTATGGCTTCTCTGAACAAGTAGGACGAAGCTACTTGAGCGAGTGGAGCTTCAATATCTCAAAATTCAACTGTGAACTTTGCATAGAATATTCAAGTTCGTTGTTATGAGACATTGCGAGACACTAGTAGTATTTTGATATAATAACGAAAAAACAAGAAAATATTGTACCCTTTACTAGAAAGGAGAAAATGACAGGAATATTCTAACCGTATCCTACCCATGTTCAATCGTGATTGATGATTTTTAGCAATTCTCGAAATGTGAAATCTTCACTTCGACGTAAATCGTAAACCTAGTACCGTCGTCCCAAGAGAGAAAGCCAACGAGAGAACAGACAGCAGAAGTATGATCTTTATCCGCTGTAAAACTATAGTTTCCTGCGCGAGCCTGTGAGACCGGATAGAGTTGGAGTTGAAGTTTCGCGCGTTACTTCCCAATTCTCATCTCTAGCTGCACACGAGGAAACTTCTTCCCCTGCCTATTTTCTCCTATTCAGGCCTCCGCTGGATGACTCTTGTTCGAGAGGTTCCAGAGAGGACGCGACTTACACGGAAGGAAGGAGGCATTTTACCCTCTATACCCTCTCCCCTTTCTCTTTGTCTTTCCATCTATCGTTCACTTGGCCGTCCTCTTTCCTACTCACTGCTATCGTTCCTCCTCCGTTAATCCATGTGTGCACACACTGTGGCGCATGCACCGCTAGCGAACCACCCCCTCGAGCACGCGGAAGTTAAACGAAGAGGTAATCCCGAGCAAATATCTTGGAATCAGCGATAGTTGAACTAAGTTACGGGTGAACAACTCTTTCCCGTTTCCGCAGTCAGGTTATCGCACATAATATATCGTTCTCCGCGAGAATATCGTATCAAGCTGGGTCGGTGCCACCGCGAACTGGGGCGAGATGTTAGGACAAACATAGCATGCGTCTTCCTTTTAGTTTAATTTTAGACTTGATTTACCGGCGAACTGATATATCTCGGATGTTTGATTGATCTTAAGCGACGGTGGATGCGACCTTCCAAATCCGAAGACTTGTTTTCGGGTCTTTCGTTTATTTTTGATACAATTTTCGGCGTTTCTATATAGATACGGTTATCGCAGATATATATGACATATACGATGAGTTGAAACTCTAGTTAGTTCCATAATTAGTTAAATTATAATTTCATTCTCTAGCAATGGTTTATGCCAATGATTTATGCCGTGATTCTCAACCAGCTACGTAAATCCTTGTTTGCGTATCGAACGATAACTTTTCAAGCCAATGCTACCTATAAAAAAAAAAGAACCTTGGCTTATTTTATCCTATTGGTTCCCCCTTTTCTTTTTCTGCGTTTTCATTTCAAGCTTGATGTTGGAATTCTTTTGAAATAGACATCGATGAGGTTTGTATGAATCGACGACGGAATATTATGAAGATTCCTCTCTTATAAATCCGCTCGTGGCGACGAGAGCATCGAAGGGAAAATGTGGGTCACCGATTGGATTCCATTCCATGCGTGAAAGCGCGCCAAAGAAATTGAGAAGCCAAGTCGCATATTGCAGTAACCTTGCCCCGTTCGATTTGTATTCGGTATCGACGGATTTCATGCAGATACAGGTAAATGTGTACACGTAAGTGCCGATGTACGAGACACCCCGTGATACGATACGCGTAGTGGTACGCTGAATATCCGCATCATTACAGAGTTTTGCGAGGTAGAATTACGAAAGCGTTTCGAGCTGACGGGTAGGTCGCGATAGGAATCTAGAGACCATATTCCCGAGAGGAGCAATTAATCAGAGCAATGAATTAGTGAAAATTATGTGACCCGGTGATTATGTAAATTTTAATTAATAGATAACAGCATGTTTTTCTACTGGTTTGCGTATAAGGGTTACCGCGTCGTCTGCTTGTTCGTCATTAATCGTTAATTGGCAGCATGCATTTTTCATGAACGCGCGAGATATTTAGTATCCAGAACTAAGTTTCCAGGAAGGATGTTCATATCTGTATGAATGTAATTTAACAGGTCAGCTATTTCAACGGATGCATTTATTATTAACGCACGTATTATACTATCAGGAGTAGGTCATTTGTCGACACTAAAATATGACAATTTGAAATGAAATGGTAATGAAAATATTCTCAATGTATCTATGATATTCTTATTGGTAGCGATATGAGGCGATATAATCGACGTCTTTAAAATAGATTATTTCAGACGATAACTACGTAGAAAAATAAGCACTTCCTTATATTGCATGAACACAATCTTGGTAAAGTTCGTTTGGATTAGTCGACTTAATCGAGTTCAAGCAGCTTGGCTTGGCGCAAGCCTGTGTTTATAAAAGACAAAATAATAGAGTTGATGTTGTTTGAATCAGGGTAACTTGACTGGAAGAGCATATCTGATGGAAAATTGGAGGAGGTATTACCATCGGAAATTGAATCATGCTACTTAACAACTGTTTTTCCATCTAAATCGATAAAATTTTTATTTCAATCGAAGCTTAAAAGAATGTTTCTAGTTTGAATTCATATTGGTAAAATAGTTTGAAGTTTAAAGTTGCTTGAATACAAGTCATCTGACAAATGAAAACGAGTATATTCAAACTTAAAGACATCTTTTAAATCGAGTAATTATAAGTTAAATACTTTGAATCCCAATTCGATTGACCTGCAGACAACTCGACTAAACTATCCGACAATAAAAAGAAACGCTAACGGTTATTTATTCCCGTCAGACGAGAGTATCCTTTAAAAAAATGCTTTCAAGAAAGCTACGCGCGCGCGTAGCGACCTTTCTGGAAGCAACATGAGTTTCCAACAGCGGAGGTAACGTTTGGAATTACCATGGACACGGAAAAAGCTCGCGTTCGACTGTAATCTTCTTTGCCCGTGAATTACGCGCTTATCGAAGCGCTACCCCTTTCTCCGCGGAATCCTTGCATTAATATAAGTTGAGACCGTGCAATCCCATAAGCTCGCGGTCAGCAGCGTGCTATACGCTCGTCACGAATTCCATCATCTGGCATTTCCACGCTGTGTTATGTGTTCGCGGTTCGATTAGCTTTTTCGCTAAAACGCGGCGCACTAATAACAGGTATGCTCGTGTATAATGTTCTAACAAGCTTTCCATCGTTTATCAGAGCAATCTGGCATGCAGCATCGGTTTTCCACAATTCTAACTCTGTCACAGCAAGTCAGGTAGCGACAATGGAGGTGCAAGAGCGGCCGATTCACCAATACCGAGGAATCCCGGAATAATAAAGCAACCGTTATCAATTCTTTGAGTAGAGACATTGTAATAGAACGTGGCTCAAGAGCATAGTAGTATGCCAAGAGAATGGAAAGAACCGTCATTCGAGAACAAAAGAGTGAATCATCCGTGGAAACGTAATTGGCGCTTCGGTTAGAATTTCTCAGTTTTCGGTTCGAATTTAGTTCGCTGATTCTTGGATCTCGGTTAACTCGTTAGACGTGGACATTAACCTTTAGTATAGTCGAACGCCATTACGTGCCCGTTCGCTGCTCAGTATTATTCGCCTTGTTCTCCTAAAATGTGAAGATAGTCGAACAAAAGGTAATGGTACAAATTAAATTTTTCCGTAAAATCCTACGTAAATTTTGAGAGCACGATCTTTTATTCAATTTTTCGTGTAATATATAACTTTCGATTGTAAAGTTCGATATATTTATCACAGCTCATTATCGTTAATCGACTTTCGCTTACTCGAGCTTCAACTTTTACAATTATGTTTTACGAGAAAAATCAACGAATAATCGTGCTATTTCGATATTTGTGAAATTCATCGATACTTTTCATCGTCACTACATATGCCAGTGACGAAAAACGACGCATTAAAAAACCACATTGACAACTCCATAAACTGAAAAGTATAAAACAATAACGATGATACGAACACTGTGTTTTAAGTTTACTTTAGAATGTATCACCCATATAAGGCGCTTCTCGAGAAATGAACGTTAACCGCGTGTACCTGTGCAACGAAACTATAGTCGAATATTAAAGAAATTAAAACGTATATGGCGAATATCCTATACACGATCATGGACGTTTTCGTTCCATTAGAAACGGTCTAACGAAATTAGAATCGGCTATAATGGAAATTCAACGGGATAATAGAACGAACCAGATACGATTCGAGGTTCTGGTCAATTATCGCGTTATGTTTTCGAAACTTTTAAAGACTTAATTGTTACGTGTTCCGTTGGTTGGCGAAAAAAGAAAAAAGAACAAAGTTGTGGCTTGTGGCGGTAGAGCCGTAGCGCCGGGTCCACGAACAGAAACGATTAGAGTTTCAATTGAAGTTCATCAAGTAAGTGGATCGTTGGTGGCGGCGCGGTGTCGCGCTCACTAGGGTCGGCTGTTAACCCTCCGGCAAGGACAGGCCAACTTCGATGTTGTTTTATGCAAAGCGTCCTAACCGGAAACTTTCATAATTCGACGGGTCGCGATATCGCGCGATTTTGGTCGCGTGCGGTTTAAACAGACGGTCCGGCTAATTAACGGGCCGTGTCACTTTATTTCGTCGCCTTCGCGAACATTCAACATCGTCGTACAAACGTTTCTCACGGTCTCTCTTGCTCTGTCGGATTTTAAATTTCTCCGCGAACTTCTTGTTTGTGTCGGAGCTGATTTGCCATGCGATGGAAATTCGCCGGAAGGCGATGACGCGCGGAGGTACTAAAAGCTACGGAGATGGCTTTATCGTGGCTACGTTAATAACGTTACAAGTTGCGAAATTCCTGCCACGATACGTATGAATACACGTATTCACGTGTATAATTTTGCATGGTAGTGAACTATATACGTTCCTGTTCGTAAGTATTACAACATGCACAGAACGCGAGATTATCGTCACAAATGGTAAGAAAACTGTTTAAAAATTATCATTTGGTTTGAAACTTATGTACAGTTAAATAGAAACTAAAAATCTAATTTTTATATACACGTTACACATGTTTTATATATATATATATATATATATATATATATATATATATATAATATAATATAATATATATATATATATAAAATATATAAAACATATATATATTACATCTGTTTCATACATATCTTTTCCATGAAACTTAGATTTCGAAATTGTAGGAACTAGGAGGTACGATTCTTGGTACAACACGTTCCTCTTGACTTATACAAGTTACACTTACAAATTTCTACATTGTTATTTTGCACGAATACAAATTTATGGTCGAGATTAATTAGTGGCTTCGTTAATAGATTAAGACAGTTGTCACAATTTATATGAAACGACTTTAGGATGCCTTAATACCTATGAAGAGCGATGCACGTGTGAATTGAATTTTACGCGCGGCTATCGGCACGTCACGCGTGTTTTCCCAGCTTTCTGGCCAACGTTTGTCTATTATAACGCGCGTTCTCGCAGATAAATCACCAACTATCGGCTGAGAGCGTTATCATAGCTGTCCCTGGTCACCGTCTAACTTGTCAGTACAGGAAAGCTATGTTCGCGGCTTTTGTCGATCCTGTCGCAAATAGAAAATAATATCGCAAGCTGGGCGATAGTTGTACAAAAGCGCGCATACGTAACGGCGAAACGCACGATTCACAAACACCGACAATGGGAATAACGCGGCACGATTCATACGTTTCAGTTACGCGGATTCCACTTTCATCAGCGTGGCTCTATTTCGAGATACACGCGAGCCAGTTCTATCATCAGCTTTTTATAGCGTCGATTTATGCGCGTGAATTCGTGGCAGTTTTAAAACGTCGGTACCTACGCACGATCTCGTAAAGTCCACGGAAAATGATGGCGTATTTAGGTCACGTTGGCGCCACGCAAGAAAAATCTCGCTCCCATGATTGGGAATGTTCATCTCGTATGCCGAGTGTGTCGACACATGGAAACATGGAATTAATAATTACGTACGGTCGTACTAGTTTTTGCTTCTTATTGAAACATGATGGACTCTTAGGGATGACTGAAGCTGCTTTTACTCTGGAAATATACGAAACATTTGATATATCGTTCCCTTATCTTTTTCTGGTAAGAAATATTCCTGGAAAAGAGCTTATCAAAAGAAAGAAACGTAATAAAGGGAGGAGACTCCTTGACGACAGAGTTAGATCCATTTCGTATAACTTGTCAGAAACATCGCGTATCTCGCTAGAAATATTAGGGAGAGATAATATTTCGCAAACCAAGATTCGAACCTCAATCGTCGGATAATTAACCTAACCGATTGAATTATTGTTTCGCGATAACGTGGCAACAAATTCTTGTCTTCCCAAGAACGGAAAATCTCGGTATACGTAGAAAAGCAAGGTAACTGCCCTCAATATTTCACATCCGCCGCAAACAAATCTACAGAGCTGTCTGCTTTCCATTGGAAAATCGACGTGGCTCTAAATCAATGCGAAGTCACCATTCTCGATCGACCGCATAAGAATTCAGGAAGCGCGGGGGCGTGCATGTTGAGATGACGGTATTCCGATTTGTCAGAGCGACGAAGAATTCAATCAGGGTTGAAAATAGCAGGGAGGTAGGCAAATCGGCGTCCGTATCGCTGCGTCTCCGCGATAGAGGCAAAAACATATTCCATTCCTATTACGCGGCTTATTCCTCGGCCCAATCTACCGTTATTCCTCGCGCTGCTAGACGACACGCGCGACTGAGCGAGGCGAGGCGAGGCGAGGCGAGGCCACCATCGCCGTTTTCCCTTTTGCAGACGGAATATATAGCGCGGTGAATACACCCGTTTGCGCTGTAGAGTGGCAACCACTCTTCCGGTATTCGCCACTCGATCTTCAATTTCGTCCCTCTATACATGAAATCCCGGCATTCCCACGAAATCCGCGCTATTTCGCGCTATTCGACTTGCCTGATGCTATCCAGCCTCCAGGCCACCCCTTCTTCTACCATTTCGCGTATTTGCAGGAGGACTACTCGTTTCTCCGGCCGTGTTCACAGCTGTCGACCGTCCTTCTCCGCATACGTGTATGTTCGAGGCTGTCTGCAAAACTGTCTAGCAACGAGCGCACAGGTCCGACCGTGCGTCATTGCTACCCTTTACCCAACGAACGAACGTCGAATCCTACCCCCATCGATGCTCTCCTCCTTTGGCCTCTTCTTGCTTCTGGCCTTTCTTCGATCCCTCCTTCCACGCGTGCAACGATTTCGAATGGAACCCGAACAGTACCGTGCGCGCTGCATCGAGTTTCCACTACTTGCCCTGGCTCCGGCCATGCTCCATTTTTCTCGATTCTCCTCGTTGCTTGCCTTCCGGTCTTTCAGTGTTTTCCCGCCTTGTTGCTCGACGCCAGCTTATTCGGCTAAATGGCAAATACTCGGCGCTGGTCTTTTGGTTCCGTTGATTGGATGGTTCGGCCGGCACGCATGAATGACTTGATACGGAACTTTTGGATCAATCGCAGTGTTCCGGCTACGTTGCTGCTGCTGCTGCTGTTCGATTCAAAGCCCATAAGGTATTCGTTGCCGAGTTCCCATCTTCTCTGTCTGTGTGTGCACGCGTAATCCTGACTCCCTGTTGTCGGGAGAGCTAGCTCGGTCCATACCCTGGAAACGAGCCTGTCAGTCGTCTCTTCGATCCTCTTTCTCGCCTGTACGCGTATCTACGGATTCTGTATCCGTTTTCCGCTTTTTGGCAATTGTTTCGCCCGGATGCTACAACCCGTGATCCTCGCGCACTCTCGGCTTCGAAATTTATTTATCCGTAACGTGGAAAACGTTCAAACAAGCGCGCAGGCTGAACGTTCGCTGCCACGGCAGGAATACCGAGGGAAATATGAAGAACAAACGAAAATCGTGCTTGGTGAAGATAGAAAAGGGGAAAGATCGAAGAGAATTTTCATAGATCGAATCGAGCGATGTTTTCAATCCAATCTTCGCGTCTGTTGCGCGCCGTGTTCGTGATTTCGTTGCACGTCGGAGATATAGCTGCGTTCAGTTCCCGCGTTGTGTTCCATCCTGTTGCCCAAACAGAACGTGCTTCTCTCGTTCGTGTCTCTCTTTTATTCAGTTTTATCTCTCGCGATTCTCCACCCTATTCCCACCGAACGGACGATTAAATTAACCCGACTCTATGGGCGGAACCGAGTTTCTCGAAAGGAAATTGAACCGCGGCCAGGAGTGGAAAATTCATCGAGTTAACTAATGTCGCGATGAAAAGGTATGTCTATCGGTAAATGGATTTTCTGCGACACTATAGGCTGGATAAATACATCGCGTTGAGTATCGAAGTTAACAGCAGCCCGTCAACTTCATTTACAAAGCCTCTTGTTTTCATTTTCTTCGATCGAACAACGGGCTGCCGTTCAAGGATATCGAGAAAAGTAGAAACACGGTAAAAGGTAAAGAAAGATAAAGGTCTGGCGTAATAGCGATGCAGTTTCAACGTTCGTTTACATCGCACGTTAGCGACGAAATCACGTTGTTACAATAAACCACGACTGGCTACACGCGAACGGAACCGTTCAATAGACGTGCCCGTAATTTATTACCCTTTATATCGCGAACGATGAAACAGCCTCCCCGAAGAGAAGCGGAGCGAAGGATTGATAGGCGTGGAAACAAACGAACGAACGAAACCGAGGAATCGAACGGAAAGTGTGACGCAGGAGGGAGGAGTGGTGAAAAAAACGAGGCGAAACGAAGGCTCCACCGTGAAAAGTTCGCTAGGGGCAATTGAATCGGTTTCACCCAATCAGCGACGCCGTTAATAGCAATCAACGGTCCTTTTCCCTTTCGGTCTTTGGCAAACGATCGGACTAATTACTGATCGGGATAAGGCGCGCGCTGTGGCAATATGTGCACGGATATCGGACGTGCCGAACTTGCTTCCTTTCCTTTCCGCCCTCTCCCTCGTTTTCTACGTCCAATCATCTCCTTCTCTTCGTTTTTCCGCTCTCCTTTCTCCGTTGTCCTTCACCATCTACATCCTTTCCTCGAAATCAACGTGCACTGATCCGGGGTGGCACGCATGCGTCAGCACTAGGTTACGAAGCAAAGAGCAGAGACGATGGAAAGGAAAGGGGTAAACGTGGCACGATAGGGCTAAAGGGTGAGCAAGAGGGTTATAGAGTAGGGAGGAGGAAGATGGAGAAAGGGAAAAGAGGGTGGGTTTTCAGTGTGCGATAACGACTGGCATCAGCAGCGTGCTTCTACTTCTACCTTCGTAGCCCTACGTAGCTTAATGTACGTACCAGTGGAAAGGGTAAAATTGGAAGGGATGAAGAAGTAGAAGGGATGCAGAGAAAGAGAGAGAGAGAGAGAGAGAGAGAAGCGAGGAAGCAACGTGTACTATACGTCAAGACAATAAGTACCATTAAGATAACAGTGGGGGTCTTAGATAACCCCCGCGAGAACGTCGGGGGTCCGTAATGGAAGATTCCATTTTATTCCAGAGTTATTTTTACCATGAGCCTTAAAGAGACATCGCCTCTGTTTCGTTCTCGGTAATGATTCAATTTCTTTATTTAATTCGATCGATATTTTCCTTTCGAAGATACCGAAGAAAATTCTACTTTACTTTCTGGCTATTTTCAATGCTGCGACTGCTGCCTTCTTCAAAATTCTATCACATAGAAATCGAAGGAATTCGATGTATAAAAGTCTCTCATATTCACAGATATACGTGTACAGCGGCTATAAAAAGTACTTGAACGCATGTTTATGTTCTAACGAGGTTTTTTTTTTATCAGGATCTACACTTCATTTTCATAGTTTTTCGTTTATGAAAGTAGCTACTATACATAGGAAACTACTACTAAATGACGATATAAAATCTAATATACGCGTGCAAATACTTTCGAAATTTCGTGCATCGTATATCGGTTACTTCTTGATGAAACGTTTTACTATGAGGATTACTCGAAGATGATGAAACGAAGAATATTTGTAAAAAGATTTCACGTGTATCTGTCAGATCAAACGCGTCGTCCGCCAAAGTAAAACGTGGTCGCATAGATATGTCCCATAAAGGAATACGGTGTTTTTTCAGTTATAACGTCCGATTATAAAAATGTAGAGGCACGACAAACGGTGATGATGGCCGACAGTCGCATAGGTACCACAAGGGAGCACGAAATTTTATAGTTCCAGACATCCATTGTTCCGAAATTGTCTTGCAGCCTGCGCTAATGACAATGATTAATATTGACCCACGTGTACGTTGAAGCGAGTAATACACTCTCTTGGTGAGACATAGTGGGTAAACTTTAGCGTCTGCCAAGCCCCACCTACGCCTTGCTCTTTAGGGATTCCTCGGTTCGTCGACAAGACAGCCAGCGTCAAAAGTTAGGATATCTCATGCTCGGCCGCGTCGTGTTCCGACAATCGACAAGACTAACTTGTGTATTCTTATTAAGCTCGTCCTCCTTGTTAAATACGAATTAAACGGATCAACTATAGAAGCCCCAGCGTCTTTTCAGTCGTAACTTTAAAGCTGTTGTTTCAACAACATCCCTATACAGCGGTTCCAACTTCAATTAACTTGCCCAACTCGTAAACGGATCGATCGCATGAACATTTTTCTATAATCGCGTTTAACCCTATTTATATTAACGTATACATGTATATACACGACTATAATTAAATTTAACGATACTTATTTAGAATCATTTCTTTAACGATATTTTTATCTTACGTAATTACGAATACGACATACGTATATTTATCCTTCGTATCGATACATGAAACAATTACGAGGAAGAAACGTCAACATAAGACGACGAATAATTCACGATGACCGGCGTAAATAGCATGGTCGCAGACGAACACGTGTGATTCCGTGGGATATCGAGGATAGTAAGCGGAAAGTCTTGTAAGTCATTGATTATACAAAAGTTGTACATGCCTAGCGGCATGCGGACGCGAATATTCAACCGAATATCCTTGTGTAGAAGACCGTTCGCTTTTAATGTTAGCTATCGATCAATCTAACCGGGTATCCAATGCTCATTGCTTTTGTCTCGCTGCTAGTCTGTCGCTGGCTAGCTGTGCTCGGCGAGCTGCAATTTCGGATACTTGCTCTTATTCGCCGGCTAAACAAAGCTACTTGACATAATTCCTCGCTCCGGATATCAACGTGGAAAGTCGAGATTGCTGGTTTTAAGTCGTTT
This sequence comes from Bombus waltoni, assembly GCA_014737395.1. NCBI lineage: Eukaryota > Metazoa > Arthropoda > Insecta > Hymenoptera > Apidae > Bombus > Bombus waltoni. Next base: position 3,880,837 of record JACXII010000003.1, read on the forward strand.
CAATTTCATCGATCGTCGTTCGTTTCCTTTAGCTAGAATAGCCTGGAACTTTTTAATCCACGGTAGACCAGCAGCGGCGGATCGATACCAAGACTGATCGTAATTGTTGGTTCTTTTCACGAAGGTACGAATTGGTGGAGCAATTCTCCGCGCAGAGCCATGAACTCGTAGACATTGATGAAAGAAAATTGCTCTTATTGATCCTATCGATACTGCTCTTAGTCCACGGTAAATTGAATCTATGTTTCAGCTATTTGCTGAAATAACAGAATGTCGATGTATCACGCTCATAAGGTTAGTAGATCGCTTAATCGGTGAGATACCGAGTCTCGAACGTGCAGATATCACGATCGGTTTGCTCGATCAGAGCGCAACGTACAAACGCGACGTCTTCATCTACTTCGCGTGCATCTTAACGAAATATACCGAAACTTTGGGTCGAGTTTACTCGTTAATGACCGAGTACATGTAGGAGCGTATTCAGATATCCCAATGGCCACGTATTCATGGATGTCAGCTCGTCGACATCGTGGCTGATGAAGAAAGGTATACATTGATGATGCGCCGTGGCATTCTAGGGTCGAAGCGATGGAATCTTGTTAGTGCAACTGTCTCTTTTCCGGCGTTGACCCGACGGTATACAAGCGGGACCAATCAATGTTTCCTCATGAATTATGTTGGATCAGTTTGCGAAACGGAGTTTCGTCGCCCTCGTTCGAACACTGGAAAATTGTCCCTTTGTTTCCCAAACTGTGGATAGGACGAAGACAAACAACGAGCACAGCTCGGTTCCTCTCTTTTCACCTACGTTAGTTTCATCGAGGACTGGCCGGGCTAATCCTATGCATCGAGAATTCATCGGAATTTCGAGCGCGTGATCGCGTGTCGCGCGAGTATCGCTCGCGGCCTAATTACTACGCGAAATATTTATAATGGCGTCGATCGATCCCCGCCGGGTTTATAAAATTTTATCACACCGGGACCGGGCATCATTTAAAATTCAATTTGTTTTACCAACAACGCAGCGAATAGCATAGAAAATAATACAGGAACCCGAACGCTTCGTAGTTCGTGTGTCTTTGCCTCGCCTCTCGGTACACGCTTTAAACTCATTATTCACGGCCGGTGCCCGGCAACTTTAATCGCGAAAACTTTAATCACGCGATTCTAAAATTATCAGCCGGCGCTATGAAGGATATTTCGTAGCACCGGCGAAGGCTAGACGCCGGCCGTGGCTCGAAACAAGAAAAAAAAAAGATAGAGGGAAACTATCGTCCCGTGTCCGTGATCCGAAGCGGGGGCGTGCCTTCGTTTCGTCACGATTCGTGCCATCATCACGATCGTTTACACGTGTAAGAAACATCCCCCTTAACTTGCAAGTATGTTTCGCCGGAATATTTATTATTCTTTATTTCGATACGATTTATATTCGCGTCGCTGTCGAATTCACGGTAGAATGCGAAATTAAGGTAAAAAATAGATAAAAGAGAAACGAAATTTACGGTGAAAAACGTTACATTAATCAATTTCGAGATCTCCGAAGCGAAACAAATTTATTACCAACGCAACTCTTCTAAATCCGTTTATTTATGTTCTGCGAAAAAATTGCATGGGAGGAGAGAAAGAGAGAAAAAAGGCGTGCATGCCCGTAATAACTGCAGTCTATTCGAGGGCCGATGGAAAAATTTACAGGGAAATTCGATTATCCCCGCCAGCGGGAGTTTCGGGCTGCAGGTGTCGGATATACGCGTAGCGTTCCGATGTGAATTCGAATCTAATCGATGTAGACGTGCTAGCTTGTAACCGTGGCAGCGACACTTTCAATGGGACCGTGTTACAGATGACTGACTGCGCGAACGATATGCATATCGCGTTCCAGTCGAAACCATGCCCATCCAGCGAAAGGAAGAAGCCTGGGGCTCCTGCGAGATTTACGCACATTACGTAACGCCGCGTTGAGGATCTCTATCGGTTGAAAAGTGAATCGATTCGTGCGACAAATTGTTACATAAGTGGTTATCTTTAGGAGATTTAGTCTTAAAGTTCGAGACTTTCCAACAGGGAAATTTGACAGGAAATCCTCTATTTCTGATAAATAGATTGCGGATATTTATGAGAAATTGAGTCTCGCGAAAGAATTTGAATACTTGTCGCAAAAAAAAAAAAAAACGATTATACGTGTGTTGTATGTGTTATACAAAGCATTTGGAATTTTGTAAAATTTGAAATCAATCAGAAAATGTATATGAGAGTACACGATAATTTCTGCAAGCGTATAAACGCATTTACATTTTCCTAAATCGCTATGTAATTTTATTTTTATCTTATTTATAAGATAAATAAATTACAAGGAATAAATCCTAAATAGGAATTTGTTTCGTCCCCGTAAATATTACAGTAAGTAGTCTGGACATTTTGCATATTTTTGCACAATAGCGACGTTTCCGTATTTAAATTTCCAATAAATGCACATTCGCCAGTGCTGATCATAATTCACTGTTCTCTATTTTTCGATTCGTGAATTTATCATTGTATCGCCGGAATTTTGACATTTGAACGAGCAAAACCATCTGAAGCCAGGAGTCACCGGCAATATACCGGAAGCCGGTGCATGGCAAAGTTTGTTTTGTGATAAAAAATTCGCGAGGTAACGCGACCGGTTCAGATGAACTCTGAACTGGGTCGTTTGATCTAGGGCTGCGGACAGGGAAACCCGTTAAACAAGGAACTAACAGCAATTAACGTTGTTTTTTCGAATTAGCCAATGGCAACGTAAATTCTGGTAGGCTTCCTTCAACTTTGCCACGGTTTCTCGGTAAACGCGAGCGGTATTCGTCGGTTGAAAATTCGTGCAAATAACGAAAGAATCCGGTTTCTACTCGTGATCGGGATAATGGACCGGCTTTGAAACGACACGGCCGATAAGGGGTGGCAAATAGAAAGAGAGGGTAGTTAAGGCGAGCGAGACGATGCTATGGACGAAAACGACGATCGTGATGGGAAATGGGCGCGAGAGAAATAAGGGTTGAGAAAGAAGAATGGGTTTGTAGCGGGAGAAGTAAGCGTCGGAAGTTTGAAGCCCTTAATTGCTTTTTAAAACTTTCAAGTTCGACTCGAACCTCTCCCTCGTTCTTCATCCTCGTCTCCCGCAACCTCGTCCCAGTCCCACCCTTTGCATTCCACTTTGGAATGTTCAATATTAGTTTTCCCTATCGGAGTTGCAAACACGTTCGGCAACGGTAGTGGGGGGGGGGGTGAGAAAGGCTCGTTGAACGGAGTCGAGCCGCTAAGAGGGTGGCGATGTGCAAGAAAACTCGACAGCGGACGAGGAAAGGGAGAAAGACAGTTCTACTCGTCGATAATCAGCCCTTTCCTCCCCTCCCCCCTATCCCGTTACTGTCTCTCATCCTACCTTTGGTTTTTGCACTCGAAGCAATTAACGACGCCTGAAAAAGGAGCCGCGCTACGCTTCGTCCCTACTTTTCCATCGGTTCTGCCTGTCCTTCGGGCGTTGATCTCGCCTCTCTTCTTTCGCGAAACTCCGCGGAGAGACCGTAAAGTGGCTGGACGTTTCCTAAACTTTCCTATTCCCTTTCCCTCCCCATCCATCCTCTCTTCCGTTCTTTCGTTTTGCACGTGTGACGCAAGCTCTCAGGCGACGGTATACTTTTATCGTATCCGGGAAAGTTTCGTCCCGGTGATGATCAAACTATTCCTATCCACGCGAACAACCGCTGGCCGTTGATCCGTGAAACGATTCGTCGTCATTGACGATACATCGATGAAAACCGGCGCTTTAGTTTTAAAGCCCCCTCTAGTTTCTCTTTCTGGCCATCGAATCGTAGGACACTGAGCGGGAACGATCCTTTTATCCTCGTTTCGGGAACGATACGCGTTTAATCTACATTTCGATCCATATTGTATGAGTGCTAGGATATTTTCTACGTTCAAATGTCCATTCGAATATACGGAGAAGGAGCAATTTCATAAAGAGGCGCGTCCGCAGTTAGGGAAAACGAGGTTGTTCCTATCTTGTTCCCTGGATTTTCTCTGAGTTTCGAGCGGTTCTAAGGACGGTCTACGACAACCGTCTCGAAGAATCTTTTTTCTCGCGATAGCGAGAGGTAGTTGTTCGTTGGAGCAAGCGAACAACGTCTCTTTCAGTTCTAGGTTGGAACGGAGCACGCCTTCTTGCATCCAAACGCTGTGGCGAATGGTTAATCGCGAAAGGTTTTAAATTCGAGAGGAGTGGCGCAAAGGAGGTGGAAAATGGAAAGGGAGGGCCGAAGAAAGGGAAACAAACGAACTTACGCGGAACGGGACGAATCGCTTTGACAAAAGGTTCGTTCTCGCGATCCATTACGGTATTCGGACTTCTGATTAATCTCTTTCCTCTCGTATTGCCTCGACTTCCAGGCCCTTTGTGACTTTCGGCTCATTGTTACGAAGATATTGGTACCTCCCGCCTCTCTCGTAACACCGTTAAGCAATTAAATCGAAAGTTTCACGACGTGCCGTTAAAAAACACAATTAAACCGGACCTGTCTGCGGCCACGTCATTTTCAATTTTCGCTCGACCCTCAGACTCGGCGCTTCTCTATTCGGCGATGCTAGGGGCGAGCGTGGGACTAAATCTTTTATGATACGATTCTCTTGCCGAAGGGATCGAGCGACACCATTTGCTCGCATCGCCAAGCGACATCTTTAACTTTCCAAATGGGATCTCGTCTCCCGGTTTCAACGACTATTGGAAAGGATAATCGCGAGCTACGAGTTCTCATAAGATAGACGCACGGTCAGGGATATAAGGGTAACGAGTAGGGGTCGCGAGAGGGAAAGAGAGAAAAGAGAAAGAGGAGATTTCCGCGTTTCGAGAGCGAAGAACAACAAAGTTTCTTAATGAAGAATAACGTTCCCAGCAGAAGGAAAGATATTTCCACTTAACCGGGGATTCTCGTAGTCTTTCCTCTCCTTTGCCTCCTGTCCACCGGAATTGCTCCCCATTTCTCCCCTAATCTCCCGTTGTTCCACCCGAAACGTTCACCTCCGACTTGCTCTCCGCTGACTATTGACAGTGCCGTTCGAAAGAGTACTATTCTTGGCCCTTCGATCCAATCTCGCGTCCAATGAAACGCCCCAGAACGAAATGAATTTCGACCATAACGGATTTTAACTTTTCCCGATAGTCAAGCGTCCCTCTGTATTCTGTTCAATCTTTCCTCCCTCCGTATTACCTGGGAAATTTTTAGATCTTGCGAACGAAATTTCTTACGCGAAAAGTTCAAAAGTTTTACGCGTCGATTTTACCTTCTGTTCAGTGAAAATGTCGCTATCCACCCACCATCTTTGTTCCCTTCTATTTTCACAAAGGAAGGCCAGAAAGAGCGGAGGTTCCTGGAGAGAGTTGTCGATTCAATGCAGAGCACTCCTCTGTAGATCGTCTCTGAGCACGCGACACGTTTAATTTTCTTAATGATCAGGCAACCTTCGACTGGGCGCACAAAGAAAGACAGAGATTCAGCGCGGAGAAGCGTATGACGTCGTCAAAGAGGCTTCCCGGGCTCGACCGATAGCGTCAGATCGCGTGATTCCGTCCGGGCTTCTCACGCGATGCCCATTTCCTCCTATCGACCTTCCATCTCTTCGCTCAAACGGAATCTTTCGATCTTCTCCGCTGGATGTAGGTCGTCTAGGTGGCTCTGCACCTAACCCTGGCTATCCAATTCAGGTAAACGGCGCCCAATTGTCTCGAGCTGGAATGAACGTAGGCGCGGAAACGTGTAAGCCCCGATGATTCCCGGGGCTGGATCACCGCCACTAGTCGAAGCGGCGATTATCGAAGAACGTGAACGGCCGACGCGTGAGCTGCCTGCGAATCCAGCGTCACTCGATTCCGACGACTGCGTAATTCCGTTGTCCGTCTCTGAATCACCGTTCGTGCTACCAGCTTTTTTCCCCTTTTTTTCACTGACAGTGCACGTCTCGCTTTTATAGTTAAGGGCTGTGCGATTTAATCTTATCCGTCGTTATGAAACGATAACGAGATCATTTGGGGCGACCGTTCGCGCTGCAATGCCAATTGAGCTTCGTACGATAGACCCGCGAAATTTTGGAATCTAGGGTAGTTTAAGCAGTTTAAGCACCTGGGTCGTTCGAGAACAAGAGAATTTTGTGCAACTTTATGAAACGATCGCGTAAGCCAGACCATCGATGTACATAAGTACACAGATATGAATATACAAATATGGAATACGATATGAGATTAATCCTATGTAATCAACTAGAATCTAATCTACGTTGTAAGAGCCGCTTCAGTCGATTAGACTCGTTGCGACGAAGCCGCGAAACTTTGCAACTCAGAATAGTTTAAGTGTTTGTGCAATTTATCGGAAATTCTATTCGCGAATGAAGATATTTATATGGATTATTTCATTGGCAATAACGCGATGAAACAACAATGCGCCCCGTAAAACAGATTAACCGTGAAAGAAGAGTATCCAAGCGACAAATCTCACCGTTGTAATTAGTTTAGGGGCAGCTGATAAGGGAGTCCTTCGACCGAATGAAACATTAACGAGACTGCATCTGGCCAATGCTTCAATCAAGTGTGATTGTTCGAAATTGTTCGAGGGCCAACACACGTTGGCTCATAACGCGGATCGATATACGTGTTTCGAGGTCGACCACCATCGGCTGCGGATAGGAATACCATTGCCGGTATCGTGAGCGGGACACGCGTAGCATAGGGACACCCTCGGATCGCGTGTGACCCTTCTTTTGCAAAGGGTGCACCCGATGCGGGAGCATGACACAGGCACAGATTATCAGCGCACACGGCGCAATGGAATTGATCCCCGAGGCATGCCCGTACGTAAAACTTTCGGAGATGAAAATGCTGCCGATTGATTGCTCGCTTGGTTCGCGTTCACGTGGGAAAATTCCGACCACGTCACGTGAATAAATCGGATACGCTCGTTGGCATATTTATTAAACGCGAACAGAAAAAAAAGGCTGGATTAAGTAATCCCGCTGTGGAGCGGTCCAGGTTTTTGTGATAAAGCTGCGTGGACGATATTTAAAATAGTTGGAACTGGATAGTCTGTCGATGTTTTGATAGCACCTTCCATTCGATGTACATTGTATGTTTTTCCAGCGAGAGCCAGTATCGACGATGATTCAGATTGATATTCGATAATTCGTAGTCAGTACAAGCGCGAATATCTGCATGCCAATTCCCTTACATTCGAGTCGAATGATTCGACAGAGGATGCTCAAAAGGCTTTGACTGATCATCTCGTCTGTATGGGTATATATCCTTTGATGTAACCTTTAAAGCTTCAACCACGTTTAAACGACGAATCTGCCAAATAGCTTGAATGACGTGTTCTCGAGGAAGATCTGGACAAAATGTAGCTCTTGCTCATTCCACGTCGCAGCGCCATAGCCGTGACGCTATTCATAGCGATAATCAATTTATCGTCAATATATCTTGGGACATATTCAAAAGCTTTCCGAATTAAGCAAATCACCTTTCCATTCGGGATAAAATTTTCCTTACGTGTAATTAACCTATATATGTGTTTCGCTATCGTATTCCGAAATATCTGAATGAACTACGAATTCCTCCGTTAATTCTTCAGAAGCGCTGATACGAGTCATATATTTCTTTAATTATCTATACATATTGTATAGTATATATAGTATAATATATTTTACCGAGGAAGTACCGCAAGCACGATAAAAAGATCAAACTGTAACTTGACGGTGAGTGGTTCAAACTTGCGTTACTCGTGATCAAGAGACGCCACGAGTGCACGCGCAGATTTCATAGACGATTTAATCGAAAAAGGCGAAACGAATGCGGCTGGCTACTAATTTCGCTGGTGGCTGTACAACATCAAGCATACGCTATTTTGTGCTTGGAGTTGTGCCAGCAGCCAGGTAAATACAACGTTTTCACGAAGATAACGTTGCGTCGGTCCGTCTCTCCAGAGAGAGGTGAATTTCAAACGAAATCGCTCGACCATCCTTATTTCGAAATCTGTTTGTGAAACTAACTAGCCGGATTATCGAAACATATTTATTGACAAACGCGATTAGCCAGACTGCTCAATTGAAGCGACAGTGTCGTACAATGGACGATCCGACTTTCCTACCGATCGATTCTCTCGCATGCAACGGAAGAGCGTTTGAAGGGAACGAGCAATCGAATAGTCGGCGGATTAATTAATTTCACTCCGATAACCCGGTAATTCGGTTATTCGTCGACGGGTGAAGGCGTGTTGATTTCGAGGGATCACGAAGAAAAGGTAGTGAGTATCGACGATGGTCTATGCATGCCTATCCAATTCCGTCGATATAATCGAATCGCGATAAATTCCACGCGAGCGATTCGAAGGGAAATATCGTTTGCGGCAGGCGTGGTCGTGAGTTGTGAATCGTGACCCCTTCTCGAAACTCGATCTATTCGATTCCGTGCTACTCGCAACTCTATTACCGACATTCACTAATCAACTTACGTCAGTTTTATTTTAGTCGGATGAAAAATAATGGGCAAAACTGGTGAACGATGGCGAAGGGCGGTAAGGGGTGGCCGGGACGCGGAGGCAGACGGGGGGAGGGGAGGAAGCTTAGCCTAAAAGCAACGGGGACAGTCTTCGATAATAGGACACAGGTTAACGCGACGTACATGGGAACGCTTTTTCCTCTTTCGGGCGATGTTGTCGAAACTGCAATATGCGATTCGCCTGACAGCAGGGGGATATTGCGAAATAAAAAGGGTTAAATTAAAAATTCTCGGTCGAGTGCTCCGTCCTTCGCCCGAACAGAGACTCTGAGAATATGCCTGCGGAATTTGAACGTGAAAGCACGAAGAGAGTTTTCACCCTCACCCCGATCCAACCACCTCTCTTACCCTGCTTTATCCTCGTCGTTCCTCTAGTAACCCGAAGTCTTCGACTTTTATAGCAAGCCAGGTATAAAAGACGGGCCTTTGTGCCTCCGTAAGCCGTCCTTATCGATATTTTTCGATAACAAAAATGAAGGACCGAGCCTTCGGCCGTGGTCCTTGCCGGCCAAACTCGACTCAACTCGACTCGACTCGACTCGACTCGATCCAACTTTCGACCGGAGACTCGACTCCACTCGAACTTCGGCAATCATTTTCCTTTGTGTTCCAGAACGACACGATGCAAGTGGTTTGGCAATATCATGTGGAGGAACCGGTGTCTGCTGCCGGAATTTTGCCGGATCACGACGCCATCCGAGGATCGAGGCCGCTTTATCTGGTGCAAAGGGACGCGCAACCGAAGCCAGCCTCGCGCAACCAAGAAGCCGAGCCGCAGTTCCAAACGTGGGACATATTGAACCAGCAGGTTGGTTTCGAATCATTTATCCACGTCCCCTGGTGGCACCCAGACGATCGATTACCGACGCCACGAATGTATTTTATCCTTATGTAACGTGGAACGTGTGGTGCCGCGTTCCACGAACGACCGCCGTTCGACGGGCCGATGATGTGCGAAACCGACGCGCGGAATCACGTGGGCGGAAAATTATGGTGTAATACGAGCCATTGCGTGGCGGATATACCATAATATGATTATACCGCGTGGAGGGAGGATACGGTGCGATGCAACGCGTCTTACGTATGCATAATGATAGAGAGACCGGCGTAGGTGGTAATAATGTATTGGATAGGTGCTCGCCGGATTTTGGTTGTTAACAGTGAGATTAAAGGTGTAGGCTAAAGGTGAAAAGGAATGCTTTGCGCGGTGTGTATCGATAAAAGTTTCGCGTGACGCGTATGTTATTCGCGTGAACTCGTTCCAGATGGTTTTACGAAGATATCGAACGATCGTCTCTCTCTCTCTCTCTCTCTCTGTCTACCTCTCTCTCTTTATGTTGTTTATCCAATTATTCAAGGAACAGTTGGCGCGATTCAGTATCCGACGTATTCGCGCGTAACGCGTAACAAGAGAGAACGAGCTTAATATTCATCGGGGCGGCGAAGAGTTTCCCGGAAAAGGCGATTAAAGAGTTTTAATTACGGGCTGGAACGTAGTGTCAACGATATCATATTAAACTCGATCTCCGTTGAAGCTACTTTTCCGGAAGCTTCCGTGGCTGAGTTTACTTTCCGAGGGAGAAGTGTGTCGGACGAAATGAATCGCGGCTCTGCTTCGATTCGTCGCCAGACTCTCCCTCTGACACGGTTCCATCGAACTTCGATAATGTCTTTGAAGTTATTAGACACATTCATCGTGACCGTGGTTATTAAAATTTGATTGTAATTGAACGGGGAATGCGGTGAAAACTTTTCAAGGAAATTGCATGGGAGACGGTTGCTCGTCTAATACCTCGGTAACGAGCGTTCCGTGTGAATCTTCGCGCTAGACGATGGCAATATTAAATAAAGAGCAAAGTTCATCGTTCAATTTCAAGTATCCCATTTCTTTAAAATTTCGCGTGTAGGTTAATCGCGGAAATTCGCGCAATAAAAGATTCTTAAGACTCGGAAAGTCCGTAGTTCCTATGTGCCAAAGCGGATAAACTTGTGGCAGAATTTTAAGGAACGACCACTAATTTGGTCAGCGATCTGCTCGTATCCAGAGGGCCATTATTCGTTCTCGTTCGTTGCTCGAAGGCGGTCGGTCTCTTTTGCTTTGTTGTTCGAGTCGTGGTATTCTCGCGGTCGATTCAGTCACGCTTCTGTTTCGCGAACGCGTGGACTCATGTTGGCGTGTGCGGACATTGTTATTCGAAAAGGTGAGTGAGCCAGCGAACGAGCGAGTAAAATAGAAAGAGGGAGAGAGAGAGAGAGGAGAGAGAAAGGGGAAAAGAGAAAGCGAAGCGTGGGAGGCTCGGGTTGCGCGTGAGATGAATGTTCGAACGCGTTTAACGTTCAGCCTGGTACGAGTGGATTTTTATCGGATGCAAGCCGCGGAGCATTGTGCGCCGAATTTATGATGGCATAAATCTTAACGGGGTCACATCCGGCAAAAACTATTCGTTCATTAGCGTCGCCGGGTCATAGATTACGGGTCGACGCTATCGCTGGGATCGGACAATGCTAATTCCACGGGCTGCCGAGCTTTTGCTTATAGTTTATACCGACAGAGAGAAGGAAGGGATGGTTTAGTACGGATTTACGTGGCGCCTATTCCGCGTCGTCGACGAGCAGAGATCGATCATTCGCGCGAATAATGAAGATGAAAAATACTCGAGTATTCTGTTGTCGATGCCAGAATTCGAGAGCACTCTCGGCGGCAGTCTAAGAGGAACTACGACGAGTTTCAACGCGAATGAAGTCGTAAACATGACGTGATTCGTAGATGGACGATGTGCAAATATAGCGAAGGAGAGATGTCGAAGTTATCAGACAGCTTACGCTTCAGTGTCTTTTCGCGTTGGCAGCTCGATCGGTGAAAAATCGGGAATTTCAGAGAACGTCCTCTCTATTTTCTCTTTTTGTCTCTCCCGCTTTCGTTCCGTTCTCGTCGTATCTTGTGAAATTTCCACCGTCGAGGTTCCTCGCGAAATGCATCGTATCTGATTTTGCCGATAAATGGCACTTTCGATATTTTTGCGCGATTCAATCGAACGACGTGTGTCAACGAATCTGGTAATGGAAACGAACGGAAACGGCCTGCATTATCAGGAAAAGCTGGGAACGAAATAATAAATTGGAATTACGAGGGAGGGGTAGGTGGCTGGTTGAAACCGAACGACTCTAATTTCATCAGCTCTGTTTACAATTTGTATCCAACAGGATCGCGAAACTGGGGTGTTTCGGTGCTCATCAGCTGAAACAAATTACCGCGTCTCCCAGCTGGAAAGGAATTACTCGTTCGCCCAGCAAATCGAACGATCCCCTATCTCCTTTCTGTTTTTACTTCGATATCCCTCTGATATGAAATTGTTTGTAGTATCGATGTGATTGCTTTTACTTTAATTGTAACAGAGAGATGCAATGAGCACAGTTCGAATAATACAATTACGTAGATCTCGCTAGAAGCTACAATGAAAGATCGTGATAATGGTAAAAGACCGGTCTCGCACGGATATACGTGTATCGCGATGCGCATATGATACATACTGAATATATATGCGCGCTAATGGAAGCGATAACACGACAATTCTCGGGCGACGTAGTATCGCGATACTCATTTCGTGTTCTTGGCAACGATATGAAGGCGATAGATGAAACATTAAAGCAAATGACGACATTCACACGGAACGCAGCTCGTGACACGTGTATCGCTATACGCGATATATCTTCGTGTGAAACCGGTCTAAAGAGTAAAATTTCAAATTTTATGCAGGCTTTTGAATATGGTAATGGCCTACAAGCGCGACAAGTTAACAGCACAAATGATCATCGTGCTAATGTAAATCATGCAGCAACGAAGTTTCATACACATATTTGGTATCACGGAGCACGATGCCTCACCGAATTCAGTGGAGAAGGCTTCGTACAATTTCCAAGTTTCCTCGATTCAGTTGAATCGCTTGGAATTTAGGAACACTGCTATAAATTAGCGTACGACATACCATATGGTCAGCCCCGTACGGCATCAACTATTCAATTCCCTTTAGTATCTACAAGAAATAATTCTCCGTCGCTCTTCCTTTTCGTTGTGCCATCTTATACGTACGTACAATTTCTCCCTGAGTTACGATACTTTGCTACGGTAACGCGCCTCGTTCGCAAACTTCTTAATCCCAGAGATGCCTGATTAGTCGACACGCATTCTCGCATCGCCGAAACTTTCGTAACGCGATCGCGGTTTTAATTGTCAGGACGAGAAGAGCCGTCTGCTCGTCTCTATTTCTCTCACAGTTGAAGACGGCCGAATAGCGGCGACATTAAAGTTGCCAGAGCGTCGTTTATCTTACGACCACCGCGTCTCGTCTCGTCTCTCTCCGTTTCTTACTTCTTTCTTATGCGAATGCTACTTGTTTCTCGCTAACTACGTACGCGGAAGTTTCTCGCCGGTCGAATAACTTTTGTATCGCGACCAGATGAATATGAATGTCTGTGGACACAAAGAGAGCGAGGACCGACTTGTTAGAACGGGTTTGCATTCATTTTCCCTTTTCCAAGTCCGGCAGTGATACTTTTTTCACGGGCCATTCTCGGCACCGATCGAAAGGGAAACTTCAGCAACGAGAGAGCGCCAAATTCGCCTCAGGCGGATACCGTTTCGCGCCTCATCGTCACCCTTGTTGCCTCGTAAATTTATATAGTCTCGTTTTTATTTTCGCACGCCCTCCGCCAAACATCGTTTGCATACCATCTTTCTGACGCATAGATAACTTCGACTTTTCGGTGAATCCGCTATTGTGTTGATAGTTACGCGTGGATGAAGCTTTCGTTTCATTGCTCAGCTGGGAAATTGTAGTTGATGTTTGCAAGAAACACAGAAGTTTCCATGAACTATGAAGTTCATTAGCGATGTTCGTCATCAATCATAGTCTCGGTAAATGTGCCTCGTGAAAGGATACGCCATCATTCTTCATTCTCAATATAGTTATTCAGAGAGAGAGAGAGTTCTGACGAAGCTCCCCCGTTGAATCGCTGTTACATCTCTTGTAACAGACACGTTTCCTGTATATCTTCTGTTTTTTTCCCTTCATACGCTTTTCAACGGGCTTCTTTCACACGTCTAATTTTTCTCGCGCCTCGCTAGAGCCTATCAGATCTGATTTCGAAAAGGGATCGCGACGCGTTATTAGTTATTTATAGGAGCAACCGACCAAGAGTAAAAAGTTGGCGCCGCGATGAGAAACAGGAAAGGGCGAAATATGAAATGCTTATGCGAGCACGTCGGCCGAGTAACATAAAACGCGTTTTTACGTGGGCTGCCCTTCAAAAGAAGTCATCCATTTGAACGCATAGTGCGCGAAACCCGGCATACCCGCAGGATAATTATCGTCTCTTCTCTTTCCAAGAATCCACGCAGCGAAGGAAAAAGCGGCCAAGGGTGAGGCGTGTCGTGAATCGCTCTCGCGATGACGTGTATTTGCGTTGAATTCATAACCGGAGTTTGTGCGATGCTTTGACAATTTAGCGTTTCATTTATGGGAGTTACTAAAACGTGCGCGTGTATGGGTCACGAGTGTCATTCAAATAGAATTCAGCGATAAATGAAAAGAGCACAGTTTATATCCAGTTCGATAGTTCACGGTTTTCTAACAAATGTAACCAGAGTGGTTTCAAATTTTACCAATATAATCATGAACACTCGTATTTCGATACGTTGCCAGCCAAGAATCAAAATGTTTGTAAAACGTTAACAATATACTCGTATATATATAAAGGTCGCTAAGGAGTGTTTCAACTCTGTTCTAGATTTAATTGTTTCACTATTTATAGATGCAAGATAGAGATACGATTAGAAATGGACACCTCTATTTTTTATGCCGTTAGAACCAAGTGTCGTGTATATCTAAAATTGACTAACGTATGTATGTACCGTAATATACATATAGAGTATCTATTCCGGAGCGAACCGACGTTCCACGTACATATTTGGAAGAATTCCTTGTTTGAGGTTAACATCCATTTCTGTCGATTCTTATTTATCCAGATTACACCCAGACGAACATAAAACTTTATGCCCAGTTTTCGTGTGATAAAGTGATTCTGCAAGCATCCCTCGCACGTATAGACTCTCGTACTGCGTGCACCAGCAACATCAGCTTTTTTACGAAGAGGGAGGGAGAGAGAGAGAGAGATCTGATTGACCGAAGGAAGATATTCCGTAGGAAATTCAGCCAGTAGCTCGAAGAATCGTAAACGCGGCTCGCTGGACCGAAAACTTGACCGAACCAAACCCTGAGGCCGTTCAGCATATTCGACCGCAAAACAATAAACGTAGTCGTCCTTCTCGGTAATCTTGACATCGATAATTTCGCAGAAGCGCGTGGGAGAACCCTACGGCAGCGTGGCCCAAGCTCAAGGCAGACGAGGTGCACAGCCGCGAAAAAAGAATCGCAATTTTCTCCTCAGAATCGCGCACATACCCCGCGGCTGCAACTCGAGCCTCAACCTTCGTTTCCTACTCCATCCGAAACCTGCCGTCCTTTCTTTATATATTGCGAGATCTTTTTCGGTATAAATGGAATCTCGATCGGCGCATCGACGACTTTTCTTCGATCGTTTAAAACGCCTCGTAATCACGGTGGTAAGGGATCCTTTGGTTCGTTCTCTTACTTTCTCCTTCTCCCTCTCTCTCTTTCTCTCTCTCTCTCTCTCTCTCTCTCGATCTCTTACTGTAGATTAAATTTGCTCAACACGCCTTTTTGCGTTCCTTTGCTGAGAAACGGTCTGCGGCAACGCTTGAAAATTCACGCCAGGTATCAGACGTCTCGACGTTAATATATTAGGTTGTCTCAAAAGCTTCTTTCGTTTTGTAAGGAAATAATGGATGCACCACGTGCTCTGTTTTATATTATTTTTATCGAATCACGTACGATCGTAATAATAGAAATAGAACAAAATAAATCGTACATGATTGAATAAAATAATATAAAACGAAAAGAGGTTGTGCATCTATTACTTCCTCGCAAAAGGAAAGAAACTTGCGGGGTAACCTAATCGTTTTGACCTGCAGTTTGATGTTCAAACGACACCTTGACTTTCTTTCTCTATCGGAATAGTTTAGGTAGTTGTGTAATATTTTCAATAATATTTAACTCGTCGAGTTAGATCCAGCTTAATTGTCATCGGTGTGAAAATGTTCAGTTTTGTTTGGTGTAAAAGGGAAACGGAATGACGGTAGTTTGAGAAACTATTTCATGTGTGCAGGATCGTCGAAAACGGCGATAGTTTCGCTCGTTTCGCCGGCGAACACGGCTCCGATTTCGAAAATCGTTTCTCTGGATTATCTTTGTCACGCGAATTGTTCGAGGAAACTCGGTCGAAGACAGTTGCAATTAGAAAAACAATTTGGAGGCTGGCAGTCCGGCGATAGCAAGCGTGTACCGCGCTAAATATCACGTTCCTCCATTAACGGGTATAGACAGATCTATACGGTTCCATCCAGTTTCGTGCAGCGTCGGATGAATTCCCAGTCGTATTATGCGGTGGCCAAGCTGTACAGAGCGTTAACATTTGAGAAGTTTTGAGGAAGCATTAACTGGTGCGTGTACGGCTAACAGCATCCACCTCTACCCATATTCAATCTCGATTCGTTTCTACCCTCTTCGTATCCGTACCATACATGAATCGTTGTATGTTTGCCACCGTTTCTCCTATATATAGCCGTAAATTGCTGTAATAAAGTTGATTAAAATTTCAAAGTGACTGTAATTATGTAACCTGGAAATCCTTCGAACTCAGAAATAAACGCGAAGTCGCTTTATTTTTATAGGGTGGAAAAGTTTCCTCGTTTCGATGCACCTGAACAGCTAACGCAAAGAATTACGCCCGTTTAACCAAGCATCTTTAAATTACTTTGCAGGTTCGTTTACCCAAGGGACAAGACACGCTGCTTTGGTGTCGCGTTCTAAGGATGCCAAACATTGATCACAAACACCACGTCGTGAAGGTAAGTTCACCTCGTAACTATAACCTACTTACTCTTAACCCCGCTCGCGCCGCGTCTTACGCATCTAACCCATCTAAACTTGATTAAACCGTGAGCGTATGAACAGATTCTCGTCGACGTGGGAGCCGTCGAGCACCAGAGATCTCAGTCAGTTTGTCGACTGGAAATCCTTGCGAGTATCTTCCAAGGTCCGGGAACGATCGTTTCGTCGGTCGGTTTACGGTTAACTCGTCGAGAGTCAAGAGCCCCTCCATTAGAACGAACGACTGATGAAACCGTATAAATCGCGCTTCCGGCAGGTATAGCGCGAATCTTTCTCTTTTACGAACACATGATCACGTTGCTTTCACGCGTAGACGGCGAAGTATCTTTACACGGTTCACGAGGGCTGCCATTCGCGCGAAATCATTCGTCGAATTTGATCTCTATTTCCAACCGTGATGTTCGAAAATCCTGATAACGCTTCGTGGTTTTGATGTATCTATTTCTAAACGATCGATCGACCAGGACGTGTGACAGCCGACCTGTGAAATCGAGTAACCGCGAGTTGTTTTCCATCGGTAAAACGCACCAACGAAAAGTATTTTCTGGTCTTATTCGAATTCGCTCGGTCATCGTACCTATATCACGTATATTTATCGGTATGATATATTTCATCACCGCGCTAATGTTAGTCTTGCACGTAAAGCAGCGGAATGATACGAGGTGTTCGGATTTAACTCGATTATTAATTGTGAAAATAAAACAGAAATGGACGGGTAACGCGATATTTTCTAGTAGTTGTGATACGTAACATACGGAACAATATTTCTGTACGAGTCGTTGGCGACTACGTCACGTAATGCGATTACGTCGCGATTCTCTAGTCTAGAGTCTAACAAAGTCGCGAGAACGGTCGTTCTATGTGAAAGTTAGTCTTCATCGAGCTATAGTGTACGTTCGTCAATAGGCAACACGTGTTTAAAATTTCTGACGCGCGATTCATACCGATTCAAAGGCACACGTCGATTCGTTAAAAAGATCCTTGATTTATCGAAGATACTTCTCATCCATTCGTAAACGCCGGTACGTACGCGATGAATTAAGTTCTTCAGAGCCGTTCTTTTCTTTTTTTCTCTCTGCCGCTTTCTTCCTTCTCCTTATCTGACAGGTGTTGAACTGAGCGGGCATGGACTCTTCCTTTTTCAGTACGAGCCGGTGATACAACCCGGAAGTCACGATTACCTGCATCACATGACTTTGTACGAGTGTCGTAGAGATCAGGCGCTATTGGAGTCCGCCGCGAAGACGTCCGGCAGTGTTTGCTACGAGCCCAATCAGCCGCTTCTTGAGTGTAACACAATCGCGGCTATCTGGAGCGTGGGTTCTGAGGTATGCTACGTGACACATTTAAATATAAATGAAGAATTAAGTAAATTTCCCGTCCGACACGGGTATCGGTTCCAGATATAATTTCGCTCGAGTTAGAAAGTGAAAAATTGGATTCGTTTCGATTTAAGTGATTCTTAAAAGAGAAAATAAATGCAAATTGCTAAATCGATTCGAGACATGGTATCGGACAAATGTAATTCTGATGTTGTAATATTATTTAAAAAGACACTCAGCATGTCAAGTTTAATTGTACTCGTCCAAGAGTTAGAGAGAGAAAGAGAGAGAGAGAGGTGTCTTTTTTCCTTTTAAATTATTTTATATGGATGGCAGTGCTTTCACATGTACGAGCAATTAGATCATGACACGATGTCGCGTGTGAGATTACCGGCTGTCCCGCGATCAGTCGCATCTTCTCAGGGTATTCGTGTTACCAGCGCGACCACGAAGAAACGAGTTCGCGACGCTCTCTCGCTCTCCGCATTGGTATGCATTACACAAAACCCAGAATTACCGCGATACTCTCTGCGTTCTACCAGTATGTCTCTTACGCTTGTCCCAGGATGACGCCAGATTAACATTTGTGGACAATGATTTACCTCGGTGTAATTACCCGCATCACTGATTCAAATCTCGATTATATTTCAAATATGATTTATACATATAATTAAGCACCTGTGCTTGCTTTACTTTAAACTACACCACACACTAAACATATTACGCACGAAACTTAATCCATAATAAATAACACAATCGATAATGAAAATTCCCTCGATAACACACGTACGTAGGTACCTTCCCGTTGCCTTTAAAACTTCTTCACGCAAATATTTATCGTAAATCACAGTAATAAAAACAGCGTGAAAAGAATCATTTATCCCTGACACAAGCTATCCCACGAACCTTCGACCATCGCCCATAAATCTGACTGCTCCCGATTCTCGAATCGTCAGACACGTTCCGAGCCAGCGCATAATCGAACGTTCGTCACGATTTTTCTCGCAGGGCTTCAATTATCCACCGGAAGCCGGTTATGCGCTCGATCCGCACACAGGATCGCGCTACTTCATGCTGGAAACACACTATACGAATCCGCAGATGGATGCATTCATCAGCGACAGCTCTGGCCTGCGTTTGCATTATACGGACAAGCTGCGCACCCACGATGCCGGCATTCTAAGCGTCGGCATCGACCCGAACTGGAGGCATATCATACCACCCGGCCAGCCAGACGTTATCTCCGAAGGTCATTGCATCTCGGACTGTACCGGACACACCATACCCAACAGCGGCATCAACATATTCGCTGTCATTATGCATACTCATCAGCTGGGCAGGAAGGTCCGATTGCGTCAGATAAGGTCTGGCGAGGAACTGCCACCCATTGCGTCTGACACCAATTACGATCCTAGCTATCAGGAGTATCGGAAGCTGCAGAAGCCCGTCAGGGTCTATCCGGTGAGCGTTTGTTTCTCTGCCGTGATCATTGACCATGTCGTTGGTCGTGTTTCTGCATGATGTTTGTTTCGCAGCGATTTAAATGGCGATCCTATGAAATCGATGTGATAAAATTCTTGCGAAATTGATAGGAAAATGAAGCGTATAGCGATGGAAAAGTTGGTGTAGTTCTTTGTTTGATATTAGTGAAGCATATAGGGTAATCATAGGCGGATGTATGTGTTTTTGTTACAGGGTGATCATTTAATAGCCGAATGTACATATTCGTCTAAATCCAGGCAAGCAATCACGCTAGGTGGATTGTCGACGAGAGAAGAAACTTGTTTGGTGTCCACGCTTTATTATCCTCGCATCGAGCTGTCGCTTTGCTACTCTCTGCCTTCATTACCGACGGTTCTGCAGAGTTTGGGAATCCAAAAACTGATGCAGTGAGTATTTGTCGTAACGTTTTCTGTTCGTGTTTGAATATCGACAATAATTTCGATGAGATCTCTCTTGTTCGTTCATTTTGCCAAACTGTCCGCTATGAAACAAACGAAACAGTTAGGTTGACTTGAATATCGCGGAATAATCACGCCTGTCGGTTCGTCGGTTGTTTCATTTTTCTTTCGTTTTTTCTGCTTTTTTTTTATATCGAAAGTTCAAAGACCGTTTGAGATTAATTTACGCGACAGGGTTGATACCACGTTAATGATCACGACGTATGCCTCGTACAAAGCAATGACTAGACGTTCGCTCCTTTTACTCTGATTACTTTAAATTGGCAATTAGGGACGGCGATGGCCCGTGCGTCACGACCGCACGACCTGTCGTTAGTTCAACGAGCGTCGGTTATATTGCGCCAGACGCATCGTTTATTGCATTACGTAATGTTACGTGTGTCACGAAGACGCTTCCTGCGACGTGTCACGAACCTTAATGTAACAAGCGTCCTGTTTCGCTAAACACACTCCGGCTACATTGAATATCGTAGTTAAATTACTGTTATTACTACCACTAATATCGGCAGGTCGTCGCTAGTTGGATCGTTAACTCCGACAGAGATCATTGTCATCTTTGCGTGACATCGCGACCAAATTGCTGTATCGACCAGAGGCAGGCAAACAACGCTCCTACTTCAAAACCATACACCTGTTACCAACAATGCGATCATTACCGGGCCATCAAACTAATTACCCTAAATACCTAAACGATCAACTTATCATTGTATAGACTATAACCAACGATCTGAACGTCCTATTTTCTGTCTTATCCGTTCGAAATCTAGTTTAATGCCAGGACGTTAACTAAAATTTCCTGGTCAAGAAAGAGAGAGAGGCACACGCGAAACGCGTTTCTATTTCCTTCAAGCCATACACAAAGGCTTGCAACAAGCTTTGTTCCGGCAAACGAGCACGATTTCGCGATGCGGGTCACGGGAGCAAAGTCGTCCTCGTGACTCTTGAAACTTCGTTCCTGTCTACCGTAACGAATATATAGGTCGTGGAATCGAGTCAAACCGAGACAAACCTTCACGTATCGTTCTTTCTCGTTACAGGGGTTCCAGCCCGGTAAAGATTCAAGAACCGCAAAAGTTGTCCGGCATGACGTTAGAGGAACGTTTAATTAGCTACGACTGGGAGACCAGTTTTCAAAGCTTCCGAGAAGCTACTCGAGGAGGCACCTTCAAACCTCTCTGTTGGACGAGCAAGGGAGTGCTGCCGGGCACGGAGAACTTGGAAGTCCACTATCCTAGGATTTTGAGGCCGTACGAGGAGATTAACTTGCCCTGCTCGAAGAAACCTCTCAGAAACAAGTTGTCGATGCTGCTCAGCGAAGACGAGGATATCGGTGCTCCCGTGGATCCTGACAGTGACGAGACGAACGCCGTCGAACGTGGACAATTGGTGCGCAGCAAAGTGTCCCGCAGCAGTGACGGACCAACTGGCGCAAGTTCCTCGACTAGATCGGTACCGATGATCTTAATACTGACCATTCTGGTGGCTGTCGTTGGCGGTACGTTCAGGTGAACACTGGTTGGTCGTCTGCACGCTGATCGACCGACCGATCGATTCTGTTTATCTAGGACGGCCGTTTTATCTTCTTGTTGATCGCGCTGGATCGGGGAGGAGACGCATATGTAAGTAAGTACTACCGGTGTGTATCCTCTGACGCGTCACTTAAACTAAACAACTATATTCGTCGTTGATTGGTCGTTGAGCGAGGATGACGATAGATGCCAGGGTTCCCTTTCGCGTTCGTTTCCACGTCTATCCGGTTTGTCCTACTATCGAACGATCGCATTTTTCTTACGGAGGCGATTCGTTTTACGAAGCACATCGAGAAAGAGTTGATCAGATGGATCAACTGGATGGATTGCCACGATCGACGTGGAAAAGAGAAATATTTTTGATGGTTTTGAGTCGTGATCGCGCACGGAACGAATAATGGATGTTGTCGACACGAGACGGTCTATCGAAGATTGCCAAATATATTTTCCCCTAATGAACGTCCATCGAAGTGTAGGATCTACGGTATCCTCATTCAAGGATCAACCTCCCTTTTCGCGATCTCTGCTCGTGCTACTATATTGTTATGTCGAATCGCGCAGGACCATCGTTGGATATCTTTCGACTTCGATCACTCGTCGTTTCTTCGTTTTCACAATCTAATTTCTTCTTCAAAATATCGCACAAATGATATTACGCGTGAAGAGCTAAACGTATAAATACCTCTGTATATACGAGATAGTATTTATCGATCCGTATCGACGCCGGCATAAAAGCAAGCTTTTAGGTTCATTCGCAAGTAATCGATTCGGAATTTAATTCGATTTCATTCGGTTAGTCGCGAAATATTTCGCTTGAACACGACGCGGGCAAAGGCTGATACGATCAAAGGAAGTCCCTTGAAATCCTGCAAAGAATTGCGTTTCCGTCGTAACGTTAACATAGTCGGCGCTTGCGTCAAAACGGATGGATCTCTCGCCCTTTGACACGATCGGATAAAAGGAACAACGCGGATACAGATGAATCGTGAATCGAAATCGTGAGCGACAAAGTTGCCCGTTGCTCCTCTATTTCGTTACTTTCCACTATAGTCCTGTCTGTTATACACGATCCGACGTATATTATATGGCGTGAAATATAATACAATAATTTTAGGATCGGTCGTATGTAAATACGAACTTACGTACGTGTATAACCTTAATCGAGCTTAGCCCACGTTCCTTTGGTTGGTAATAGCAAATACGTGAGAGCGCGATCGAACGAGAAAGAGTAAGATTATGATGCAAGTTTTCTAGTCCATTTTCACAAACAACGGGCCGCGTTTGTGAATTCGGCTCGTCGCCTCGAGATAAAATGTTGCACACAGTGCAAATCGCGAATATTCACTAGCCGATTCTCTTCTTTAGCGGTTCTCGAACGAAAGATATCCACGAGTAAATTGAAATCCTGTCTATTGTGCGGAATTATTTTGAAGCTTCTAGACTCGAAAGAATTTATATTGTTGGCTGTTTATTTAGCAGGTTGAGAACCAAGCGAATTGAACGCATTCGAGTGGTTTTGACGAAGAGAGAATTTCTAAAGAAATAGCTTTCAGGCACAGCTTTCTAGATTTTTCAAGGAGTAATCTCATCGAGAATCGCTTGGTTCCCTCCGAAGTCTGTATATTCTGTTACTATTAGATTTATACGAATAGATACGTTTTTTAGCGGAGACCATATAAACGTTGGTCGATTCGCACTCGGAACTAATAAATCAAGTTTGCAACGTTTTTCACTGTATCGTGGAATTACTTTAGTCTCGTTACATGTCACTTGACCAACGTTTGTACCATTTCCTTTGTAACATTCTGTACAGTTCCTTAAGTGTAATTCTCGTTGTTCAGCTGGCTGTTCGTGCCGGAGATTATTTATTTTTTATTTAATTGTATAGAGAAGAAGTTTACTTGTCGCGTTGACACTCTGTTTCGCCCGCGCTTCGACGCGTTAGATATATATGCGTTTTTATATATTCCACGCGCCACATGTTCGCGAAGCGCGACGGTCGGGAAGCGTACGTTGAGTTTCTTGATGCGTTCTCCACCGCTCGTTGGGGACACTTGTCGCTACGAATGGCACACGCGGTGTTGCATCGATCTCTACGTGATCGATTCCATCAACGGAAGACACGTGCTTCCGTTTCTTCGCCACGCCACGCTTTAAAGCGGTGCTTTGACTCCTTGGTAGGCAATCGATAATGATTATCTCGTCGAGCGTTTGTAATTAATTAACAGCTTTCATAGTTGATCCAGACTTACGAATTAATGATTCAAATCACGATCTATTATCGAAAATATTACTGCAATCTCGTGTTTTATTCGACTTGTCGAACAATGTAACATTTGAGACAATAAAAGAATCGTTTGAAAGAACAATTTATCACGATCGTGTTTAAATGAGAAAACATACGAGGGCAAAATTTCAAAATATCGATACAGACGTGCGAATATCGATCGGGAATTACCAATTGCTATTAACATTTTAAAATCACCAACAAGAGTTTGACAATAGAATCGTTTCTTTTCTTCTTCGATACAGAATTAAATCCAATCCACTTCGCGTAGTTAGTTTAAATTGATCCAATTCTTGACCTGCTACAATGTACCCTCATTTGACACTCGTTCAGTCGATTAAGTCTTCGAAGCACCACTTTAATTATTGGGAAAGGAGAAAGAGAGAAGTTCGGGGGAGGGGGAAGGAAGGAATAACATGTATGATGGCGTGCAAGTAGAGGACTTACGCCTGAGCACCGCGATCGATATCTTTGTAGTCAAGGGTCCCTTAATGCGCGCGCTTTTCCTCAATTCTATTTGCATCGGGGGAGAACGCAGGTTTCACAGTCGAGGACACGAGAAGCGAAGAGCTTCGTAGGCGCGTCCCTCTTTTTCCAGAAAATCATACGAGCGAAATATCGCGGTTTCGATTTCCGTGTGTGTCGGTTGTTTTTCGTTCTCACATCTGTCTCTCGGTCGTCTATTTAAAATCTCTCGTTTGTTCTGTCGATGTCTTTTAGTACCGATCTCCCACGACTTACGACGACCGATTGTCGATGATAAATCTCTCTCTCTCTCTCTTTCTTTCCCTAGTGTAGAGATATTAAAAAAAAAAACCTCACTACGTAGTCGGACTAATCGGTAAAAATAATAAGCGCGTAGCTACGTTTTACAATTTAATACTACGATAATTCGTAAATGTCATAGGAGATCTGTGTGTGTAGAGATCGTAGGGCAGTCGAGCGATTATTACCTTTACCCTCAAAGGGGAAAACAAAGTTACTTTTAAGCGCTGAAGGTCCATTCCTTTCCGATCATACTGCTGTATACTGCCGACGAGTATACTGCCGTGATACTGCCAATCGTCGCTTCGCTAATGTCAGCGTTCCAATTCGAAGTTGTACTCCGTCTTTCTGTTATTATTGTCCCTCTTTTTCTTTTGTAAACGCTTATAACATGAAACCATCGAGTCAGCACTTACAATATTTACACGTTTAAAAATATCCATACGACACGCAGACCTACGTACACAGAAATGAAAACGGAAAAGATCGTTCGAGACTTGTCGATGATGTTAAAACATCGACGAAACGGCGATGCAATTGATCGTCGATTGAAGGAGACAAGCAAGATAGTAAACACGTATTGAGAGATGGAACAATTTGAGAAACATTCGATAGAAAGGATCGCTGTTTTCCTTCCCTCGAATTTCTTCGCTGCGTGTACGGAACGTACGATCCGCCACGGGATAAGCGATGATTTATCACCGCCGAAAGAACTTGTTATAATGGCGCTGTGCGAGGGGTAAGGAGAGGAAGTCGTTGCGAGACTTCTTCCGTGCTACGATGTCGACGCACTGGCTTCAGTCGCAGCGGCCGTTTACTAACGCTGTTGTCACAGGCGTCGCCGTCGTCAGAAATGTTTTAGGGGGTGTTGCGTGTTCGAAGGGGCTGATAGGAACTGCCGGTGATATGACCAGAACAATCAAGCAAAGTGTCACAAGTAAATGTCATTTATGCTGGGATAATTATGTTAGATAAATAGGGAACGATATTACGCATTTATATTCAATGATCTTGCATCGTATGTACGTTAGCTGGTTCGTTATCACGCCGAGATTCCTGGCTTCCATCGAGCTTTCGATAAGAAAAACTACTACAAAGGTTATCGTTCCATTGTAATTTTTTCCTAACAGTAAATTACAAACGTGTACGACGTATATACTATTATATAATGGGACGACGAGGAAGTAACGTGCAGTACCTGAATGGAGAATCGGTACGATTGGTGAAGCATTATATCGCCGATTACTCGCCGATTCAAACTTGAGACATAAACAAATTTGAGCCAAGTCGATAAAATTGACTAGAGAGTGAAACGATAAGAGAGATAATTGATAAGAGAAGCGACGAGATGGAAGAGACGTATGAAAAGAAGTGGCTTTTCGGAGTGCGAAGAGTTTAGACGTTGAACGAAAACTCGGCGGAGCCAGGAAATCGGGAAATGTATGTACTGTATGTAGAAGAGATTAGCGACCATCGTCGACCGATGCCTGTGACCCATTAGCTAGATATTGGGACACGGTGATCGTGTGAGAAAAAGCAAACGAATGGACGGGAAAAAAGGAATCGAGCGAATACCGTGTGCGTGTATATAGGTACCCTGTATATATAGTTTTTAGATTTAAATTACGTCCCGGACTCTTCATAGGCACCTACACACTCGAATTCAAATAGCTAGCTAAATAGTGTCTTGTATCTTTATAATTTACATGTAACATGTTGAACTTGTACTCCCCTGCGGTGCGCTCGCGCGTGTGTCCGCGCCCAATGACACGCGCGCTCGCGCACGGATCGTACGCGTTACCGGGCGTCCCTGTCCTTCCAGACCGCTCTTAGATTTATACCTAATTTACACTGGATATTAACGTCTAAACGCTACACTATCATCTACACTGTAACAAATTGTATTATATTTTATATATATAAATATGTAAATGTTTTTCTAAAACTAGTCTACACTTTTCATTCACCTTGCTATATTTCTCATCCCTTTCGCGATTACTTGAGGTATATGTTTGTACGTCCAACTCGATATATCAACTTAAGCAACTTGTAAATTGTAATTAGGAAAGTAGAGAAAGGACTTTATATAATAAAAGAAGAAATTTATTGCCAGTCAACGAAGTAACAAGATGCGAGGTAAGTACAGTTTTTGTTTTCTCATTAATTTTCAGTGCATTACCAGACAAGGTCTTAGGAAACAGCTTTCTTAGAAACAAGCTCAATTTACGTAAACCCTCCTAACTTTTTTAATGGTGACGTAAAAGGACCTTTGTTGTCGAGCGATACGCAATAAAACATCCGTGAAGCTTGATACTATAACACCAAAGGAAACCGATGCCAGCCGAAGCGTCGCGATCTACAAATTCCCAAATACCCATCTTCGCTCTCTCGATTTCCTCAAACCGAAAAACCACTCGTTAACGAGGCCGAATCAGCGACGAATCTGTATGTTTCAAGTCGCTAATTTACGTATTACAGAATTTCCCGCCGTCTATCACCAATTTGACGGCAACATGACGGAAATACGGCTCACAGGAACGTACCTAGCCATAGAAATGAACACGTGATATCCAAGCGCAGCCCCAAGGGTCGCGGTGGGCCAATAAAATTACCATAACCAACAACAAATCAGCCACGAAGCACACTATCGAGCGCGACACAACTAATTACACGCGCGTATATTAGTTGCAGGCCAGACCCTTCTGAAACCACGGCGGCTTGGAACTGTTCGGCTGTTGCTGGCAGTTTCAATCGGCGGCCCGATCTAACCGTCAGATTACAACGTGGATTTACCAAGGCGTCCAACTCTCCCTCTCTGATGTTCATTATTCTCTCTCTCTCTCTCACACACACACACACACATACACATACACATACACATACTTAGGTGATCCACTAATGAACAAGTTCCTCGGCTAAGTTCGCTAATATTCTGCCTGCACCGACTGCCGACTAATCAAACTTGCGGCCCTTGCGCGTTACCTTAACGAGACAAGCGGTTTCTTTTTTTATTTCGGAGCTAGGTGTATTCGAGAAGCTGAATTCACTAATTGTGAAGGTCCTCCGGGCGTTCTCAGAAGTTTCGGCAGCGGATATTGTGCGGAGCCACAGCGATCGCGGTGCCGTAGCTACTTGCCAAATCTCGTTAACATTGTTTACGGTAAATTGATTGGATGTGGAGAATATGACAATGTTTTATGCGTTGTATTATGTGCAGGGTAAAAAAAATAGTAAAAGGATATTTACAAGATGTGATTTTAGACATCGGTACGATAAAGAAAGTTTATGGCATAAAAGTGTTCTTTGAGGTTTATCTTCTAAGTTATAAACTATTTATCTTTAGGATAGAAACACTTCTCCAGCTGCGTAGAAACTGAAGCTTTTCTAGTTTAAGAAGTACGTATACTTCCTGTGCAAAATTAAATTGTTTCTACGACAAGATCCGATTGAAATAAGAATGGATATGAAACGTTTAATGGATGAAATTGATATTGACGCGGTGCCACAAAGGATAGTCGCATCTATAGAAAATAATTGACTCTGCCAAAGTGTTCGGTAATATTGGTGTTCGTTTCAATTTACAGGAATATGAAAAAGAACTATTGATCTCTTGCTGTGTTTCTCGCCAAGTTTCTCATTGAAAGCACAGCAGAGCGCATTGCACCGTGATCAGGTAAAATAAAACGTGTGTATTCGACTGATAATTTCGATTGATGAGTATTTTCGATATCGCCATATAATTGTTTGTCAACAATCCGTATCGTTTTATTCAGCCAGTTATAAAACGCGCATTCGATCAATTTTTCCAACTGCGGTTAAATCCTAACAAATTCATAATATTTTTTTTCAATTATAATACAAACGCAAAGTCATCTATTTCGTTTTAACCCTTACCAAATTTTATTTGTAATAATTAAACCTATTTTCCAAAACAGTTTTCTATTCTCATGCAAAAAGAAATGTTAAGCTGTTTGACAATTTGGTAACATTTTTGACAATAGATAAATATATTTAATGGGATTAGAAGAGAATTATTCGCTATAAACTTCTGCTAAATATTTGAGTGTTAAGTTTGAGGTGGATATTGTTTCTGTTTCAACAATAGAAGCTGTAACTAATTAATTAGAAAGATTTCATTTTTAGAAACATTCCATAACTATTTAGAGGAATCCATTACTGAAAAAGCATACATTGGGGGGGGGGAGAAGTAAAGCTACGTGATAGAAAATGAATAAAATATGAATTCCATACAAATACAGTGTCTTCAAATATTTTTAGATTTTGTTACGAATCTTTCGAGCAATTTCAATATATTTTATTAATATTTTTGACACCTGAATTCTGTTTGTTCAAGATTAGCTTTATTTGGCTGAGAATAGACCAACGAATTATGCCGCAGCCAAAGCTACCCAGTAATCAACTTGGGTCGAAAATTTCCAGCAATTAGCGGCTAGTTCGTCGCTGTTCTAGAATACACTCAAGCAAGTAGCTCGGTGCAATGTAACTGAGCCATGACGCAACCCAGCCGCCTTGCCGCTTTCGCTCATGTCAGTCGATTATCGAGTTTATTTAAAGTACGCCAAGTATTATTACGTTTCCGTACGCAAAGTTAATTAAAAGCTGCCAATGAACGCGGAAAGCAATATTCCAAGGCGCACCGACAGCGCGCTAACGAAACTGTTCATGGAAACCGTGCTCGATTGTCGGGAGACGTCAATCTTTTCTAACGATTGTTAGTCGGTTGAGTTAGCCGGCGCTGGTACTTGTGATCGATAAACAAACCGTCTCGAGAACGAGTTCTAAGGAAAGCTTAATGAAGCAATATTCGCTCGACGTTTTGCGATGGACGTTGTTCGCTCTTGACAAGCTCGTATCGGTCAGAACATCGTATTCCGAACGATGAATCGAGAAAAATGTAGTAAAGAAACAGTTTCACGACTCGACGGTGAACAAATTGTACTTATACCTGTGTTTGAAAACTGTTCTCTGTTGGGCTTCTTTAAATATTGTTCTTATTATTCCAGTCGAAGAGTAAGTAAGAATTATCAAGGTAAAGTGTTGGTAAATGCTTATGTTAGATATCAACGTCTGTTCGACCGACGTAGGCTGATTTATTTGTGGACGATTCACGAGGATAAAGGTATCGATAGGAAAGATTAAAATGGTTGGACGGTGTGTCGCGTGAGACGAGCAAATGAAAAAAAGGCCGAATCTTCGATAGAATCATCGGAGATTGATTAAAAATATAAAAATGGAAAATTGATTTAGTCGGCCGTGAGAGATACGAAATAGGTCGAACAATCTCATCGCATGGAATCTATCGGACGTCGGGGTTCGTCAGTGTCGAAACAGTACAGGTTAAAAATATATTTCTATCAGCGATATAGAAGGTAAATATGAACAGAGATGAGGATGTAACCGAGCAAAAAATACTTTAGAAAAATAGTTCTGTGTTACTTGGAGAATTACATATTGTTCGAATTCTGCGAGATAAAAAATAATATCAGTCTGTTTTACTTTCTACTTTATAATGCATAGAAATTGGCTAGAAAGGGATACGGTAAGATAACGACTATAAACGTACGATCGGTCAGCAGCAACAGCAAAGGATTGCAACAGCGATCGACGTTTCGCTGGATGCAAATTCTGGATGCCAGTTCCAGGAACCAATCAACGGTTCGCAACGTCATGAAATTTACGTTTTCGTGCGCTGTGTGTTACGCACGGAGACAAGAGAGCGACGAGAACCAATCAGCGTACCTTCGATCAGGTAGCAATAAATATCTAGAGGCCGAAGTATGCGAGCGACGCCTTCAATGAGAACGCGGACTGTGTTTCGGGTTCCCTTCGAACTAGCATCGACTAGCAGCTTCGTCGGTGCCGTTGATTGAAATTTATGTCCGATGGGACCACGCCAATTCCAGCGGCTCGCATGGCAATACCGTCGCGTCGTTGCCTGTCGGCAGATTTTGGCGTTTCCGCGATACACCCAGGAGGATCCCGCCTCGCTAAACTTCTCGTTTCGTCTCGATGTCCGAGCACTCTCGCGTTTACCCAAGTGTTTCGAGATTGAATTCGCTTTTGCCCGCTTCGATTTTCGTATCCCTCGAATCCATCCCTTTCACCCCTTTTCTGCTCTAGCTTTGCTTCCTCGTTCACCCTCCTGGATATATCCCGGGAATGGTTTATTCTATATTTGTCGCAGAAGGGTATGGAACATTTTGTTTGGGATTTTCTGCCCTAGAAGTGAAAGAGGTTATGCAAGTCGATTGCAAAAAGGATCAAGTAAAGGGGGATGCGCTAGATTGCGTAAGAGGTGGACGTTTAGGAAGGTTCGGCTTAACGCTTCGTTTCGTTGCGGTTAAATTCGGAGTTTGTAAATGCAGGGCAAAATGGAGGATACATAGGGGTGCTAGATATTGTTCTTAAAATATCGAGCTAAAGTATCGGGCTAAAATTTTATTTTCAGAATTGAAAGCGTTAGTTTAAAAAATTGTAATTGAAATCTGTCGCTGGCAGCGCGATTCGGATATGTAAGTCGTTTTGCTTCTGTACCGTTTGTCGTGTTAATACTATAAAATATTACGTTTTTTTCGAGAGGCTTTTCGATATAGGAAATTACGCACTATGTAAAACGAATTCCGGTGAAAATCGGTTTACGATTCAAGATGAAAATGAATTTTCCCAACGAGATTTTTACGTATGGCATGTATGAACGACGCGTATTCAACCATTGCTCACGATGTCCTCCATTATCTTTTTTAACCCAACTATATGCTTGGGTTATTTCACAGCTCGGTAAATTTGACCGATTTTGCAACTGTTGAGCACCATTTTCGTGTAATTATACGCTGGTCCACTTTGCCTGGCCTCACATTATACAATGTATGAATTGTGTCGTGCGAATTCATTGGAATCGCGCTTTGATTCACGGCTCGAATTTAATTTTGCATCTTTATGCGCCTTATTTAACAATTTACTGGGACAATATTTAACTATAAACATTATATTCTATATTACAATGCAAATGAAACAATCGTGCATATTCATTTGACGTATATCATTTAATTGGAATTTTATTCGATTCCTGCCTTTTTGTTAAATCTTCGGCTATTCCATCGTTTAAAAATCTTCTTCGAATTGTAACTATTTTGAATTATGCAGTTTAGATTCTTTTCAAGTGCGTCGTTTCTGCAATTAGCAGTCCAAAAGGGTAGCCCTTAAATTCGCCAACGTTGACGTTAATTTTATATTAAATACAGCACCGCACGTTTCCGCTATAAATTTCAATACCGTGTTTTGCCAGAGATTATTTTATAAAGCCGGCCAACAACGGATGCCATATTTAATGCATGTGTTGAACAAAGCCAGGAAGCGCGCTCTGCCCGTGCATACGTGCATGCGTGTAGTGGGAAGGTGAAAAATGGTTGACACGAATCGAGCCCAGAAATGCATAAATACAAATATACATTTAGAATTCACCATTTGTAGCGTTGTCAGTCTGCTTTTTAAAATCACTCGACTTCTATATGTATACTTAAACGTCCGTGAATTAAATACATTTTCCATTCCATAACGAAATAAATTTCCTTAATAAAATATTCAGTGGCGTTTTGCATAAAGTTCTCTCCCGTTAAAAACAAATTTTTACGTAACGTAACGTTTATCTAATTTCTGCGTACGTTTATCTAATAGCAGCTAAAGCTGCAAGAAAAATTACCGACGTGCAATTTTATCTATTATTCGAGATCAGCTACGATTGCATACATATGCATGCATTAAACGAACCATTTGCTCGTTACCGATAATAAATGGTCAATTTGCCCGGAATTGGCCGTAAGATGCGCACAGCTTATTGTACGCATTCATAATGCGCGCCACTTCTGCAAAACGTTGGGAAACTCGAACTTAAGCTCGCCGGTTCCGTATAAATCTACCCTCCTCTTTGCCGTAGCAAAATCCAACTTTACACCGTTCTGATATCGTACACGTTACCATTCTCCCTCATCGTACTTCTCTTTCTATCTCTCTCCTCTCAACCCTGATCCTCCCGTTTAGCCTGTTCCGCGTATCCCATTCGCCGACCTACTTTCATCTTCAGCAATGAAACTTCGATTGTTTGCGTTGGAAGTTTGATTGTTTAATTAGTCCATAAATTAACATCGAATTATACGTCAAACCGGCTGCATTTCCCTTTACGCGAGATATTTATGCGAGATATTCCTTTATATCGTCGAATTTTCTATCGTGATTTTTTGTAATTTCGATTTCCATTGGCTGTTTTCAGCAGCAACTCGCGATCATTTCGTCCAAGTTGATGACGCTTTCTAAAGTACAATAGATACTTTGTCGTGTGCCGTGCGCAGTAAAATCGGTCCGCGTGTGGTCAGACGGAACGCACTGCCGGATTCGGCTTCTCGGCTATCGATTAAATAGTCCGGTCTTTTGTATCGATTTAATATTTCTCTTGTCGCTGTGTTTATGTTAGTTCAATAACAGGTACGTCGATTTCGAGTTTGTATAGCGGATTAGAAAATCGAGAAGAGCATGCAGTGGCGTAGTCGCGGCTTTAATAAAATTCTCTGGAATTCGTAAACTGTTAAGAATTCACGGAAGCGGTTGAAGTTTTAAATGATAATGCTACGCACGTATGTATATGAAATAAAAGAGGCAAGATGTAACGAGTTTAATCGAGATATTGCTCCGCAAACTACGAAGCTTCTCGGTACGTTGATGTTTTTCTCGTGGTTGCAGATATAACTGCCTGTTTAAAAACTGAACAGCCCGTTAACAACTTACCTTTTTACATCGCGAGGACTGCCAGCCTCTTACAGTAAGTCGAATATTTCTCTCGCGCGGTTGGTCCGTCGTATTCGTTTCGAACGCGCCAGCCTAGCTCGGCCAACTTCTTCGGCAGCATTTCTTTATTTCGCGTTCGGCGCGCGATCTTTCTGAAGTTTTGAAACTGCCACGAGCGTGGCGAAACTTATGACTGCCACCGGCAGACAGTTGGAAATTAATGAGATATTCGAAAGTTCGAGTTTTACGTAAAATCGTCCATCTTGTAAACTTATACACCGTGCTCGAAACATTCCATCTTCCTCCAGTCAGTCCCACCCCGCGGCCCGATGAACGTCGTTGGCTGGAGCATTTGTAAAATTCGCGCGCACGACTTCAACCTGTGGACGTTTTATCCTCTCGCGAGAAATCACTGGTACGGAGAAAGGCTCTCGAATCAGAGGCGTTTTACGCCTGTCGAAGTAAATCTTCGGCTCGTTTATCTCGTCGCTATTTCACGGCCGGACGTTACTATTTTTTCCATCCACTTTTCATCCCACTTTTCTCCGGCGCAGTAATCGAATACCGCCGCTTCGATAACGCTTGTCCTTGTGGCCTTTTATTTGCGGCACTGGACAAGAAACGAACAAAATATACGCGCGCGCACAAACACACGGACGTACCACACGTGCGAAAATGTTCGGGTGAAGGACCGAAAAATTTTTTGAAATTTATCGATCGTTCGTTTACGCTAAATCATTGGCAACAAAAGATACTGCGCACGTTGGAATAATTCGTTCGTGACATTTTTTATGAAAGATTGCACGCATCGATACGAATTTACAGTATCTCGCTCTTTCTCTTTTTGTTCGATCGTTGCTCTTCTTTCAAAAATTCGTCGTTTCGAGCCGCCTCGAAAATTGAACATTGCGAAAAAGAGACACGCGACACGTGGAAAATGAACGTTTGCCGTGAAACGAGCAGAAATTGCATTAAATTCGCCGAGTTGGATTTTTGTGGAACGAAAAAACCGGCGGTGGAAAACCGTGGTAAGGTGGCGGTGCAAAGAAAATCACGTGGCAGCGAGTAACGAAAGGACATGATTTTAAAACTTTGTTAAGGGCGAGCGTGTCAAAGGTCGGAGTACGTGGTTCTTGCGGTATTTCACATATTTGCATAAGGATTCGCAGTAGCCTTCTTCTTTTCGTCTCGCGATACTCGTTTCCCGTAGATGTTTACACTGTTCGGGCGAACAATGGTTGAACGACAATAAAAAGATGCCCGTTATATAAGTTTTCAATAGGCGAAACGAGAGACTGCGATACGTCGTTCCACTTCTCTTCTTTTCTTCTTCTTCTTTCAAACGTGGAATTCAAACAAATCGTTCGAAAGCTTCTGCGTGGTAAGCTGAATATTATTTTACAATTGCTTTCACCGCAGACGTTTCGAACTTAATAATTCCCTGCCAGTTTTTCCGTATCCGCTACCAGGTTTCGTTATCTTTTCCCTCCTGGTTTTCCTCATAATAGAGAAACACGCGGATCGTCGTGTTCGCTAAATATTTCAATTGTACATGTTCAATCGACCGTATCCGTTGTTTGCCTTGTATTTCGCGATTTCATGCGCCCCGTTCTCGTAAATGGAACGGCATTATTTATATTTGCACAAATAGGGAAGTCCCAGAACTGTTTCCCTGCTGCTCCTCGATGTAAGAATATTCCGCCGGGCTTTCGAAGGCGCTCTTCAAACGAACTTTAACTTCCGACGTTTTGCACCATGCTTCCCGCGACTCTGAATATTTCTCGCTTTCACGGAATAGTCTGGCGACTTTTTCATCGATAGTTTTTCTCTCGCAGAGTCGCGCGATTATTCCGTAGTGCGAATTCTATCGACTCTCGTGAACTTAATTGATGCAAAGTCTAAGATTCATAATATATCAATGGAATGGAACTGCCATCGTGAGAAATCCCTCTGATCCTTTCGTGATTTCTATTCTTTAGATGGAGGCCAGTTAAAGTCTACCTGTGAAGAGATCGAAATGAGGAACGAACGATTACGAAAATAGAATATCTGATCGACAGCGCGTTATATCGAATGATTTGTAAGTCCTACTTAAAGTAAGCTTCAAGCCCTTACACAAGGATTTTCAATGATCTTCAAGTGGTCTTCAAGTGACCTTCGAGTAACCGTAGTAAAGTGATCTTTACGAAATTTCAATCTGACTTTTATGTGATTGTTGAATAAAAACTAGTACTTTGCTATTGACAACATAGCGAAAGAAATCTACTTTCTCGAAGAGTTTCATTCCAAGCTAAAAAGAGGAGTACGCGAGAAGAAACGTTCTATCCTTTTTAATCCTTTGCATGAAGTTTCATCAAAGAAACGTTCGCTGAAACGACCCGTGCTACCTTGAAGCAGTATGGTGAGTGCAAAACGATCGAGGACTACCAATCGCCGGCGGGATCGTATGGAAAAGCATGTCCAAGAAGAGACGTTCAAGAAGAAATAAAGGTGAAACTAGGTTTTCAATAGAAGGCAATAGAAGTAGGAGATAGTAGAAAAAGCGGAAAGCCGCTTGTCTGCGAGATGGGTGGTGGTGGTGGTGCAGCGACCGTTCTAGAAATTTATTAGCTTAGGATGCACTCAACCACGGCACGTCACTGTAAATTAACAGCAAACACAGAAACGAAATGACCTCGGCTTCTCCAACTCTTTTTCTCGCTTGATATCGTCCTTCGTCCCGTCCTTGTTCCATCTATTCTCGGTTCTTCTATAGGGACTCTCACGGCACTGTTCACCGACGCCGCCTATTCGACTATGAATTAAAACATAAATTTCAATCAACCGGCCGAAGACATTTATAGTGGCCCCGTGGCCTCCCGACCAACGTCGTCGTCCGGTGCGTTTGCAAAGCGACCGGTCGACTGCACGGCTAGGACGCTATACACACAACGGCAAAGAGAAAGAGAGGAAGTGGGAGGCATCGGTGAATAAGCGATTAGGAGCAGCCTCGAATCGATTAAATGGATATCGCCGTCTTCGTTGGCGACGCTTCGCGTTCCAGTACCGTTAGCGAAGAATCCGCTTTGAGGCCGCTTCGACGCGTGCACGCGCTTTCTTCTTCGCTTGTTCGCTCTCTTTGTCCCTCACGGTGGAAAAAAAAAAGTTATTCTTAGAATCCCATGGATAGTAAAATCTTACGGTTATCCCCGGCTTCGCGGCTCGCTTTTTCGCACAGAGAAAGCAGAATCGTTAAATTCGTTCCCCGTTCAAAGTTGTAAGATATTACGATCTTGCAAGCCAGACTGTACGGGTTAATGTTACACCGAATTTTCACGGTACATGCAACTTTCGCGCATTAGAAATCTAGCTCTCCCTTTTAATTTCGAGTCGACCACTTCTTGTCTGGGGTTACGGTTTAATAACTTGTATCGAGTGATGCAAGTATAAGTAAGCGCTTCAAGTAATTCCATAACGTGACTGTCAACCCCCGTCTAACGAAGGCCGCGTCACGGCTGAATTATTGTCACAAATATCGGATATTTTATTTTATAACGACGAAAGCCACTTTATCCTTGTATGAGAATTAAATTTACCTAGAAAATAAAATCGTTCGCGTAGTTCGGTGGAAGGCGTAAATGTAAATTAGGAAAATTTTTGCGTCACTTAGCCTTCGCCGAAAGCACAGTAACCTTGACGCGCGATAATTACATAATTACATTTTTTCAAATCACGCGTCAAACACTATTCAAGCGCACCGATTTATCAAATTGGTCAATTTACAATTTCATTACGATACACTCTCGAATAACCGCCGCTGGTGACTGTAGGGTGTAAAATATGATAAAGATTAAAAACGCATAAATCCTCGTTCACCATAAACATTTATTTCATTCTTTAATCGTCCTCCTTATAGTTTCTCTCTGTTTTCCTCCTGATTTCTATCGGCCCCACAATTTTTGCCTCGAAACAGAACATTAGGAGCAGCGTAAATTTATTCAACGGCACCGATGTTATCGATCCCACGGACCAAGTTCTCGCGTCGTGTTGTCGAGTCGATATTACTTTTAATTACAGGTAGACGCGGCTTGTTTGTCGCAACGAGCCGCAGCCGGTTCGTTAATTATTTCGCATGTGCGCGCTGACCCCGCGGAGTTGTTGGCAACTTTAAACAGCAGTCAGCCGGCAACAGGTAGCTCACGATCACTTGTAATAAGCTAATTATTCTGCCGCTGGTAATAGAAAACCATTAGCAAGTAGTACCGCACCACGCCATTATTAACTGTGTTCCGCCGTCAAAGCCGCCGCCATCGCGTCGACGCTAATTGATGTACACGTCGCGAATACTGATCGCCGATCCATGTATTAATACAAATCGTCAGAGGCCGAGGGATGCGTTCGAGTCCCGCAAAACTCGAGCTTTGGCCATGCGAGTCAATTTATGAATATTACACGCGCGCCAAGCGACCACGTAATTTTCTTCAAATTTTCGTATGCTAGGATACATATTAAATAAAGAAAAGTAAGAATTTTATTTTGCAAATTTCTTGCATTTCACGTTCAATCTCCGCGACAGGTTGTTCAGAAAACTATTAAGATATTGATGCAGCAACGTAACATAGGTTATTGCAGCTCGTTTTTACACGCTATTGAAGAGTAAGGAAGGGAAATGGTTCGTCGTGTTCTCAGAACGAGACACCAGGGAAACGAAAGTTTCCGTAAATCTATTTTCCTTTTTCTTTTGATAGAAATTCTTCTTTAAAAAATTCTGAGAAGAGGGAGTCCTTTCTACGAAGATATTTTTATGAAATAGAGTTTTTAAAAGAAGAACAGCTTTCTAGAAAATGTCTTGAAATTACTTGTGTCATATTCTCGACTTTTCCGGTGTATTTCGCTTGGACTCGTCAATACGGCATATCTCAGCAATTAAATAATGCAAGTCGAGGATATTGCGTATGTAATTTCACTAGCACTCACCAAGTGCACCGCTAATGCTTTCGATGAAACTTCAAAGCGTTTCGGAAAGAAACATACCACGGGTCAGCGAGGGATCTGGCTAAGCACTGTGAGGGTAGTTTTAAAGAGGGCTTTTAGGAGCCGCAGTTTGTACCTGTTCCACTTGCAGCCGTATCTATTTTACTCTGTTCAAGCTCTGGGATTCAATTAACACTTAATGGAACGGTGCATCAGAGTGCTGGGCGATAGTGGAACGAACCTGAAAGCGTCGGACGTACGAAATCTTTGTCGTGTCTGAATCATTGAAGCATTCCCTTAATGCATCCTGGTATTAATCTCGGTCACTTTCTCATGCCAGAAAGCGTATCGAAATTAATCGTACGTTAAGCCTCTAGCCATCCTTTCGCGCGCGCAAAGGAAAAATATAGTGTCGCGATCGTATACAGCGGAGCACTTACTATCCCGTGGCAATAATTTCCCTGCTTATCTCGGTGTCCCGATAAATTTCAAAAAGCCGACGAGTTATGTCATCGTTCACGGCGTAATGTGCTTTAACCAAGCAGCGTAACAACGTCTGGGATCCAATAAACGGGTGAAAATCATCCGTCGATAAGTGACCCTCGTGTACCTACCGATAATAATAAAAATAGTTGCGGCTAAGGGAAGGAGGAAACGAGGTGTCGTGACATCGGAAAAAGTGGCCGTTATGTGTTCTTTGACCTCGAATGCGCCATGTGCACGGTCATTCCAAACCCTCGTTCGACAGGGAGAAGTAGCCTGTTATTGGAACGTGCACGATGGCTTCCAACAGCGGCAAAGAAGGGAACGCTCGCGCCAAACCCTGGCCAAGTTTCACCTCTGGCGAAAAAGCGAAGCCCAGGTTACGGCACGGAGCCCGATTCAATCAGCTTTCATTGTTTAAAAGTGTTGGCCGCGATACCACGACGCTACTCCCACCTTCTCTCACTCTCTGCCTGCATCGCACACCACCAAAGGGACAATTCTGTTTCTTGTGCGGTACAGGCCACGAC
This sequence comes from Bombus waltoni, assembly GCA_014737395.1. Taxonomy (NCBI): domain Eukaryota; kingdom Metazoa; phylum Arthropoda; class Insecta; order Hymenoptera; family Apidae; genus Bombus; species Bombus waltoni. The sequence goes on from JACXII010000003.1 coordinate 3,920,062, forward strand.
CCACCAACCAGTCAGCTAGTACCGCCGTTTCCGGTAAGCTCCAACACCCTTCCACGAACGCGGAGAATATATACGAGCACGTACACACGCGTCGAACGCCGAGGCTGAATCTTCCAAGCGCTTCCGACTTGATCGTGCCCTCTTCTTTCGACGTGAGTTACATTGACTACGCCGCACATTAATTACCATTAGAGAGGATTGCTCTAATTCCACTTCACTCGTCCCACTCTCGACTCTGGCCTTGTTCCACCTCTTCCTGCTATCGGCATACACAGTGAAACGGGAACCAGCGGGAAGGGATTCGAGGGGTGTGCTTGTTCCTACTTCCCTTTCTGTTCTCCCATTGAACTGGCGGAGAAACGTTCCGCAGAAAATCGCGCCAGCAGGAAACTGTGTGAGCTCGAGCGTGGCCCCGAGGAAATTTATTACGGTCACCTTCGACGCTGACTTTAGCATTTTTTTTTCCTCGACGCTCCGTGACCGCTCGAATTCCGACCGTTTTATATCGACGGATATCATCGCGATTTGAATGTTTCCAAGACCTTTATCGGTCCGTTTTGTTCGTGACTGACGATGAGAATCGACGAGATGGTATAGAAAGGGACGGAGAAAAGAAAAGGAGAGAGAGAGAAAGAGATAAAAGAAGCACACACCGGTGGTTCATGGCGAAAATATGAATCGCGTTCATAACCGTGTCGAGGGTAATTTTCCCTCGTGTTTCAGCATGGTCCGTTTTTATCTAGAATTATCGCGCCGTCTTCGAGGTCTGGATACAGAGGATAGCTCCGGTTGCGTGCGCTTTAGAATGCGAAACGCTCGCGTAATTCGCGGTCGTGCATCAAAATATTTATAGCGCGCGAACGTTATAAGCTCCACGGGAAAATAATCCATTTAGATACTGCGAAACGGCTGATTTACTATCGTGCATAAGTCGTAGACAACACACGGCTACTAACGCCATTCGAAAATATCTAAAGCTCCGGCTCTCGTGCAATTTAGCGTTTAAATAATCCACTAAGAGCCGGTCCGTTCCTAGTCGCGATTAACGTTGCTCCGAACCAATCTAGATCAGATCGGAATCGTCCTTAATTACCGTCAATTATGCATAATTAAAAAGCTCGTGTTGAGAGCGTGGTTTTGCGTAAGTTTTGATTATAATGAATAGTTTTCTCGCACGAAAATGTCCAGCATAACCAGACAAAGCCGTGAATTCCCCTTGATTAGTTGAATTTGAGAATTTAACTCAAGTAGAACGTACACCTTAATTAAGATTAGAAATTTGAGATTTCAACTGAAGTAGAAGATGTTACGTAATTAATGTTAGGAAATTCCAAATTAAGTAATTCAAGGTGCACACCAAACTCAGAGTAAGATTAATTAATTTTCGTATAGTGGTACACTTATAGCGGTATGCCTGTGTGATATTTATCAGGCTATATTTACGCGAAAATATATTTAATCTCAATATAATCTTATCCCCCGATATTTTTCATTTTTGTATTTCTGCATTCTTATTTTTTTCTCGTCGTTCCACGAGGACTCTTAAATATTTGCCAATGTTTCCATTTCCATTTCAATTATTTAGCTGGTTTATATTACGATACATCCGTGATACAGAAATGGAATATTAATGTATTAAAGGCATCGGTTATTTGCAAGAAAATCCAGTTTTAATATCGATTCGAGTACATTAGTCGTATGAAAATGGCTTCACCGTAATTGTTCCAATTTCGCAGTCGATTTATGATTCTAGCCGCGTAGACCCGTACGTTCTCACCCCTCGACACCGCGCGTTCAAGTATTCTACTTCCGGCGCCAGCTTCAAGATAGCTAAAACGCAGTCAACAACTATTAACGCATCGCCTCGTTTTCACCGTCGATACCGCTTTAAAACAAATTACGAGAATTGCCCTGCACGTTCGATTCCGAGGATGATTATTCGAAATTGTCAGGCGGAAAGTAAAGTAAAATGAAACGACGGTATATCGCGGTATGTGTTAGCTATTTGTATCGGGCGAAATACATTTTCAACGAACAAGTGTAATAAAGGTAATAAAAAAATCATATTTTCCAAAAGGCTTTTGAATTTGTTTTTCGTATGCTTTCAAGCATCGTGTTTATTTTCAACTGGCGATATTCAACGTCGAATCATTAATGTATAAATAATTGATGGAGCAATCGATAATACATAGGCTGGGGGCGGAATTATGTACAAGCGCCCTCGAACTGCGAGCGTTACACCGTTTTTGAAATCCAATTTATCGTAATATCCCTTCTCTTATTGCGAATTCTCTCCTCTCTCTCTCTCTCTCCCTTTCCTTCTCTGTTCTCTTCCTTCCTCTCTCTCTCTCTCTCTCTCTTTCCTTCTCTGTTTTCTTCCTTCCTCTCTCTTTAAAAAAAAAACAAACAAACGGCTAATATAATGCAATTAATAAGTGATCGCGTTCCAATATAGATCCTGTTTGAACACGATTCCCTTGTAACAATGGAAAAATATCTATAAATCGAAAACGCCGTGTTAGATTTTAATTCGTTACGATATTCGAAAAGGTCCGTGATATTGAAAAATCGACGACAGAATTAAAATTTAGAATCCAATCAAATATCTATTTCTCTCCGTCATTCAATGACATGGCTGCCAATAATAATTCAACTTTTCACGGAGCGATCTCATTTTTGACTTTCTTTTGCGAGACTTTTTACTGTTTCGCGGGACAGAAACGACGCAATTATACTTAAAATATATGTGCATAACAAAGAACTGGACGGAAGAGAAAATCTCGTTCTATTTAATACTTTTACGATCTTAAAGAGAGAGAGAGAGAGAGAGAGAGAGAGAAAGCAGCTGCGAAAATAAAGCAACGCTCGGCTCCTCTCGAACTCGTGCCGCATGCCACGTATTATTGAATGCACGTGCATATATATACAGCTATTACGAAAGGTAATTACCGGTCGTAGTAAAAGCTGGTGCACATTTTCCGCGGTGAACACGCGTACGTGCGCACGGCTCGTGTTACTGTACCAAATTCCGCTTGGAAAGATCCTTGCGTAGAGGCCGATGGAAATCCAGCGAGATCGTAGTCACAATCGACGTTTAAAAGACAGCACATGTTTCGAGGTAACCTGACAATCTCGATGGACGAAAACACTGTGCTTTGTACCGAATCTGCTTTAAACATAGATCTGCTTTAACGTACGGAAAATACACTTTTTAAATTAAAAATTATTGTAGATAATTTAATTGAAAAGTTTACATATGACGTGTAGGTGTAAACATAGAACGAAAGTGAAAAAATTGTGCAATCTAGTTTTATCTTGTAATTTTCTGTTAGCGGATCAATTTAAGCAGCGAATGGAAACGGTAGTCTAGAAGGGAATTCCGAGAAAACGTGCGAATGGGGTCGCAAGCGCAGTTAGAAAAATACCGAATTTCACGGGAACGTTTGCCAGTTTACGCTACGCCCTGGGAAAAAATCCAACGCGACGAATTTTTTCCAGAACAGAGGGAGACCTACTTCGAGTCTCGAGACTCCACTCGCGCGAGTACTGGGTTTTAGTTTTGGTAGGATAAAAAGTTTTTTAAGTTCCCTACCTTTCCTTCCCTTCTCTCTCTCTCTCTTCCTGCTTCTAGTTTTCACGCAATGCTTATAGAGGATCTCGTCTAGCTCGCACGGTTAATTTTTACATTGGTGTCTTAATTTAAATTCATTGTACCTCGTATAATTTCGGCCGTTAGAGCCGGCTTCGCGTTACGTTATAAAAATGGCAAGAAATTGATCTGTTTTTATGGCCCACCGTTTTTTTTATATAACTACGTCGTTTAATATAGCCACGCGAGTTTTTGTTGAAAGTCCGCCGGTTACGGATTAATTACCGTGGTCATACACTCCACGCTATATGGCGGAATACACGTATAGAAGACATTAAAAAGTTGGAAAGTTTGGCGTCGGAGAAAAGATCGTGTTTTTAACGACTGCAGTCAGCAGCAGGTCAGCTCGAGCCGCTCGAGGAAGGGAATAAAGATGTATGCGCATTCTGGCAACGAGGAATTAAAGACCGTGGTATATTTGCGAAACCATCACTCTAACTGCTTCCTTCCGATGCTTTACTGTACCTTTTTTTCGCGAGAAAAGCGACCGCGACCCGTGGATAGGGTAGTTTAGCAAGAAACAGAGGAACCAAGAAACCAGGCCGAGAGAGGATGAAAGAGTGGTTCAGAGCAAGATGGAAAACTAGAGAGCTAAGTTACCGCTTCGGAAGTTGGGAAATTTATGACAATACGTTGTATTTCCGTACGCAAACGAGTGATGCACTGTGTATCGAACATTGTTAAATAGGGACAAAAATCGCGTTTCCCGATCCTTTTGAAGTTCTACAAGTTCCTTAATTTGAGATCGAAACTCCGACTTCATAACTTTGACTTCTATTTATAACTAATAGACGTTGCTTTGCCAGGAACGAAGGAAGAAAAATTTATGAACATCGGCAGAACTTTCGACAGTAATGGCTGCAACGTAGATGATTTATAGCTAATGCCGCATTAAAAAAATAAGAACGAGAGATGTATGAAAGTCGATAGAAATTGCGACGGCGATAAATTTAATACGTAGACGTGCACGTCCTTTGACCTAATACAAGGACCTCAGGAATATTCCGTATCGATGACCCCGAGGACATCCCATTTAAAGCCAACAACATTCGAGATTTTACGTGATCGTTCACTGTTCGGTATGGATCGTAAATAATTCGCCATAGATTTTCTACAACTTTCGTCGTGACCTACTGTGAGGAGGACAGTATAGTGTATATGAATGTCACGGTTTCATAGATGTCGTAAACGGTATCGACCGCGACCCACGGAGGACTACATGCTGTACAGGCCCACTGCGGACTATGCGCAAGTGTATCCATGATTCATAACGGATTCCGAACGACGTAATCGTGATCCCCTGTGAACCACGACCAGTCACGAGCTACACAAGTACACAATTTCTACGATTAACCGCATTCGGTTATTCTACATCAAAATCTTCTTTATGATTATAACGATATCTTAAGCCTGTTATCGAAATTATGATTTCCTAAGAACCAGATACAGCTAAGATTTGGAAGACAATCGATAGATTTTCCACGGTAAGTAAGCTTGACACGGTGTTGGTAAAGCAAACAGCAATTGGGTGATCAGTGATCGATAATTGCTATTGCCGTGAATCCTGTCCCCAATAGTAGCATAGAGGAGACCGCGTGTCGACGAAGTGACCTGGTGAATGGGTTGTTAGTCGAAGATTACCTCGACGCCTTACAATCACGGCGTCACTTTGAAACGCATGCTCTGACCCAGCTGCAAGCTATCGACTCGTATGCCAACTAGAGAAGTAGTTACCTTCCCTTCAACTATCGAAGAGAACGTACTGATTAATAGCAGATTCAGCGATTCCCGGGCCGACCCTTTGCCTTCCATTGCCTTTCGAACCCGTGAATCCTAACAATGAAAACAATTTCAGAGTTTACACTGAACGAGTTTTTACTCCGTTCCAGACTCGATAATGTCGTCTCGTCAATTTGATCGTTACCGCGGGATTTTAAATAATTTGAAAACGGTTCCGAACGCTCGTTGGATAATTTTGACGAGCGGAACGAACCGAAAAATCGTTTTACCTTTACCTTCAACGAGACGTCGCCCGTCGTTTGAATTCGATGAACGTGCACGCGATGAAAATAATCCAAATCGACCCTCAGTTATTTTACAAGGTGATATTTATACGGTGTTTTATACGAGAACTTATCGATTTTCAGTAATCGTGGAATAAAACGTACACGTTAAATTTAATTAATCACCATAAAAATGTCTCGATTGGAAGACAAAATCTGTTCCAAAAAAAATTACACGTTGCCGCGAATTTAATTTAGTTACACAAATTGAACATCGTTAAATACCGTAATTAATTATACCGTATCGATCGGGGAATCATTTAAAATTTCCGACTGTAAAAAACGTGAAAAAATAGGATCGCTTACCTCTAATGCTTTTGTGCCCATTCTAATGTGTTTGGGATCGTTTTGTAATACGTACGAAGGCTAAATTGTACCGTGGAAAATAATAGTCGAGTTCTTGTGCTTTGACAATACGATCGCAGGAAAAAGAAGATCGGTTATCGCGTTGTCTTTTCGACGAGCGTTTGTACAAGTCCTCGTTGAAAGTATCCAGGACAAAGGGCGATTAGACCAAATAAATGCTTCTTACCGGTAACCGTTGTGCCTTCGCGAGCCATTTGTTGAGGCAACGAGCTGCCGGAGAACGGAATCGAAGACCTGTATCTCCTCTTGAAAGCTGCGCGCCTGTATAGAAGGCTTGAATAGGCTACGTATGAAATGATTAAGCTTGCCGGGAGAAAGAGATGGACCCTTGAAAGGGTCGGATAAGATTATAGGTTCTTTGACAGGTATAATGGTTCCAGTGCCTCGTTTCTTGGATCGTTACATTACGAGCTCATAAACTCTTTATCGGTACGTGCGCGTACGCGGTGTAACGTCGAGTGAAAAATCGTTCGGTGTGACAATTCTTATTTCAGATGCGTGTGAATATTTATAAATAGACTCTAAAAGTTCCTGCGTTCGTGGAAAATTTAAATGTATAAAACATCCATAAGAAACTATATTTGTAATGATATAAAGAGAGCGGTGTCTCTATCTTTATTTATAAAATTTCTTTATTATTTAACGTTCTTTGTATCATTTGAAGTGTCGTTTAAGAGCGAAGCCGAGGGAGCTCAACGTATATAATCTTCTCTTGATGTTCTTTAATGCAATAATATTCAGACAACAACCACGTTCCGAAATTTTCATTAAATTAATGCTGACCGCGAGAGCCTGCCTCGCAATTACATTAATTTCACGGATTGTTCGTCGGAATGGGCCATAAATTGCTTATCGAATCTCTACGTTGAAATTTCACCGCATCCCTATCGCGTTATTTCGATAGGGAATCACGTGCCCCCGGTTACAGAATATGAACTCGTTATTTATTCCTCATAACCGGCGAGTTGCAAGCTACAGGGCGAGGGAGCAGCGGGGATACGCCGGTGATCGATGGCAGTCGAGGGTGCGGTAAGCCTGGCTCTTCAACTTTTTATTAAAACCAGCCAGGGTTAACAAGGACGCCAGCGCGAGCTTTAGCTTGAGCGACCGTGCTGCTGGGAGTGTGAAACGCGCGTGGCTCGCTTAAGTCGCGAACGAGTCGAGAATATCGTCGGTGGTTGCCGAGAAGTAACTCGTGGAGCGAGTTCGAAGGAGCGAGCAAGGGCGAACTATAAAAGTAGAATAAAAGAGAGAGAGAGGAAAAGAAAGAGTGGCCCTGGCCTAGCCACGTTGGTGGCTGATGGAAGGTGAGAGGGGTTGATGATGAAGAGGTGACGAGGGTGTAGGATGAAGCAAACAAAAAAAAAAAAGGAAAAGTTGAAAAGAGGAAAACGCTAGAATAATAGCGCGATACTGAAACGAGACAGACGTAACATTTGAAATATGTCGTCAGATAGGAAGACAAAGAGACAAGAAAGAGATATCAAGAAGTGAGATAAATAGGATGAGGGGAACTGAATAGCGAGAGTCTTGAGCGAGAGCGACGCGATACGCACAGGGAAACACCGTGAACGCGAACAGGGAAGGAACGAGTGGATAGAGATGAAAACGAGGATGAGGTTTTAGATGAGCACGCAGATGGGGGAATCGTGAACCAAGGGAGAGAAAAGTGAAGTGCAGGGTGATTTGCAAATTCCATCATCCCTCGTCGCATTAGTTCCCTACCTTCTAGGAAGACACCGAGATATACCTGTATATTCAGTCGCCAACGCGGCGTGATTGTGCGCGACAAAAAGGCGATTTGCGGCTTTTCCTCTGTAGTTGATCCTCAAGAAGAAGTTGCTTTATGTGTGTACACATCACACGGATACATCGGTGGTACGCCGTACGGTTAAATCTGCATTTAATGCCGTATGGACGGCGATTTTCTCTCTTCTTAATATTGGCCGCGATATCGTAAAAGAACTTTATGATTCCACGAATTTTCACGACACTGGGTGGAAGCTTTTCAATAGTCATCGTCCTCTTCTGACGATTTATGCTCGATTCATCGAAGCTCTTGTAGCAAAACCTATAATACGTGTTTCTTGTATTATCTATTTATAATTACCCTTAATTAACTATTTATAATTAACGCGACTAATAATTGGCATTTTGACGAAATCATAGTCTCAATCGGTAGTATCAACGTAGTTGTCAGAAATATTTTCGAATTTAATTTCCAACGACTTTCTTTGGAGTGAAATCTGATTGTCACCGTTGAATGATTAACACAGCCGACAATTCAGTACCTCATACCGGGTTATTTTACTTCGATTCAAGGAAACAAACAGTTTATTCACGTATATGGGGGCCATTGAGAACATTTCCAAGGAACGCCAGCTATTTTATTCTTTTATATTGCCGCTGCTTGGTTTCTTAGCGATAGTTGTTTCCGTCTTTCATTTATGTCGGTTTCTCGGAGAGTTCCAATAACTGCGCAGACATCGAACAGGAAATAAATGTAATAAATGGTAGAACGCGTAGCGAATCCGTGATTGTTACGATGATTTTCGAGAGCGCAGGACCGGAAACCGCACGACACCTGGTGACAAGGAACGTGAATTCGAGTGTGCTATTGAAAAATTCCTCGGTTACAACGAAAACGATCGAAGAAAAGCTGTGCACCGCACAGAGCGGCTCTACCGCCAAACAAGGCCACTGCATTTTTCCAGTTTACCTCGCACGGGACCGCGATAACTATTTGTCTCGCAGTCCGTTTCATAATACTGTACAACGCTATACCACGCTTACGTCCGGACCGTTTGGTAACCCAGTTGGTTTTGCATAAATCACGATTACGTTAACGTTTCAGTAACTGCCGTTGAATTAAATTAAACTAAATCGCGAGCCACGTGCGAATAAATTAAACAAAATTATTTAACTGGTAATTCGGTTGTTTGCGGAAAGTTTCGACGGGTAATTCGAAATTTTATTAACAACTACGAAACGGAGAGAATGAAGCAATTTAACGATAACGTAAATAACACAATCACTCTATATATAAATATCTTCTTTTTACTCGGACGACACTCTTCGTGTTTTCGGCGTTCATCCACTCTATTTTTCCAAACCAATCTCTGGGAAAATCGAACACGCGCACGCGCCCGCCACCTTCCATTCAGGTCAACGGTGGAAAGTTTCAGGAAAATCAGCGCGCGAACCGAAACTATCCCGTTAGATTTTCAAGTTGAAACAGAGGTTTTCGTACGCGTGTACACACGGATAAGAGAACGAAAATTGGTCTTGCCATACGAACGAACCAAAGAGTAGCTGCGTTTCTGCGTTTTACAAAGCCATGACTTTTTAGCGTATTCGTCTACTTGCACTGCATCGGCTGTCGAGCAGTCATCTAGCTGTGTATACATGCAGCTTCTCCCCCAGGCAGCTTCGTCGTTCGTTGCTGCATCTATCTGCCCTTTCAAGCCTTTTATTTCCGACCCTACCTGTTCAGAGGAACTTTTACCCTCAAAGTATTCAAATACCTGTACACTTCGCTTTACGTCGAAAACCGTCCTAGTTTTTTTTTTTCTTCCTCTGCGACTGTTGAGCACGGCTAAGGGGCAGAATGGTAAACAGCGTTAAAAATGTATATGTCTAGGGGTGAAACGAATCCAATTGTCGACGGCGGTGTGTGTTCGTGTTTACGAATCGACAGATTCGATGTAACGTATGTTTGAAGAATGACATCGCGTATAACGATGATTTGTGAAATATTTAAATGCGTTGGCAGATAAGATGTAGATTTAAAGAAAAGAACAAAAGTAAAGAAAAATTAAAAGGACGAAGAGGTAGGACAACGAACCAGGTTACCAACTGAACTTTTCTTTCCTAACTTTTTATTTTATCATCTTATAAAAGAGCAAGTCTTTCCAGCGACCTTATGTTTTCCGTTTAAGACACGAACATTTTGGAGAATTAAAAGGAGTATAAAAAAGAAAAATGAAATTTCACACAAATTTTTAACGAATAAATAATGGAAAAACGAAGAAATACCCGTGAATGATGCGACATAATTTACCTTAGCCACTGGTCTAATTCATATGCGGTTATTTATTTATTTATACGTCCCGCGGTAATATAACAGAGAAATTTTCCTCGCTTTACAGTCAAACGTAACACGAACTTTTTAATCCGTAATTCATTCAGGAAAGAAATTGGAAGGATGTATTTTCGAAAGCGACTCTTAGTGAATTTTTCATTGCTCGACCGTGCTTCCCCGTTCTTTCGAGACCCTTTATTTCGCTCACTACACGTTCGTTCAAACCTTTCATCTAGCCACGGTACGTACTCCGTCACGACGCTGACCCAATTTTCACTGGCATCGTGACGCGCTATAACGGCGGATTCGTCTAAGAAAAAATTATGCGGTATCGGGGTGTTCAACGTTTCTTGGCGTTAATGCCAGGTAAACAGCTTAGTCGAGACACGAAGTGGAAATATTCACGGAAAATGTGGAAAAATATCAACCCTCGTCATTTTTCTTTCTCTTTTTTTTTTTTACCGTCTCTTAGACGACTAAAAACGCGGATCCTAATAGTTTGAATTTTTAGGCAGATCGTTAAATTCGATTTGTGTATCGTGTATTTTATTTGTACTGGTCGCACTGCGTGAACTTTAACCCCCAATAGAGTACTCGATTCCGCCAGTCGTATTTGTATCCTCAACAAGTACCAAGTCAAGAGGTGAATGGCGAATAAATCGGTCGTTGGTTGCACACCCTGCCCGCAGTTTCGTCCAATCGCATCATTCGCGTAGCGATGTATTTTTCCCATCGTGTCATTGTACACGATAAACCGGAGTGATGGAACGTCTCAGTGCGTAAGCCCATTCGAAGAATTTCTCTGTGCTCGTATTTCTTTCCTTTTTTTTTTTGGCTCGATAATTCCGTTTATTCGTTCCTTTTGCTCGACGAGAAAATCTCCGTGGCAAGTGCTAGCAAATACATGCACTGCGTGTTTACAATTGGCAGTTTTATAGCAACTTCTTCAGTTCCGGTTTTTCGTATTCGTCGTTCTTATTGCTCCTTATGGAATTGCTTTTCCACTTATCGAAAAGCCTTCCCACCGTTGTAATTTAAAAGGAAACGATTCGACTCTTCTGATTTCCCGTACAACCACTTTCTTCATCCCTTGTCCCGCTTTTCACGAATTCCTATTTCCTGCTGTAACGCGAGCGTTTTAGCAAACATTTATAATATCGACCCCACGTTGCAACCGGTTATAGTATCGTTTCGAACGATCCATGCTTCTTTTCACCAAGCTCGAGAATACGAAAGAAGGAATCCCAATTTGTTTCCAACGGGATACTTTTCAACGGGAATTATTCAACGTACTCACGAGCATGTTTAATCCAGTTACTCTTCTCTCTCATTTGGCCGATACTTTCATCAAATATCCAACGTTCCCCAAAATTTCGTAACAAACTCCGTTACTGTCGAATTACACGGTCGAACTTCCAAAAGAAGCTCGAAGAACACAGGGAAAAGAAGAACGATCTTCCCGACCAGGGTCGCGTACGTATCTCGTCGCGAAGAAGAAACGTCGAAGGTAAATACGACGTAGTCCGTAAATGGGGAAGCCATAACGAATCAATATCGACAATTTACGTAAGTATCATGTTTGCATCGTCTTTCGAGTAGAAGTGATTATTAATCGGTATCGGTGCAGATGGTTGAAAATCGCGAAAGCTATGACGCCGAACGTAACGTATAATGTAGACGATCGTAGATAGCCTATTCTACGGAGGTACCCTATCCGACTGAAAGCGAGTTTACGTTTCGATCGCGCTCTTTGCCCACGACAATTGCTCGTACAGAGTAAAACGCACGAAAGGCAAACATGATCCGGAAAATTCAGAGATACGCTAAACACATTCCTACACATTCATGTAGAGGAGAGGAAAAGACTGTGCGGTAAGTGCCGTCACTAACGGTGCGCTATACACGAGGTCGCTCGTTGCACCATAACCATTCTACCTGCTCGGTGGCATTGCACTGCATCGTGGCCGAACGAGAAACCCGAGGCAAGGGTGTACACCCGTTCAACAACCTCTGCTGTTTTATCGTTCCTGAACCATGGTCCTTTTACTTTGCTTTAGTTCTCTTTCTTTTCTCCTTTCTTTTTTTTTGCGGCACCCTCCACCCTCCGGCCTTCGCTTTTCTCCAGTTCGTTTTCCCTCATTCCTTTCGTTACCCAGCCGCGTGTCCGTTCCATTAGTAAATTTCCAGCGTTCGTTGCTCATTCGCTTGTTTTCCTCTCAGCCTCGGGCCTTCCACCGATTTCACCGTTTCGCCTTCTTATCGCGCCTTTTATATTGCGATACTTGGGCAAGTATAGTGCTACCATCGGCAACTTTCGGATAACGAAAATCTTTATTTTAACGAGATGTTATTCGTTAGTCTACCGCTTTTTGCTCCTCTCGCTACGTTGTTTTTTTTTGTAGAATACCTCGTGTGTGTATTTGTCACTGTTCCTTTTTTTGTTGGCTGGGAGGAATAAAGGACAACTGTATAGGATTCTATGGGGTGTTAGAAGGAGCTATCCTCCGACAACAAGATCAAGCCTTTTTTCTCTGCCCCGAGCCGTTGAAAGCGAACGAACGCTTCCACCTATCGTAATAATCTCAGATAATTAATTTCAGTAGGAATGACAGAACATTTATCTTCGTTGGGAGGAACGGTAGCTCGACGAGGATCGTTCGAGACGCAATAGCTGAGGAAAGGGGGCACGCGGTAAATCTGCCAAATAATTGCACGTTCGAAAGCGCTTAATTGCGCAGACTGCACAATAAATTACGGTCCAATTCCTGGCGAAACAGTCGACTAAATGTCTGGCCCGCGACCCGGGCTTCTCGCTAACGCGAAAGCCGGGAAAGATGTGGCTCGCGTTTCATTCGACCGCGCTCCGCTTGTCCACGAAATTAAACTCTCCTTCCCTTTTACATCGACAAAGGGCTTAGCCTTAAATCCCACCCATCTGCCGCCTGTATTCGTTAAATTTTAATTAGCATCAACTTGGTTTACTTTTTTTAACAAGGTTCCTCTTCTTTTGCTTCGGCATCGTTTGACCGTAATCTTGAAATTTTATTAGCCTCAAACGAGATTCCAAATAAGTTTTCAGACCTTCGTTGCAGGTACGCGCGCGTGCCGCGTTTAAATCTGTCCGCTTATTAGCCCATTACCATAAGACCGTCCCAGTAAAATTCTACGAGGAGGATCTCGCCGGCGAATCTAACAATCTGCATGGCGTCGTTGTTGTTTTCTTTTTTTCTTTTTTTTTAACGCTTTCGAAGATCCCTTTACATCTTTTATTTCGCGCAGTTAACTGTACGGTTAATCCGCGTACGAGCACCGCCGCGGAATTACGATCGATCCGACACAGCCTTTATTGTCGCTTGCCAAGGAAAGAAAAATTTTCCCTGAATCCTTTCACTGGTCGTACCCGCAGCTACGTGTGTATTTTCCCATGAAAATCGGCTCGAGAATCGGATGCGGCGTGACTATTACTTCGACGCGCATAACGATATTTGCGGGATCTGTCGGGTGTAAATACACCCGATCTCTTATCGCTCAAAAAATTACGCTTTTTAATTAAAATTCCTGTCAGCAATTACTGTCGTACACTTTTCTCCCCCCTGTGAATGCGTTCAAATAAATTCTAGCCGAAACGAAAGTAGGTCGCGATGTAAGCTATCGTTATTGCGCTTTTAGTGAGATATTTTTTATCGTAATGAATTTGAAAGTGATTCTAGATTGTTACCGGACGAATTAGAGTTTGATAAACGTATTAAAGGGAAGCTGTTGCCTTGCTTGATTGCCGTGTTATTAGTTATTAGTTTCCTGCTTAATCGATTTCCTCTGGAAATCTAGGCAGACTTTCGCCATTTCGCGACGGACACGTTCGCCACGGGATTGCAATAATATACTTTCCGGTCTGTCTGAAATTTAGTTTACGCGGTTACTTCGTCGGAACAATAATTGTTTGGACGTATTATACAAGTAGTAAAGCAAATTAGTCGCAGACGTGACTGGCATACATTTAGATCGGATATGTGCTATTGCGTCAATTGGTTTGGAGCCACAGAATGGCGCCAGAACGATTTCATTAATTACGAGAGTAAATTGAAAGGTAACGAGCTTGATGAAATACTATGCGTTGTAATAGTTGGACCGAATATTACATATGTCCGTGTTCCCAGAATTTCTATTATCGATAGACGTCGCGGTCGAAACAAACTTAATTTAACTACTTGGAAAATCGAAACGAATAAATTTCCATTCTTAAACGATCTTCCTGATTAATTCTCGTGGAGTAGAGAATACAGGAAGACTTCGGTCGATCGAGTAAGAAAATCGTCGTGGTAGCTTGATTTGAAATTAAACGCGATAAATATAATATCGCTCCATGCAACGATGATTACTCACGATAGAGCTTGCACAAATAACCGACGTGATAGAGAAGGACACGGTTACCTGCTGGTGGGCTCGTAAGATTCCTTCCTTCATATTCCTCGAGAGTGGCAGTTCCTCTTATCTGTCCTTCCGTAACACAGGAGTTTCCTTAAGCTGATAGAGGAATTATGATAGAAGTTAATGCGAAATTATGGCGTACCGTTGAATCAGCATGACAAGCATACATCCCGTGTGGTTTCGCGTGTCAGTTTAATATTCAACCAACGTTGCTTGCAATAACATATTTCTAGAAAATAACGTTGGTGATACATTTCAAGAAGTGACTTTATTCGACTTTGCAAGTGGCCACTTACTATCGTAATAAAATCATCTCAATGTCTTTTAAAGGAAATAAGGGAATAACGATCCTTTTAACGATATTTTTTCAAATTTTATTTTCCATCGCAATATTATCATAATGTCGTGACTGTCACTTATGATAATCATTGAATCAACTCGCGTGTTCGTAATCCATTTGAGATAAAAGTTTTCGTGATTCAAAAATCGTTGATTCATTGCTGTATCATGTTGTAATTGTGATGTACGATAACAGGAGATAAATATCGCATTAATTCTCTCTATTAATGTTATTAAAGGCTGTATTGATATTTTGCAACGATTTTTTGTCAGCTTCCTACAAAATTTATCTCTTTGTACAGATTATAAATCATTTTAGCTTTTCAACACTGTAACGAAATACAGATAAAACCTCAGTAGTGATTAAAATTAAATCTGTTAACCAATGATAGAAAGCCATTGATATTTCATTATCTCGAAATCCAAATCAAAAGTACGTATTATAAATTTTATTAATAAGAAATAAATGGCGAATAAAGACGGAAAGCAGACGTTATATTTAATAAATTCCTGCGTCACATAAATCCAGGGATTATGAATCGAAATTATTATTATAATTTTGTCTCTGTATGTATATTAGTTAGATACATCTTTACAATAATACCTCAATAATTTACTTATATTTAAAGAAACAATGTCTCCAATCGGACCGTTCAAACAATTGTTATGCGATTCTATATCTTCTTTTTAATTATGATCTAATGAGCTCCTGATTCAATATAATGAAATAAATTGGCTTCAATTTATAAACAATTAATCAATGGGAATATTTAGGGAAGTAAATTAATTATATACCACGATGAAATTCGTGGCAACTAAATACGAGCTCGAAATAACTATGTTTAAATATTTAATCTGTTACGAAGGAAATTAAATTGAAAGACATTTCTGTATTTCAAAATTATAATTTGTATTTTTTTTTTTTTTTGATTACATTTTACAAAAGTAGAGAATAATTTATGTACGTGTGTTTTCATTTTGTTACAATACATTCAGGGTAAATTCTACGCGACGAATTTCTTAATCTATTTTAATCCATTTCTTAATTCAATGACAAAAGCTAATAAATGTAAGATCAACGCGGGTAAATCGGATGCATTGAGCAACAAAAATTAAGAAGAAAATCCGCTGTAGCAATTAAAACGTAGAATATTAAGAACAGCTCCACTTGCTTTAATTTGATCGTGTATAATACGCGTTCTATCCCAACGTATTTTACGTATGCAACCTGCCCGTTCCACGGTTTGCGAAACAAAGAAGAGGAACGGGAAGAGGGATCGCCCCGAAGAAGAGAAAAAAGAAACGGGAGAGTTGAATAAAGTCGAGCGAAGCAGTGAGTCATAAATACCGTGGCATAATGCAAGTTCCATTTCCGTGATGGAATGGAGATGGGTGCGCGCAATGTGAACTGGAAAAATAATATAAGGCTAATAAGCTCTTAAATTTACCGGGAAACCTCTTGGTCGCGAGTTATCTATGGATTGCAGGTGTAGAAATAATACCTCGCTCCTTGGCTTGTGCATGCCTCATTTTTATCGTCCCCAACGGGCGCGCATGCAAGATGCCTCGGCGAAAGCTCAGCTAGCTTAAAAGCCTGATATATCCACGTGTGCGCTGCACTGCGCTGGACACCACGTGACTTTAAGTTTCGTTCGAGGGACAATACTGACGTCGTTTTGCGGCAATTACGAGTTGGATCTCGAGCTTTCAAAAGCTTTGCAAGCGTCAGATTAACGAGCAAGGCAGAATACCTATTCTGTAATTCAACGGATCGATGGTCAGATCCACGTGAGCAGAACAATTAAGTGCGTTATTATCCGTGGATGATCGCTTTGTTGGAAAACATTAAAAAATTATATCGAAGATCCACTGTCTTTGGGACGTTGTGTACCCCGTTGTGTCAGCCGTGCGTTTTAAGACACTTGCTGTGTCTGCACAAAATGTGATATTCGATCGAAGCTGAGTCCTTCTTACTGTTTTTCTTTTTTATCATTTCACTATAAATCTGATATTTCGATCAAATCATGCGTGCTATATAATATGAAGTAGTAATTGAAGTAAAATTTCAGGTGTTATTGCACATTGAATTTTTTTATTAAATAATGTTTCACGAATAGGCGTCCTAATATGCAGTTTGGTATGTTTATCGAAAATGTATAAGTTACGCGGTTTAAGTTAATGTAGTTGTAATGTAATTCAAGAACAATAGATTGCAAAAGAAAGACTAGCTCATTGTTAAAGCGAATATTCTTTTCAGAGTAGAATATTAAATAACGATAATTTTGCAGGTGAACCATGAGCCCCGGAAGGGCACGAAACTTTTTTGAAAGTTCTACGGTAGGATCAGATAAGCGAATGCTTTAATACTCCCCCGACCGAAGTTAAAATTCTTATCGGATAAGATATCTCGGCAGCTCTCTTTAGAGAAGGAGAGATAAAGGGAAATCCAATATAAAAAGATGAAATGATTCTAAAGAGCGGGCAGAATGAAGTCCAACGTTGGGTAGTAGTAATCCATGGACAATCTTTCTTTCCTTTTTTCCTATATAAATGTGTCTGCTTCAAAGGTAATTAAACAAAGTTAATTTGTAACCTCGACGCTCGTAATAAACTATTATCAAAACGTTTTCGATATTTGATAACGAAGAATGAATAATTTACTAATATATATAACAATATTAAATATTTGTTTATCCTTTGAAAATAAAACCTAACTTATAAAAACTTAATGAATAATAAAATCAATATTGAATCGTGATAATAAAATGTAGCTACGCTAAGGACACTGACCTTGGTAGCAATTTTTCATTAAGCACAACGATACTAGTTTTCTTTTTCTCTTCACGAGGCTCGAGTCGAGGCATGCGTCGGTTTATCGTTTCAAGTTAGTTTCCATGAACTTTGCAAGTCCCGTGCCTGGCGAGCCGGAATAAGGGAAAACCGAGACTTTATCTTAACTCAACCATTCCCATCGAATTCGATAAATCCTTTCTAATTTTCTTTCGGTCTCCCATCACCTACCTCCTGTCCGTTTGGCCGATGCTTTTCACGCCTAATCAATGAACGAACATCGATTATCACTTGTCTCGGTTGGCCCGTGCCATCGATCCTTTTACACGAGCCAGAGAAATATCTACCGGAACAAACTTACGGTGATGCAACTTCGAAATCCTCCTCCGCTATTTGTAATACAAGTGCATGACGAGAAAAAGAACGTTGGTATGGTTTTGATGTTAAATTGGATTAAGTTTGTCCGGGATATTTCATTTAAACTTCTATCCACTTCATCCACTTCATCCACTTTGTTATGGCGTGCTTGTAACACATTTTACAGACGACGTTGTTTCAAAGTCAATAGAAAACGCGTCAAGAAGTTGAAGTTTCAGGTAAAATTTCATTTTTCTCGTGCCTTCTTCTTCGTCGTCGTGTAGACGGTTTTAGTATATGCGATTGCTTCTGTATGTATTTTTCAAGGTAGTACTTTTGTAGGTATAATTTCTGAAAGTATTATTTTTGAATGAACACCATGCACATTCGTGTATTTCGTCGCATGATTCTTGTAAGAGGTAATACCATTATATTTCCCCGTGATATGTAAACCTATATCACGGCTACCTCCTATACGCTTTTCAACGACCTCGTTCACCGTACGTTCCGCGTTCATGTCTCGAAGGCAACGACCAACTTTTCTTATGTAGGATAGTCGCCAGAAGTCAACGGAGGAAACTCTTGTTTCGTCTATCTCTGGAACAGATTGAGTAATAAGAATTTACAAGCGCAATACTTGTTTCTTCATGCTCTCATGTTCGATCGTCACAGATATACAGTCCGATTTGATAAATAATATATTGTCTTGCTCGCTTCTGCTTTTACCTTTGTTCAACACGATATTGTTGAATTATTTGATGTAGCCAGGTACGGAAACATAACCAACGCTGTTTCAATAAACAGTTGGGAAAAGAAGATAAACACGAACCTTTCCGACATTGGGACAAAATGATTTTGCAAGAATTTTCAATGTAACATTATTTTCCTTCTATTTTGTCCAAACTTTATATGATATACTTTCATCTCACGAGTCGGAAAAATATTTTTAATTGAAAATCAAAATGTTGTTTGATGGAAGAGAGGAGTCTGTTACAATTTTGATAAAAAACTGGGAAATCGCGGAACGATGTCCCTGTTCTGTAGAACAGTTTTCCATTTTAGAGAGGTCCACCGTTCTATTCGCCATTCAGTGGTTTTCCATTTTATCCAGTCGTAAGTGTATTTCTCTCTACCGGTAGCCACATCACGAGGCAACGACGAAGCTTCTTCCCGAAAGCGCGGAGCCGTTAGTTCGCCGTTGAATCGGGATTCAAGTAGTCTTGGAAGTGAGCAGAGGAACCGTTTGTTTCTCGCAATCTGCCGGACGGTAAATTTCAAGCGAATGGCGTGTGGAATAGCGCAGGATGGGAATGGCTGTTGGCTGAACATAGGGGGAGGTCGAAGAACCTCGGTTATACAAGTTAGGGATGGAACTATTCTGAAGGGAAAGGGGTACGGCTGAGCCATCGCTGGAAGCCTCCCGGGGAATCAGCTGATCTTCGAACGACTGCTCCCTGCGGTTTCTGATGTACAATCGCTGTAGCACACGCTATCGAATTCCTGAGATACCGATTTCAGAGACGTCATTATACGGTTCGCGAGAAACCTGACCGGTTTACCATGGCTTCCTTAGCGACGTGGTTGACATTTAACCCTACTGGGATTGCACTTGATTTGACAGATACACGTGACGATCATAAGAAAAAGACATGAGTATGTTTTTGTTGATACTCTGATTTTAATGCTAAGTATGCTTCATTATCTAATACTATTCATTCATACAAGAAAAATTAATAATTGACAGCGAAGGTTTCATCGTAGTAGTGATATGCTGTATCGACATATATATTTATCTTTATCCCTTTATCCGACAGATTTTCTAGAAAAAAATATAATCGATTAACAAATTGTATTATCAATTAACATGGTCAAATATACTAGGTTACGTACTCTACATATAACGTTTGTAAGACCAGGAGGCTTTGGGACACCACGTACACAGTTGCACTAAGAATTTGATATATAATGATATATGCAATTGCTTAAAGTTTTAATCAATATTTTATCGGTAATATAATATTTTCAACTTACCTTAAAAGCGTCAGCCAGCGTAATGAAGTAGTCTGACATGACAATAACGGCGAAAAGGAAGACAAAAAGTTTCACCGATTGATTCATATTGCTACCTGATTGATTCTCGTGGCAATATTTTGCTTCTTATATATACCGCAATGTTGAAGCGTTTTCACATATATATAGATTTAGGAATCGTTGTGTGAAGAAATAAAACGAGTTTTTCATGATAATCGTTGGAAATATGTAATATAAACTTTACGATAGAAACATATAAATTGTAAAGTAGTAAATTTTGATAGGATCAGAAATAACAACAAAAGTGATAATAATTATTATCCAGGCATGCCGATATTAGCCCATCAATTTTATTTACGAATGTTTAAAATTAGCGCATACTAAAGTCGAAGGAGGAAAAATGGAGGAAAAGGAACGGGTGGAAAGTGAAGCCGTTTAAAACTATTAAGATATATTAAATTTTAACTAATTAAGTCAATTTATGATTAATTAATTAATTATAATTAATTGCATTGAAATATATTTGTGAATACGAGAAATTTCTATATGCTCACCATATTATTGGCAATGGGTACTTAATATAATGTAATAATATTTGTGATATTTGGTATTTTACACATCTATCAATAGAGGAATCCAATTAGTTTATTCAATCGATTATTGTCATTTTGTTTGATAATTACGAATTGCTCCCATTATAATGAAATTAAACGTTCCTCTCATATTATACTGTAATTATCGTTATCACCTATGACGTATTTTTTAGAACTCCAATTTCCTTAGATTTAAGGATAATTGACATTACGTAACGATAAGTAACTCTCACAAACCTGGATACGTTGTAGCAAGTTAATTACTGTTCGAGGAGGTACTGCGTGAAGTGGAAGCGCAAAGTCATTGACAGAACCTGCCTCAGTTGCTGTGAGTATCAGGGAGCGTTCCACTTACTAGACTAATTGTAAGGGAACAACACAGTGGAAAATTGAAGAAAATGAAGCGAGTGTTTGTTGTACTTGGAAACCTTGATTTCAATGGATATAGTAATTTGTTACATGTAATCGATAACTTCAAGTAACTGTGCAATAATAACAGTATCTTTTTAAACTGTATATCTATTTAAATTGTATTTATTTGTATCTAATAATAAATACATTTACATAATTTTGCACACTGCAATGAAATTTAAAACAGTCCTTGCGACTAGCATGCTTTCACGTAATTTCCATTACACGATCGATAAGGTTCTTTGATCGCATTCCTACTGAATGCGCGATCAAGTTTTTCACGGTCACTTGGGCATCGAAATCATCAACGAGCATCTCATAAATTGGAGATAAGCTACTCGCGAGAACAGCGATGATTCGAGAAGTATTGCGCGGACCGATTATTACGGTCGATCGATGTTTATTCATCGGCGTGATCCATTGTGGTACGGTGATTTCGCGAGCAACGAAAAATCAGATTTGCACGTCTGTTTCGCAACGGGATGAAAGAGGGAGCCGCCGATCATTTTTCAATTACAAACAGCTGCTTGAACAGAGGTATTGAATTCAGCGACACAGCTTCGACTGAAATAAAAGCGACACGAAGCGAAATATTGATTCGAACGATGATTTCGCGAGATCCGTGGCTCGCGAATGCACGCCCGACCTTTGCAAGATAAATCTGCCTGGGTGTAAAATCAAAATGTCCCGGCGAGAGATCACGTTTTATCCGACCTCAGCGAGACACCCCGTCGTCTATTATCCGGCATTATATTTCGCGTTATTCGACGACGCAATTTCAGTGGATTTACCCTTCAGCCGAGGATAAAAAAGGAGAGGGAGAGAGAGAAAGAGAGAGAGAGAGAGAGAGCAAAATTGGAGAGAGAAAGAGAAAGAAGAATTCTGACCTCTGATTGGTCTCAATCGGATTGCCGACGCGCTGTTGGAACTTAGTGACTGAAAATTGGGCAGTCGCCAGACGTTTTATACGAAAGACACGTTCGTTGCCCTCTTTGCTCTTTTGTTTTTTGTCGCATATCTATAATTGAATCGGAAGCCATTCCCAATGACAACTTTGAAAAACAGGCAACTCGAAACGACTAAACGCATTATGGAATCGAAAATATTGGTGCCGAGCGAAACATTGTTGCATTCAGATTTAATACTTCGTCGAACAGTTCACAATCAAACATTGTTTCACGCAAATCAACAAATTTCAACGAAATTACTTTAAACGAAACGTATTAAATACTCACCGTCATGTTCCACGAATATATACGCTGACAAGAGTGGGACTGTCTGTCGTGGAAATGGGAAATAGGGTGATTCTAAATACTATATACGTATATATCTGTCTGTCAGTAAGCAAAGAGTACTATTTTGTTTTGCCAGCGATTTCAAGATTCCTCCAGGAGCATGAGTTACCTGCTTGTAACTCAATATACCTTCACAAAGATATGTTCAGCCACTAATATATAAGTAATCATAAGAACCTATTATGTGCTGGAAAGAATCGCGCTGGTACATAAACTCATGTTTATTGTACGTTTTCATGCACTTCCTATACGGCCGCAAAATATAAGACTCAGGGAAGTCTCCGAACATCTGGCATACATGGCTACATTCAGCTCGCGGCGCAACTTCAAAGGTAAAAGTACTCCTGACTAATAAATAATTAAGTACACGAGTCGTATGGCGTTTCACGTGGAAGACATCTCGTTAAAATATGCAGCGATTCCCCGACAGACTTGAGAGACGCGCAGCCCCCATGCAACATTCCGACGTTACCGGATAAAGAAAGTCACCGTGGGGATTGAAAAAATTACGAGACGTCTCTCACGGTGGTCCCCGATTAAGTTGAAATTTTGCGCGCGGCTTTTGTTGTCGCGAACGCCTGAGCCAACGACGATGTTAGAGTATCTCCACGTGTCGGTTGCGTGATATCTTTGTGCTATTTTCAAATTTTTAGCGTGTTTGAATAAAAAATCAAATGCAATTTTTAGGAGAATTTGTGTACATGCAAATCCTAAAATATAATTGCTCGGTCTCGTGCAATTTCTAAGATATTCTAATTTTCGTGTTTAAAATGCAGCGGAGAGTTCGTTTCTTTCTTTTTTTCTGCTCTCTACTCGAGACTTGCAGAATGCTGATCCGCTTCGTGTAGAATTTAGAATAAGCGCAAGCTCGGCAAAATTATAATCATCGAGAACGCGAGATCGACGATAAGGCGACGTTCGCAGCGTTAACGACTGACGCTTTAATGGTCGCGTATGCGGTGTTCTATGCTGCACGCATCTCGATACTTGGTATTTATGAGAATACACATTAGAGAGTCGTTCCATTAAAGCGCGCCTGTTTCACGTTACTCGACACGTTCAACGTTTCATCGAAAAAAATTGCGTTTTCTTGATCTGTGATACCATCGAGGCTCGACGTTAATAGAAAGCACAGTTGTCACCCATAAGCTAGCACCGACGCTAAAAAATCTCGAGAATCTTATCTTATCATCTCTTCTCGTACATTTAATATTATCTTTGGCGTACGTCGCGTCACCTATGAGTATATCAAGGTGCGATGAAATTTTCATGGCGCGTCAGCGTGGCTTAGAACGCGACCTCGAAAGATCAAAGCGAAGAAGAAATCAACAAAATCGGCCGCGTCCGCCACGAAACTCGATTACACGTCATTAAACGCGTCCCTGGCACTCGGATATAAATTATGTCCTCGGAGTATGCAAGATCAGAGGATAAGACAACGCCGGTAGCATTAATGACCGGTGCATTAACGGGCGCGCACGTGATTTCCCGGTCGCAAAGGCTACGAAAGTCCCTTCTTATTAAAAAGCGAATTAAAAGCTGCTCCATTAAAACCGTTCCCCGCACGACGTTTTGCATTATTCATGCCAGAGATCGTGTCTTTGTGACCGATCGGCCGGCGTACTGAGACAATTTAATTATCCACCGCGAAACGTTCCTGCGTTTAATTAAAGGGAAACGCGTGTACCGCGGTCTACAGAGGGCCATGTGCGAGCTTCGACTTAGAAAAGTCTTGTCCATTTCCGGTAATTACCGCAGCGTCATCTGAAAGAGATAAACGCTACGGGATCACTATTGATTCTCTCTTTTTAATCATATCCATGTGATACAATTTTCCTTAATATTATTACGATGAATATAGAGAGTTCCTAATATTATTCTATTACAATAGGAGATTATATACGTTTATAAATGTGGAACAGTTAATTAAAATATAATTTCCTTTATGATGCCGATATAATGTCTCGTGGTACAATTCTCTAATTATTTCTAATTCGGGATTATCATACGTATATTATTTTAACCGCAGCGCGATGGCAAACGAAATAATTAAAATTTCCCGGCATTTATCGAATTAATAGGAATTCCGTTCGGTGATAGCAGAGCGCCGACAATGCGATAATTTCCTAGTGGTCATCTCTCAGTGACAGCGGCTCCATTTAGAGTTCCTTTTACATTGTTTAATGTTCGTGAAGTTAGAAGACATCGAACTGATTGCACGACATAGATTGATAGCGTGGACAAAAATGTGACTAATTGTATTTACTGTACACTCAACTCACAAAAACAAAAAAAAAAAAGAAAGAAAAATAGAGGAATGGAGAGGAAGAAAAGGAGGGTCGAGTACTTGTTCAACAATATCTATTCTTTTTTTCTCCTTTAAAATTAATTAAAAAATTTCATTTAAAGTAGTTACAAGCTGATTGGTCAAGTAAAAAAGCAAATCTTCGACTGCTCGGACGTATTTCCAATATAGATCGATGCGGACCATATGAGACCGATAAACATGGACGATGGAAGTCGATACTCATCCGACTCCAACGATCCAGACTAGAACATTTATCTCCAACTGATTGAAATGCGCAACGTGTCACGATCCACGAACTTTGGATCAAGTGGTAATATTTTCATCTTCGAATATTGGCGAATTTGAACGCTCTGAATTTATTTAATGACTCATAATTGTGGTCTAGAAATCTAGTCCAATTATTTGGTAAAATTTTGAAATGATGGAGACAGAAATGCTGATAGAAAGCATTGAGGGAGAATTATTGAAATTTTCGAATCAATCACAATAGTGTCAGAGAAATTTTGCGAGTGTGAAAATAAACTACGCTTATTGAACCGAATAATCAAAATAGACTTGTATAGTTCTCGCAGATGATTTTTATATAAGATAAAATTGATAAAACTTTAAATAAAGCCACTACTGTTGATTCAATGGAATATGGAAATCCTTTAAAATCGATTGATGTAAATTAAATGAAAATATTAGCAGTAAGTACATGGTATTTGGAAATGAAATGAACCGGGATATATAAGATAATTAATTTTGGATTAATTAACATTATCGTCAATATGGAACTGCAATAATTTTAATCGTCGGTATTAGTTAAAAATTCCTGGGAAATTTCGCCCGTGCGCAATTTTATTCCGCGGAATTTACGTACTATGGTTGATTCGAATCGCGGTGCGCACAATTGCGCAATGCATTCCGGGATTATGCTCATCAGTTTTAATAACGAAGGGAAATTGAAAAGAGAAAGAAACCAGCGGGGTGAAAAAGTACGAAAAATGTTCAGTGGTTATCGAAAATCAAAAAAATTACATCTATATTTTTTGTAGCGATTTTCGATTGAATTCCGGCAACGTTGCGTCCGAAACATCGTGTGGAATTTCGATCAAAACGAAATAAACTACAAGCTGTCAGGCTGATAAAAAAAGAGCGGAAAACATCGCGAATTCTTTATACGGCTGCATTACATTTCGGATAAATTCACGTGGCGGAAAATACATTTCGGAAATTTCAGTCGACGTGCCAGTGGCATTACCCAACCGATTTTCCCGAAATGTGCCGTCAGTCCGATTTCTATATGTATAATTATTTTCAACGACTATGCTTACGGTAGTTCCGTGAAATGAATTGCACTGAGCAACTTCAAACAGAATTTTCAACCGGTTACGATTTCATTAGGTAAAAATCACTCACTCGAACATTACCGTCTCTACCGATAGCAGTCGCGACGATAATAATAAACGAAACGTTCGACGAAGTCTCGAATACGAGGGAAAAAATTGACTACACGCACGGACAAATATATCGAAACAATTTCTCCGGGAAATAATTCCACGGAGACAATGATTAATCTCGGTAAGTTTAACTTTTCGTCGCTCGAACGGTGTAATTAATCGTTTGTCCGTTATGAACTGGCAAGAAAGTTTCTCTCGCGGAGAAATAATAAAACGCGCGGTACTGGGCGCCGAGCGAAAACGTCGAAATCTAGGGAAGAAATTAAAAACCGTTTCGAAGTTATTGGTCGTCGACGATCGAAGCGTTTTCTCGTTTCAGATAAAAACACTTGCTGCATACCAGCGGGACGAACGAAGGGACAAACGAAAAGAAAGGAGAATGGAGAAAAGAAAGGAATTGAGAAGAGCGAAACGATAGAAACGGTCTGGGAATCTATGCGATAGCGAGACAAATGTTGCCTTGATCAAAGGGAATTCGAAACGGTTCCTTGTGAAAGCGGCGCGAAGATTGCAGAGAAAAGGGCGAAGTAACGGATCCGTCTGATCCGGCGCGGAGTTCGACTACTATGGCGTACCTCACGAGACGTATTCTACTTCGACATGGCACGCCGCAAATCCGTAAAGCTCAAATCCCACGGAGTCCCTGTGGATTTGCCGGGCGGAGGGAAAGACTGGAAGCGGGAACGATGAAAAAAAGAGTGGAACAGAGAGGAGTAGAAAGGGAAGGGGAAGGGCGAGAGACGAGACCGACGACGGGAGAGGGTAGGAAAACTCATGGGTAGGGAACGAAAGAGAAAAGGAATTTCAACGTTCAGACGGTCGCGATTGGGAGGTACAATTTGGGAAGACTATGGCGTGGGCAACAGCGAAGGGAATACGCTCAGCCGATCGATACTATGAATATTCGATATTTCCCTGGAAGCGCAAAGTACCTGTCAAAACAGCAATTTCGAACATTAATGTGTCGTTGCAAGGACAACGTTTGCCGTGCAAACATGGCCATCCCTGCAATGCCGCGAGCCTCTTATTTGCGAGTTTCCTATCGCACCGATATGATTAATATTTCGGTATTGATCAATAGCAGCGAAACTAGCGCCGTAGTCGAACGCTCGACGACTAAAACTTTCTGCAAAGTCAACCGTTCAATTATCACCGTCTGACACCGGTCAAACTTAAGTTTCTAGTACTCTTGTTCGTGTCTGTGAACAACATTCTAAAGCTACTCGAAGAAAGCAGTGGAAACTATATCGTGCCGACGAGCATCTCTTTTCAGACATACCTACGATACTTTCAAGCTGTCTTTGTAAACTTTCAGAAGCATAAACAATGTCGTTACGTTATTACGAACAATAAAGACATTAACGTTATAAAGCTTGTTAAGGTATTAGTTACACAATGCCAATAAACAGCGAGAAACATCGAGGTTATACACGAAAACGATGTTTTGCCCGAAAGCGCAGACTGTTAATAATCGTAGACAGAGGGAGCTGGCTATTAGCTTTTCCTTAGTATGTCGTTTAAATTAATGTTTGTATGCGCGGGTTTGCAACTTCCAACCGGTAGTCGAACGGAGGCAGGATTTCTATTTGACTTTGTACTGTATTTTGAGCGATGCACGCCGCGTTACTAATGTTTATAGAGTAGATACACGCACTGCACCGTGCACACGTACACGGACATACACGTGCACTGGTGCACGCACGGTAACGCAATATTTTAATATCGCTGGTTTACATTTGAATTCTGTATTTAGAACGGTGCTCCCTTTGATATATCACGTAAGTAACATGCTGCGTAACGTACAGACGATAACATGGTAACGCGGTCGGAAAATATCGAAATGTTATACGATTTTAGCTACGAATTCGTTCGAAGGCGCGATTGTACAATACAGTTGCATTTGATCTGATTAAGACTGAAATGAATTTTTTATGAAAAATATTGGTCCGATCAAGCGAAACACGTTACGTCAACTAACGATGAATAAAATATCTCATCCCCCCCCTCCCTCTTTTTCCCTCTAACCCACTTCCTGGATATCGATGCAACGTCAAGTGTGAATTTTTCATCGTGGATCACTCGCGACAGGCTAACAATGTTAGCTGCACAATTTTTCGTTCGTCGACATAGTGACGATTCTATATACGTGATGAGAAAAACGTCCGTGCAAGAAGCAAGTACGAGGATACTCGGTGCACACGGATACAAAGTTCCATGAAACGTCCGGGTTCTTCTTATTTTCTCTTCTCGGCAACCGAGTGTTTGTCACTCGACGCTTCTGGACTGTCTTTGTTACAGAGTTCCGTGGATCCTTGGACTGGTTCAAATTCCCCAAAAGATGGTGCTTCATCTTCAGCCAGGTCTGTTTCAATATCCTTTCTTCGACGTTATTTTCGATTCACTTCAGATCGACCCAGGTCTTCTTCTCAAACTAGACCGGTGACTTTCTCGAGAATAATCGATTCTGATACTCGATACTTGCTTTTCAAAGTAATTCTCGACGATCGATGCTTCGACTTTTGAACCGTGACAATACGTTTACTTTAAAATCTTAACTTGCTCTCGACCTAGTCACTCGAGACGCTTCTTCGTTATAAATCTTTGCTACTTCCGCTTCTATTATACTATGCTATCGATAAAACTTGTAAAGAAGACATTGTCATCGTCGGTTAATAAATCTATCACTTCTCGCCGACGCGATGGGTCAAACGCCGGGAATTTTATATCCATCAAAATAGCCTATCAACTTTTGAGTGAATGTGTCAATAGGTTCGCATGAACTCGTATTTCCAAAAGAATGAAAGTTTTACACCGACAAGGAATTGGAAAATTTTATGAATCATTATATAAATCAATTCTAAATTCATTAGATCCGAACGTCGCGCAGAGATCGCAATGTTTTAATCACTAGTGTCTCCATTTTGGACGACTTATATTCGTAGGATCGCTAGACATCAGTTTACAAACGAATCCAACGAAAATTCTCTGTGCCGAGTGTTATCGTTTAAATTGCCACCTTGTTAGGGGAACAGTGCGTTACGTGCGTTGAAACGGAATGGATGGTACCGGGCGACGGTGTTAAGAATTCCACGTATCTTCGGAGCATTCAGACACGTATAGCCATAAGCAAAGTTCCGGCGAATTCTCTCACGGAGTAATCCTGGGGTATGTCGTGCGATAAGACCGGCCGGAAGAATATACGGCGGCATAAAGTAAGCGAAGGCGACCAAAGCTCGGCCGCGGAAGATTCATTTAAGGCTTATGAAGAAGTCTTCTCTTTCTTGAAAGACGGAGCAGCCGGCACACTGTCCCCTCCTCTTCCCTCTTTTCGAGGAACACCGGCACCAACGCCAGCAGTCGTTCCACCGAATCGAGCGCGTTCTCTCGTGAACGCGCCAGTCGGGATAATGGAAGACCATCGCTGGTGAAAAGTTCGTCGCGAAAAGTTTGGATATTTTATTCGGTGCCGGAATAACTTTTAATATCCCGCTTCTAGGTTTATATCAACGATAGAAAGGGGAGAACAGGAAGAGGGAGATGGAGAAAAACAGAGGAAGGAAAAGAGAAAGGGTGAAAGGTTGGAAAAAAGTGGGCGGTCGGGAGAGGTGCTCAAGGGTTACTTCTCTCCCTACTCTAAGCCTGTTCGCCATCCACGACTTTTTAGTCGTCGCCTCTCGCTCTGACGTCGCACTCCACCGAGCTTCGTCGAGTTTTAATGAAGAGTTCGGGCTCTTATTGGTTTCCTCTTTAGGGCGACCGCACCGTTTCTATGCCATCCGGAGGCGTTCGCGCGTTTTATTGCACCCTCGGTCGCGTATTTTCTTGACGATCCATAGAACGCGTTCTCTCCTCGACATCGGGATTCGGATGGTGAAGAAGGGGACGAGAAAGGAGGCGTGAGGGCTTTGCCCTCCGCTTAAGTCGAAACGGAGCGGAGATGGAATATTATATACGCGGCACTGTAATGTTAACTAGTTGGAAACTCGTAGGGGCCACCGACAGGGCGGGCCAGGTTATTCCTTACGGGCGCAAGTTTCCTCAAGTTTGGAGAGACGGTAAATTGCATGGGATACATTGTCCTTCGTTGAACGCGCACCAGCTACCACGCAGCTCAACTTCTACTGTCGAACTTCCGTGTGACCAATTTCTTTGAAGATCGACCCCTTGTAACCTCCGCGTATTCTTCGTTGGATCGCTCGATCTTCCACCAAGACCGTTTAATCAGACGCAGAGATTCATTTTATCATGGTAAATTCGAATTCGAGGATCGAGTTCGAGAGGATTGTACACCACTTTATCGATCGCAATGATAGACGTCCCCGCGATTCACAGGATAGACAGATACTCCTAGATTGCCTTGAACTTGTAATTGCCGAAGGGTTTAGGTTTCCGTTGTACAACGGAGACCTATCCGACGAGAGGCGACCTCTTACTCGCGAAACTAGATACAGGTGACTTTGGAATTCATGGAGGATAGAGACGTAACTGAACTCGTGGGACTTGATCAAGAGGAAATTGGTCCCAGACTACATGATACCGATACCTTCGGACTTAGGAGCTTCGTATTGACAACCTTGGTAGTCGTGGGATCAGATACTCTGAACTCTTTGAACTGCCATTTCAGTGATCTGAATTTATAGCGTCGGATATAGACGATCCGCGAGAAAATCTGAAAACTCCGCAAACGAAACATAATATTGTTCTTTTAACTTCAGAGTTTAGATAATAAACATGTAGGTATACATGTATGTACAAAAAAGAAAACCGATATTTCCATAATTCAATATTTATTCTTTATATATTTTCATTCGTTTCATTTTATCTTGTTTGATCTGTTTTTAACGATCAATTTTCTACGATCGATTATTACGCAGTTGAAACTTGAGAGCAACAAAATCAGGGTATAATTGCGTTCAAGTTCGGCGTCTCCTTAGCTACTGCTTAATTACGTAGTTTGGAAACGCGTCTCGACAACTCCGTTCAACCGAAGTTCCTAATCCATAAATCGTTGCCTAATATACACACGCCGGTTAGGTAATGCATGTTTAAGAGAGGGTAGTTTATGCATGGTAACCTTCGGATCTTGTTTCTTCGTGACGGAATAATATTTGCATAAATAATTTCCTGGTCAACAAGGAATTTTGGTTCTTCTACTTCATGCTAATGATATTTTATCGATATTAATTTGTTAAAATAAATCAATAATAATAGATTAAATTTCAATGAAATTTCAAAGTCAGATTCATTCCCAAAGAGTCACGAGTATAATTTGGAAAGTTGCGTGTTATCGTTTCGGAAGTTTCAATGCACGAAATTACCATAAAGATATGACGTTGATAGTTATAGTATTTAAATTATCAAGGAAGTTGGTTTATTGGTGTTGTATCTCTGAAGCGCGATTTCATTGTTCCGGCGGAAATTATCGCGGCCTCTTACGACATTACCGTGGGTAAGCAATAGAGTGGCGCACGGTTGAAAGTTCACAGTACGTAAAGTGGATCTTTGGCGCGAGCAGCAACACAAGAAACGCGTAATTATAACTTCGCAGTTATGTCCATAAAATTGCAGTCGTAACCATAAATCGCGTTATTTTGGCCGTTATGACAGCAAGTAAACGGCCGACACGCATGAGCTGAAACGTTTGTTTGTCGTCGTCGAAAGTACAATTAATACTTAAGTAGCATTCATTTAAATAAATACCAGAAATATCGGATCAAACAATTTACCCTTATACTTTTTCTGCAATTTTTATAATTTTATAGAAATAAACAGAACTTCAACAGAAGTTTAATTACGATTTAACAGTCGTAAAAATGTTTCATTGGACCATCAAAGGGACCGGGAGTAATAATTTTTTTCATCGTCGAGCATTTCGTCAACGAGAGTGTCCCCCAGTTTAATGCAAATTTCGCTTAACCAGCGTTCAATTTACCCTTTTAAATTCGCACGACGAAACCCATGCCACTCGATTTTATTGTTCTTACAGGGACTATAAAGCCGACTGGCGGACAAAGGAGTTGATCCTTGATGCAATGCTTTCCTGCCACCTCGTTTAAGAAAGAGTATTTGCATGGGCTCGGGACGTGGCGAATCGGAATTGCGTCGAATTCATTGTGAATGCGCATTTAAGCTAGAAGTCTCGGAACGTAACGAACGACACTGGATGGACCGTATACTAACGTGTGGACGAAAACTTGGGAAACGAGAAAGAAAGGAAAAAAAAGAAGAGTGGGAAGTAGGGAAAAAGAAATAGGTTTGAAGAGAGAAACGGCGGTGGGGTAGTGGAAGTTGTCATTACGCAAATTTAAGGCTGGAATATAACAGACGCGAGAAATTTTACGCTTTCTGCTGCTTGGGAGTTCGCTCGTAAAAAAGGAGCCTGTATTAAAACACATTAAGTCCACCTGCTGGTAGTTTTACTCGTATCTACGTACGATGTTTTACTACTCATGGTAAAAATTTAATAAGTTCATGCAAATGAGGCCCTTATGTAAATCTGGAAGATTTCATGGCGGTCCAGATCCGAGGATCGCGGTACATATTTTTCGGTTGCTCCTTATTACTATGGTAAATTTCACCGTTGTAACTAGAACTTGCGAGGCGAACAAAAGAAAAATTTGATTCCGCGCGCGTGATCAAAATCTTGCTCGCTAATTTTAGCTTAGCATTCGTAAATAAAATTGATGGGCTAATATCGGCATGCCTGGATAATAATTATTATCACTTTTGTTGTTATTTCTGATTCTACAATCAAAATTTACTACTTTACAAATTTTATATGTTTCTACCGTAAAGTTTATATTACATATTTTCAACGATTATCACGAAAAGCTCGTTTTGTTGCTTCACGCAACGGTTCATAAAGCTATTCATATGAAAAAACGCTTCAACATTGCGGTATATGTAAGAAGCAAAATATTGCTACGAGAATCAATCGGATAGCAATATGAATCATTCGGTGAGATTTTTTGTCTTGCTTTTCGCCGTTATTCTCATGTCAGATTACTTCATTACGCCGGCTGACGCTTCTATAGTAAGTAGAACATGTTATATTACTGATAAAATATTAATTAAAGCTTTAGCAATTGCATCTATCATATAGCAAATTTTTAGTGCATCTGTATAAATGGGCTCTCACATCCTAGACTTATAGGATTGTTCTGTTCAGTACGTTACAAATATTTGATCATGTTAATCGATAATACAATTTGTCAATCGATAATATTTTTTTTCTAGAAATACTGTACATCCATGGGTAAAGATAAATATAAATGACGATATGAGACACCACTATTACGATAAAACCTTCGTTGTCAATTATTAATTTTTCTTGTGTGATTGAGTAATATTAGAAAATAAAGCATACTTAAAACATACTAAATTCGTTAAAATATTCGATACTA
Source organism: Bombus waltoni (assembly GCA_014737395.1). Taxonomy (NCBI): domain Eukaryota; kingdom Metazoa; phylum Arthropoda; class Insecta; order Hymenoptera; family Apidae; genus Bombus; species Bombus waltoni. Next base: position 3,953,618 of record JACXII010000003.1, read on the forward strand.
AAGCCTACAATAAGAAAATACAATATATAACAATAGATTCCGCTGAATTTGTTTAATGTTCCTTTTGACCAGATAAAAAAAAAATCAGTAGCAGTTTAAAGTACGTCGAAACTTTCGTCTATCGAGTCCGAACGATTCTTTTCGAATCTAACTTCTCGAACTTTTCATTTTCCCGTAATATACAATTCCCCTGTCGGAGAGGAGTCTTCGTTGAAGAAAAAATATCAGACCTCGGCACATTCCATCAGAATCACTGTGGAAACCAAGATTTTCTTTGAAACGCGTATTCTCTTATTCGTTCGGGTGAAAACGCCAAAGGAAATAGGAAAGTTGTATCTTATGGCGAAGGAGGATGGGAAAAAGGTGGGGAGAACATGAAGTAAGAAAGGGTGGGGGAAAAATAAAGAAAGAAACTGCTTTTCGACGCAAGAGAGCGACAGGATAAAGAGAGGAATGGTGTAAGAGGGAAATGAAGAGAAGGAAGGGAAAAGAACGACTAAGGGGGTAACTTTATCTGCGCTGGCAGAAGCGGCCCTCGAGTTCGATTTTGCGCTGCTCACTAAGTTACCTGATCTGCTCTCCATTGTCTTGTGATAACTTTGTGATACCTGGCTAAGGATTTCCTTAGATACGCCGTCTCCGACTTGTTCCCTGAACGAGAAGAAAGACGAAGCATAGGGCTTAAGTCGTGAAACTTTCCCAACAAGCCGAACTCCCTCCACCCCGATCGAGGGTGTTACAAAAGTCGTATATCCGCGAAATGATGCCAAGCGCGGTACTTCCACGTGACTCTTGTTACTTCAACGAGGAAACAGCATTCCGTTTCGTTTATGTACTTTACGATATGGTCGCGTATTCGCAACTACGCAAACATGTGTTCCAAAGGGTACAATATGATTATCGACCGAGTTTACACGAAATATTATCTAGCAGGTATGTTTTCCAGTCAATCGTGCAATCCGAATACGAATATTGTTTTTCAGGAAACAATTTCATATCGTTAAATTAACAGATAAAATGAAGTCAAGTGGAACGTTTGGCATTGCATCGCTGTTATTGTCTTTTGATCTTTACGTTTTATCGTTCTGCACGATTAATTATCATTATGGGAGTATAATGGAACGGAAATGCCAGGATTCGCCAGTAGGATATCTCTGTATTTGTATATAAATAAGCTTTTCGGTAACACCTTGGTCATTTTAAATTAGTACAATGTTTGACTAAGACACAATTAATTTAAATTTATCTTTGTCCAGAAAATTGATTATTTGATCCGTTCGTGTTTCATTGCCCTTTATGCAGAAACAGTGATGGCGAAGAATGAACAAAAGGAAAATTAACTCCCAAATATTCCCGATCACTTTTATGTTATTCAAAATGTATCGCTTTCGGGTAACAACGCGATGCGTATTTATGCGCGACGATATTAATCTTCCTCTAGTAAATCCTTTGTTTTCTGAAACACGTTTACGTTTCGAGATCAAAGCGAAAGAAATTAAAAGCAAAACAGGTGATATTTGTCACATTTTACGAATCGCTATACTGGCATTTCCTTTACGGCGCGTAGCAACGTGAAATCTTATTGAAAGTTCAGGCATCTTTTTTTTGCTTAATGAAACAGAAAATAGTTTAAGTAGTTAAGCGGTAAATTATCAAAGGAATTTGAAATCCTATTGTACTTAAGAATTAGTTACAACTACTTAATCATATCTTCATCAGTCACTATAATTGTTAAAATTTTAGCACTTTTTCATCCTTGACCAACTGCGCAATTTCAAATATAATGTTTTAACTCCTAATAAATAATCCCATATTCAAATTTATCACCTAAAGATTCATTTTATTGCACCACGTTTGTCACGAGAAACTTTTTTACTGCAAACAGTATCGCTAACTGATATATATATATATATATATATATAATGGCAGCATTGGTAATTTGCTAACAGTTCGATCTACATATAGCATAAAGCAAAGATAAGCAGAAACAACTGTCTAGATAAGCAACAAGTATTATCACTATTTTACTTCGTATTTTGTATATGACTAGTGAATTAAAGAAAATTTTTTACCAGTAACAATATTAAGATGCACCATTACCTAGTTGAAATTTGTCAATCTCTTCCATTGTCTCTGACAGTAACAGAAATATTTGTTGTTTCATCTTTCTGATGCTATTAATCAGCATTTGATAAATGTTAAATATGTTTCGTAATGCTGTATCCGAAGTTTATTATTTCGTGGAATAATAAATTGTAAAACAGTAAATCGTGACGCACCAGTCACGAGAAATTGTTTTTAATGTTGACATAGTCGCATAAAACATGTGTAATGGTTTTTCCATTTATCTATATGTTCTGCGGCATTGAATGATGATTGTGTATAAAAAGTAGAAGCATGGGCACATCGTATTAAATACACCAAGAATTGTACACAAAAGAACATGTATCAGACGATTAAAATATTCCTTTTATTTTTCTCCGTTATTTTGATGCCGCGTTGTTTTATAACACTCGCTGAAGCGGTGAGGATACTTTCATTTATTTATTATTTTTGCTTATAATCTTATGTGAAGCGATATTCTAATTTTTCACTTTGGTTGAGGTTTGAAGGATCATAAGACCATAATGGCATTATGATACTGATTAAATTTATTAATCTCATCATTATTCTTTATCTTTCAACCATGTTGGAATAAAGCTTATTCCTCTTTTTTCTCATAGAGTGTCTGCAATGGTAAATAAATTTGAAACTGAAGAGGTAACGACAATATTTAGAGCAGATCTTGATTTTAATGATACTAAATACATAACAGAACTAAGCGAAAAAAATGTTACATATATTTAACTTTCTTCAAATTGTATTACATAATTACCAAGAGTTAGGTACTTTTCGTTACTTTTGGAGCTATTATTGTCATACGAAATATATGTAAAGTGGCGGTTACACATGCATATAAAGCAGAGAGACATGTCAAGAGACAAGAATATGAAGCAAATATTTGTCCTGCTTCTTATACATATTTCTCTTATTATCATGTCAGGATATTATGTAACGCTTGTGAAAGAACTGGTAAGAAATTCCTTTATTTCTTTATAAAATTTCCTCGCAATATTGCTCGATCTTTTTCAAGGATTCACCGAGATGTCCTTATTTACCTTAGAAGTTTTACTCCCACCACAAACGTCACGTGCAAGGTACATCGTTACTATAACTGATCAAAGTAACGATAAACACGAACACAATAATTATAATTTCCTTCGTATGTCGTAGGATTTTTGCAGGAAACAGAAAGGAAGATAAATCCGACTTTATAGCAAGTAACGACGGTCTTTTGAAGAAGCTATTAAATCTTAATTGCTTTAATCACTAGCATAATATTACGAGCTGTAGAATTCTCTAAATGTCACAAAATAAACAAACATTAAGCATCTTAGAATTCTGCACTCCCTCTTTAAATACCTCGATTTTCTTCCATGTAACATCTCATCTGGTTCGTTATCTTTTCGTCGTCTAGAAGCTTGCAGTGGAGCAAAGGTGGAGATATCGCAGAGACGTTCTACCATACAGTTAAAGAAAATCACAACACGGAATAAGGAAGATTATAAGTTGCATCGGTACGCGTTCTAACATCTGGCTTTAGCTCTCGGCGTATTACTTCTGTTTTCTAGAAAATAGGAAGCGGATGTAGAAACGCGAGACGTCGGGTGAGCGCTCGGAAAGATTTTCATGAATATTCTTTAGGTTACATTAATGCCCTTTATAAATATGTATTAAACCCACGGATTTTACTATCTCCAACAAATTAAGCTTTCCAGCTGCCTTAACCCTTCTTCCTGTTCTTCCTAGCCGGGGCGTTACCAGTGGAAAGATGCAATTGGAATAGTAATTTCAACCGCGATCTGCATCGTACCCCACCACTTTCCATCGCGCTATCTTCGCCATGGACATTTAATATTCTGTACGATGAAGTTATATTTTCTATTATGAGGAAAGCGAGGAATTACGATACACCGTGGCGAGTACGGCTTGATTGAAGATTTTTGTTTCATCCGAACCCACCGACATTCACGACATAATAAAAAAAATATGGTTGAATGCATGACGAAATAAAATAAATACACTCGACATCAGTCTTTTTATTTCGTAGGTTTCTGTATTTTGCCAACTGTAATATTCTTATTTCGAAAATATGGTCGAAGCAGACATTAAACCGGTGATTCCATCGGAGTTTGTCTGTCGTTTCCGATAAAATTATTTATAAAATATTAAATACATGCATGAAAATATCCATGAAAAACGTGTGATGTATGCGTAGAATGTAGAACGTGTATTTCTGCGTTGTATTTCCGAGGAAAAACATGAAAAAAGGATGTCAGCGGTAACGATGCAAATTCACGTTACTCTGTATTTCACTGATAAAATATTAGAAACTCTCCTCCTGATCTTTTGTCGTTCATGTTGATTTATTATAGAGAAGATTTCTTTGCAAATATGAGTTTGTAACTAAACTCTCGTTCCGGAAAACACGGATGTTTTAAAGAGATGAAATAAAGTAATAACAGTCTACTGCGTTATTGCTTTAATTAATTTGTAAACGATGTATAAATAAACGAAATGAAGCAAAAACGTATGTAGCACGTACAATGATGGTATTGCAATAAGCATTATTATTTTGATGCGACACACGGTAACTAGGTCACTTTAAAATATTTAGAGTTTCATAAATTGACGTATAAACAATAAACAGGTGACGGTAAATAAATTCTTGGTTTTGCGCTTGTGACACGGAGCGTGTCGTTCGTTCATCGTCGATGACTGACAAAAATCCTCGATAAATAGAAGCGAGAGTTAAAAGCCGGTCGACAGTTTTCGCCGTTAGAAACAAAATTTACACACCGTACATTTTATTCTGTTATTTAAATCTCAATAAATTTCACGATCCCCTTTCTTTCTCTTCGTTATTGCATTATATTAATGTTCATTAATGGTGTTAGACTTGCGCGTGAATAAATTTCTGGAAACGCATTCTATATTTCTCTTTGATAATGTAAAGCGCGTAACGGTTGAAAGTTTTACAACGGCGGAACAATTCTGTATAACGTACTTATATATAAATTTTGTAGGAAAAATAAATGAATTGTTCGCTTTTACCAAAAATCTGCGTGTATATTTTCGAATTATTATCGCTATGAAACAAAGTGATACAGAGATTTTAATCGTGCGTATCTTTATTACTATCTTTTTAATAAAGAAAAATTCCCTACTATTACATTGATTTATTTTCCTTTATTAGCGTAATTGCAGGTATACATATTTACATCTATTGTGCGTACCCGTTGCATCGTGATTTATATTGCAGTATAAAACAATAAACTAAATCATGCTCACGTATTTGTCGCAAAGGAACGTACACCTTTTTGATTATATTATACAATATTCCCTTCAAGGATACGCACAACAATTTCAACCACATTCTAATTATTTCTTTGTGTGGATCGTAAGCGTTGCAAATGTTTCGATTTATTGCATTCAAGCAATATCGTATTTGAAAATTTCGACGCTTCAAAGCAACCAACTATCGCCATTTCGACATATTAGCCGTTGGCATCGATTGATGTTAGAAGGTAATTCTGTTGATTTAACCTGAATTTAATACTTACAGTATCATTTTACATATATTATCAATTCATTATTTACGCTGTAGTCTAACATTATAACATTCGTATGGTAAACACTGTCACAGAATGAATCAATATCATATTAATTTCACCATTTTTTGAAATAGCCAAATTCACATATTCCTGTTTCAAAATAATTGCATAGAAGTTTGAGATGGTATTTATTACAGAGAATCGAATTATTTCATTTTGAACGTAAAATATAATAAATGAATATATCATGAATAAAAAATATTTCTTGACTAATTAAGATAAAACACGAAAGTATAACTAAATACTCCGATATTACAATATTTTTTCTTAAACGTAGCTCGTTCATCAATATGCAGCACTATATCTAGATATTGTCACATGGTAATAAGCACTTCCCTTAATTACTGTCCAAAAATTGCCAGTTACATGTAAACTTTGGGTTTTGAGTGTGTGATGCGATTAATTAATTTCCAGAGAATGTACGGCAAATGCGTATAATCAAACATTAATTTCTCAGGATCAATCTTCCTCCTTCAACATGAAACATATTCCCTGAATGTTTTATGATATTAGTAATTAAGAAATAATGAACGATCTAGAACACTAATAAACTCCATTACAAATTATAATAACACTTATTTATTAATTTAAGTTAAAAAATAAAGATAATAACTTATTTACTAACGAATAATAATAACACTTCATAAGGTTTGCTCTTAAAAATGATTTTGTCTCCAACTATAAAATGGATGGAGTAACGTTGACGCAACGATCAATCCACGTATCGATAGCTCGCACCACGGCAATGCGAAAGGAAAAGTTGGAAGAAAAAAGGTGCAGCTAAAGTTTCACGTCTAAATGCAATTAAGCCAATATAAAGTTGGTGGCTATGTCTTGGGAGAGGTGGAAGCGCGTGTCTTGGTTCGAAGTAACCGACAAGCGAAGAGGTGTGGGCTCGATACCGCGGGGACAACTTTATAGAAGCTCAAGTGGCATAATCGAGTAAAATAGCCGGTGCCTAAGAGCAAATTAACAACTTTTTATGCGTTTAGTTCCCTGTTGACCTCCCGTTTTGCTCAACGCTGCGGAAGTTTCGTGAATTTAATCGTAGCTCATTAAACGAGTGTGAAAACGACGTTCAAACTCAAACAGCATGTACGTAAATGTGTTTATTCGACGACAAACCGATATCAACTTGGATGAAACGCTCTTTAAGCTTCTCTCATTGAAAAATAAACGATCTTAATCGCTTCCTTTCGTACCTATTTTCGGAAAGAATTTCTCTAGTTCGCGCGATTATTTTCCACGGTTATTTTTCTAGTTTTCTGAATTCAATCGGTCAGGCGATGATTTTCGTGGAACTTTATTGAATACGACATCGATTCGCTAGTAGTTGGAATTTTATGAAGATTAAGTAGGAGGAAAATGAGCACGTATTACGAGACGATCACGAAATTGCGATAAATCTTCGTTATAAACTTTTGGCTGAGTTCATCTCGCTAATGAAGGGTCATTATCCGGTGGATTCATCTGGTGAAATTAAATTTTCATAATTGAAGGTATATTAAGGGGCAGAAAAAACGACGGCAAAGGATTTTACTTGGTAAACAAATAAAATATTTAAATGAATAATATGTGCTTTTATTTATACGCATCGTAGCGGTGCGCCATTACGCGAGTATTCCAATTTTTCTCGGCTTTTAAATATTACGTTCTTGTTGTTTTTGCATTACTACGGCTTTAATAATTAATTCAACATTTAGCATCGTGGAATATTTCCTTGTTTATCTTATTTTAACGTAGGAGAGTTAATAAGATACAGCTAATAGCGTATATCCTTTTTTTAAATGTAACTTCGATTAACAAATTCGACTTTATCGGTCAATATATCTATATTTATTATCCTCGATCTATACACTGAATTTTAATTGTACATCGTTTTTTCATTCTATGCATAATGAATTTTTATCGCTTTAAAGAGTTATTTGAAATTAAAAAAGTTACTGCAACTTCATTTTGAAGCTCGGAATAACAAGTGTTACAAACGATTTTACCTGTACGTTTATTAATTACGGAACTCATTATCTGGAAATAATTAATACAGAAAACTTAATTATGAAAAACACTGAGATGTAACTGTAGCGCGATTAAATTGCCTGTATTTATGTTAACGAAAGACAGAAACAAATGTTTCGTCAGCGTATGCGCTACCCTATTTCAATTCGTTCGATTTCGCTCGCTCGATCTGAATATCTATTACCGAAAACGAGTCCGTAACACGTCGTTCGATGAATAATACGCTTCTATAAATGAGACTATAAACGACCACGACGCTATTTAAATAACGAGGACTTAAATAATTTCCTTCTGATGCGAAATTCATATTTAACGAACCGTAAAATATCGCTCCATCTGCAATTCTTTCCGTGATTGTAATATTTACCATTTTTTCTATCATTTCCTTGGCATGTTTTCTAGTTGAAAATAAATTGCGATTGGTCGTTCTACTTGTTTTATATAAAATTACGAGCGAAATCAATTACCAGCTGCTTTCGCTACGGTATAAAGTAAAGTTGTTAGATTATTGAGCAATTGCTTTATTAATGCAGGTTACTTCTTTCCCAGTTGTATAGTAATCACAGCGAATTTAATATCTCGTCCACCTTCTCTCTCCGTGATAAAGATCAAACGCATGACAAGTTCCAGGTTCGCACCAAGGATTTTCATTATACCAATGCGCCACTCTTAGTTATTAACACATTATTTACCCAGTACTTGCCAATGAAAGATGGAAAAAAAAACATCTTGATGATACGTTTACTTTACAGTTCCATCTGAATATAGTATTTCGCACGGTACAGTGAGATGTTGAATTAAAAGATGGATACAATTAAAAAATGGATTTTTTATATCTATAATTGAAGTCGTAAGATTTATTTGCTAAAATCAATATATCCATTAGTACAATGACTTTTTTCAGCGACCGAGTCAACGTTAAGGTGTCTACTTCATGCTGTTCTAACTGTGATTTCAAAGTGACCGAAGGGAGAAGGAATTATAGCAATAAAATATTGCAACCGTTTAAAGTAAAAGGACATTAAATAACAAACATTACGATACAATAAAAAGCATTTTCCAAGAGAAGCAGCGCAAGGACACTAGAAAATGCATCGCAACAATTAAAAAAGAACTATTATATAAATCGGAAATGCTAGTAGTGAAGAAATTGTACAAAACTGTAGCGTTGGAAAACTTAATCCAAATTTGGAAGAATCATTAAACGAACGATATGGAGCGATATAGAGATTCGTTTTAATTCGAGAACAATCTTATTAAGACAGACAAGTACGCAGGTGAAATTTGCGGCCAGTGTTGGCAAGGGATGCGACCAAATCTAATTTATACAACGGTGTATAGGACCCGTTGGGCTCTCTCAATCTTTGGGTACGGTTTGCTGGATTACAAATCGTTCCGGTTGGCGATGCAGGCAGCTGGTGGTCCTCGCTAGACACGGACAACGTTAAGGTTTACGCTTGGCACAGAAACGCAGCGAGCACCCGGAAGGAAGGCGGTCCGTGAGTAGCAAAATGGCGTCAGATGAATGCCCCCATTAATTAGCAGCTACCTTACCGTTCCCTCTTGTACCTCTATCATTCATTTGAGTTATTCTTGTTTCCTACGACTTATCTTTTCCTTCGAGCGTCGAATCACGTCTTATTTCCTGGACGAAGAAGCTGCAAAGCATAGCATTCAGGAAACGTCTGGGTATAACATATAGTTCGCCAGAAGTCATTGTAAATTAAGATTTTTAATTTCTTATGTTAATTTTATTACAAATAAACATCTAGGACCCTGTTGGACAATAATTTACTAATGAATAATTATAATAAGTTGACAAGTGACAAATCGTATAGTTATAAACTTGTGTTGCATAGTTTTATAATTCAACGTCGAATAGGAGAATCAACTAGGTTGCAAATTGTAAAAGTGACTCGAGAACTTTAATATTATGCAATAAAATTTATTAAGATTGACAGTTGGTAAAATTTAACTCGCTAATAATATTAACTAAGTTATGCAAGAAGATCCAGATAATTAATACTTTTGTTGAAAAAGGAAGACTGGTTATATGAAACCGGCGTCAGACAATATGTAGACACGTTGTAATCGCTATAGAAATGCTTGTGAAAGCTAATGGATTTCTTGTGAATGTCGCTTCAAAATCGTGTTGTTTAACACAAAGCACTTGTTTGACGTTGTTTCACACCCTACATATTGTGGTTGAAAGCGTCGTCAGGCAAATGGAAGATTCTTGCGGAGGTCTCTCTTACGCATTTGCATAACGTTACCAACATCAATACGGCTAATATCGCAATTTTCTTGTCTCGTTGAATATTCTATTTAACAGCGTACATCCGATGAGATTCTACTCTTCAATAACCTCTTATTGTGTGCCAATTTCGCATGCCAATCTTGTATGTGATTTACAGATAATGAATTATTACGAAAGTATCGTTTAGCGGAATATCTAAGGCTGACAATAAATTTACAGTCTTCCTTATGATTTATGCAAATTTTAAAGTAAAGAAAAAAGGACCAAAAAAAAAAACATATACATATACATTTTTCGAAGTCGTTTACTTCGAGAACACTTTAATATCCTTTTTCAATAAAAATTTATTAGAAAATTTATTAGTAATACGTGCGAATTTTGTATCTTTGTACTTGTTAATAAACAATATACGTCACCAGAGCTTTGTCGTACCAGATATAAATTCAAATCGAATTATTCGTTTAATAGATGAATCAACATTTTCCAAAATACAGCGAATGCCTCCATAAATATTTTTCCTTCTATTTGTTTCAAAAAACGTCGAGATATTTGAACTTCCATGAAAAACATACGTCATGTTTATTCAAGTTCATTTGCATAAAAGGTTTAATACCGGGCTAACACGCATAATCAAAATTGCGATATATTTAATATTTGGTTGCATGAGTATTTACGGCTGTCGCATTTTTATAGACTTTCAAACGTCCCTTAGTATGTTTATATAATGTGGGGTAAATCGCGGGCTACATATGGTAGATCAGCGTTCATGCGCATCTGTTCCTTCGATCACTCGTTGGATCGCTATAAAATACCCACGGCCGTACGAAATTGCTCGCGGCTTTAATGAGATTATTTTATAATAAATTTCCATAACACTCGCGGTAGCGGCCCGTTAGCCACATGTTAGACGGTATTATTACGTAAACCTTCGGGATGGTTCGTATCTAATTACCCTGTTTACTTAATAAGCCATTGTCTCTGTCTGCCTTGTCAGGAATCAAAGATCGTTACTCTTTGTATTATAAAAGGCATTAATTTTCTTCTAAAACTTCTGTACAGCCTCTGCCTTCCGTTCTCCCATTCTTTCTTTTTTTTTCCAGCCTCTTTGTACTCTCTCGTAGACGTCGCCGAGTAAATTGAAAAATTTAATAAGACAATCTTACGCCGTCCCATCCTCTTATCGTCATCTCCTCTTCGTTCTGTTCCGTACGACTCTTTGAAATTAATTAATTACACGTAATTCGATTCCTCGTGTTCCTCTGTCGAGTTCATCGAAATCGTGGCGCGATCTAATTACTCGGGAACGTCGATATCGGTCGATTATTCGCTGTGACGATTTTCGACGCCACGCCGTGGCAAACACCTCCCCCGGGTTTGGGTGAGAAAACAAGAGAGCAGAGGCAATGATAAACGGAACGTGTCGAGTCACGAACCCGGTACGGGCCAACGATAATTCTCGGTCGTCAGCGAATCGGTAATTAAAACCAAATCACGACTGTGGAGTAGAGCGTTTACGTAGAATGAATATTTCATTTTCCGCTCCTAGCGCCGATTTTGGCACTGGTACGTAATATCGCGAAAAACTTTTTTCGAACTTCTACCGTTTCGCCGAAATCGTTCGCGCGACTGTTTAATTACCAACTACCCGATGACTCGTGCCGATGAAATTTTCTACTCGCGTTGCCCCACGTGTTTCTGTCGCACATACACTACCTACCCCCATTACCTATACTTTACCTCGTATACCATCGACGAAGTATTTTTTTTTTTTTTTTTGTTCGATCACGTACCGAATTACATTTTTATTCTTCACGGGTCCGCGTTTGACGACGCGTCACGTTCGTCATCCGAATCTCACCCCCTAGACCTGTATGTACACGATCGCGTCTCCTTTGCCCACACATAGCAATAATTCTTCGATGGATCATCCTGCCGGACTATTAATTCGTGCCAGATTCGCTTTGATCTATTACGGTGCACCATCACAGGCGCATTGTCGTGGTGGGTTGCACGCGCGATGGCTCGCCGCGCACCAGTACCGTCGAAGATATCGGAATTCCTGCGGTCGATCGTTCCGATAAAATTAATACCGCCATCAAACGTAATGTAATTAAAATGTAAATTCAAGCGTGAATCATGATCCTGGCTATCTGTCTCTTTTCATCCATCGTTGAGCGTCGGTCTAGCAGGTTCAGTTATTGTTACGCGTTAACGATGGATCGACGTCCTGCCTCGAATCGAGCCGTTTCGTCCGATGTACCCTTGACGAAAGTATCGCAAAAGGATTCGATGTTTAATGAGTCGTGAATTAACGGACGAATTAAAATTACGACCTCGTCGCGCCTTTGAAACGTCAGTTAGAAAAGAAAGAAAAGAATCGGCCGATTTAGCTTGTTCCCTCCTTTCATGAATAAACGTCGTGTTGTAACGAAGCTATTCGAAGGATAAATGGCTATTCAATTTTAGTCTGTATAGAGTGGCCTATAAATTGTAGCAGAAAGGTGTGATTCTTTAAAACAATTCTATTCTTCTTATTTGAAAGATATCAATTTTAAATAAATGCCGATCAATTCGACCCAATTCAGCCTAGAGTAATGACTTAATGAACCTTGGTGTATCGCATATCTCTATTTCTTTTCCGTTTAATCATTCCATTCGTTGATTATCGAAATAAGCTTCCACTATCTATTCATATTGACTACTATCCTTCACATTGGTTTATCAATATCAGAGTTTCACGTATAAATACTTACGTTTTCAATATTACGGTACATCTTCAAACTAAATTATCTATGGAACGATTCGCAATTCCAAAAAATGTGGTTATTTTGTTATAAAGAATCACACACTCCGCTGAATGATAACACACTTTACAAGATACGTATATCCTGTATGTCGCGTTTCAATCAAACAATTCTGTTCAAAATACGCAGAATGAAAAGTTTCATCGACAAACCTTTTCTTTCGAAATCTAATATACAAAATGAAACCGCAAACCAGAGCCGGTATAATCGTGACGAGATAGAAAAAAAATGCAAGTAACGTTCGCATGTAGCCACGATGTGTTTGCATTTCGAGCGGACGACTCTCTAATAATTGGCGCGTGTTCGTTGAAAATATGGCGATAGTTAACGTGTCGTCGTTTGTGCGAGTATTATTTCGATTCCGATCCGCTCGTGTCGTCGCTATTTGTTTTTACAAAAATGCGCACGGCGCGATGTTCCGCGAGCGGTTTAATGTTTCGTTTTCTAGAGAATTTATGAAGCGAAACAATTTATTCATACGTCGTCCGCTGCGGCACAACAATTGAAATTACTTTATTTCGCGTGTAAACCGACGAATTTAAATATGTATGCTGATTTCTGCTACTTTTCCACGAAACCGTATCGTATCCAGGAAATAGCTGGAATGCTTTTATAGCGTACCTTTATAACAACTGTCGTACGAATGTAACAAAAACGAAACAGGAGTTACCTGTTTGTTAATACGTTCTCGTCGTTTACGAATCCATAACGGGAACAGGCGTTTTTTGAGAACAGTGAAATTTAATTCGCTCGAAGATATTACATATTTTAACGATTCCACTTTCTATAGAATAATGTCCAAAGATTGCAAGAAAAAAAATATGACAAGCATATTTTTGTAGATTTTCTGATTCTTACGCAATCTATGACTAAATAATAGTATCGTAATATTTTACTTTAATACGATATAGTTGAAAGCTAAAAAACAAGTTGTTAAATGCAAAGATTAATCATTTTAAAAGTAGATTACAATTTGATGAAGTTCCGTTAAAAAAAAAATAAAAAACAATTTCGATAACATGGGATTAATTGACAGTGTATTGCAAACTATTATTTAATTTCGAAACTATTTTCCCGTAAAAAATGGAAAATACAATTCATCATGTACTTCTCTTGTAGTCTTCGTTCATGCTCGTATAATTTACACAAACCTATCGCGAAACTGATCACGATGAGGATAATAAAAAAGCTGGATGCAGAAATGATTCAATCACGAGCGGTATTGATTAAAATGGACAAATACGTGCACTTCGGTTTCATTCTTCGATAAAATATATAGCAAACGTTGGCAGATTGAATTAAAATATAAAGGTATAGGACATTTATAAATGTTGTTTTCTCTTTTTCCGTTTGCTTTTAATTTCAGTCTGCAATATAATCACATAAAGCGATCGTGACTGTTTTATTTAAATCTGGTGTTTGGCCAATAAGAATACAGTAACACGGTTGATGGATGGCTTCCGTATCAAAATTCACTTGTTTGTCGAAAAGTTACACACGCGCCATTATTCTTTTTTTAACCGTTCATTCAATTTTTACGCATTGTTCTGGATAGCTCGATGGTATCGGATCGTCTGAATGGAACGCTATCGCCGATATATCGCTAAGTCATGTTCGAACGAAATGCCAGCAGGGCGAAACAACGAAGTTTAAAGAGTGAAAGAAAAATGAAATGGTCAACGAACCTCAACGAAGTTAGTCGACGTGGAGCTATACGGAAAATTTTGATACTTTTACTCCGCAGAAATTGCAGTCCTGGCGAAACTATTGCAGGTATTAAAGTTGCCAGCAACTAATTAATACTTTGCTGACCAGTATATTACATTGACCTAATTAATTGTCCCGACTTCGGCACGCGTGAAATTATAATTAATAATATCCATTGATTTACCGTTATATATATATATTGTTCCTTTAATAACGTTATTGCGTTAACGGCGTGCAACGAATTGACGCGTTGCGGCTACCTGCATAAGAGAAATAACCGATAACTGTTTTAGATAACCGTTGATTAAAACTATTGTATAAAATCGTAAACGATAAATTAGCTATCCCAGCGATATCGTATCGTTCACAAAAAATAGATATACACAAAAAGCTACGAACCTTATGTAAACGCTAACTTTATAGGCCGGTGAAGATCGAAAAATGTACACACATGCGGAAACACGCTTTGCCAATTTAATTATTTGTTGCTGTTAAAGCTTCGTTGATAGCTATTATTTTTTATCATCGGCGATCGATCGAATGAAATGTTTTCAGAGGTAGAGTGTAACGACGAAGACGATCACTAAAGAAGGGAGAAGCTTGAAACATTTATCTTACATAGGGTGTATCGGTAAACTCGTTAACTCAGCTAGTTTCTTTGAAGCTAGGAAAGGGCTCTAGACAGGCAGGTGAATGACAGTCGGTCCAGTTTATCGCGAATTCCCAGCGCTCGACCTTTTCCTTAAACCTTCGCGTGCAACGATAATTAAAGGTGCTGGTGGACGCAAAACAGTGAAATTGAGCCTGGCCACGTGGCAGCAGGAAATACATGCTTAACAGCCGTATATAATGGATGCATCGTGGGCTACGAGTGATTTCGTGTTACGGAGATTGATTGCTTTTGAAAGAGTCGTTAATGATTATTCCTTCCGCCGCGATTACCATACATCTTCGATACAATGAGCTGGAAATCTTGCCTTGCCACTCATTATTTCCTTCCATGCCTCCCTCTTAGCCTGTTGTACACATAGGGTGTTAATAAATTATAGGCAAGGAAATTGATGAGTTGGCGTAGGTCATTGAGAAATATAATCACAAGCCTCCGAGTCATTGTACTGGAAATAATATGAGAAAAAATTCGTCGCTATTTCATCCGCGGTATTTTTAACTTGATACCGATTTATCAAACGAGCCGAAAATGTATATAGAAGTTGCAAGACATTTTTTGCAAAACTTACTACAAATTAATATAAAGTATGAAACATAATTTTAATAATAATTAGTGCTAAAGACGATCTCTAAATATTAGGAAGCTTATTGATATAGTGAATAAATAATTGACCCTTTAAATATTTGAATAATCTTTGCCAAATATATGCTGGCAACAAATATCTTTACAGATTGGTTTCAAAGCCAATATGTGTAATTATGATGATCGTGTCCCATCACCGTTCTAAACGAAATTTCAAAATGTTTTGTATAATATCGTAAAATCTACAAAGGTTTCTACAAATGTCCAAATACTTTTGCGATGCACCGTACACATGTTTTATCGTATTAACACAAATTAGCATCCGGTAATATCGTTTAATTGCAGAACAACGCGATGCTCCTTCGTTTCGTAAGCACGATTTCACCGCGGTACTGGTTTTAATCTTTCCACGCTTAATCCGTTTCAAAATAGGATCGTCGATGATTCACATGCTGGTTGATCGCGAACAGTTCGACAATGCAGCAATTACAGTTAAGCGATCATCCCTATTGTCAAGTATCAGGAAACATTTTGAATGACTCTGTTGTTACAACGAGATAATGCCTAGTTCCATACAGAGGCAACTTTACTCATTGTTCGTGTCATCGATCGGTCTGGTATCGGACATTTAACGAATACATATGTATCGAAGCTACCGATGTTTCTATTACACCGTCAGCCAGTGAGAGAATGCGAGGGAGAAAAGAGATTATCGTGGTTTCGATGAAATCTATCCGTTACATGCGAATTCACGTAAACTTTACCGGAACCGAGTCCACCTCCGCTAAGCGGATCTGTGTTTATGGATCATTTTTTCCGGCACGAGAGCAACTTGGCAATTCGTGCACTCGCAATAACATCATTGCAAATATTTTTTAACCACCCGCGGCGCGCTTGCAACTCGCTTTATCTTTGTCAAGAAGTTTCACTAGAAAGCTGAAATATGTTCCCGTCTGAATATTATTGGAAACAGGATTATTTCGGAAAATGCGCGTGTTTATTTTCTATATCGACACGTTCCGGAATCAATGACTTCTCCCTTTGTGCAAGCTTTCGCGTAATATCAGCTTCTCTTTAGCAAACAATTGGAAACATCCGATGTGACAATATTTTATGAAAAATAAAGTTACATCAAATAGTCGAATATCAACAGGATATACATATTCTGAAATACTTCACGGTGTTATATACTTGGCCAGCAAATTATCAAAATGGCAATCCACTTGAAATATACAAAACGTATTAGTCGATTACATAAAGTACATAATATTAATTATGAATACAACACATCCGCTTTTAAGTATAAGATTAGATTAACGCGTTTTGCTCCAACACGTTTATTAGCCCGGAACATATCAAAACCCATAGAACGTTCAATATTTATACAATCTACTATACCATCTTAGAACATCTTCGTACACACGCAGTATTCAAGACAGAGGGTTAATAATACTTCCGCGATGCGGAAATTCTTAGCACGTTTTATTAAGAGGGAATGAGCTCGGCTGAGAACGGCGGGAGGTGTTTATTAATTAACAGCAATAGCAATACCGATACACTAGAGTACGTGGGTGTTCCCTAATTTTGACATGGTTTGATACACTGTGCACCAACTGTGTGTTATAATAGTAGGCAACTACTTGCGCAAACACTTATGGTGATCCCGGAGCGTACCGTTTGTTTAGTTACATTCCCGTACACGTTACTGGTGCACGCGAACATGCCGAGGAGAGAGAAAGAGAGAATGGTTGCTTATGCCCGCATGTTTCCACGTTGAAAATACATACGCTTGATTATACTGAGCGTTAAACGTGACAAGCTACGGGCACAGTAATTGCGTCACACCATTACATTTAATTAAAAGTTTCGCTCGTAATACTACCGAAGAAATCCGATTGTTCGAAGCTTGCTTAATATAACGAGCACGGAGAGGGAAAGGGGGGAGGGAGAGAGAGAACCAGGACGACACGAAGAAGCTTGTTCTCTCCCCGCGTTCCACGGCATGTTACAATTAAGCTCGCGTAAGCGTCCCGCTCTTGTCGCCACACTTCCTTTAACGAGGAAATTGTACCGAATGGAAAAATCGTCGGAAGAAATCTGCTTTCCGACACTCATCCTGGCCCTACCTAACACGATCCCCGACAGACTTCCTCCGGTCTGGAGGAGCTCGTTAAATCGAACTGGGTCGTGAAAACAGCTCTTTGAGGATAGAAACGAGGACGGGACGACAGACTCGCGTCATCGTTTTACATCCATGGCTAGATACCGTGGACGTTTCTAATCCCTCAGACTGATGTCGTAGCAGTTTCGAGGCTTTGCGCGTTTGCGAACGATATCCGGTCCGGTTAGAGCTAGACCATCGCTCGCATCGATCGTTCACGCAATGAAACGACTGGTTTTTAAATCATTTGAATTTAGGTAATCGGAGGATGTGTAGAAGGAATTATTGCGACGGATAACACATAGACATTTAAACGTACAGGAAACATTTAAACTGTACGTAGTGTCACATGATAGGTAATAAAACACGAAGAAGAACGGTATGCTTCGGCTAGGATCTTCTCGTTTCGTGCTCTCTAGGAGTATCGTAAGCGAGAAAATCCTCCGTTAATAGTCGCGACTATAGCTCCGTCCTCTCCACGTTTTTCTAATTAGCGCGATAACGTACATGGAACAACAAAATCTCATTTTCTTGCGCCCTCTTTCACAGGGCTAATTAAAATTTTTGTTTACACTGGCCGTGGTCGCTTGATGCGTCGCGTTGTTGATAACGCTAATCGTGTAACTCTATAATATTCTCCAGTCTGAAGGAAAAAATTGTAACCATGGTGAAACAAACACGATACGCGTGGACTGGCTGGAATTTATTAATGAGATTCGTTAATAAATAAAGCGGCAATTCGAGGCGCAGTCTGAAAACGTCGCCCTTCCTTTCTGACTACGTAATATTAATCCATTATATTTATGAGTTTAAATATTGTATGACCGTAAATAAATCAAACGTTAAATGCAATTCCGCACGCAATCGGCTCCACTATTTATGCGACGGATCTATTGTTTCTGTGGCTTCTGTGTTTATCGTGTGACAAATATTCACCAACAAGAAAAATAGAAGCCATAAATTCAACGTTAAGAAGAGCATCGCTTTAAAACGAACCTACATTAACGAAAATTCACGTAATAGTACAGGAAAAAACGATTTCCAGCCAGGAAACACTGACTCGTCATAAAGTTACGTTTATTCATCGATTACGGTCTCTGGAACGATTCGAATTCTGTGGTTAATGTAAAACCACGGTTTCAGATTAAAACAGGGAAACTGGGGTAGCCTCTTTTAATTAAATCTTCCGACGAATCACCTGCAACAAGCCGGGTCTGCCAGCCTCGCATTTGAATCGCTTGTCGGTGGAACTAGCGGTGTTGCGTTCGCGATGATGAAGGCCACGGCGAAAGAAATGAAAACTCATCGAGTAAAGACGTGCCGTGCGAAGATCGAAAAAGGATGAGTCACTATGCGCGGCTGAGAGCTAAGGCACGAGAAAGGTGGCGAGCAGAAGGTCATGGTACCGCTGCCTGTCGTTGACCTTTTTCCCTACCCTTCGCTCGATGAGTTCGTCGCTTGTTCCTTGCTTCTTCCGCGTTGTATCAACGTTGTCTCTACGTATAAAATATCTATAACGTGGATTGCATAGTCGCAAGAACGAAATTGGCGTAAACGTCGATGTCATTGTACGGTCATCAAGAAGATATTACTAGTTGTCTCGCTAATCTTGGATCGTAATAAAGATCATGGTTATTAATGTTGAAAATGGAAGCAAAAAGCAACACATACTTCCTATCGCTAAGAGAATATTCTTTACTACAGTCATTCGAACAGGAAGGAAAGTCGATAAAGAACGATTGGCGAAAAATTAGAGGAAACACGAAAAAACAAACAATCCGGAAGGACTTATCAACCCTTCCACGTAACAAGTATGCTCCATCGCTTCGAATGATTTTGATTCATCGCGTTTCTAGTGCTCGTATAGCCATCCTTTAAAACGGAACGTTAAACTCTGTTCTGCAAAGCGAATCATTTATCCCTCGTTATTGGAATGATCTTGTTACTTTTGATTCAGTTCAAAGCATCCATCACCGTTCTCCTCTAGTCTCCTTGCTATTGCTGTTAATTTTCGTAAACGAAACGTCAAATGAGCTTGCGTCGGACCCCGAGCGATTTAATTAAGTTAGCCAATTCTATTTCCTATAATATATTTCGTGTTGTCACCGCTAGTAAAAACTGTTTCGTCGCTTTCAACCAGGTTAACAACGGGTACAGTTAAATAAATAATTATCACGGAGATATTCTGCAACGGTTAATGTTTCAAGACTTGCGCCAAGAAATGAGACACCTTCCGTGTCCAAACGCGATGTAACGCAATTTTCTACGTTTGTTTTATCACGACGGCTGCCACCGCGTCGAGAAATTTCATGTCACTTGGTGCGCCTGGTGAATCGATACGAAAGAAAAATAAAGACAAGAGGAGGAGCTCACGAAAACTCACAAACTACTGCGCCGTCTTCGATGCGTCGGCGACGATTTAACCGTGCTTCGTAATATTATATTCAGCTTGACGGTGTCACGCAAGTGGTTCAACGTTTAGCAAGCTTCGTAATTTACACGGAAAGTTGTTACAGCACAGAAGACAATCCACGAAACATGATACGACCATCGAAATGCAGCTGGCAGCTGGTAACGAGTAACTTTATATTCGAACAATTTTCAACTCGTTACCTTGTTACTAATGATGCGAATGTTTTTGTGAAACCAGTGAAGAAAAGAAGATAAATAATAGGAAAATATATACAGAAAAAAGAAAGGCAGACAAAGAGGGAAAACTTTTCCACCGCTACAATAGCAAGCGTATGCATTTTCCGGGAGCGTGGTTCTTACTTATTGTTATAATATACAATTACCAATGCATAGTTTTATGACCGAGTGAAACTTTGATATCTCTTGTCTTGAAAAAGATCGTACGTGTAGCTCCTTTTAGGAGTTTTTCTGCATGCCCGCATCCTAAGAGGACTGACAGACACGATACATGTAGGTATATATTTTTAGGCAGATCGTAGAATGAAATAGGAAGTAGAGCGTATTTTGTATAATATTCGCATCTTCGGTAGGATATTCTAGCATCGTAAAAGTTTTAGAAGAAGTATAGGTTACATATTTAATATTACATGAAAGAAGGAGAAAACTGTACCATACGTTTAATAACAGCAACTTTATATCTGTACTGTACATATAGCATGTGTAATAAAAGTATTCTGTGACAATAGATAAGTCGAAGCATATACAATGTTTCTTCCCTTTCCACCTACTGTGTTGAAGCTCTTCAGACTCTTATGTCTTTCTCTCGAAATACATACATATAGGTACATATCAAGGCACAAGCATTTCGGCGGTGCACGACAGACACACCAGCGAGATGTCAGAACACTCCTTCGTTCCCGTGGAAACGTAGCAAATTACTCTACATTTTCCCTTGCGAACTTTCATCCCCATCCCGACGATAGTAGTTTAATATCAAACAGTTTGGACAACGCGGCGGTCGAAAATAAAGTAAAATCCAAAGCATTGCTTTTTCGTCCTCGTTGTGTCTCGAAGATTTTTGTTCACCAGGGAAAAAGATGGACTTGCTGGGAACGCTTGGATTCCATTTGGTAGGCAAATTCACAGCAACTCTGTCGTCAAACATCGAGACACGTAGGAGAACTGCTGCGTGCACGCGCCAGCGAATGGTACGTGAAATCCAATGGTTCCAGCTATTTATGTAAACGACAGTTTCCCCGGAGAGCATAGAAGGCGTGCGTTTGCTTATATTTCCGGCATTTTGTGAACATTAAGGTGGCATTCAAGTGACGTATTCGCAGCTTTTCCTCTGTGGCGGGTGCGCATCTTCTTCCTTTCTTGAGTAACAACGCAAGCAGCGTGTGCGATGCTTCATGCTCAGGGTGTTTTTCTTTATTTCCCTGTTTCGGCCTTTCTTCCGGTCGCCATCGTGCCTTCCTTGTTTCTTTCACGGAGTCTTCCTGCGACAGGATGGAACGCGTTCTGAAACACGCTCCCACTGTCGCGATAATTTACCGTTCCCCGTTTTCTGGCCAAGTAATTCCCGCGAAGATTGTCGCGTCTGTTAACTATTACCGCGCGCCGGCCCTCCTTCGCTTCCATCTTTGAATTTCTATTGTTCCTCGAACCGTTGCCGCATTGTCAAGAATAATTCTGGTTAAACGGAAACGAAAACGGAAGATTTCACGGCATCGTCGCACAGAAGAAAACGGTTGAATCCTTTCGAGAAGTATTCGCGCAAAAGAAAAATTAATTAACGGTCTGGTGGAAATGGTTTCTTTGTTGACAGAGTAAATTTATTCATCGGTTATTTAAGACAGGCAGAAACAGTTAGTGCGAAACAATCGAACAATTTAACCGGAGAATTTAAAAGGAACATTCCGAGAATATTTTAGGATAGTTTTGAATAATTTAAACGTCGAAGGATCGAAATCCGTGACGTTTCTCGTTTGTTGATCAGAGCTGCACCGTAAATACTGCGAATTCGATTTTCAATGATAAAAATGTCGCTTAACTTTAACATCGATAGGATGTTTTATTAAATAGCGTAATTATATCGCTTCGTTACTCGGCCGTGAATAAATAGCCACGTTGTGAAAATTTAATTCCCTGTGATTTCGTGCAAGTTGCCAAAGAAATTTATTACGGAAAAATTAGATTAGATTAAGTGTACTTTGCATTCTTTCATCATGTAAATGAATTTCTTTTAATTGGGACAGTAGAATATAGACAGCACGGGTCCAATTATTTCCCTGAACGACGAAAATAACAAATATTCAACTTTTTTAACGTACGATAAAAATATAAACCACGTTCCGGATAACATTTAACATTGCTCGAAACACTGGACGCGTTGCATTTAGAAGCAAAATAGGTCAAAGAAATTTGCAGCCTTATTAATTCTCTTTCTAAAAAAGGGAGAAGACAATTTGTCCTACGTTAAAAATAAAAGAGCAGGAAATTTCTTTCAAAGGACAAATTACAAAGAACGATTTAATAAATTCTAGGAGAAAATCACGAGGCAGCGAGTATATAATATTTATAACTGGTATCGAGCTTTGTGAAATTAAATTGTCCCTTCGCGATGAGATTGCTACAAAAGCTACGAATTTTCGAGCACAGGAAATGAAATCGTTGCTAGAAACGAAACTTCCTTTTAAATCGTTCTCTTCTTTCGACGAACACGTGTTCGACAAGAACAATAAAAATGCATATTTGTAAAAATGATCGTTGTAGGTAGGGCGCGTGGGCATCGGTTTAAATTACGACGTGGCGGGTCGGAGGACCATGACAACTGGTTCACTCGGGAACGAAACGCAAAAACGATGTTTCGCCCCCGCAGGAATAGCCGATCAATCGTGCAAACCGGGGCGTACACGCTGCATCGATGACAGGCGTCATTTGCAATGCTATTACTTTGGTCTTACCTGCAACAATGGGTAATTTGAATGTATTAATTCGGCGTTGACACGGCAACGTTCATTGTTCAGTTTAGACAGCGGGTAAAGACCGTGAGCACGTGTGGGTACGGTCCAAGTGACAACGAATACCACGACCGAGTACCAGACAGAGGGATAGAGAGTAGGAAAACGATGACAGAGAGGGAGGAAGGGGATAGAGGAGAGACCGTGTAAATGCATGTATATTGCTTCATGAATGCGCGCACGATGAGCTTGTAGTTAGCCGTCGTAGCGTCATTATTAGCGTAGCCGGCTTATACGTCGTGCGTCCAGAATCCGCTATGACAAATGGCCTCCTGGCAGACAAAACGGCCCGAAAGCAATTTGCACTCGGTGCGCTCCATGGCGAAATTTCTACTGGACAACATGCCCGAAAAATGTTATACACGCAACCGACCAGGCGCCACGCCGTCCGACCCGATCTCGTTTCCATCGTCATCCTTTATTAACGAACGTTGCTTTCTGATGGGCAAATAAACGCTTGTTTTCTCGGCGGAATTAATCAGCGACGAAATTATAGCCCGTAATGCATACTCGTCGGCAGAAAGGGTCGCTACTGGAAGGATTTCCAAAGCATCGTTAAATTCGCGGCGGGGAATGATCGCATTTTTCAATGTTACGTTGCTAATAGCGTTCATTCCGATATTACATGGCGGATCCACGGAGAGGATCGTAATGTTGCGTTAATTTATTTTCAATTCCCGGCACGAAAGTTTCTCGGCTAATATCTCTGTAATTATATCACAAACGCGTTTCGATGCTCGAATCGGCTAAAGGTCGACCCAGCCCTTATTTCGCGTCTAATTACTCCCTAGTTCGAGGCGAGAGGACGAAAGACAACTAAGAAAGGGCGTTCCATGGGATCGATAGAGCAAACGAGACGTAAGAAAGGTATATATGACAAACTTTGTGCCTGGCCAAGCCGTAAAACGTTGTTTTCTAACCGACGAAGGAAAAGAGATAAGCGGAAGAAGGCTGCTATCTAAACGAACCAGAAGACTTTTACTCAGCCAGTAAACTGTAAACGTTTGCCCTTAAGTGCAACAAGTCACAATAAAATCTTACGGGATACAGATGACGTTTCTCGATGAATCACACCCTTTATACATACACATATAAGCACGAGTGACGAATAAAATTAATTTCACTAAAAGGATGAAATTCCGACTGACTGGTTCGTTAGGGTGGGAAAAAAGTCCGAGGGACAGTCCGATGAAAATTGTCTCGAAGAAGAATCTGTCAAGGAAAGCCGTCGTTTTTGGCTAGATCGTATCGGTGGATGCTGAGAAGAGAAAGGAAAGTTTTCTTAGTAACGCCCGAGAAATATTACCCTTTATCACATCCTGCTACGATCATTGCCGACCAATACATAGAAAGAGCTTTATTCTCGATCCCCTTTCAATCTCCTGATGGGACAATTTCCTTCGAAACGGCGAATGATCAGCCAATATCTATTTCTATACCTTTTTCTGGGACCCTCCCACTATCCACCCGGTTCACCGATCGCCAACCTATTTCTATTAGCCATTTATGGTCGATGAGTTACTTTATGTAGTTCCATTGATCCTGTTGGCCGTTCGATTCTGTCGTATCAGAGTTCGGATAAAACGCCGGGCCATTGTTATCTTGTGGACCGCGTTAGGGGCGAGCCGGCTGCTAGACGCATCGAACCTAACACACAATCTAATCTACGGAGAGGAAGAAGTAAGTTTCGTCGCTCTGCGTCGGATGCGTGGGAAGGACCGTCGCGTACGAGATTGTTTTCCAGCTCGGGGTAAACTCTATTTTTCACGTTGCTCCCACTACGCTCAGAGAAATTGATTTTGTTGAAGAAGGGAGTGCTCGAATTCGATAAAACGCAATAGCAGATTCGGGCAGAATCGGACGATGATAATTACATCAGATAAAAAGAGAAAACGAGAACGTAATAGATTCCTATCGATTGAGATGCTTAGTAGGAATGGAGGTGAAACAGCGTGACCTTGAACCGCTGCGACGCGTAATTTCACGTTCCCCTTTGTTACTCTATCACGAGCACGTCTCATCCCAAACGTCTTCGCCCTTATCTCGAGGCTGGTGAATAAGCGAAGGCGAAGCGACATTAAATTTCCTACGACTTCGCCTATCGGCAAAATCGGAGATTCGAGCCACGATAATCCTCAAACCTGATACTGCGTGCTCGTACATGCGACTCTGATTCAGCAGTTACACCCCCCGACAGCGATGTTATTCCGTTACGATTTGCAGCAACGATCACAACCATAATCACGAACTCGACGACACGTGTGCTGTAAAACGCGGTATATGTAACATTGTGGTAGGGTCGTCTTTGCGAAACAACGAGCGAGGGCCACACTCGTTATTTTTACGTCAGAATTCGCAAGGGGACCTCGTGTTCGGAACAAAGCTGCGTACGACGTAGCAAACGAGCCGAAGATAATTCGGTCTCCTTTTGTCTCTGGATCAGCCGAAGGAAAAGCCCACCAATCTTAGCATCCCTCTTCGAAACTCACGAGGACCTGTGTTTAACAGAACTCTTGCGGGAACTGGCGCCCTCCTTCGATTTCTTTCTCGCCAGTTCGAGACTCGTGACTGTCATGGAGATATTTTCGCGATATATTTTCCCATAGAACACGTTGTACGTTTGATTCAATCGGCTGATCGATTTTTCTTATTGTTTCGTATTTCGTTTCTCTCTTTTCTGTGGTATTTTTCTAGGATTTGTGATATTGCACAATCAAATTCTTTGCTTCAAAGAAGTTTCGCGTAGCTAGCTTTTAATATACGATGAATATGATCAGTTGAATCGTTATGTAGATGTATTAAATACATTTGTACGTAGTATTTGGTGTACTGTTATGTCGGAACATAATACATCCGAATGTAACCGAATCATTATCTGTTATAACTGAATCATTATCATCCACTATATGTGCAACAGTGTGTACAATTACAATCGAACCTTTGATTATAAATAATAGATAGAAAAATATTGTTTAGCCCTGTGAAAATCGCGATTAAACCGATAGATATCTGCGAGATCTTTCTGAATATTTTTAAGCAGGCACATCGTAAAGTATCTTACCGATGAAAAGTAATTCTTATATACATTTTTAATATTATAAAATTAAACATCCTTCGCGATTTTATGTAATTTTTAATTTGCAAAAATGCCTGTAGCATAGATTAACATAAAATGAAATAGGTAGAGATAGACAACAGCGATTTGGTCGAAATCATTCATAGACGATCCAATCGGAATTGTTGATTGTTACGAGTAGTCATTATCTATGACGTACATAATAGGGATTGAAATTTTCATTGGATAACAAAAGCAGGACGTTGCGTAATAATAGAACGAAAATGAAAGCGCGTGACTTGTTCGTGTCGGATTATAAGGAAAGCGTATAATAGTCAGTTACTTATTTAGACTAAACCAATGAAATTGGCCGGTTTACCTAACTAATTGAAGCACAGTTAAGAGGCTAACGCAATTACGACAAATTGATTGTACTTGTCCGCGTAATTACCGAGCTCGGGAAATGTGAAAAAAGGAATCATCGATCGTTTCATCCACGCGTTGATTATGATCCTTTCATTCATTAGCTCTCATAACGAGAAATTGAAGCGATAGCTCGTGTGTTCGTAACGTGATCAAATAATGTGATCGATTCTTTATTAAACTATAATGGCGTAATTTAATTCTAAAGGGTAACGTTATATTACGTCATTCTTATGAAATAAAAAAATCAAACTCCATGTTAAATACGGCGTTTCTAATCGAGAAGAATATACAAGAAAGCTTCAATGCAATTATATAAACGCGATGATCCTTGACTTCGTTAAGCCATAGACGGTATTGAGTAAAAATCAATTTATTTCAGTGCATCTGATCGCCAACACGGCGAGCAAGGCATTAAAATACATCGACGGTTTTTCATTCTTCTTCTCCCACTTCGTTGTTTTGTTCGTTCCGTGTTAGAGTAAGCTGGGCTTCGCTGTGCAAATGTAACGAACGCCTTATAGGGAAGAAGATAAATTGATGCGGTTACTCAAATCAAACGGTAGTATTCAGCTGTTGCGAGTTACTAAGCTGCACGGCGTTCACTGCAAACAGTGATTTATAATATTTAATGAAAGACGATGATCGCATCTGTGCGCGGAGCTACTTAATATGGAAAGTAATTCGAGATGGCGAAACATTGCGATTTATGTAATACGTGTCATGTGAAAATATAGATTTCGAAGACTTGGCGTCTGTTGGCCGAACGTTTAATATTTGCCATTCTTATATACGACAAAGTCTGCGCAATGTCGAATCACTCAGACGAATATTCGTCAGAACACGCATCCATCGTGACCAAAGTTTGGAAAGCGAAACTCAGTTTTCAACGTTAACGTTCATTATCGCATTCACTCGCGAACAAACAACAGAATAATTTGATTTTAGGAAATCAATCATCATGAATAATACGAACTCGACGACGGAAGATAAAGCACGAGGAAACGTCCGAACGAGAAACGATGGAGAGTTTCGAAAGCGGTCTCGGCTTTTCAATTCTCGTTTACTCGGTCACCCAAAGCATCCTGCTTTTACCATCATTTTTAATTCAGGTTACCACGTTCAAGTTGCGAATGAATGTACCGAGGAACCCCGACCCTGCTTTCGCGTGTCGACCCCATTAACGGCATAGCCGTGGAAGCGAAAAAGCCCGGAATATTTTTAATTGGACCGCAAACTTTGTCGGTACTGGACTCTTGTTGCGAGTTTTCCTAGACAGACGGGACTGGTGCGGAAAAACGCTGAACTCAGAAATGGCGTCAACCATGCCTGCATCTTGATCGTCGTCGATTTTTCTTTTCCTTTCTTCCCTTTTCTTTATCTTTTTTTTTACATCCTTCCTCGTACGCTACGTGTAACTGGAGAATAAGGAGAAGAAGCGAGAAACAATGAAATGGAGAAACGACTATGTTGGAATCTTGTCAAATACACGAACCAGATGTAACACGCACCAGATTTCAAGCTCGCTCATACGAGACACGAATTTGTGCTACAAGAGATCGTGCAGGAAACAACACGCGTGCGCACCGTACGTGGGAGAAGCTGAAATTGGGAAGAACGAGAGGGATCGGTGTTCGAACGAGCGTGCTCGTGAATCTTGCACGAGGGATGCTACAGCAGCGGTGAAACCTGAAACGAGCGAGCGTTACATCGATTGCGTACACCCAAGCTGTCGTCGCGCGGCGGAAATTAAAAATTGAAGCGAACCTTACGCGCGAAATTAAGTGGCATTCGACGTTTGACAAAGAATTCTGTCGATTGCTCTTTACCAAGGAAGGAATTGTTAAATTTGAACTGCTGGCATGAAAATTTCGAATCGACTGATTCATCGAGTTGAGATATCCTTGAATTTCGTCGGTGCAAAAATTCCGACGTAACGAGGTGTTCTGATACGGAGAATGATAACTCGAAGGGAGAAAACATTTATCATTTCACCTGTGTTTCCGAGTTCTATAAGAAAAATGAATTTCCGCGCAATTTTCTGGCAAACATGCCACCGTCGCTGAAGGCTTCTAAATATTCAACATGTAAAACCTTACACAAAAAGAAAAAAAAAAAAGAAAAAAGAACGGAACCGCTAAAACCCGAAGCATTTACAGGGAAACACGTAGGAGCTGGTTCGCTACCACACTGAATTCCACGAAAATTCACCGGCGGAGAATTAAATCGCGCATACGGCCACGGAAAAGAAAATATTTTTCCTTGATGCACGAAACACGCGCGATAAAGTTACGTTGTTTCCTTGCCGAGCTACTTTCAACCGGTCTTAAAAGCGTAACTCCTACGTTCTCTCCGCTCTCGTCTCTTTCCTCAGCGTCCCATACTCCTGGCTACAGTTGCAAATCTACTCGCAAGAAAGCGCCTGCGAGGGAGAACGTAAATTAATTTAAAACGTACGATTAAGAGGTGAAAAAAAATTTCGCGTCGCAACGACGCCCGCCGCTGTCTCGTAAATTTCATGTATTGCAACACGCGAATCGCGGCATGAAATTACGCTGTTTCCCGGCGGTCTCTGGCCTCTAAAGAGCTTCCACGAAAATTAGTCCAGTGTCCGCGTTAACGTGAATACGGTCATGTTTAAGCAAACGCGGGTATACATGTACGTATGTGCAGAATCCTTTGAGACAAGTCGGTTGTGTTCGTTTCGGTCCTCCGTTCCAATATTAAAACAAAGCCATGAAGTCGTCCTGGAGGGTTGATCATGGGTTGAGGCATCACTGGGGAGAAGCGAGAGAAGCGCGCTTGATCTCTATATGGAATCGTCACGGAATGTTTCATCCGTGCAAAAATAGGGTTGTGGTTAACTTGATTTCGACATCGGTGAATGTCGCAATTAGACGCGCGTCACGTCGCGGTGAACGAAATCCGCGAAGCTTCGTTCGACTATTTCTCAATGACTGAACAATCGCTGCGCGGATTTACGTAATAAATGTTAGGACATAAGGGAACAACCGGGTCGAGATCGTGCACGGTCATCAAACGTATTATCCGTGTGGGACGGTTCGCGACCGCGTCTCTTTGCCCTGCGGTTTGGTTGAGGTTTCACGCAGCAATTGAATAAATATTCATTAGCGTAATTAGTATGCGCGCGCGACGCACTATCCCTTGGACCAGCAGCGTGCCTTTAATTGCAGACTTCTCTGCCGTACTTTTTCGTTTCGTGGTTTATAATTTGCTGGCTGAGGGCTGGCGCACGCTGATGACGCGCGTATTTCAGAAGCCTGCCGGAAGCATCGCTAATTTCCACGCTGGGATCGCGATTTAATAAAATAATCGAAGCAAAGTACCGATGACGCGTAGCGGTCGATCGATCTCGCCAAGGTATTCAATATTATACGATAGAGAAATAGAACAATAATCCTGTGATAAGCGTTCGAAGTATGTTTATTCGTACTCAAAACTAGACAAACTAAGGCGCTTTAATATATTCGGTTCGCAACTGTGTATCTCATTTGGGGAGAACGTTTCTCGGTTTTAGAGGCGGGTATTCGCTTGATGTTATAATTGCAGATACGCTGAGCAGGATTTCTGTTGTACAGATCCACTGTATATTCTAGAAACCTTTGGAAACGTTATGCTCACCTTCAGTAGTCAATTTTCTACGTATTTGCCTTTCATAGGTCAGTATTGATAATTACGTGTATTTATAGAATTTTAAGAAACGTGCGTGTTGAAAGTTCAAAATTGAGAAGACGTATCTAATGAAATTCTGTCAGGTAATCTGACGATGCCGATATAGCGCAATTCCTCTTCGCGGAATATCGAAATCCAGAGCATCGATATAATATTCTATTACACGTGCACGTGCATTCTTTGAATGATTCCTGACGTACTGTGAACGAGGCAGGATTGATGGTCTTGTATATCGATTTCTGTGCCGTGTAAACGATATCGCTGTAACAGATAATATGTACATCCGATGTATATCAGTTTCAAGAGTGTTATAATGTCAACTAATCTATCACAATTTCTCTATTGTATTGTCAAGTAATCTTGATATCTTACAACTTGTTATCAAAGATTTAAAGAACTTTCATATTTTTTGTATCATATTTTAATTTGTAAATAACAATCAACGATAGGAATTTTTGTAAATTTTGCCGAATTCTGATTCTGAAAATGTCATACGTATTCCTGTATTGTTCCTACGATAACCACATAATTTATTCCAGCCATGTTTTCGTTCATTATCTCGATTATGTAACCATTCATATTTAAAGTAGATAAAAGCAAGCCAATTTACTCAACGAAATGAATTCCACAACGATACCTAATACCGCGACGAGCGATTCGCACAACGGAATTTACGGATTTAAAAGGATATCAAACCAAACATGGACTTTTAATTTCACTTTTTCCAAGGGTATTTATTATCCGTGAATGTCGGTCACTGTTTCCCGATCGTCGACTGCATTTTGTGTTACGAAGAGTTTTCAATTTATACGCATATATCTGATGAACTTTCGAACACGAATTATCGTTCGTTATTTTTCCGCTAAAAAAAGAAAAGAAGAGAAGACTTCATGAATTCCAAAGTGGCTGTGTTCCACAGGTCACGTTTGCCGAGCTCGTATATGATACCATTCGCAAACTATACCCGTCATTTTCGATCGAAATCCAAGCAAACGATAAACATTTAATATTCTTCTCGCAAGATGTGTTTATCAAAGTAGTACCAACAAAATGAAACAAATGTCTCTTCGTGTACCGAAATCGGTACGATATACGCGCAAAGTAATCCATTATATTCGCGGATAAAAATAGCGAATAGTCGTCATTGCAAACAGCGAACGTGGAGTGCGATACGTGGAACGCATCGCGAGAACGGAAACGACGCAAATCGTAACTTCGACAAACGAGCAACCGCAATCTGCAAAAAAATATGAACAACGATACCTTTTCCCTGTGCAATCGTGGCTCACGAAACACGACCGCGCGCGGGCCATTTTCCGAAATTGCCACGGCCGAATTTCTACCGCAACGTGTCCACGGTACTGCGTTTCCCGTAGAAAGCATAAATAAAAATGTTTTTATTTTCGATTATTTGCCTACCGCACGAAAAATTCTCGTTCACTTGTCGCTCGGTTAACGGCATCAATCAATCGCATAATTTCGATTTCACGTTCGATTCCTGTACTAGTTGAATTGAAAAGTTCGTGTACCAGATAGTATAAGAGACTGAATTTTTCTAGAATATATATACAAATATGGTGCAGTGAGACAAAAATACTGATTAATCTATTGGCATGCACAGTTGCCTGCTAAGTAATTTAGGTGCCCAATATATAACGCTCTAAATTTTGTTTGTATCGATTATTAATAACAATAAATAAGAATTTTAAATAGAATATACTATACAGAAACTTTTAGTGTGAAAAAATTAATATGTCAGTGGAATAACACTATGAGGACCGGTGACGCGACTCTAGCGCTATGTATAAACTATTAGTATACGATATTCAAATATTTATTTATTTATATAATTTTTCAAGTATTTATTAGTTCTATCTTTCTATTCTTTAAAAATATTCAAAATTCCTGAATATTTCTTGAAATAGAACAGAACCGAAACTGGCTGAGCTTTGTAGTTTTAATAATCGATCACAACAGCATAATTCATGAACTTCTTCACTGTACTGATAAATCAAACCAAGAAACATTTTCTTACTCCATTTACATGAAGAGAAAGAGGGACAGACGAAGAGAAACAAGATGCCGTTAAGATGAAGAGAGACAAAAGGCTGAGGCGAAAGAAGGATGTTCCGACAGCGAAGAATTTCATAACCGCTTAATTGCACATACCACGATAGCGCCACTCATTTACATTTATATACCGCATTCCAATAGCTCGACGCTTGGTATGCTTCAGCCTATATTTTTCTGCTCGCGTTTTCGCAAGAGAATTTTCATGCGATCGTATGGCTCGCTGTTTGACTCGAGTTCGATCTTCGATATGGGGTGTGGTTATTTCACGTTCGCTGTTGAAAATTCTCATGTAGAAATTGGAAATATCAAATCAAATAGACGTTAAATCTTGATTTACTATGAATTAGCTCAAATAAATTAATCGCATATACATTAACCTGTCAATCCGGAATTAAATATATATAAAGTCGTTGGCATTATTAATACGAATATTACATCTAAGTGAATTATAAATGCTTCAAAATTATATGTAGCAAATTTTAAATTATACAATATGTTAAAGTCGTCTGATATATGATTTTAAATGATCATTAAGGTCACGTTCATTCCAGGAACTTTTATCTTTCAGAAACGCGATCTAAGATAGTATTATGTGTATATAAGATTAATGTATTGTTTAACTGATTACGTCTGCAATTTATATCCTTGCGCGTGCTTATTACGTTCTTTTTGATAAATTAATATAGAGAATGGATACTGTCTCGCTGACATAACTATAATGAATTTCTTTCTCTAAGAATAGCCGGCGTAACTCGAGCAACCAGAGATCACATATAGTTAAGTAGCTGAGATAATTGTAGAAGTTACAGAAGATAACTTGGGTACACTCAACCATAAAAAGGCTCGTACTTATTAAAACAGGAATATCGTCCATTATCTAATAATAACTGATTACCTAGTAATCGTCGAAGGAAAACTGCTTTTGTTCTTGGCAGCGTAACAAGATCGTACACGTCAAGGAAACAAAGTACATATTCTCAATGCGAAATATGCGTAGCCGTATAGAAAGAAGTTTAAGTTACAGCGTAAGAGGATCCATTACCGGCGATCGTCAAAGTGTTCATTTCTCGACGTTAATCCGTTGATCGGCTGATATGGAAAGACGGGATCGGCCGATAATGGCTCGTAAAACGTTCGTCAGACGAGGCGTGTGTGAATCGAAGCGGTACCAACAACGGTAAGAACGCAACAACGAGTGGCGCCGGAAAAGGGGCTTTCATTAAGGGCGTAACAACGAGTGGTAATGAGAAAAACGGGTTTCACGTGAAATAGGGGCTACGAGAAAGCATGTTTCTGCCTGAATGGAATGCGACTATCGAAGAGAACCATTTTTGCCCCCTTATGCCCCTGATTGCTTTCTGCTAGACAACGAGAGGCTACAGCAGTTTTGATAACAATTAAATCTTCAGCGGATTACCCGTCTACCCACGTTGGACCAAGTGTTTTGGCTCGCGCGTTTCGCGCAAAGTGACGTGGTGCGTTCACGCGATCGCGTTGTGTGTTCATCGAACTAAGAAGGAAGGACAATTTATGGGATTCGTTGCGCAATTATGTAAGATGCAGAGATAAATTGAAAACGTGGTAGGCATTCTTCCTCAACGCGGAGAACTCCGAACATGGCTTCGCGTGCCAACATGTGGCAAAAATGAAGCGCGAATGTATATCGCTGCATCTCGAGACGGATGAGGAATAAATCTACGCGATGAGCGCGAGCGGGAGGAACGAGCGAAAAAGGCAATGCGGTAGACAGGGTAAATAATTCTAGATCGTTGCGTGAGGCAATAAATAACGGACGAGGCTAGCATTTTAATTGATTACCCGCTTTAACGTTCGGATAACTGGAGGATTCCTATTTGGGAACGTACGAGCTACGGTTGTTCGTTACCGGTTAGACGTATTTTTAAAATACAAAGTTGCTCGGCCAGCTAGAATCGATAAATGGTAGATTCCGCATCGGGAACATGATTTTTACGTGGCTCGAAGCACGAACTCATTTGAGTAATTGTACTGTATTTCCATATTTATTATTCATTACCTGCGTTCCTATTTGTTACCATTTAACTTCGCTCCACCATGCTTATCCACGATCGAACGTGCACGACATCTCAAATATACTTGACACATAGACGTATTCTTTGTATTGTAGTACATAAAATTTCGCGTCGTCGTATTTATTCGTGTATCTTTAAAAACCGCGCCGTTTAATTTCGAAATCGAGCGCGAAACCGTCGTCGTTAATTTTACGAGATACTGAAAATTACCACACAAACGGTCATCATAACGTTTCGAGTTAGATGGCACAATCGAACTCATAAAGATCCTATAAGGAATAACGAACCGACGATATAAGCGCGGTAAAGCCGCGAATGCGCGACCTTACCGCCTCGCGAGAGAAGCTAGGCGCATTAAAGCATATCCATAGGCTCGCAATATACATAATGCCAGGGCGCACGCCTAGAATGTACAGGCACGGTCACGTAAATTCAAAGTGTAAGGTTATGGATGATGTACAACGCATCGTTGTTGGGGTATTTCCTGATTGGCAGAGCTATTAGGAACGAGCTGGCCGCCATGCGAACATGGTCAGATGAGAAACGACGTCGTTTTCGCAGTGCGCCTCTACACAGTTGGATTAACGACGCGAGAGTCGCCAATTTTCTCGAATAATAAGATCGTTCGGGAAAACGGCTTTTCCGCAATAGTTACATCGTCGTTGCACCGGCGCTGCGGCGTTCGCAGCGGTGGCTTCCTCCCTGTTCTCAGTTTCTATTGTTGTTTTTCTTCTTTCCGTTTATTCCAGATTTAATGATTGACCAACAACCTGTTAATAACTAACCGATTTTAGAGAAATGCTCTGGATATAGTGACCATTATTTTTTGTAACGTGACGGTGATGAAATTGTAATTGATCGAGACGTGTATTCGTGTAGTAACACGAGTGACGTTCAACCTCAGGAAAATGTTTGTATTATGCAGAAAAACTATGGGCGCAGAACACGATAAATTGAATTTTCCGCCTTTCATACATCAACAGTTTTGAAATTCGATGTGCTGTCAAGTAGCTATCGTATCAAAGCTGTCTTTTCATTTGGTTTCAGGTTCAAATAGATGTCTCTGTCACTGTCTTGAAAATTTCTCAATTTATAAATACTTTTACTGAAAATAAAAGAGCAAAATTCCATTTCCATTCAATTATTATATTGTCAGGTGTCAGAAAATTAAGTCAGAAGTAGTTACCGCAAAGCTATTTGAATTGCAAAAATTGAAGGTCTTCAAGAATGTTCGAGTCCTTCCATCAACAAATTTTTATTCATGACTGAGTTTCAAAAATTAAATATCGGATATCCTTGGAAGCTATTATAAAATGGAACATCGGCCCGAGGGAAATCGCTTCCTGCCGCTTCATCATTACCCTCTTTTCACCGTAATCGAACCTCATCCACCTTTCGGTATTCATTCTTAACGAAAAGCTAGCTAGCTATCTGTAAGTTTGCTGATCAACAGTTAAGCATCCTTCCGTCGAATAAAGTTCGCTTTTAGGTAAAACTTACATCATATCCCGCGCGATTGACTCGATCCGCGAACGAAGAGTCAAGCAGAGGGGATCGTTGACCCGATGACCTGCAAAGGAGTCGCATATGCCCGCCCGATTATATCGATTCGACCCGTATTCGTGACAGCTTTTACCAATCGTACTTTTTACCGACTTTAAATAACGCAGGGACGTATTTGCGTAAACACATCGAAATCATCAGTAGTCGAACATAAAATCAAACGAACGTATACTATTCGTTGAATGTTACGCGTAGGAAAGTGATTATTTTCACGCGTTAGATTCGAATAAAATGAATTTATAAATGACACGAATAGATATATTAATAAATGACCTGTGTCAACGATATTTTCCCGATAACGAGGTACGGAGATATAGGAGGGTTTATTTTCGATTTGGTATAGAATTGCGTTAGGTTTAAGGTGCAATTCAATTTAATGACACGATGGTGTTATTCGAGGAACGATTACTTATTTCTGCCATCATGAATCTTGTCCACGTTCGTCGATTTGTTCGGTATGTGTATTTGCGAGTTGCGTAAATGCGATTTAGATAGCGACGAAATTGTAAGCGGTGGTTTGCTCGGTGGCGATTCATTCCGACGAAAACGGAATGGAAATTTATTTGCGCTCGTTTGCGGTCGTCGATTAAAATAAACACGACTTTCCCGACCGTCGTGAAACGAAAAGAGTGGAAAAGGACATCCAGAAAATGGAACACCGCAAGTTAACAGGGAAAAGTGCGCACGGTGTATTGCGTCGACTAACAACGTTAGAAAGGACGTTCCCCGCATCGATCTCGTTCGTGATCACGTGGACGGAATTATATAATACGATTGTTCGCCAGCCACGGATTCAAGCGCCGTCCATAAATCCAACTTCGAATCTAGCAGCTACTCGTGGAATTGATTAGTTGCGAGACTAGCACGATCAAAGTTGTGATGTTACCATAATAGTAAATCCTGTACTTCCATCAACTTTACATTCTTATCGGCCTACTCTCCCTCTTGTGAATTCGACCACCATACAAAGAATAACCAGATCAAACCCCACGAGAAAAGATTAAATCTCAAATAAATCGCGAGTATATTTGATATTGCTACGCGCGTACACGTTTGTGAATTGTACACCAAATTGTGCAGGTACACAATTTGCGGCATTGTTTAATTAATGCGATAAATGCTCAATGAAAAAAATATCCCGGCCAATAAACACGGAATAGTTCAATCGATCGCGTGTTGACGCCATTCGGGGAATACAAAAGGGGATTTTTAACACGCGATGTAGCAATGTATCTTCGGGTTAGCAAATATTAGCTATTGTTGTCGTAGATAGATTTTGTAGAGAAGCGTAGACTCGTAGATAGCTGACAAACGGAACATTCGTCATAATTTAGAAAACGTCGGGCCACGTGCATGCGTTTATCACTGTGGTGAAACGCAGCGACGCATTGGCGCCGACGATATCGCGATTGTCAACCGTGACCTGTTTATATATGACGGGAATTCTTTATGGACATATTTCTAAGGATCGTTTTGCCGGGAACGAACTTGTGCCAAGCAATTTCGGACGATACGTATCTCGTACCGCGTGTTTTGCCGCCAATAATATCTAACGAAATATATTTCGTACTGTTTCGAGTATTCTTCCTTGACGAACGAACCAACGAACGATATTAAGCGTAGAGCTTCGTTTGTTTGTTTTTCTGGATATTCTTTTTTATAGGAGGATTATTGACGGGGTGGCACGCGAAAGATGTACGACATAAATTTACCTTGCAAACCTGGCAAATAGACGTGACACTATCGCGAAGAACAGACAGCGTCACGATCTTCATGCAGAATTCATGCGCGCCTTCGGTTAAGTCAACCGAACACGTAAGAAACTATCCACATCTTGGGCTATGACTAAGGTATAAAGGAAACGATGTGCTACTTGCGAAACACAGTATCTTGCAGTAGCTTTACAATGCAGTTTCTTTTTTATATAATGGTCTTGGTGAAATGAAACGGTAACTGAATAATTTACAATTAGCTTTAATGCGATCCATGAACTTTTATATCTCAATCACGCTCTTATTTTAAAATAGAACAAAAAGTAGTTGTACCGTTCTAGTATTATCTAGCTTAAAGCTATTTAACGTATGACTAAAACGAAAAGTCATACATACCAATAAAAATACATACCAATAAATTATTCGGATACAGGATAGAATAAAAGAATTTCAATTGTTTGCTTAAATTGAACATGCACACATTGCCATGACAGAAAATCAATTTTCAAAATGTTTTATACAATACG
Source organism: Bombus waltoni (assembly GCA_014737395.1). Lineage (NCBI taxonomy): Eukaryota > Metazoa > Arthropoda > Insecta > Hymenoptera > Apidae > Bombus > Bombus waltoni. The sequence goes on from JACXII010000003.1 coordinate 3,992,061, forward strand.
CATAATACATTCATAAATGATTCCTACAAGTGTTCGAATACTTTCGTAAGTTACTCTATAAATATTTGCTGGATCCATGGCAAAAAATCAATATGAAGACAGGATTTGGCTGACAAAGTCCACGAAGTTCCTGTCTCCGAGAAATATGGGAACTGTTATCTCTGTCGTAGAAAGAAAAAAGGAAACGTGCACCGTACGCAAATTACTTTTTCCTTCTACAAAGCGAGAACTGCTGCACACGCCACAATGACGTTTCTCTTTCGCGCGGCTCTTCCTCAAAGCAGCCTGTACCCGGCGTTAGATCTCTCGCCCGGGTACGTGCCAATATTCCCCACTCGCAGCGTTCTCGTAGCGTTCTCGCAGCGTTCTTGCATCGCGGAATACCAAGAGAGAAGTATCAATATTTCCTGCGAATTGATAACCGCCTCGCACAGTCGGCCACTATAAAGTATATCGAAGGGTCGCGGTTCGAAAAGTATTGCGCAACTACGTACGTGCAAAGTGTTTGCCGCGGAACCGTGGAACGTGAGATTCTTTACGGACGCATTTTATATGCAGAGCGTCGTGTTTGCTCGCGCGCTCGGTTGCCTCATGGTTTGGGACGGTCGGAAACAGAGCCGACAGAGAGGGATGCCGGAAATTTTGCTACCGGTTTATTGCGGCCAACTTGTTTAGAAACTCGCCGCGCCGCGCGAAATATTTAACTCGCCTCGGTCGCTAAACTGCCGAGAAGAAACGCCATCCTCGTGCCCGCGTATAACACATCCTCTATTGATAATAAATTCCCCTGATACATAGATTTCGCGTATTCGAAAATTGCACGGATTGCGTATAACCGAACCTTGCGATATTCGTGATACGGAATTTCGATCCTCGCAACTGTGATCTGCTGACTCGTTCCTGGTTCTAAATATGCTTTTATCTCCAGCACGAAGATGTAACAGTAGCAATTTAAATGTAGCAATGTAAACGTGGTAAGTTAAATTAATATTTTGGTTGCATTTGTACACATGTAGAATAGGATTTCGTGTTATAGGGGTAAATATAGGATAATCGTAACAAACTGGAAGCAATAGTGCGTAAAAGCTGTTGAATCTGAATTCTCTAGCAGTATATAGCATCAAAGTTTCACCTCGTTTCGTTTTGTCGAGGAATTTTCATTAGAATCCCAGTGTACCGAAGGAAGTGTAGAATGAGGCAAACACGAACGGGGGGATGGGGATAAGAGAATGGAGGTGGTAATATTATTGCTGCTTTATTGCCAGGCAGCTTGCTTAAAAACTTGGAGCGCAACTGGAGAATCGTCTGCGGAGAATAATAGAAAAGTTACATGGCTGAGGCTGACGTTTGTACATGTTAAGGATGGAGGATATAGACAGTAGCGCACCTGGGTAATGTGTATCAACGGGAAGCTTTATTTGTAGATATTAATTCATCGTGAAAATTTTACAGAGATACTTCATTGTCTGAGAACATAGTCCGGCTTTTATGGCCAGTTGTAAACTACAAGATAGTCTAATTAGAAAGTTAACCGAGTTTCGACAACAACCGCAAGAAACATTCCTTTACGTGGTACAGCTTATGAGCTCTTAAGGGAGTTCCATGCCTAGATTGCATCGAAATGCATACGCACGATATATTAGATCTTAGCGACGTGTTTTGGCTATATATTACTAGATAACGTATCGTTCAAATGACAAATGACATAGGAACAGGTTATGAAGCTATTTGTTATAGATAAAATACTGTATATATCTATTTATTTAATCGCCAATTCTTAATTATCCTGAATATGTAACAATTCTGAGGGTGTATTGCGAATTCCAGATTATAATATTTTTCAATATCAAACTTCAAATTCTAAATTGTAGGAGTTATCGTATTTACTGTAGATCTGTGGCAAATTTCTTACACTTGCCATCAGAGGGTTACACATCAAAGACATAATTCTAAAAAATACTCGCCACAACTATTCCTTTTTATAAATGCCGTGAGGCTTCCCGCAATAAACTTCCGGAAGACTATCCAAGACCAAATCAGAGTTGAGAGAGGTTTGAAATGTCTATTCCATACTGGGTTCCACGATTTTACCAGTGGAGTCCACGACGCGATTCTACCAAACCAACTGAGATATGGCTCGACTCTTCATCTTCAAAATATATTCGTATTTGGATTTCTTAGATGCGTGAAGTAAGGTGAAAAGGGTCCCACTACATTTTATATTTTGACATTCCTGGCTAGTCACCACTAGATCTTCTCAGAACTAACGTGGTCCAACTTGGGTTTCTCGACTCAGAACCATGGCGCGGGTTTTGTAACCATGGTATCAGTGAGAGATGGCTCTCACTATTCTAGTGTGTTTGCATGTCCATTATAGAACTAAAATCTCGAAAGTTGTTAGAGTTATAGTGCTCGTAATATTTGCTATTTGTATACGTAGATTTATCTAGGAAAGCTGAGCTATGACTTTTAAGCTATCATTTAATTAATCTTTCTTCATTTTCCTAGTAAGATGACATGAGATTTCAGTATTGTCCTGGCGTAGTAACCACACTAGATATCGTAATGGAAATGTGGCTGTTCTATTGATGTAATCGTGCAGGGGAAATTGGGACACTCAGGTTGAACTGCACATGAATGATCAAGTTCCATACTAAACACGTCAGGCTCGACGTACCACCTGATATTAATCAAAAGTGACATAATGAACCGTACAGTTTGCAATTCATCAGATGTGCTCTTTATAAATTGTGACTGCCAATACAATGCCATTATGAAATTGTTTTAGTAACAGAATAAGGCTAATTACGTATACATCTACATACGTATGTACGTATAATTTCAAGGGAATATATTTATTACAGTTAAATGTTTTTTATTAGTAAGATGAACAATAATGCTCGTAAAATGTAACAATGGATTATGCATTAGTTTTATTATTAATTCGCTGCATTTTGTTCGTGGAAGTGTTATTTAACTTTACTTTTCACTCCACGATTTTATTTAAAAGCATTCTCAATAAAATAAAACAATTACACAACAAGAAGATGTTTACAATCCGTCAAACTGGATTTATTTCATCGTTCGAGAGTTACATTCTGAATACGTGTTAACTTATGCGCTAATAATGAATTACACAATGCATTATGGGATCAAATAAAACCATCGCATTTTCTTCAATTTTTGTATTTGCAAAAATATCGTACTATAGGTATTCCAACTGCCAGAGAAATAGGCTTCCGGCGTAAAATGTTTCGCGATGAAACCACCGGTACGTAGCAGAACGCGGACAGTTGTCTACATACACAGATATGTTATTTATCTCGATATAAGTGAGATTTTCCGAAAAAAGGAATGATTCGACGGTTGAACGCACATTAAAATCAACGATATTTTCGATCGAGTCATTTTAGTTTCGAAGCAACACCTTTGTTCGAATATAAAGTATGCGATAGTTACCAAGTAAAAATTGATTATTTATCGTGACATAGTGGAGCAGAACGTCGCATCTTAGAAATACTAGTAGTTATTTCGTTTATCTCATCAAGGCATACTTCTGGTAAATAAATTTTCCAAAATACTAGCTCGAATTATCCGAGACACGAGCGACGACCGGAAAATCTATTAATGTACTTTAGTCTCGCGTCATTTCTCCGCGCCTAACTTTAGTTTACACCGTCTCTTTAACACATTCGAATCGCATAAGGACGTGCCAACAAGCTCCGGAAAATGTGTCGCGAAATATTGATACACGTCCGCTGGGAATATCGCACCGCGAGGAATTTTATTGTCGCGATATATTCGGTGTCTCGTAATATGCTGAATAGCTTGGGATTACATTTAACGTCCTAGACGCCATCAGAAATGAGTGCGCGTCAATTCTCGCTCAACATTCGACCAATTAACACGCTGCTGTATTTCTCGTTGCTTAACCAGTTTGATTCAACGTTCTGCTAACGACTTTAAGAATCTGGAGCGAACTAAATTCCATATTTGCCATGGAACTATAAATAACATTATTATACGAGTATCATAATTATCATGATTAACTCTTCGCTCTAGTATGTTAAAAAATCTGTCGGAATTTAATCGAAGAGTCGTTGGACTCTATCGAGAGTATCGCGAAGCGTCGTATTATTATGGACATACATTGCACGAGCCATTTTAAATATTTTTAAGCACTTCGATGGACCTGGAAATATCACATATGAGAATTTTCAGCTAGTAAATAAAAACGTAGCGCTTTAACGCGCTTGTTCTTAACAGACGAAATAATGTTGAGTCGATGGGATGTGAGCAATCCAACGGCGAACAAATGGAGTCGGTGAATTTATCTTAGGCAGCTTTCCAGTCGTATTTCGAGATATATACGAAATCGTGGCGTGCAGCTACGCCGATATATTGCACTTCAACGGGAAGGATTTCGCTATCGCGGGAGAATCACGCGCGACCAGCGAAAAGTGCATTGACCAAAATGAGCCTGGCTGTAGGGACATCGCGTACCCAGCCGTTCGTATCGATTCTGTGCGAAGTGCCGATAAGAGCTGTCAACCGAACAGCACTTTATAACGAGGGAATGAGGCGAAAAAGGGAGGACGCTGGTAGAGCACAGAGAGAAAAGAGGGACCGAGGAGAAGAAAAGAGAGAGGGCGAAGCACAAGGTTTCCTGAAAATTGTCCTACGCCCCGTGTCTTATCGCAAACACCTCGCAAATGACAGGGAAAAAAATTGCTACGCGCCTACCAAACTGTAGCGGAGCTCGATCGAGTGGCTCGACTGAAGCCGTGAAAATGTGAGTTCGTTACGAGCCGACCGGATGATTTATTTCTTCGCGGTAACAAGGTAAATGACTCGAGATCGATCCATCCTGAATATTAAAGATTATAATACATCGTTAACTTTTCGATATTCACGTGGGGTTTGCGTTTTTAACACGTTATTAACGCGTTCAGAAATTCAACTTGCGTCTGACTAATCACGTAACGATTCTACTTACGAACGAAATTTTTGCTACGAACCCGTTTACTCCGATGCTAGAATGATAAAATAATTATTATTAACTTATTATACTTGATAAGATCTTTGAACACATGTCTACAATGAATTTGACCATGGGAAAATCCAAATGGCCACGAGAGGGTGGTGGCAATTTCAAAAACTTTCATCGGAGGATAACGAATCTGGTACCGGGGATTTATGCACGGTGTGGAATTATTTGCGGCTTCCTGGGAAGATTAAAAAACTGATCCGGCGACGAGTAAATCCGCCGCGACTAATTTGGTCCGAGGACACGGCGGATATTCGCTAGTTCCAGGGCTTAAGACTTCCCCTTGTCCCTTGGTCACCGGCCTTCCGCCATTCTGGCCACCATCCCAGCTCTACTGTTCCTTGTACTGAACTCGGGAGAGCTATCGCGTAATTCCCACTCCTCGTCCTTATTTATGGCGGCTTTCTTCGCTTCATTCTTCACCGTTGGCAGTTTGTCAAAGTTGTATGAGTTCGTTCAACATCGTAAATTAATTGTGGCCTTCAATTAACCCTTCACCCTAGTCCGAGAAGTTACATGCCTTGGGCCGAATCCCTTTTCCCGAAGTCCCGGTTTCTCGAGCAAACATCTTAATTATTTAAGGTTCTTCGCCTCTGAATCCATTCTTCTTAACCATTATGAAATGTATACAGGCGTATTGTTCCGTTAATCGGCCCGTCGTAGTTTACCCGAGTGTTTGCCCCGTGAAATTGTAAACGTTTACAGTACGGTTTAAGGTTAACAGGATTAATACGGGCCATTGGATGCTTTTAATTATCGCGCACCCACGATGCTCGAGGTCACAAGATTAACCCCTTCGGGCTGCTTGTCGACGGTATCTTCATTTAAGTGTGTTAACTCTGTATCGAGCGTCATTCAGAATTACACACATATGGAAAGAACAAGCGGATAATCGAATAAAGCGAGTAGTAAAAATACAAAAAGATTTTTCACTAAATTAAGGTCAATCGAGAGATGGATAAAATCGATCGAGAACATCGCAGACTAGCCGTGGTTAACGTCTTCGCTTAATCGGAAAGTTTTCACAGATGGTGAACGCGATTCGTTCGCATGCAGCGAGAAGCGACTGGCCCGGTAATTAATTACAATCAATATTCCCTAATCTTCGGCTGGCAGAAACTCCGCAAGTGGGCTATACACTTCGTGAGAGTATTTATCACGTTAAAACGGGCCACTTCTGTTACGAAGTTCGAACCAGTTATTACCATCCATCGTGCGTCCTAGTCATCCACACGTCCGATCGAGCGAAATACCAGTATCCCTGCTAGCAGACCGATAAAGCAGCAGTTATCAGAACGCCGACGAGGAAGCCGGGGTGAGAACGAGAGGAAGCCAACGGGGAGAGAAGGACGGGGATAGAGTGTGAGCGAGCTTCCACCTCAGAACTAAGCAAGTCACGCACGCACAATCTCCATACATCACCGTCGGAGCGTGTAAACTTTTCAACTGCCTCGCATATCCTGCCTGCACCGACTACCCTCCGGCACCGGCGGCTGAGTCTTTCTCTACACCGATTTTCCTTCCTTCTACTTGTCGTTTCACGTACACCAGAGTTCTCCGTGTGCACCGTCCCATCCCATTCTATTCCATCTTATCGTTCGCCCAGCCCACTGGCGCAGGGCCACAAATTATTGAAGCTCAATTGAAGCGAGGGAAGACTTCGACCGGCTAAACGCATCTACGTCCTCGATTCTTTCTCGCAGGACTTCGTTTTATACCCTTCGCCATTCGACCTGCTACCATCTTGTTCCTCCGCGTCTTTTCTTAACCCTCTCGTATACGTTCTATTTTCCTTCTTACAACGATCTTTACCTATCTGTTCCGCTTTCATCGCTAACCTTTCTCCAGGTTTTAGGATTATTCAGAATCCTGAGGGTTACGGCAGAAAGGTGGTGAAAGGAGAAAAGACGTGGAGCTTAGCGAACGTCCGAGGACTGTTCTTACCCCGGCGATCGCCCAAAGGCAAGCTTATCGTAGCATGCAATTATTTGGAATTTTCGTTCGATATCCTCTTTGTAGTGAAACTTTATTTGACCGTAATTAACCGGAGTCTTTCGAGAATCGTCTGTGTGTCGTCGGAAATAAAATGCGCGCCATCGCTGCTCGATATGAATTATCAATTCTGTTTTGCGAATGTCTCGTCGATCAAATTATCCTATAGGCTGTGTTGCGTTGAATCGTTAATGATTTACCTTTCTACAAAATGTACTCGAAGAAAATTCTTGGCGTTTCATCGAAAGAGAAAATGTTAACGCTCGACACCGGGTTAGTTTTAAATATTCATCGTTTGCCTATAACTGGGTTAACATTCCACTAGATACGATATTAATGGTGACGTTGGAACGCTAGTAATGTGGAATTTATGTTGTGGAAATAATTGTTGCAAAAAATCATAAGCGCCCCGGGTAGGATCTTTAATCATCGTTCTGTTCGGTCTTGTCAACCCCAGAGAGCCGGGTGCTCAACCCGCATTAAGGCTGTGTGACGAAGGATACGATGCTACACAGGAGAGAACGTTGCGGCAATTTTCTTTCGTCGATAGGAAATAAAAGTCAACGATTAACGAGCAATTTCAAGAACCGACAAACGAACCAATAAAGGACCGAACATTTTAATTATTCAAATAGATGGAATACGAAACAAATCCCCGGATGAAGCGTGAGAAATTAAATGTACAACCAGTGAACGGAGACAAATGGCGTGGTTAAGATGATGTTACTCCACCCATACTTGCGATGTGTACGTGACGAAAGCTGATGCACGTGACAAGATCGTAAAAGTGAGGATCGTTTCCGACGTGATTCGTAGTTGAGCAAGTGGCCTTAAACGTTCAAAATCTTTGAATGAAGCTATCTTCGACTTTAAGAGTTTCGCAATCAGAAGGTTATATAAAGTTTCGGGAGCAAAAGTGGACCAATATTTAATAAATCGAGCGATTCGTTGAATCATATGCGTTATCGGCGTACAACGTTCGATGCAACAGTCGACTTCTTTATGCCATTTGGATTTACTTCGAAAAGAATGAATTCTTTCGCTTTTGTATGATCGATACAACTTGTTGGGATGAATCAACGATATTATAAAGTTTCACTTTTCACTTTCCAACACCTCGGTTATTTAGTAAACAAATATTTAGATGAGATTATTTTATAATTTTACAAGAGCTCCGACTGATCCACACGAAGAAATGGACGGCGCAAAATCATCGGGCGACCGAGCGAATTCTAAATCTCCGCTCCGATTGGCAGCGAGAGCTCTTAATTTTACAGCTCGATCCACTGCTGGCACCGAAACATCCCCGAGTCCCGAGGAAAATAGTCGGAAAAGCGAAAAGAGACGGCAATAATCGTTGGTAGGTTAATAGCGGCTTTAACCGTTCCTGACAAATTGTACGACACATATATATACAGGGGAGGGTTAACGAATGACCAGGACGGAACGTTTATCGTGTCCACGGTACGGAATCGTACAGACGGGGTCGTTTCCAACTCCATGAACCTTCCAGCTGCCGGAAGCTTAAGAGCCGCCTAGACCAGAGAAACCACACCGAACGGGCCGGAGATCCTAAGCCGACGTTGTTATATATTGTGCACGGATTATGCCGAAATGTGTGAACCAACACCTTGACTAAGCGCGATCTACTCTAACCCTTTCGTCCGCGAGGAAGCAATCCCTGGATGGAACACAGTCCCGTCGGGCAACCGCGATCTTCTTTGCTACAACTAACCCCTCTTTTCGATCCGCGTATCTCGTGGTACCTCATTTCCTCTCGTTAGATACGTCGCTTAAGCTTAGTTTCCGCCGAAAAGTGTTATCGATCTACGAGCGGCAGCCGGCTCTCCAACTGGCCAAGTTACCCTTGCTACCCTATTACATGTATGTGTGTATACGTGTCTATATACGTTGTTACAATTTGCTTGATAAGTAGAGATAATCGTTTTAACTGGTCTTGAGCTACCCGTAAATTTAAATACGAGCAAGATTTCGGGATAGGAGAAAAGGCGTACTGTAACGAGAAGTCGTTTTGTAAGTTCGAGTGGCTCGTTAAACCGAATATATAGTTGGAGTCTCTAATCGTTAGGCTGTGTCGTTATTCTCTAGTCTCTATTCGAAGGAATTGTACTTTTCATGAGTGGTCGAATGCGATTTCGTCGTTTTTAAACAACATACTGGCGAACACTCGTCCGATATTTCTGGAATAACGAGCAGGTTTCGAATTACGATCCTCGAAGGAAAGCAGAAACGCTATTATTTCGTAGTACACGGCCTGTGGTAGACGATGAGAGTGAAAATATTGGGACATGTTTGACAAAGAGCATTCGAAAACCTATCTTCGGGATATATCGTTAAGGGCAGAAGTATTATTCGAGTGTAGATATACGCGGCCATAAGTGTCGATGCATCGATGATTATTATTTCGAGAGTGCGCGCATGAATGAGTTCATTAATTGCTTCGAATAATATTAGACTTTTCTGTATTTTCAGTTAAATAACATGCCTATGAAACAGTATTATGAAACTCGGATACAAATTATTCCAATCGTTTCATATATGAACTCAATTCCCCTGTTTCCATTTTATGCGTGACACAATGACGAAAGGAGAATACAAAGTGAAAAATTTTAAGGAAGATCCGTACAACATGCGTGCGACCATCAGTCACATAGTTCCATAATAAAGGGTGTATGATTTCAAAGATGGAACAAAAATAAATGGAAATATGGCACGGCCCTTTCGTAAAAAGGGACGCATGGAAAGCTGTTGTAAGGTGATACTGGCCGGTTGAACCCTCCAACACTCGACCCCGTTGATGTGCCACCTTTCCGTTGCGATATACCCGCAAAGAGGATCGGATTTGTTATGACATGAAACTATTCGAAACTCGATCTCCAAGGGAAGGGTTTAATATTTTGACAGGGGTCTTCCGCCCCTGAGGTACGTGTCATTGCACATATTTCCGGTACCAATCGTTTTATGCGATCGCGTCTGGTATAACCGATCGTGACACTTCTCGGTTTCAGAAATTCTCCTGGAGCCACACACCTGCTTCGAGGACTGCTGCCGTTGCTCTCTTTTTCCCGTGGAATAAACGAGCTACGTGTTTCTCACGTACATTGTGAGTGAACGAATTCCATGAAAGTCGAAATCGTCTGTTTTAAGCCGGCCAGAATCACGTATTTCGTGGACGAATCTGACACAAGACTTTTTTGTCCCACGTCTTCTCGGAAGTTTAACGATAACCAATATAGTCAAGGGAGCTTTTATTCGCGATTTACGAAGATCGAGGACAGAGAGTTTTGGAAGATGAGAGTTGCTGACTGCAAACTAGAGTCTGAATACTCAATCAACGAGTATTCTTTAGGGTTTTAAGAGTCTTTGAAAGGGCGAGGGTGAATAGCGGAACAAAGTTCAATGAATTGTATTTCGGGATGTGAATGGATCAGGGGATTCACAAAAAAGCACCGAGGTTTGCTTATCTTAAAATAAGTTATAAAATACGTGTATTTGAGCGTACATTTAAATAATAAAGATCAGTTTATTTTTGCAAAATAAAGCGACGAAACCAATTATTTGTACCTTTTCGTAAACGTTAAGTAAACTTGGACGAGATGAAAACGTAGGTATTTTTCCAAAAATGCTGGAAGACGTTTATTGCTTTCCGCGTGCAGACGAGTGGTGAAAATATCATATGTCACACGACGTTGACAGAAATGGGAAAGTAACGAGAAAAGCGGCGGGCAGATAATAAAGGATTTTACACGATCAGACGAAATTCGGTCCGTCGCGTCAGTCGAGTACTTCCGTCATTGCATTCTAAACAATGAAGAATAAACGTCCGGGAGTTGTTCCGGCAAAGCGTCAATCGGTCTATCTCCAGTCAATCTTAGCGTACTTGAGTTAATTGACAGTCATTTAATTAGGATTTCCGGAGGAGATCTAACGAGCCTCCGGTATTGTGGAATTGTTCGTTGAAAAACAAAGGAAGAAAATAGTAGTGATTAGGCAAAATAGAATCTGAATTCTCCAATATACATACTTGAATACATGGAAATGTGTGTTAAGATTTTACTTGCTGTCTATTATTATCTATTACTTCTATTTCTATTTCTATTCTATCTATTACTTTTTTAATGATATGTTCGTAACTACTATTCTGTCGTCCTTAAGGCATATTTAATGTACATGGAAATCATAAGATATTCTATATTCTATATTCTGCGTATATCCTGTACAGTTATCTAATGAAATTTTAAACTGCTTTATATAACGCATATAATATATTCATAAAAAGTTTCTATAAATGTTCCGTGTATTCTATATTCTGTCTATATTCTGTACACTTTCTAATGATATTTCAAAATGCTTTATATAATGCACACAGTATGTTCATAAAGAATTTCTATAAATGTTTAAACACTCTCTCGTTGTACTCAGTATTGAAATAGTTGAAAAAGTTCCTATCTTTTTTTTTCATTTAAGAAAAGGTATATCATACAAGTTGTTACGAAATAATGGTTGAATATTTCAAAATTCAGCGAAGAAAAATAAAGATGGCGCAAAAAATAACAAAACTTGGGTTTTCTTTCAAAAAAGTAGATATTATTTTTAATTAAGGAGGACAGTAGATATTATTCCACAACGGATATAACGTATTCAACGCTCTTTATTCGTTACAGCCGTATTGCTCCTTACAAAGAACCACAGAGAATGGCACGGTAGGTGGAAATACTAGTTTCGTAGCTATATCTCGCTCAGTGTCCTTTTCTAAGTGAAACACGTGGTCGAGCTTTATTGAAAAAGCATCGCGTTCCAAAGTTAACAGTACTGCGCCACCGAATAAACTTACTAGTTCTTGCTAGACGCGCCAAGAGTCTCTCTCTCGAGGGAGCTACGAGCTTTGATATCCGGAGGTGTTGATTACGTCTTGAGATGGATCTAGAGAACACACCGTCAGTTTCATAGAGTACACGGTATACCGTGTCAAAGGCCTAGAAGCGTCACGGGACTTTCCACCTCGGGACGAATTATTATAATTAACCGTCGAATCGATTTAACATTAAATTCCTCGCAAGCTGACGTGCCAGACGGGAATTCAACGCGAACGTGACATCCTCTCTCTTTGTTTTCTTCTACTATCACTTGCTTTCCTTTACACGCATGTAATCTTTATATATGTACGAAATTCTCTTAAGAATTATTAACTATCTATTGAATTCCAAGTATTAGAATTAAAAGAGTTCTAATTTTTACGAAGAAACGCTTAGACGTTTATTCACGTGCGCATATTGTGATATGATTTTGTACTGGAGTTTTTAAAATGTTCAATATAGTACAAATGTAACGTATGTTTAATACCATAACCAAATAAAAAACAGTTTTGGTAATATGGTATTAATTATTGAATTTAAAAATCGCTCATGTTCTTTCCTTGTTTTTATATGTATAAAGTAGGTTACGAAGAAAAATGACGGAAGAATAATTAAAGATTGGGATTGCAGAAGGGAAGGGATCGCATTCTGGAACAAACTTTGACAAAGACCGAGTGATTGAGGAATAGAACATTTACAGAAATTACTACGGTCTATCTGTTGACGTTTATGTTAGATAATGACAAGATAGGTTGACATCTAACATGGTAGTATCAACTAAAACCCGATGTCATTCTGAAATTGAATGGAACCACGTGTTATAGTAACTAGCCAATTAACCGTTGTACGTAACCGTTGCGTCGCGTCGATACGTCCTTGCACGAATCAAGGGAAAACAGGGTTGGTCCTCCTGCGAATACTCGTAGATTCGCGGCAGCTCATCCGAACCGCACTGTTGTCTACCGACTGCTGGAGTTCGGTTGGACGGATAGGACACTCTAATTCGTTGCAATCAGGGGAGCCTTCGTTGCTGTTTGCCTATCTTGTTGCGCCTCTATTAGTTCCGCGTCAGAAAGCATGCTCACGTGATTTGTATCCCCAATGCGCTGCTTCGTCTGGACCAGAAGCGTGCATAAGTTCCGCGTTCAAAGAAACCTTGAACCCTACACGAAAGGTCTCTCTAGCATGGTCGTTTTGCCCTTTAATGTGGCTGTAATTTTGAGTAAATTCCTAGTTGCGTTCAACGATAGATCAAATTAGTTTGAGTTTGAAACGATGAGGGACTTTCAGTGGCGAACGTTTAAACCCTTTAAAAGATGCAAATGGATAATGGATGCAATGATTAAACGATTGCGCAATTGCATAGAATATTGTCTTCTTTTTCTTTTTCCGTGGAAGTTTCAAACCATTAAGGAAATGATTAGCGAGAAATATAATTACATTTAATTGTACTGAAAAGCATAATTACAAGATACAGACCAGATAAAAGTTATAATTTTTTATACAATGTATATCTTCGTCATCTTTATAATTTAAATTAATATATCGCGCGTAGAGTCACCTATCAGCATTGACGTTATGTGATTTTATAAACGATCGAAATTTCAGGCAACTTGGTAAACAAAAATACAGATCACGAGATAAATTAATCTACAGCAAATGGGAATAGCGTTCTTTTAAGATCTTCTCCAGCAAACGAAACAGTTCAGAAGACTTTGTTAACAAGGTTTTGTTGATCGCCCCTTTGCTCGTTTGTCGACGTTTAATGAGTCGTTATTACTTCTGATACTTGATAACAGAGAGAAGGTATCGGAGATACCTGAATCGCGCCTCTAACGCCGAAAGATCGCGCCGAATAAAACGATCGGAAGAACTTTGGTCGTTACGCAAGCTACACGAACAAAAGGAGAATCGGCTCACGGAATTGTTCAGTCTAAGCATAGACGAGCTCCGTTCGAAAGTGCAATTGCGCTTGTCAGAACTTATCGAGTACCTGATCTCGTTACTCATCCCATCCCTTGTCTCTCCCTTACGCTCTTTCCCCTCGTGGTAGCCTCGCCCTCTGGGCGCACAGCCCGCTTCGCTCTTGCCTATCACCCAACCCCTTTCTTACTTGCTTCCGTCGTGCTTCGTACGCCGATCTCCTTTAAAAGTTGATCTAAAACATCCATTAACGATACCTCAACGGAGTCCTTCTTTGCCAACGTGAAGAATGGCAATTTGTAGCGATGCGATTGAAAAACGAAAGGAAAGACTTCACGATGATGAATTTTTGCGGCGAAATCAAGAACTTGGTTATATATGTATTTTAATATTAATATTACTAACTGTAATTGGAGTACAACGTAATAATAAAATGGTTAAAGATTTCCGCTATCGAATTCGATTGGGAAAGTTTTTTGAAATCGTTCGATTTGAAAAACGACCGACCAATGGGAGATAGAGACCAACTTACTTCCAGACGTTCGCATCAGTCGTTGAAATATGTGTGTGCTCCTCCGTGCATTTTAGTGAAAGAACATCCTGTCTCATTGAGTAATGTTATCAGACTCAAACTTTTATCGCTGATGAAAGTTTCCTCGCGGCGTAACTTTGGCCTGGAAATGGTATAAGATGAACTTTTGTGCAAACAATTCTTCCGTGTTTTCTATTAGAAGCGGAAGAATTTCTTGGTTTCGGTGTAGTAAGTATAAAATTATTAATTTAATAAATCGTTATAAAAGATTTCAATTTTTAACAGCGTACAGTTTTAAATGTTATTTTTAAATACGTTTCATATCAATGTTAATTGCACTACATTAAGTTCCAAATTCCATTTTATAAATATATCCATGTTAAATCAGAAGAAATATCGCATGCTTAGTACGATGAAATCCTTGCCGTATATTCAATTAATGCAACATTAATAATATATGGAATATTGATCAGCGCGTTAAAATAGATAATTTCGTAATTAGTTTATAACGAACATGGTTAATGTAACATTGAGCGTTATTTCAAAACGTGTCAATCATAATCGTATTATTATTCGTCAGCCATGGTGGCGTTCGATATTCCAAATTGGCCGAACACAGATACGGGTGCCTCGTTCTTTCGGATCAAGTAGCGGCGCTTCCCTTTGTGAAAATGCGTAAGAAGGTACAGAAGGACTAGCCCTTGTTAAGCTATCCGAGCCAGCACGTACTTGCTCTTTTGCTAATTAAAGTTTCATTCTTTTGATCCTGGAAAGCGCGACCTGACAAATAGAAGAAACTGTCGATTTTCCGGTCGAACGGTCTGCTGCACAATTTTCCGTGATAGTTCACTTCCTTTCAGCACGGTCTTCCTTTCGTTTCTGCCGTGACGTCATGCCTTACCATCCTGAGAAAAAAATCTATTCCGTTAAAGACGACCTGAGCCTGACGTCAAGTAAGTACACTCAACCGTATTTTCGATCATCTGCTAATTCAATTTTATTAGCTTCCATGATCAATCGATTCTCTTTGTCATATTACGCGCTCATTAAAAATCTATTATCAATCGAAGTACCACGCGCCATTTTAAGCGATTCACAAAGACTCCTGTACATATCTCTTATAAATATATTATGTGCGTTACGCGGATTGTTAGTGTAATGAGACAAGATCATCATAATTATATCGATATTCAAAACCAATACGAAAACTTATACATGTAGCAATTACATGATATTTATTGCGAGCCACACACTTCGCAAAGATAGACAAATATTTAAACAATTAATTATTGGTTATGTTAGTAACCCACAATATTTAGCGAGATTACTTTTACTAATTATATCTTTAGATATAACTAGTTATACTTTTTACTAAATATATGTTTGCAGTAAATATCCTGCATCTTCTATGAAGATCGTGAGATTGGTTTCGAATAACCAAGATAATCGTGACAAACATGCCCTATTTTCGCAATGTTTTATATGACAGACACGCAATATACGCATAAAAGTTTTCTACGATAAGCGTTCAGATATTTTCATGAGTCTGTATAATTTCTCCCAATGAAAATTAAACAGTCGAATTAATCATCCGAAGAAAGTTTCGTAATATGAAACGCAATTTGTGCTAATTAATTAAATCAGGAATTATTAACTGCATTGAATTTTAGAATGTGTTACACGTCCAATATCGACCATATATCCGGTTTCCAGTTTCATTACCCTTCCTTTCCGAATTCCTCTGTTCTATTGTAAATGCAGCAACTGGCGCACAACCACGAATGACGTAAGGATCGCCCGCGTTCATGCGGTCCGCTCCAATGGACATTCTATTTTTGTATGGACAGACATTATAGTAGGTCAAGACAAGTTGCGCGGATAGGAGATTCCTTCCATTGTACGGCAGAAGCTGGTAGTCGGGAGCCAGAGGGACGGGATCGCAAGGCAGAACTCCAATATTCGGAATTTATAACCCCTCGTAACTCAGTCGGTTTCTGCACCTAATACCAAGCGGTCTCTCGCGACCAGCACGCGGCCTAGCTTCCTGCAGTGGGACGTCCGAAATCATCTTATCGCCCTGTACGTCAAGATCATTACGCTTTCACAGGAAATTGAAATTCGTACAAGGAGAGAAGCATTGACGGCACATAATGAAACGTCGTGATTTCGATTTCGATTTTCGTAACTGTCGGTGTTCCTGAAAAGTGCGAATTTTTTCTATTCAAGTAGAATAGCCGGTGGAACTTGGCAGCCCGACGAACGTACACTTTTCGGGTTAACCACCTAGGACGCTCGATAACGAGTGATTTATTTGCACTGCACAGAGTACATGAAAACGTACTCACCGTTGCCGCTTCGTTCGGTATTTAGAACACCATCATATAAAGGATCAGGAGATTTTCAGAGCAATAATAGACGAGGTTCCCTTCGAAAAGATTTCTCGATGTGGCATTTCAACTAATAACTCGATAGAGTTGGTATTAATGTAAAACATGGTTGGAAATAGAACCGTGATAATTTGAAGATTATGTTACGTATGAAATATTTCCTTTTCATTCTTTCTGCATCGTTACCGTGTTATCGTTAATAGTAAAAAGAAAAATCAGTTTAAGAAAATTATGAAATAACCAAGCGTTACTTTCACTAGCGTGACCAGAATGGAATTATCGAAGGTAAAAACTAAAAATAAAAATGACCCGGTTGTGAAACAGTAGGACAAACATCATTTGACTATCTACGAACACAATCCGATGGTAAAAGTTCTAGACACGGTCTAACAAGGGGTACGCAATCCTAGGGACAAAACTCAGCGTATTGATTTCGCATTTATGCTTAAGTGAGTCTTTGGACTGGCCGCGAGCTATTATATGCCGATAAATTGGCGTAGCCGCATATCTCAGGGCAATCGTGGTACATAGTCAGAGGCGTTCCCTGAGAAAAATATAACCTCCACCAGAGAGATTCCCGCGGGCTCTATACATCCACGTTTTTCTACGCTTCCGCCTTCGAGGCCCGTGCTGGGCACTGCTTCTAGTACTTTCCTTTCTCGCCCATTCCCCACCTATTTCACTCACTCTCTCTCTCTCTCTCTCTCTCTATCCACACTCACTCGTTCCTTTCTCCTTTTGCGTTTTAATGGGCAGTCGTAAAGTACAGGAAAATTAAAAATTCATACCGAGAAGAATTTAAGAGCCCCCATCTACGTACAAACGGCTGCATTTACCTCGGTTGGCCTTTCGGTCTCGCATGTATTTGCACGTCCTCTTAGCTACCTTGTCGCTCGAAGCTTCTCTTTCGCACGTTTCTGCCTCTTCAGTACTCTGCGGCCTTTCTTGTATATTTTTTTCCTCGCACTTGTACTCCGGTACGAAGCAGCGGAAACACGGCAACCGGAAGCTCCTGTCCCTCTGGCTGCCGCGGGAAGAAATACGCGCAAGGTCCCGACGTTTCCGTAGAAAATTCTTTCCGCGCTTCGTTTCGCGACCCACTTTCACGCTTTTCACTTCTTCCGCGACTCTCTTCGACCCACCTTTCCCCACTCTGCCGCCGTCTCTCGTCTTCCCTTTCTCAGCCTTTTTCGTCGGCGACTTCACAGCGATGAAACCTCCATTCAGACGTTTTCGACGAACAACGATCCTTCCGAATCGATAATAACGCGATGTAGAACAAGCGCGCCAGGTCCATCGAAATGTCGCGGTTCCTCACATTGTGTTTCCCTAGAGACTGGGCCACTCTCGAATTCTCGTTCGAAAGTCGTTGAAATCTCATAATTCGCTGGCTGGTTGGGACGCTCGTACTTCCTCGCGGACGAACTAATTTTCATATTATATTCGAGAAACTATATATGCGGTATTCCGGTAGGAATCGCGTTCGAGAATTTCTAGTAATTCAGAAGCAGAAATACGTATCAAGTATACTCGATTTTAAAGTGTATAAAGGTTGAAACTTGCCGGTTTAATGCTGGAATTCGAATACAGTTTCATACTGTCGGAACTGTAAATTTCTATGTAAGTGATTTTTTATTATTAGCGATGAAATTTTTTATAATTTCGATTAAATGAAGTTATTCACAATAAGATAGTTCAACGAGTTTGCAAATTTTCCTACTAGTATTTTCTAGGACCTCCTAGAAGCATCGAGATCGCCAATAGTAATATTACACGAACCCTTACGAAAATTCCTTTATTACAATTATAAACTACTATTGGCGTAGTTTAACTAATCCACCGAGTTTGCTTTTACTGTAATTACTTGAGAGTTGAGAAACCGGAGAAACACGAAAGTAACACGGTCGACTTAAGATTTCAATCAAATAGAAAGGATCTCCAAAATTGTATCATTTAACATTCGTGAAAGCATGTACGTATTAGAGACGAAACGCAATAATGGAAGTTTAACTTGATACGCGAGGCACTGTGATTTCAGTGCTCCTTAGAGAGATCATTCGACCCTAAAATTGTAGAATGATGTTCTAGAACCCTGAGGTCACGATGTTTGAGAGTCTACGAGTTGGAATTATTTGGAACTACATAATTCTACGATTCTGTAAACGTGAAACTCAAAGTAACATGATTCTACTGTGATACAAAACAGATTTTGCGAACTTGAAATCTTAGAACTCGAAGTATTCGGATTCATGTGGGGTCTAAAAAGTTAAAAGGCTCGCTTTATTTTCTCTTTACTTTATTTAATAAATGAATCATTTGGGCACTAACACGATTAACTTTAATTTCTTACAAATTTAATTTGTTTAAAAATCAAGCAATCAACTATGATGGTGTAGGTCAGAGTTTAACTTTTGTCTAAATCAAATATAATTATAACACAGATAAAAGTACTTTAATCTGTGAATGGAAATTAAACTATTCCTTTCTTAACAAAACTTTGATGAACAAGAATGCGGAGATATCTATCTAGCACAATGTTTTACAATTTCACGATTCTTTTCTTCTTCATTAGTAACCATGCTATTATTGTTAGGATTATTTCAACTGCGGTGGGATAATGCGAAGTCAGGTTGAGCCGAGGAGTTCGCTTCTAGACTGGGTTTTAATTGGTGTCTGCTATGAAGTACGAGATCGTATTCAAGTTTAAATTACGAAGGGGGATTAAATTCTGAATGTACGCGCAATGCTGGAATTTTTACGTCATAGCGGAGTGGCGGAACATCTCTGAAACTGGGGATGGAAAAATAAATGTATTCGTCCTGATTCTTGATATGCCCGTATATCACTCGTGTATCGTTCGTTCGTCTTGTGTTCAATTTCCCTACTAGAGCTTTTCTTTAACGATAATAATCGGTCTTCGACGTTTGACGCTGGATGAATATATTCTCGAACAAAGTTTACAGATAAGTTGTAAATACAGTTTTCGATCGACGAAATTTATGATGTTGTAGAATTTCCAAGCGATAACGTAAGAAAACTCGTGGGAAAATAATATGAGACGCAGCATCGCGCGAGGACTACTCCAAAATATAAATCAATACACCGTATTGAACACATAAATTAATTTCCTGGGAAATATTCCTACCTCCTATCGAAAATGCTATTTCGCGTTCTCGGGGAAACTTTTCGTCATAGGTTTTTTCTAACTGACCGAACGTGTATATTTACCACGTTGTTAAACTGTGGAAAAACAATGTTGTTAAACTAGGTCCAGTGAGGATTGAAAAAGTACAGTTTTGTAGCCGGCGAATGAAACGCGATTATATTCGCGGTCTGTTACACGGTTAGTTGCGAGATAAACAAAAACATCGACGAATATTTTCGCGGATCCATTCACCACGTTATGACGTCTAGGTCGTATCTGTACAACTGCAAACAGTTTTTTAAAGCCATCGAGTGTATGTAACCTCGCTGAACTCTCGTTTCATGGTTATTTTATGGTTCGTGCAACTGTGGCACATGTGTGCGGCCAAATACGAAAATACATCGTACATCAACGGATTCAAGGATGCCGCCTGTCTCAATCACTGTGTAACATCCCTAGTTTAGTGCCTACACCAACAAAAGAAAGTAAATTTCTATATTCGGCTAGTTGACTATCTGTCACAGCCATTAGGAATACCGAGTAAGTTTTCTTTTTCACTTTCAAGAAAGCTGCGTTTATTTTGAGAGAAATGGGTAGCGTGCCTATTCGGAGTTAGCTTTAAATTACGTAATCGTGTAGTGAAACTGTTGTCTCTCGGGAATATTTTGAAATGATTAATGCGACGTCTTTACGCTCGACAATTGTATCAATGCAGCGATGTCGTGAAAACAGCATTAACCTTATGCAAATTACACTGGCATGTTCCAAGCTTGTTTCGGGATCCCTGTGACATTTTTCTACCATTCTATTTACATTTACATTAACTGTATACATAGATACCGGGGCTGTGTTTCTTAAACATTTGCGAACTTAAATATTCATACCTATTACAAGAAAGGGAACATTTAGGAAGACTCGTGCACCCACCACGGAAAAAGCTTTCCACGAGTTTATCCAAAGGCTAAATTTAAATCGTACGTGTTTGGGCAACGAAAGGATAGAGTTTAGACGGTAAGCACACCCTGCGGACGGATCGTGACCATCGACAGAAGTTTCTATTTTTCCACGAGAAAGGAAGTTCGCGCTTTCCCTTAGTAATCCGATTCCGTGCTTGTTGCACGCATTAACGCTACATCACGAAGGCGATTCGTCGTGGCAGCTGAAACTAGCGTTCTCTAAAAACGTCAAAGCCTGAGAGGCACCCGTAGTCACGTCATTCGGGCCACCGCCGTAATGGAGAAACTCGGTTTTCCGTGGAACGTCCAGTTTGAAACAACGCTAGCTCACAGAGCTACGTTATTTTAATTAAACGTAAGTACACGGGAAGCGTTTCCTTCTTTTTCATTCCTTTTCGTCTTTCCCTTCTTCTTCTTCTCTCGTTTCTTCTTAAATTGACTGCTCTTTCCATTCGAATTGAAACAACGTAATCCCGGAGTTACCGGTATCATAATAGACGGACCGCGTTTTCAATTGCGAGGGAGCGCAAACGTGGGATAACTCCCGTTTTGTCGACCGGCATGAATGGTACGACTTTAACTTACGAATTTTAAATAACTTCGGTAGACTATTTAAACTTCCGTAGAATGGAGCCATTTAATTTTACGCGTTAATTCAAGAACTAATTACTGCGCTAGACGTACTCTGCACGATGTGGTGGAGGCAGAGGAGGAAAAAAATTGAGCGGAGGACAGGGGCGGAGAAGAAAAAAGGGGCGAATCCGAATAACGAAACGGAACTGAAGTTTGAATCGCGCCTGTAATTCTATAAGCAATTTTAGCTGTTCCGTTCGCGAGATTAAACCGGTCCCGCTAAAAAACGTGCAACTTTAAATTAGGTAGGTACGAACGTCGCGGCGTGGCGTCGCGATTTATTATCAATTTATTAAATTCTCGTTTTGAAACGTTACATTTAATTTAGTGGGTTTTCGGCGTGTCCGCTGCGCAGATATTACGCAAATCGGTCAAGAGCCGATGACCGTAATTTCGTGACATCGCTGAAAAGAACATGACGTCATAAAGAATATTCGGAAAACGACCGCTTTAATGTCGATATTTCGATGCAGAGTGGTTTAACAGTATCTTGCGCGACACGGCGTGCTTTTACGAAATTTACATGCATTCTGCGTGGATGTTCGACACGGTCGGTAGATCGATATCTCACGTGTCTCGCAGTGTCTTGCTCAATTTATCTTAAAATTACTAGTGCGCAGGAAAGCAGTAAAAATAATTGGAGAAAAAGAATGTTGATTCACGTGAAGTAACTGTATAACGAAGAGAATGATGATGATGATGGTGATAATGAAGATTGGACTGCTGGTACATACGCGAGTCGTCATTATAAAACTATTTAAGGTGGTCGAGAAAGTACGAGTGTTCCATTAAACGTTCTTTTCCGTATTCACGAAGCCATGACAGGCTTTCATGGATCCTTCACACCGTTTGGCGATCTCCATTTAAACGATCCGTATTTAAACGTCCGTGTTGTTGCCCTCTTTTACATCCCTGTTTCCCGCTTGTTCTCTTTGATAACTGTTACGGACACGTTAGTACCATGTAACAAACTCTTCTAGCCTGCTTTAACCACGTACCTTAATTACGCATTCAGGACTAGCATCGTTCGCTGTAATTATAAACTTCGACATGGAAGCAACTCGGTGAACGAGCTACCTTTACCTCGAACTGCTTTTGCCTGTGTGTCGTCAGGATCGAATCGAACGAAGCGCTTGATTACTTTCCAACCTTTACTATCCTCTGCCGAGATAATATTTTGTGCATTATAAGGTAAAAGTAACGTCAACAACTTCGATTCGCAACGAAAAAAGAAACGAACAAACTGCGCAATCGGTATTTTAATTATGATATCTTCGTCCTACTTTTTAATATCCCTCTCTTCTTTGTATATGGAGAATTTCAAAATTTAATCTTTCAGATATAATCTTCCAATCACAATAAATTCTAATGAAAGTTATTAAATAAGGCTCTCAGACTTCTATTATGTTCCCAGCAATTGCGAATATAAAGAAAAGAGGATCGTGACTCTTCTTTTCCAACTTACTCGAACGACGATTTCCCTCTATCAATTTTACGATGAAAACTTAAAGAAACCTTGTGAGGGGATGGCGTACAGTTTCCTCGTTTAATTAACCGTTTTCGCTTGCGGTTCCCAACCGCGAACCCTCTTTTTGAACCTTTAACCATTCCCGTTGTCAGGCGGTCGGTGAATTTATCGCTTGATTTGAAATGCACCCGCGCCGCCTAATGTCCATTCATATCTCATCCGCGGTAACAGTGAATATTGCACCGACAGAAGGTCTCGGCGTCGCACGTTAGGTCGAATGAACTCCTGCCCGTTTCCGAGAGGGTTGAATTTGTTCCATGTAGACGCACGCTTCCGTGTACACTTGGCTTCGCATGGAAATGGTCACTCCGCTTTGGCCTCAGCAAGATGTATTTGCTCGTTGCGGAGAATTCGTAGCGCATGCTCGATCTTCTATTAGGTAGCCAGCTTCCTATCAAGTGGCTTAGAGAAATGGGTCGTTGATTAGTTATGAATGGCCCTTGTTGGAGAAAGAGTTTGCATTCAAATTGCGTACGGAGGAAGAAGCATAGATATGCACGTAGTTACTCGCTAATTCATGATACGGATTTTCTAATGACCTATAGCTTGTTCGAGTAAGTGAATTAACGCTGCTCCGTTTATAAATCAGTTCTCTTTTGTTAATTAAAATTCGATTATTTTTTATTCGCTTTTCTCTACTTTTTTCTCGTAAATTTTTTCCTTGCCCGTTTGAGAATCCTACCTATTACAATAAATACCTATTATAATAAAAAATCGTACGACGAATAATCCGTATAAAGAAAGCTGCAGATATGTATTCATACGATAAATGTTCATAATACGGGCACAAGTATGATCTCTAATTATGTACGAAGAGCTGTCGGTATAGTTTTTCCGCTTTACCGAATTACCGAGAAAAAAAGGCGAAGTGCAAGCACAAAAATACGTGGAACGTAATAGAATTACCATGAAAGCAAAGTGTCGTATAGAATACGATATTCATTTCTCTTGCTTAAAGAAGATATGTTCAGCATCGTTAACTCGGCTCACGTGTCTTAACCTCTCGAGTGAATGCAATTAGCGTAATCCCGCGGGATTATTTCTTTTCAAGGCCTCCCTTTTACGAGCAACCGAATCCCCGAGCGTTGTTTACGTAACGATTATTTCAGTTTGCGAGGATAGCGCTCAAGCGAGCTCGAGTCCGGCTCAGAACTTTGTTACATTGAATTAGACAGCAATGTTCAGATTCGCGATTAGTGCAGATGGCAGTGGTAACTGTACAACCGAAACTTTCGTAACTCTGAATCTCTGCGCTCTCTGGGCGTTATTCGAAATTCCAGACAGAGAGAGCCTCGGCCGCGATACGAACAGTTTTCCCACTTTCGATAGCTTAGAATGAATTAAGATTTTTCGAAGTTAGTTCTCGCGAAACGTCAGAAAGTTGCGCGATGAATATCAAACGCTCGCTTCCTGAAACCGTTCGCAGAGAGTCGCGTTTCAAGATAGCGCATAACTGCGGGATCGATATGGAAATACGACGGAAATAAATGCGAGGATGATCGTGCGTTCGAGACTTAGATAGGAAGAAGCGTGCTTCTTCTCGAAGGATCGGAGCAAGAAAGGAGGTGGAAAAAGGGAAGTTAAGAAGCTAAATTAAGCTTAAAAAAGTTAAATTAACGGGACACTCTTGATCGAGAGGATAAGGGTTGGAGGGAAAACAATATTTTCGCTGTGAAAGGGGGAGTTATTAATCGCATCTGAAACGATTACTTGTACTCCGTCGAATCGGTCTGGGAGAGTCCAACTTCGGAAAGTAGAAAAACTTTTGTGAAAATTGAGAAAAGCTTTTAACGCAAATACGCAGGAAATGGGAAAGAATGTTTCAAAGGAAAGGCTTCCAGACGTTTACTTTGGATGATAAGTTAAAAACTGAGCTACGCTTCGGGACAGACATGAATAAAAATCCAGATTTTAAACTGTTCCATCGTGGAAAATGTAACATCTGCGCTTAATTCCCCGTCCTCCGCGTATCATCAAAATCTAACGGAGATCGTTATTTTTAAATGAAAATTGTTATTCCGAGTAATAATAAAATGATCGATGTTATGTTCACATGGTTTGCTAGAAAAATAGAAAACGATGATTTCTACCAAACTTGTCACAATTATCGAATAAGATGATACTGTTTACTAAGAACAATCTCACAATTTAAAATTGAAAAATATATTTTCTTTCCGTTAGTTACATCACTCTGCTTTCGCCAGTAACTGTAGTTATGATTAAAATTTTATCCGTAAAAAATTAATTAATCGTTCGCGAAGAAAAATATTTGTCGACAGTAGATACCGTCGATCGAATGGAGGCTGGCCTCTGATGAAACTCCAGCACGCGTTACCGTCTATTTAACGAATAAAAACATTCGTGATACCAATAAACCCAATCACTCTCCGGACCGTTAATCAATCAGGCCTTCTTCGTGCAATTTGGCCAAATAATCACGATAACTGATCGATCGTCGACCGCGATCGGCCAGTCGATGCCTGCCTTCGATCACCGAGTCGGAAGTTACAGCTCATCATCGTTACCGATGTAATACGGTAATCACGGGTCCTTAATTGGATCGGAGTTTACAGCAAGAGAAATACGCGTTATTATCGTCGCTGCTCGCTGGCAAATGCCTATGCACGTCGGTTGTTATCTCGATACAAGCAACAAGCCACACATTCGGGCCGCCAACTAATCATACTAACATGAGATGCAGAGTCCGCCCCCTAAGTAAACTCTAAACTCTAAAGTCTGCCACAAGTTGTCCCGACGTGGTGTCAGTGAGCAACAGAAGGTATTCCCGGTAAGTACATATCTAAGATGTACCTGTCAATTGCGAGCGTGTAGGTAAGCGCCAGAAATACCTTTGGATCCCAAGAGGTTAACCGCGATGCTAAGATAGCATTCAACGCAAACTCAGGGGCTCTTATTTTAATTACCCCGTCCTTCTGTGTTACATCCAGGCCACGTCACCGACGAAAACACATCTAAAGAGAGGATACTGTAATACGTTTCCTTCACGGATTAATGCAGTTTCCCGTTCATCGTCATTGCAACATCGTTCTCTTTGTTACAGGAAATCAAAGTTGCCACCGTGAAAGACAATCCTTGTTCTCTATGTCCTTGCGAGATTAGCGTTTTCTTATTCGAAGATTAAATCGCATTTGTTTATCTTTAGTATCCTGGAATTTATATATGGGTACACGACATATTGCCCCATATAAGGACGGTGTCAATTTTGACGCATAGTTAGTTTGGTTAGTTCGGACAAAAGAACTTTGATCCAAAATTAATTTATGGAGTAATTTGGAGGGTCAAGAAATCGATAACTCATCGGTATCAATGAATCGATAATCACTGAGAGATTTATCGGCACCACCTCTCTGTCTTTGGATGCATCCCCCCTTTAGATACCCTTTATTCATGCGTTTCCGTTAATGCCTCTAACGACTTGCTCACCTTTAATGTTCCTCCTTGTGCCTGTTACGTTATCGAGACGATGAATCAAGGTTGAATAACGACGAACCCTATCGTAGTCTCAATGAAAATTTCATCGCGGTAAAATAATTATAATATTATTCTCTGGATTTTCCAAGCAATTCATATATAATGACGAACCAATTTAATCTTGTTTGGAAATAATCAATCAATAACGAACCCTTTGATCTCTCACATATCACATATCTCACATATCTGTCCAGTTATAGACATATCGCCGAAAGAAGTCTCGTTTTTTATTCATATTCTCTCATCTATACAACAGAAGAAAGAACCAGGAGCGAAGTTGATTGTAATAACTCGAGACAAATAAGTTCGGACGGGACGTTCGCGGCGAGCACAGGACGTGATGTGACCGGTTCATCGTTTATGCATTCCGTAGCAACGTATAAATTTTTCTGCTTCGCGGAAGAATCGGCTATTTCGCCATGTTTTTTCTCCAATATGTTTTTTACTTTTTCTCTTCTATTTTTTGGCTTTTTTCCTCCCGCTGAATCCGCGACACGCACGTAGTCACGCCGTTAAAAGCTACTCAATATTTGACGCCGGTGAAAATGACTTACGTGTGATCCGACGTTTCCCAACGTTTTCACGTTCCGTGAAACGTTCGGCGCAGAACGTAAATATACCAGCAGAATCGAGAAGCGGGAAATAGGTTCAGATTAAAAAAGCGTTTGCATACGTGATTAATTGTTTTCCCCTCGTTTCTGCATGGATTACCAGTGTTCGTTCGACTCTTCTCTACGCGCGTACTCCATAGACGAGAGAGCCTAGCTACGTAACATCGACCGGTATAATTACACCTCTCGAAACGTTCTTTCTCATCGGTGATTCCTCCATTCTATCGTTCGACGTCGCGTCCAAAAGCCAAACCGCCTCGAATAACGTTCATTTCCTTACTGGTTGGATCCAGAGATGGCTACCACTTGTCCGCAATTCCTTCAGGATGTACAGCTCAGTGATTCGCGAGGAAATGAATGAGAGCAAACGCGGCCCCGAAAAAGGAAATCTCAATGCTGAAATCCGGTTATTTCTAGACAGTGATTAAGATTAAGGCAGGTATAGTAGAGCGGACACGTTCTAAAATATGAATAATCAATCTCCTGTCGGATTTTTGGTAAGAGTTTTTGCTTAACTTTCTCTAAGGAGATTAAATAGATTAAACGAGAGAATTTTTGAATGTTTAGTGCATTTGGTTCTTTTATGAAATTTATCTGTGTATTTTACTTATAGAAGGTTATTGCATGAATTGTTGCTTTTACGGCAAGAAGTATTTGCAGGTATCCTTGTTTCATTCTTCTACATTTTACCTTGTTTTACATTTTATTTTCATAGTATCAAATTTTTGTAGTCATATGGAAGCACTACTATGATGATATGAAATTTAATATGCTTTTTAATTACAAATTAGTAATTAGTAATTAATAATTAATAAATGCTATAATAAATACTGTGAT
Organism: Bombus waltoni; assembly: GCA_014737395.1. Taxonomy (NCBI): domain Eukaryota; kingdom Metazoa; phylum Arthropoda; class Insecta; order Hymenoptera; family Apidae; genus Bombus; species Bombus waltoni. Next base: position 4,020,021 of record JACXII010000003.1, read on the forward strand.
ATGCAAATACTTCTTGCAGCTACTGTATAATACTATAATTCATAACCACACAGTTATGAATCACAGTTATGAAGTTGAAAATAAATATCTTTTGCATCAGATAGCAGAAGTATTAGAAACTTTGATGACAAAGGACTAATTACTTTGGATTCGTCACAGCCTTGTTACACTGTTAAAGAGTTAATCAAGCATTCAATCGAAAAAATAGCAACGTAACAATTAGTCTGTACGTACTTTAGAGAGATACAGACACATATACAAATAGACATGGAGTGATTTATGCAGAGTTCACTATCGACGTGCATACCCGGGAAAAGTAGTCGAAATTACGTTTCGATTACCGATCTTGAAAAGACCAGCGCGCTATCGTGCACAGAGTACGGTTTACACAATAGACAGAACAGTATCTTTGTTAGCCCGTTCTGATTGGACTGTTAGAGTCTCTGCTTATGTTAGTTATGCCGGTGCATTCAACCAACAGCCAGAACTGCTTTGTTGGCATTGGCATATCAGGGTGTAACGAGCCTCTGTATTGACGTTCTATTCTCCGGCTCTCTCTGACCGTGAATCTCCCGCTTTCAGCAACTATTATTAGTATGTACCTTTGTGTCTGCGGACCCAGGCTTTATACATCGGAAAGTTTTCCTGATTCCCGTCGCAAGTTTATGGATAACAGAGTTAACTCCACATCGCGTCGAGGTTCGGACGCGCGACCCACGGAAGCGTTCTCTTCCGAAAACCGGTGAATTCACAGCCTCCGTCTAGTTGCTAGCATAACTTCTGATATTCTCAATTTTGGATAATAAACTTCTAACTGATGAAAGAAATTAATTTTAATGCACATAACTTTCGTAACTAGACCGCGGAGGTTCGTGCTTTTATGGAAAATTTGAGGATACGAATATCCAAATTATGAAAGTACTTATAAAATTTATGGTAGAACGAACCTACTAAGATACAAGCGATTCGTGTATGTAAATGGAGTTCATATACTGCTTACTACTCCTAAATTATCTACATGTATATGATCTTTCATTAGTGTAATAGAAGGAGGCTGTCTAATCAATCTAAAATTTCGTTCAATTAAATAAAGTTCGTATAAACGGAGTTCTACCGCAGGGAATGAAACAAATCTCTGCTCGGATTTCATCTTCATGCCCTTAAGTTCAAGTGTGAAATTTATAAATAGGAAGTTTTATATAACACGTATAATAGATATATTTATGAAAAATTCGACAGTCTCAAATGTATAACATGTTCCTATCTCAGTGCGAAGAAACAAATATTTGAAACTTCCAAAGAACAGAATTTTTGCTATTCCTAGCGTGTACGTTAGAAGAAAAAATATTTCAGAAATCTATACAAGCATGTGTACAACGTTAGACATCCATACGAGGAAAGGGGCAAAAATGGCGAAGGTTTCGATCAATTCTTAGATTCCAGGATTCCAGACGTCGAATCGAATCCTCTAGGAATGCCATGGGACGATCCGGCGACCGATACATCGTCCCTTACAGTAGCAGACCGCGCTCGAATCATTATCATGCAACTACCAACCCCGCAACAGCGACCTGCCGTGCAGACGCATCCATCTTACCGGGTTCTTGGCAGGAGACGCGAAATCAGTTTTATTGTATCTCTGTACTTGCTCACTCGTGTCGCGTATGGATGCAAATTTGCTTCATTAGGGTATCGGGGATACGACGTGGGCCGAATACGTTCAACCACGGGGATGGTCGTGAACCAACGTCGGATATGGTGAAACACACCAATTAAAACCGAAGGCTATCGTGTGCCCGAAACGTAAAAGGAAAGCGTCCGTGGATTTCTTCTTCCGTTTCCACGATTGAATTCTATGTTACCTACTCGAATATTCTATCCTAAACATAATCTCGAATGTGAAGAATTGAACGACTTGTATAGGTAAATTCTAAATACATATATAAAGTGTTCGATTTATTTTCTTTTCCTTTTATCACGGCTGTTTTCTGTCCTAGAATATATATCTACATACAATTTTGAATGATTAAAGTTGAACGAGATATAAATTGAGAATCATATACACCTGTAAATTGTTAGATTTAATTGCTTATATATAAACGAGTCTGTTACGAAAGAAGTGATATAAAATAAAAATATATAATACGTAGTACAAAAAGATGGATTATTGAAGCACTGGAAATTAAAAACGCTTTGCATGCAAAGTGTAGGAATAAAAAAAATAATTGAAATATATGACGTAGGTTAATACGAACCGTACGATACGTACAGTTCGATTGATGTACTATTTGTTTTTCTCTCTATTTCTCCCTTCCTATGCTTCTATTGGATTCATAGGTCGAAAACTGCCAGTGACGTCTATAAACCCATCTCCATGAACTCTAACATAAAGTAATTGCTAAAAATCGCGACTATTTGAAGCAATAATAAAAAACATGAAAAAATATTTTTTGATAATAAGAATAATTGAAACGTCCTCTGATTGTTCCAATCTATGCTGTGTACGGTAATTTAGATCTCTCGAAGTAAGCTAGAAGGAACATGAAAATTATCAAATGAATGCCGCGTCGACGGAATTGAAACACGCTGTTCGTATCGCGGGTTTATTAAAAGCTATGTGCACATAATGGAGTGCACTAATGAAGATGAAGGTCATCGCGTGCCTGGAACGCAAAGGAAGAGCCTAAAGAGATTTCTGCCTCGTTTTCTGACCCGTCTCGATTTATATTTACGTACCCGGCTCACGTATGTAGCGTGCAGAATGGAAGATCGGAACCACCAATTCCACGCGGATCTTCCGTTGAAAAACTGTTCATCGATCTCCATTCGACACAAAAGTCGATTAATTTGACGTACCTTATCGCGTTACTTTCCCGTTCCCTGATTTGCATTATACCTTATTGTACGTTTGTTTTCTGAATTATGTAGATATCAGTCATGGAAATCGCCCTGCTTGAACACAGATTGAAGGAATTTAATTTTGAAATCAAGTATCTATAGAAGCTTTTTTTATTTTTAGATTCTTTATTTGAATTAAATAAATTTCTAGTGTAACGATAGAAGAAGAATTAGTGGTTGTTGATGATGATGGGAAATAATTAAAAGTTAAGACGAAATCGAAGACTATGGAACAATGAAGTCTGCGAAAATTGCATCGAACAACTAAGTAATTACACTTACTCCCAACATTAACTTCATTCAACTGTAACAGGAGCAGTATACTATATCAGATTAGAGAAACTAGTACACCTTTACTTGCAGTAATATGTATATGCGACCTAAATAATTGTGTATAACAACTTTCTTCGAGGAACGTTATATTACCATCGTTCTACTCTTCACGAGTAACTGAGTATTTTACTAACAATAAGCGTGTTATCTCCTATAATTACGCAAATGCATTTTTAGGTTGAACATCTTATATTCATTATATCAAACAATTACTTAGCGCTATAGGGCTATTAAAATATGTCAACTGATCATTAAGAACGCGACCACCAAGAACCACACTTGTTATTATAAAAATAACGAATAATACTATTTTCGTGTTTAAAGTGGATAAATATTTGACCATCGAAGTTCATGATCAAGCTAAACTCTTGCAGAGGAAGCTAAATATATGCACATTTGACCTTCGAAGCTCAAAATCAAACCAGAAGTTTTGTTTTCGCAGAGAGGCCGATCAAATATTTGACCTTAGAAGGTGAAGGTCAAACAGAGAACTGTTTTTGAGGAGAGGCCATTCAAACGCTTTGTCTTCGCACATTCTAAATCAAATAGAATATTTTGCTTTCGTAGGAAGATTATACGAATATTTAATATTGAATGGTCAAGTTTCTATCGTAATTTTTCAGTTTCTATGCTGCGATATGGCTCGACGATTTATAGCCATATCTGCGTGTATGTATTTCCAATTCATTCATACGTCCTAGTTCTTAAAATATGTAATATCAGAATGCCAAGTGCGTAACATTTTGCTACATTAAAGAATCGAAACCTTAATTGGGTTAATTAAACTGTCTACGCGGAAGAGCGTATTTGATGCAACTCGACGACAGCACGATGATGCTGACGCGCGACTTTGTGAAATTCGGAAGTTAACTTCCAACCGAATCGTCGTAAATCTGTAAGCAAATACAAACAAGCTGATTGCCCTCGAAGTCCTTGGTCTATCCCTCACCAGTAATTAAACAGGGCAATCTGCACTTCCTATCCACGACGTCGCATGAACGGCGAGAATGAGCTAGATCCTCAGGGCGAAGAGCACCTATTGCCCGAGAGAGAACCATCTGTGTGCACTAAGATTATATTTGGTTTGGTCCATGCAAATTCATGAGTTCCTCAACGTCCTGACATTCGGCTAGTTTGAGTTGAATAGACGCAAAGCTATTGTAACTAATAATTTCAATGATATGGGAATTTGTCACAAAAATTAACTTATAATTTATGAAAATCTTCGTAAGTTTCCATACCCATGCTCGAATTTTAGCGAAATTATTATCGAATTGGTAACTTCTTGTTAATTCAAGCATGCGTAGGTCGGATCTTCAAACATTGTTAATGCAAATTGAAGTGTTTCAGTTTATCTTGATGCATGTTAATTAGTTCAAAGTTTCCAGTATGTATGCACACGATAATTGTTCATTATAATACGAGATGTAGAATATTAACGAGAATGTCAATGTTTTAGTAAGTATACTCCTGTTATATGTTTCTGGATCGTTAGCCAAACAATTTCATTTCGATTACGAGGTACCGACGATTAGAATCGAAAGTTGGCTCATTGGATTTCGCCGGTTGTATTCGACACGTCGAAAGAAAATTCCCCTTCAAATTGTTTCGTGCGAATTAATAAGTTCGAAGTTCATGTTGAACTGGATTCGAGGCGATGGAGAATTGGAACGAAACAGTGGCACGCAATGTTTCCGGCGAGCGCGGGTTAACACGGCGTTACTTAACTTCTAAACTACTGATCGAGACGGGGAATCGCCTAGCTCCGTGTAAGAGAACAAAATTTCGATAATTACCAGCACGACGGAATATTCACGGTTTCGCTAGCAGCGATTTGCACCGAAGAGATAGCTGTATTAATTCTTCGCCAACTTATCTCATCGCGGAAAGTTTGGTTTATCTTGTAGTAACCTGTGCAAAGTAAACGTCTAGACGAAGCAGATCTCTGAGGTATCCGCGATATGAGACATTCTGTCGTATTTTATGCTGATCCTAATCCACCTTTGAAACACGCTGGAAACTTTTGAACAAGGAGCATTGGTAAGCACACAGAATACATAGCCAGGCCTCCCCCGGATGCACGCGAATAAATGCAAAAGGGAACGTTTAAATTATTATACTCCCAAAAGGATTACCCGAGAAAATTGAAATCCTTCCGCTGGACATGCCAACGTGTTTTCTTTACGAAATAACGTTCCTTCTTTTCGAACGAACAGCAACTACATATGGAAGAAAAAATTTTACAATTTTGTTAGATCGGATCTCTTCAGTGGAATTTCCACTCATAGAGCAAATAAAGAGGGCATTTCGGAACATGCTATTCTTCTCAAATTGCATATGAGAATTCAACTTTCGGAAAATGTAATTTGAATGTTAGCGGATCGTGAAGGGTCCACATTTAGAACGAGCGGGTGAAGAATATAAAACGCTCTTTTACCTCGAGCACCTTGCAACGTTGCATTCGAAATGGGACTTTTAACGCCTGAATGAATTGTTAGTCAAATTTTTAATGACGAACCATTATATATAACAACGATGCAAACTCCAGTTAAAAGAGCTCTTATGTATCTAATAGCGTATTCGAAATGTAGGTCAAAAGGTCGAACGCACGACGACTTTATTTTCACGTTTTCCTGCAATTCAAGTTCGAAATCGAACAATGTTTAATTATCAGTACACATTCCATGGTACACAACTCCGACCTCGTTATCAATCCAACATATCAAAAATTTTCATCAAATATACCTAATATAAATTACATACATATAAATTACTGCGAATTTAGCATATCGTACCTAAATATGGAAATTATTATTATCTCACTTATTATCTCAGCTTTCATACATATGACTCATTAGAGTATTGGGGAACGTACCATAAAAACACTTTTTCTATCCTCCTGAGCATTAAAAAATATTCTTTGTCTTTTTTACAAAATCTCGTGAATGCACACTACCGTTCATAAGTGTGTATAATGATTGAATGAATACGAAAAGTATTGGCGCACCAGTGCCATTATCATTTATATACTAATTGATTAGGTCCAAATATATTAAATACACGAATATTACTAAAATATATGAACTAATTCCTAAAAACATCCGAATATGTCCGTGGGCTACATGTATGTAACTAATCGTAACGTTAATCGATAGTGGTTGATATTCACCAAAAGCGCACACATGCCTGTAGAATAAACGCTAGAATCAACAATTCGAGAAACTGTGCACCCCCGGTGAACTCAAAGTGGCCACTTCGGTAACACAACAAGTCAAGATCACCGGTAAAGGGTGTGTACACTTAACATTCCAACGACGTGCGCCAAAGATAGCGTTATACCGTCATTAAACAACGCCGAATATTTGCATTATAATGGAACACGGAGGACGTGATTCATTGAGTTCGTCTCGTTCGTTATTAATGGCTCTCGGCTGCACAGATATTGCCGCGCGAGCCGCATTGTGTGTCAGTCCCTGCCCGTTCCTCGTGGTACACGTTTCCCTTCGCATTAACATAAGCACCGTATCTCGCAGGGTGTCAGTCGAAGACGCGAAGGACATCGCGTCGAGCTCTGGCTGGAATCCATGTGTCCCTTCTTTCCTCTCTCTGTTTCTCTTGTATTCTTCTGGACAACGACTCTGCGAACGACTCGAGCTGCTCTCTAATGATGACGTCGCGCTCGAACCAACGCATTCCAAATGCCGACACGCCTTTAAATTAGTGTCTCTGCTAGAATGTCCTAAAGATACGTCAACCTCGTTGACGCGTAAAAAGAGCCGCGGCCAGTTCTCGCTGAGTTTAAATATAGCGAGACGTGGAGAACGCTCGAGCGCTCGCGTGGCGATGTCTTTGGTCAGCGTGTCACCGATCCGGAAACCTACCGACGCCAATGGAAAGAGGGTAACAATGTAATTCGCTCCTCGAGTCGATCTCAAGATCTCCCGATACTATACTCACTGATACCCGAACTGTATTCAGTAACGGAATGCGAAGATACGGATGGAACTGCAGGATTTTCTACTGTTTTGTAGTTACTGGACTGAGGATCTTCACGTGGATTTATAGTTTTGTAAATGCAACTGAGGAAATCTAAGGGAAGATTTTTTCCTTTGCATAAATATTATAACGCGCACACTATCGATATTTTGTATATTTATTCTCATTACATGCTTCCATTGTAGTATAGTATGTGTACTTCCATTCTCAAATTTCACATGCATACATGAAAATCAAGTTGTATAGTAATGACAAACGTAGAAGTATTGTCACTTCCACTATTGTCACAGTATTGGCATAATTTGTGCCAATTGGTGTTCTATAAAGATATTTTTACTCTTCAAATTTTCTCCGTAATATAAGCTATTAACATAATATTATTAAGAATGTAGCTTTCAATTTTTAATATCTTATAGTTCGCATATCTATGTTTACGAATTATATAATTTGGTTTTCACAAAAACGAAACAGATGTTTTGCAGGTCATTAAATTCGTTAAAATTATATCTTGGTATTTTCATTCACTAATTTATATTCATTCAAAATTGGAGTCATTTTGTGCCGTGAATGAAGCTTCTCGTGCTCACATTAGGTCCAGTCAGACGTCAGAACGTTCGAAGATGCATCTGTTTTCTTTGCATTCACGCAATCTTCTTTTCTTTCAGTTCGCGTGATAAAGATGATTATATGGCTGTTTCTTTGAAATGTCATCAACTTCCATGAAGGACGGGAAATACTCGAGGGGTGTTAACGCGATAAGTTATTACGATGAAAGAGACACAGATGGTGCTATAACAGATTGCTATACAATATGGAAAGTAGCGTAAACATTAAATTTACATGCGATATTCTAAAGTTTATTCAAATATTTCGCCATGTGTTAATATGACAGGCATATAGCTTATAGTATATACGTTACACGATAATGTCACAGAAACAATTCGTACAGAGTCGATTTATGTTTACCGAAACGATTTCGTATTTTCTGCAAGACTGATAGCAAACATCGATAAATTTCATATTCTGCGATTGACGGAACGCCATTTCTGACCTCATTTGGCTATCACCGGTTCGCTGTGCATGACACGGCCAGATAAGTCGTTAGTGTCGGATTTATCGACACGTTTTCTGCGTTGTCAGGAAAATTCATTATTCCGTCAGCGCTATGTGTCAGCGAGCGCGTTAATGTCAATGAAGCCTATCTATGTACACTTTCCTCGTATACAGACTGAAGATTCATATATTTCTGAAATCCTGTCAAAAAATTCCTTTTCTATATACATATATATAGTAATTTATATCTTTCTTTGCTTTAATCCATTTGCATGATCAATTAAATTACCGATTAAACAATTATATTTCATAGGTGGGAACGTAGAATTTTGATTTTTCATTAAGACAGAAGTCATAATATTAGTGCTTAGACCGATAAACAATTCCGCGAAACATATGAATCCATTATAACATGTACTATCTAACTGAATTGATTAAGTATATTACATTTCGTATCATACACATTTTCATATCACTACAAAAATATAGTAGGTACAATAAGTATGAAATGTATATAATCTAATAAAAAAAAGGTTTCGTCGGAAAGAAAGAGTACAAATACTTATTGTAGACACTGTACACGTTTTATTCAATCTATAGGCAAAAACAACCAAATCATCGATTGATCATGATTGTTCAGTGAAGCATGGATCTTGCCCAGATGTTGGTTTTTATACCAAAAAAGAAACTTCACGGAACATGCGAATCTATTAAAACGCATACTCACAAGGCGCTCGTAAAAAGGTGGAAAGAAGGCGCGGGAGCGTGTGCATCTGCGCGCGACGATATCTAAATGCGTAAATTGCCAGGAGCTTCCGTGGCGGCAGCGTCGTTTGAATGAGTTGAACAGAAGATGAATGCCGGGACCGAGAGGAACGGTGGCGCGCAGAAAAATAGAAAAAAGTAAAAGTGTCCGTGCGTGTCTTTGAGCTACCGTGGAAGCATTTCTTTCGGTTTGCATCCGCTGCCTTACCATCGCTGTATTCGAGAGTTGCAACGCGCGCTCCTTCTTGTCCGCCTTTGTATCCAGTTTGCGTGAAGACGTAAATAAAACGACACGCAATTTATTCGCCGAAGCCAAGCGCTGCCAGCTTCCTCCGTGAGAACATATATCCGCAGGTTGCTCGCTTTCCGCAGGAAACACATACGAGCGTGGTTTTCTTTCTCCTCTTGGCCGCCCCCCTTTACACGCTCGTGAATACGAATCTCGCCCGGTGAGTTGACGTTCTTTTGTTACTTGCGATATGGAATTTCACTCCGTCGACCGTGGCGTGGCTCGAGTATTGAAAATCCTGTCCAAAACTTTGCCGATTTTCCTTCTTTCGGGCATCGTGACACACAGGTTAAAATCGTATCATTGTGCTGGCGAATCGTGGCTCGTACGTGTTGCGCGTGTCTTTCCACGGCCAAATTCTCGTTACGTTCTTGAAAGAGTGTGGGAAACGTGTAATGAAGGTTACTGCATCATAGAAATGATGTATGAACCATTCAAAAGCCACGTTGACCAGCTCCAAAATTGGAAAGTAAAGAATAGGGCCATATTATTATTACGAGCATTGATGCTTCAATTTATCTTGCAATTTGCTATTGTTTGTATCATCTCTCTATCATAAACGAATTTATGGAATTAAGTTATTTGTTATTTTTAAAATTGTTTGCGTATTGCGTAGAGTTGTTTGTGTATTTGGATAATGAAGTTGGAAAATTGACGAAAAATACTGTTGATCAGTTTAGTTTCAGAGAGGCGCAAATGTACATGTGTGCACGGTAAATGTCGTGCAACTCCTATTATACATTTTCAGATTGATTCCAAATTTTACCAATATAATTATGATAGTCGAATCACGTTGTAGCGCTAATGAAATTTCAAAAGGTTTCGCGTAACAGATGCAATATATTCGTAGAAATTCTCCGTATCTAATATTTTTACGAATTACTTGATTCATGTATAATTTGTAAAGTTATGATATTTTATATGTAACTATTACACTAGATTCTAAAATCCGTTAATATGTTTCATATTTGTAAGTTAATAAGTCCAACTTTGTGAAAAATAATACAGAATACGATTGTCTCGACAGCTTTGAATTAAAAAGTAATCCTCCTTATTATACTACCTCCCTCGTTTCATCCCATTTTATACGACATATTCGCTATGTTAATCGTTAAAAGCCTCGGTGGACATAAAAGACCGCATAATGCACAACTGAAAGAGACCTAGCGTACAAATGTCGAGAGTGGTTATATCTGCTTAATCTTCGCCTCGTATACAAATTTAAAAAAAATGACACTATCGCGTTCGCATTCCAGTTTAATTTGGATAATGAGTTAGACGAGTTAAATGTTTCGGAGGTATACTGAGAGATATAGGACTGCAATTGGTGTTCATAAATAAACGTTAGCAGGTCTAACGTAAGAATCATTTGTCGCGTAGTTATCGCACACATTTTCAGACTCAACAAATCCTTAGATCTATGTATAATGAAACCCTGCTCCCGCGTTCTTTCCATCCACCAGATAATTTTCATGAGTCCGGAAACGGATATTACATTACTCTGGATCCGTCGGCTTCGAAGGAAGCACAAGGTCTCTCTCTCTCTCTCTCTCTCTCTCTCTCTCATTCCCTCCTTGTCCTGTACCGATCCAATGAAGTAGAGAAAAAGGAAGGTAATCCCGCGACAGTCTCGCCGAAATAAAAGGATTTCTCCGGTATGCTTTCCAGGAATGTTCCAAGCAAATAGTTCAGCAGGGAGAGACAGGACTAGAACAAGTTTTCCACGAGAAACTTTGCAATCACGACAAAGAGACGCGTGATGCACGCGTGACTCCTCGTACTTTCGTTTGACGAGCGTGTGAGTTCATTCTTTCACCACGGGAGATGGAAACTGTTTCGTACCAATCCTTTTGTCCCAGTGGCTGCCGTTACCTTTAAGGTTTGAGTGGTTTCGCGGGCCGTACTCCATGGAAAGAATCGTCAGTGGAAGTTCGCTTTGACCGGTTAAGGTATAATTTTCGGATAGTTCTCAGGCACTTTCAGCCCGGCCACTTGTCAGCGAAGCCAATTTCGCTCGAAAGAACTTTTGAGCCCGAGTTCACTGGTGAAACGGACTGGGTACCCCGGAAGGAGTTCCCGTAAAGAAACACGTCGTTTTTCCGACGAATATTAAATACACGCAGAGATCATGGAAACGTCGCAAATTCGCATGATAACGATCGAATGCCTGGCTCGACGATCTGGAATTTCTTCCTTGAAAGTAGTTTGGACATTTCTAGACATTATCTTCGAGCTGGTTATTAAAACAGCAAAGGTCGTGGTGGATTTAATAAATACGAATGAAAACTTTTTATATATATTTTTATGATATATAATTTGTCCGTCGTTTGAAATTGAGCTACACAAAACAGAAAAGAAAGTGAAGGAAGAAGGAAAGATATGGAAGAAGAGAAGGAAAGGATGAATGGCTACAAAGAGAGAAAGAGAGAGAGAGAGACGTGAAGGGATGAAAAGAAATATATACCATTGCTCCTGCTCATTTTAGAATTGAAGCAGAAGCAATCTTATGCTTCAGATTACAGGTATTTATTAACTCTGCAGAAGATTTGATTTGTCAAATACCCGCAAACTTTTATAAAATAAAAGATGATATTATTCACGAAATAAGCTAATTCTATTTTCAAAATAATCGAGTACAAATGTAAAATGATAATTTTGGTAGAGTTTAATGGCTTCCTAATCAGTATGACCGGACTTGGTGCTGGATACCCGAAATATAAGCCAGGAACGAGTAAGTTCAGAAATTAATTTGCGAGCTCGAAAGCTGCAAGCGATACTTTACGATGTCAGCTCCAATTTCATGCGGGGCGGATTAAATCTTATGGCGCACTTATCTCGCCATTAACACTGGAAATCCGGTCCGTTTCTATTCGCGTTCGCTTTCCAGCAGGATACCGCGATTAGAATTCGTCCGAGGCCACGATCGTTTGTCGTGTAACACCACTAGCTTGCCCGTCGTGCAGGTGGCCCGAAATTTCTCGAAATCTCTGACTACTTCTTACATTAATCGAGCCACGCCGATCCTTATTAATGCTGGACAGGCGAAACGGAAATTTGCATTATTATCGGAGCGTGTACGTTGGCCTGATGGCTCTTGACGAACGCAGCAGGCTACGCGTAATCATCGTCGGCAGGTGGAGGAAGGAATTTTGGAGACATAATGGCGAAGTTCTCATCGACCGCTATTAGACGCCGCTGAAACGACCACTAAAAACCGACATTAAATATTCGATGTTCGCCTCCAGCTAACTCTTGATACCACCGATCAACAACATATTTCCTACGATTCCGAATAAGAAATCGGTTAGGGATAATAAGATAGTTATGTCGGTGATGCGACAATTATTTTGCGTAATACTCCCGTAATTAAGAACACGGTTTAAATGTGAGCCAGAGCTGAGCTGTAGTGGTCAACGAACAAAATGACACGATTAGAAACGGAACGTTCACCTTTTCAATGTCTTGATTTCAGAATGAAAAATGTTCTGTTCCGAGTTTCAGGTGTCTGACCGAAGACAAATGATCGTTTCTTGTTAAATGCGCTTACATTATCGCGAAAGAAATTACAATTTTCCCAAGTGAATTTTTATGTTCTCTCGTTTACAGTTCTCGTATAGTATCACGATTCGGAAACTTTGTGTTGCTTTTTCTAACAACCATCGCGATATGTCATCTATAATCGTGATAATACGTACGCGTTTCTGGTTTTGTATAATACGTTTTTTCGCTAATCAAGCTCAGATTCAAAGAGTTACCTTTCGGGACGCGAGGCACGCGATAGCGTTTCGCGATGAAAATCTCTTTTCCCCGTTCTCATTTGCCATTTCCGAGATCACGCAACGCAAAGGGGCAATGTACATGCTTCTCTCTCTCTCTCTTTTCTTTTCTATTTTTCTCTTTCACCCTTCTTCTCTCTCATTTTTTCGCGTATTCATCGAGTTGGTAATTCAAACGAATGAAAAGTTTTCAAGCGGCGCGTCCGGCATCTCCTCCTTGTGTTACACGATTCTACATCTTTCAATAATGGCGATGCATTGGCGATTCCACTCTGTCGGATGAAAAAAAGCCGCGCAGACGGCGTATCGTCCCGCAACTTTTTATCCTCTCTCCCGCGTTGCAAGTTCATTTCCGCATCAGCGGAGGCTCCGCGTCGATGTTTCAATGCTAATGCTTCTTGCCAAAAGGCGAGCGCGAACCCCGGCACCGCTCTTATCTCAATTGAAAACCGTCAGCCCCCGATTATTACCTTGAGCAAATTTAAACATCCCATTACACTTTCCCTTGGCCCTCGTACGCCCTGTTACACCCCGACAGAGGCTGACAGAGGGGAGGATCTCGTTCGGAACATTCATAAAAATTCCGGCGATTTTTTAATGAATCGTAACTGCAAGACAGAAGGTAAGTACATAATTGCAGCAATGATTTTACTCACGAACGCGAGTCTCGTACTCCTTCGCCACGTTTTCTCTTTTCTTTCTCTTTTATTATCCTCACTCCTACCTGTCCCTTTTCACTTCTGGGCTTTTCTCACCGAAAGGAAAACTGCAACCAGAGGAAAAACGAACATAGTGCTTCCACTAGTTAATTTAATCGATAACGAAGAGAAAAATAATGTTTCCTGTTATTTTAATAGACTTAAGGAATCGCGTTATACGATCGCTCGAACTGTTTTGCTTACGTTAAACGAACATACTAGCTGACGATCGGTCACGGCTATTATTATGCGTCAGGACAAACACGTGTTAAACGAAACTTTCATAATCTGCATAAAATTCTCTGGATTATTTTCAATATCTATTTATGATCTGAAAATGCACGATTTGCAACCCAAAATTTACATTAACGAATGGCAAATGATTTTTAAAGATCGATGTTTGCAGCGATTGCTTTCGCAGCGACAATTATTATTCACGAGAATTCGGCAATATCGAGCATGCCAACGCTGTAACAGACAGGAGAAGAGACGAGGTCTGGTATTGTCACCGTTGCATTCATTGCGGGCAAGTTGGTCGCTTGCCTGATACATAATAGTTGAACCATTGTGTCATTTGATTGCATAATTCCAGTTAGACAACGAGCGACCTGTGTAACGTGCACGCGCAGCCGCTTATACTTCGCTACCATCAATTTAATATCAATTCATTACGACTAGATCCCGGCTGGATGGGACTTCACGTTTCAGATTTTGATCGATATTCCTGTAACTTTAACGCCCTCGTATTATAAACGTTCGCCGCATTGTCTTCCGCAAACCCATTGTACATCGTTTCCTTTTCAACGCGAAAATATACGAGTTAACACGAGATTCTTTTATTTTCTTTTTTCCCCCTCGACCGTATAAAACAGTGAAAAGAAAGCCATCATTTATTTCGAAAGTGCTTTTAAAACGATTCCGTTATTATTCGAGTATGCTCGTTTCATATTTAATGATACGTTCTATTTAATTCAACGCCGGCAGCGCAGTGGCAAAATGAAAATTCTTGCGTTGGAAAAATAAAAAAATCCTTAATTTCAGAACATAAAATTTACATGGAGAACGGAGCGACGAGGTATGAATTTCGATGGGCGAATTTCTCTAAAACTGCGCTCAACTTTACGCGGTGCGTCACGGCGCAAGTGAAACCGTTCTATCTTTCTCGTTACAATGTTTCTATCTTCTACCATCGACGTGTGTTTTCGTATTAAAATGCAGATCGGCGTACCCTATGTTCGAACACAACCGCATTTTTTTTTTTGTCCGGGAATTTTCTCGAAAATGGTTTGGTAATTCGCGCGAGCTCCAAAGTGCGCGGGCACTTTCAAATTTTCCCATTACAATGCAGATCAATCGCGTTCTCCGGGCCTCCATAGTTCTCTGACCGCCTCTCTGAAAACGATTTTTACAGGATTGTCGAAATTTCAATGCATACTGGCCGATCCCGTGCCACTATAGCGGCCCGGTAATTTCCTTCGATTTGTCGCCGAAAGAATAGACGCTGTTGGCGCAAACAGTCAGTCAATTTCGCCGACCATTCAAGTTGTTATAACGAAAAAAATCAAAGAATCTTTTATTCTCGGTCAATTTCTATGAAGAATCCAGCGCGGCAGTTTTCAAATTATTACCATTAAATCCGTATACGTCAGCGTAGAGTGTAAGATATGGAAATAGTTTGTAACATGTTACATTTCTCCTCGAACAAACCGCCATCTAACTCTCAGATCACGAAGCGACGGGACAAGAAACAGCACACGTTCTTCGATTATTCCGATTTCGTGATGGGATTCTTGGGTGTAACTCGAGATTCAGAACCATCGAAGATGTATTGTCAGTGGGCGTGATATGAGGGCAAGAAGCAAGAGAACCAGAAGCATTGGAGCGACATTACAGATGCAGTGGATGTTACTGATCGGATTGCCGTGTGCTCGCGCGAGCACACGCTCGTGTGTTTACACACTTTCGGTCATGCTCATTTCCATATCAGAATAGGTGCATATTACTCTGCGTAACCACAACTCTCTGTACTCGCTACTGTGGCCAACCACCTTTGCTTCGTGCTTCTCGTTTTCGTTCTTCATTTTTCCGGTTTTTATACGCTGTCTTATTTCCATCTTTCCCCTCGTACTGCTCTATGACTTTAGTTTTTCTTATCATTTACTGTTTCTTCTTTATCATCGTTTCTTATTCTCCGAGTTCTTTGTTGTCCCTTTTCCATTACTTGCCTGGTGCTTTCATAACCAGTCCGGATGTTGGAGTTGAAATGCAAGATGGAAATTCATACGATCGAACGGATGGCGTTTCTCGTTTTTCTCTCTCTTCCTCTCTTTTTTTTTTTTCTTTGTAGCTTTGTGCACTTCCGAGGATGCTCAATCGGAATTACGGAATAATCGGAGCGAGATTTCTCGCAAGATCGGACTAGAGTTGAAGCAAGGCTTGGGGTATTAAAAATCGTAAGTTTCAAGAGGACATCTGCTGCTATTCCGCGAAGAATTCTGCGTCGAAAGAAATTTTTGTCAAGCTGTTTTAAGCACAGCTGGTAGAAAAAATTCCCGTGATTAGTCACCGTTGCTTTCCTTCTGTCGGTTTCCTTAGCATTTAGGCTTGCGTTTTATCGTTAATTCTCGTTGCCTGGTTCCTTTGTTTCTGCCTTTCAGATATTTCCGTTGGTTTCTTAAGCGGTCGTATATTTCGATCAAAAAATGCGAGATACAAAAGTGGATATTGGAACAATCGACATGGAAAAAAGTAACGATGTTCGTCTATTTTAGGACTCTTCTTCTCTTTTTATTTTTGTCACGGATGGATCGGGCTAAAAAAATGTACGAGCCAGTCGGTAGTCCCTGAATTTTTTCCGGAAATTACGTGATCCGCTCGCAGTTAATCAAACGAGACCGTGAAAAAACGCGGGGGTGGAAGGTAAACGAATTTATTACGGGAGTGAAAAAAAATATTGAATGAAAGGATCGAAGCACGGATAGGACGGTTGTCCAATCGGCGAATCGACGCTCTCCGTCCACGGGACGAACGAACTGTCGAATTGTCATTTTGCCAAACGGATAAATTGCGAGAACGGATATTTCATCGAACGAACAAATTGCTGAATATGTTGTGTCGGCAATAAGCGAGCTCACGGGTACGCATGCCTCTTTCTCTCTCTTCATATTAAACGCGATGAATGGATTTATTAAACATTTGTATCCTTTGGAACGGTGCGTTGCGTTGGCGTTGACTCGAAATTCTCAAAGCCACCGCAGCGATCATGATTTCGATTAAAAAAAAAAAAAAAAATTGTGAAAGGAAGAGGCAAGAGAGAAATGTTTCATGAAATCGGATCCGTTTCGGTGCTTTTAACCCCCAACCTTTCTTTTATGGTTTCGCTGTTTTCCAATGGAAAACCGAAGAATTGAAAGATGCAATGTTGGCGTGTGAAATTAAAGAACGCAAATTACTTCTTTGTTTTATGCAGAAGTGAACTTATCTCTGAATTTCCAGAAGTTTAAAACAATTTCTAAAAAAGAAAAAAAAAACGAATCGATTGATCCTACTTTTAGTTGCCTCGCCGACAACTGTTTTATTAAACTTTTGTAATAACACGAACCGCTTTGTTTCAATTCGTTAATATTCATTAATCTCATTTGCTACTTTAAAAACATTTAAACCGGCATCGATTGTCGAGCGAAATATAGAAAAAAAATATTCTCGCTGCGAAGTATATTAGCGCTATTACAATTCAATATATTTGTATAACGTGGACAGAAACATATCGAGTAATATCGAGTTTTAATTTTAATTCCATAACCGAAGTCAAAGAAGTCCATGTGCCGGGGAAATTAAAACAGATCCTTGAGCGACAAAACGATGGTGGTTAATAGAAAAATTGCTGAGGGAAACGTTAAAACGTTTAAAATCGGGTTGATGAGGATTTTAACATGAAAGGAATTCCGAAACAAATATCGGACAAACGTTAAATAAAAATTGGTGGGCGCTCGATAAAATTCGCTCGACTAATTCACACGGGGAGCGGGGCGAAATGTAATTGTTCTGAACACGTTTTAATTTATGAATGAAAACGTGGTCGCCCGGGGCGTTGCCGGTTTAAAACCACTGCGCGAAACAACAGGGAACCGGCGAAAGGCGAATGGGTTTCCGATTTTGTGCGTCATTAAAATTTCATTCGGGCCGACTCAAAGGTATCAGTGTTTGCCAGTTATATACATCTCGTACGGCGCATACGTACGTGGATACGTGCACACGTTACCAGCCAAAGAACCCATAGTAATCGCATATTTATCCAGGGAGGAGAGAGCGAGCAAGTGTATAACACTGGACACCTTTTGATTGGTAAACATGCATATTTTATCCGGCCTCGCAATCGGATAACGTGTTGTTCGTATCAATTATTCTCCAAAACTCAACGCTACCACCTAATGGGGAACAGAGTTTTAATTGAAACGTAATCCCAATTAAAATGAGTTCACGATACTCTGCGCACGAATACGCGTAATCGTGTTAACGAAATGAAATGTCCACTCTGGCGCAAGATATCGGGGTGGTACTGTTCGCGGAAAAAGGTATGGCAAGAGCTTTTTAGTCGATAAGTTTCAACCTATTTCCTACGATAGATTTTATTTTCCTTCCCTTGCTCGTTTCTTCTATCTTCTCTCTTTTTCCTCCTCTTTCTTCTTTTAATATCCCTTTGCGAGCGAAGCGAAACACTCCATGTTAAAATAGGATATTGTTTCCCTTTCTGATAGAGGAACATTCTAGGAACGGAATGGTATTTTTATTAAAGGATATCATGAATGTTATTCAATACTAGGAATTTATCCCGGCTCCACGTAAAATCGAAGAAACATCAGGACAAAGTGTGTTCCTCAATATATTTGTTCCGTTTATTTTTTATTCATAACGACTTACATCTCTATGCTCTTCAAATATACAGTCTTATATCTGGCATGACTCTTGTACCGATAGATATTTACAACGTCTCACAAAACGTCACGTAACAACTTCATACATACCCCTTTTTTTTGTAAATATAACATTTCTTTATAAATGACTTTTTTTTTAATAGGATCCGTGTGTCCTCTCGTAACAATCACGTTCTCTGCAACGATCGTCACATGAAGGCAACATTCCGCTTAAAACACGCCCTTCATTTTTTCATTTCCCGATTACGTTTTTCCCTTTCGATTATCTGCGTAGAAAAAACTCTGATTGCTGTCTGTTACGATAATTTTCGTGTGTTAACTTGTGTATGCACGTTAAAAAATGCTCCCGCCGTTAAGAAGTAACCTTAGAAAACGAATCGAGAACGCCTGTTATATTGTCGGATCAACGATATATCCGGAAAGTTGTCACAAATAAAGTGAACCGAATTTATTATACCGAATACTGGGAATCAACGTGAACCACGCGATATTCCACCCTTCGAAAATTCGCAAGACACACCGAACAAACGATATTTTATCATCGATTCCTTACCAGCTACCTACGTTCTAGATAGTTTTTATTCTTGTTTTGTTTCCCTAACGCATCAAAATGCCTCGCTAAAGCACCTTTTACGAATACTTTCTATTCCTCACAGGCTTCCGAAACGGATCATCGGATTCGTTTCACTGGATTTGTTTGCTCGTCAGCGGAAGAACATGACCGCGGCGATTCCTCGTCTTCGTTCTCGTTGGCCATGAAAAATATTACGCTGTAACATCGTAGACAACGCTAGTTCGTACTTAGGATTATGATTTCTTTACGCGGGAGAAAAGGTTTCTTCTTATGCATCGTTTAATCGAGTGCAAAGTTATCGTATAAGCTTCGCGTGCCATGATTCACATGTATTCTTGTAGATCGTGGTAATTGTGAATTATCTCTTCTTCACGATA
Organism: Bombus waltoni; assembly: GCA_014737395.1. Taxonomy (NCBI): domain Eukaryota; kingdom Metazoa; phylum Arthropoda; class Insecta; order Hymenoptera; family Apidae; genus Bombus; species Bombus waltoni. The sequence goes on from JACXII010000003.1 coordinate 4,039,714, forward strand.
AAATTAGCGAGTTGTATCTAGAAGCTAGTTTATAATACGCGTAGAATTTTGTCTACAAGCGTGATTTTTTTTTCTTAGAGTAATCGACATAGATAAAAAGAATTATGACCGATGTCACACGACGTCGAAAAGAACTTCTAGTTGTCTTGACGCGCAGATATTTTCCTTTTTTTTCTTTTTTTGCTTGTCCAAGTTCTCGACACGTCATTGTAAATTAGCCGAAACTTGACGCGGGTTGATCGCAGAGGCACATTAACGCAGCCAGCTACTTCGGAAAATTTTATTGACGATCCTCGCTTCTGCTTCTAGTTAACCGTCGAGCTTATGTTTCTTTCAGCTCAACCGTTGCGTATAAAAATCTGCACGCGCCGGATTGCGAATTGACGATTCTACCTGCCATCGGTGATTAAATTGGACGTAATGATCGACAGATCGACATCTATATCGCTATGCAAGCCGATGAAAATAAATTGCATGTTGTCTGCCTATATATATTCTTTCCGTGGTGTTACTTCGTTAACGCATGTTCGAGAATTCTGAGATTAGATTCTTTCTTTCTTGTCTGTCAGATTACCTTCGTGGCAATTTTGAAATTTCTAATTATCGACTTGAACGACAGTTCAAATTACAATAGAATGAAACTTGTATTTATAAAATATCGATTGAAGGTGTTATAGAGGTTCGCATTACGATCCTCGATAAAAGATATACAATTATATAAAAGATAATATAGTTTAAAAGATATATATGTGTATATATATATATAATATATATTATAAAAGTAACTGAATAGTATTCAATCGAAAGGTTCTTTAAACTCGTAGACCATTTTAAATTTGAATTTATTTAAAACAAAGGATTGCCTCCTTTTCAGTCGTACTGGTAACGAAGAATATGCAAAAAGAACGATCGTTCTCGCGACAAGCATAGCTCATTGTCAGCTAAGCTCATTTAGTGACGGCGACGATACGAAGATTTATCTCATATTAGAAACATCTAAAAATACTACTTCTTTTATTTTATATAAAAAGATTTAGAACGACTCTCAAGCTTCACACACCCCCTATTTTCTTCTTTCTCTTCCCTATCTCTTTTTGTTTAATAATATACAATTAACGTCTATATAGTTATGTACAATTTGTTTTTTCTGCCTTACTGCCCCTTTTGTGTCTGTGGCCTCGAATAATGGTACTTACTCGGTCCTTACTTAAACGATACGCCCACTGCACGACTAGGTTTTGCGCGAAACGTACGGACAAATTAAGCTCTGTATCGCTGACTCTGTCGTAACAACTTCTATAATTTTATACAATCTATGTGGTTGTATTATATATCGTATCTGTTCGAAGGAAATTTCACGTTACCACGGTCTCGCGATCAGTGTCATGATTTACGATCGCATGCGAGATTACCGTAGTAAAGCGAATCGCGTTTGAAGGAATGGAAGGCATTTTGTCTTTTTCCTTTTAATTTCCCCTTTCTTCCGCTAGTAAGCTTCGTGCGCTTCCACAGACTACTTAGCGCAAATTTAGCGAATGATCGAGACGCGATAACGAGTTTTTTTTTGCGTGAATGGAGGGAGATTGAAGGCATTGCATTAAAAATCGCACGAGTACGTTTCGTCAAGGATTTGTACGCTATTTTCACAAGCTTCTCTTCTTTTCTCTTTCCCTTGTATTTCTTTTTTTCTTCCATTTGTATTTTTACATCGAAAAGATTTTTCTGTGTTAAGCTGTATGAAGTGGAGCTCGTAGAAAAAAAAGGAACGATTTTTAATTACTCAACGTGCGTAGACTATAAACGTTCGGGGAAAACGAGTTAACGATTAACATTAAAGAGTAAGTATGCGATAAATCGTGAAACTCGTGTTCAACGTTCATTTCGTTGAGCGATATTCTCGAAGTCGCGCCTCTTCTTCTGACATGTCCTTCTATACATCGTTGTAGATAATTTTATGTAAATCCGTATTCTTATGGACACGGTTAGAGGAACGGATGCTTCAGCAGAGATTTCTTACATCCGTCAAATATTATAACGGATACCGTGTGCATTCTATGCATTTTTCTATCTTTAAATTTCCCAAGCATCCGCACAAAACGAACCCACAGGGAATATGTTGATAACTGACACGATACTAGACAGGAAACGCCAACATAGAACAAACAATCGTTTGCCGTGATCATGGTACGTACGTTCGTGTCAGACGAAGGCAGACTTCGCAATTTCTGGGATCGATATCCGTGCATAAACTCATATAATGTGTTACGCTGGTAACGATTAGCTTCAGCTGTTGGCAACATCAGGCACCACGAACGATAAGTTAGGCCCATTTTGGTAATATCGTAATCACTGTCAATGCGAACATTCCCTTAACAAAGACGATCCATCTGATACATTTCACAGAATCAACAACAAACAACCATTTAGAACAGATAAATCAACGGGATAAACCAGAAGCAGAATTTTCATCGTTCTACACTATGACCTTTTTAACTGTTCTATATCAGAACTCTTGGGCGAGTAGAGGCCCAGTTTCAGTGTGAGTTCTTTGGGCTTCCTAGGAGCGTTTCTAACGGGAAAGGGACTGAACTGTGCCTTTGGGCTGGTCACAGTGTTGAAATTATTATCAGCTCCTTTACTCGAGTGTCCTATATTTCCTAAACTTAGAGACGATTTCTTGTAACTGTTGGAACTTCTATCGGGTAATTCTGCATATTTCCCAACATTCATCTTGCCAGGGAATTCCGGGTGAGAAACCGGTCGTTTCGATTCGTCAGAGAAACCTGACGAAAGTGTCGAGGTGTAGCGATGATTGACAGTAGAAGGAAAGTGATCAGGAAACTGACGATTCGGTGATAGAGAATGATAATCTCGGTGTCTCGTCGGTAAATACGATCCTATCTCTGTTCCAGGTTCTATAGGAGGTAACGTGCCTAAGTGTCGATCATAATCCGTTGTACTCTTGGTATGAGTGTACTCCTTAGGAGACAAAGCGTCGTATTTTCGACGAAGAAGCTCAGAGGATTCGCTAGGATAGTCCAGAAACGAGGTACCAGCAGTGTCCAAGATTCTCTCCTCCTTAGAAATATATTTCGTAGGCGTTAACGGTTCGGTATTCCCATTACTGAAATAAGGAGATTTGCTCGGGGTAGTGATCGATCTACCTTCTGGCTGAAGAGACATGTAATCGGTGCTAACTTCTCTGGCTGAATCATCGTCGTATCTGACACGAAACTCCAGCGATTCTTTCGTTATCATTGGACTCTTCAAATGTAGATCATACGTGTTGATTGAGATCTCTGGTTTATGGTTAATGTACTCGAAAGCGGTATCCACCACAGGTTTCTCATACGTAGCTGTCACAAATGGATTAGTGGAAACGTGTTTGGGTGACAATTTGGGCTTGAAGTCGAACGTCTTGTAGGGATCGTAAGAGGTCTTGAGAGGTGAAGCGTCGTACTGAGCCGGCTTCGAAGTGTACCTCAATGGTGACACGTCCTTGAAGGGCGACGTATTCGGAATGTACGGAATCGAGGACAATTCTTTCTGCGGAAGCTCCAGAGTTGGATCTGGTAACACCTGTGCGGAAGAGATCTTATCGAGTTTCTCCAATTCTCTGTAGATGTCTATGTCGCTTTTAGGTGACGAGTCGTCCACGTGATACTTCGGTACGGCGTATGTCGTATATTTGGGAAACTTGTCAACGGGAATGGACGGTTCCTGCGTCGAGCCCAAGTCGCTTCTCGTGTCAATGGAGTCATTGGACGATTTATATGAAAATACGTTAGTTGAAATACTGGACAGGTCCAGTCCTTCGATCTCGCTAATATTCTGGCTGGATGGTCCTTTGTCCAAACTCATCATACTAGCTGGAGAATGATCGTCATAGTTTGCCAACAGTTTCGACAACTCCTCGTTTATCTTACGATCTATTAGAGCCTCTCTCGTGTTCAAGTATTCGTGAGATATCACTTCGTCCACGTCGAAATGGTCCATCTGCTCCGTCTCGTCGATCAAAGAAAGCTTCGATAATTCCTCGTTAATCTTCGCATCAAACTCGGACACACTGGTAGCGGTCATGTTGTCGAAATCCTTGAAATTGATTCTCGCCAATTCCTCATTAATCTCGTGTTCGTTTAATCCCATTTTCTCTAATATCGGACTAAAGATCTTCGAAATCTCCTCGTTTATAGGGCTAATGGTGATTTCCTTGGATATCTCCTCCAGGTCTGGCAGATGCTTTTTTGCCTGGCACGCAAGAATCTTCTGAAGTATAGTGGAGTTTTCTTGAATGATCTTCAACGCCCTGTCGCTGTTCCTCCACCCATTGTCACTCTTTTTACGAGGCTTCACCTTCGTCCACACGCCCAATTTCGACTCCCTGCCATCGTCTGTGCCGTCACTCTTACTACAGGCCACGGTTTTCAATATGCTGTCGCTATTTTCGTCGATATTGATCTTCGGATGTACCACGTACGATTTTCTGCTTTCTCCGGCTATATTTATATCGGGTATCTCCAGACGATGTTTCGAAAAGTTTCTCGCTGAATCACTAAAGGTATCCTGCCTCCTAGCCTCTAAATTCTTCATATCCTCCCAAATATAACTGCTCTTCTTCGTCAACATTCCATTATCCGACGATCCATCGTTTGCTTTTGCCTCCAAGTGTTTAATATCTTCTAAAATGTCACTGGATCTCTTCTTCGCGATCGACGTCGAAAATTCATCGGTGGAAGCCGATGACTTCATATCAGCGTACCTCCTACTGTCCAAACTGCTTGAACTTCTTTCCAACAACTTCGATCTGTCTCTATATCGATAGTTCAGATAATGTTTATCTAGCTTCTCCTGAGGTAAAGAAGGTACCACGTCTTTCTCCAATGACGGATCATCCCCTCCATCGTCAAAGATATCGTTATCCTTGCGATAGTAATCCGTACTCGTTGTTTGATAATACTTAACATCACCGACGTTCATTCTTCTATCCGTCAAATTAATACTCGAGTCTTCTTTCTTCGCGATGAACTCTGGTCTGACAAATGTGTCACCTTTTCGCGCTATATCATCTACATCTTTGATATCAGGCGTCTTTAGGGAAGAGTCAAATTTCGACTGATAGCCTAGGAACTTGTTTGACTCCCTCGAACTGGTCGATTTCTGCTCAGGTGACGTCTCGCTGCTGTCCAAACTGGATCTTCTTCTAGAAGCACTGTACGGGGACGTCGGAGTCTTTTGATTCGGATTCGAGATCGGATAAAATGGCGAGGTAGCGCTACTCAAGTCCATTGACGAGCCTGACACATCATCTTGGCCCCGTCTACTGAAATTCGAGGTATACTTTATGGAGTTGGCACTTATTGGCGACTGCAGGTCCGAACTGAACGACCTTTCGGAAGACTTTAATTTACTCGGGCTACACGATTCGCTGGAGCTGCTCACGACTAGTTTTGGGCTGGCTTCTGATTTCTGCAACGAGTCCATACTGACAGGTGTCGTCGAATTGGAAATCTCATACGTTTTCTTCGCGTCGGTTTTGGTGCTGTCCCTCGTATTGTCTGAATCTATGGAGCGAAGGACCAAAGTTTTCGAGTCTGAGCTAACCGACGAACACATCGATTTGTCCATAGGGAAATCTCGAGATTCTGATCTAACCGGCGTCCTTGGACTGACCGTCAGACTCGATGGTTTCGAATCAGGTCCCATCGTTTCACCTGAACTGAATGATTTGTTGCTTTCTGGTGTTTTAGGACTCTTCACTAGGTCTGAATAAATTTTCGTTTGAGTCGTCTGTATTCTATCGCTATACGATGTGTTCTCTAACGTTATACGTAAAATTTCAGACGTTTCAGGAGTTGACACAACAGTATTATGCGTTGCATGTATACTGGGTGTCACTCTGCTTAATTTCTGATCGACTGTTACAGGTGAAATAGGAAGATGACCAACGTAGGCCTTGCCATAAGTCGTTCTTTCAGTATTCACTGTGTCTGTAGTGTCACTAGTTGTTAAACTTCCTACTTTTGAAGTTTCATACGGCTTCAACTCCAACGATATTCTACTAGAGAAATCGAAGGATGTTTTATATCGATCCGATTTATTTTCATCTTCTATCTCTACGTCGAGGCTTGATTTATCTGTGATTGTATCGTATTTCTTGTTAAATGATGCTAAATAATCCGAGTATATGTTTAGAGAATCCTGTTTCATAGTCGTAACTATCTTGTCTTCAGTTTGGTCTTTCTTGATTGTCACTACTTCGTCTCTAGGTATATCTACAATCTCGTTTGTTGTCTGTTTAGATCTATGCCTTTCGTGCACTAATACTTCATCTTCCTTCGAACTGATCTTACTGCCACTGAAACCTAGATAATCGTACTCATCCAACTCCAACGACGATTTTTTAATGATATTACTATGGGAAGTGTAATCTATAGATAGGTCTGATATGGATTTCTCTTTTTCCAATTCTTTCGTCGATTGTTCTTCCGGTGATCCTTTGCTCTGCACGCTAAATTTTTGAGGAACCATGGAATTATTGTCATCCTCTGCCGATAATCGTCTTATTTGGTCGGTGATCTTAGCGATTGATATGATGTCACCAAGGTTTTCCTCGGAGCTTTTCGAGTCCTTCGAATCTTCGACGTTGATTGGTTCTATCTTCTCCTCGAGAAACGAACGATCGAGTGGCTTCTCGCGAATCTCGTCGATTCGAGAGCTCTTCTCCTCATCTGTTCCGACGACACAGGATTCGGATGCTGACGTTAGGTCTTCGCTGTCAACGTCACTGAGGCGATCCGGTTCGTCGCACAATTCCGTCGACGTGCTGTCGCTATCGCTGTCACCGTTACTCCGCTTCGGAGAAGACAGCTCAGCTTCCGTGGATTGCATTGTTACAACGCTGCATTCCACCGTTTCTGAAAGGTACATGAAGATACATTGGTCTGTTATATACACTTTAATTCAACTCGATTATCACAAAGAACAAGATATTTTTGCGAATTCATTGCAGTTTTATAATAATTTTTATTTATCTGCCCCTTTTTGTTTCATTATAATATTAAATTAATACATACATATTAAACCAGTACTGTAAATGCAAAGCATGTTATTTAATTTCTAGAATACTTCCCTTTCTATTGTAGGTAAAGCCGATACAAACTAACTGTTGGTAAGTAACATTCACCAAATGATGATACATATGAATACAGCTGCAGTTTCCTATATTACCGTTTATCGGTGCTTCATTACCTTCACTCAATAAGTTAACTATTTCGTCAAATAATATATTTAAAAACTAGCAAGTGGAGAATTAGAAGAAAAAGAAATTTACCTGCTATCTGCAAACAAATCTTATAAGAACACTTTATGAAAGTATTGTTCGTGTTATTTGTACCTGGTAAATTCAAGGGTTTCTGCTTCGGTTTTTTGGTGTCTTTCCAGTGAAGCGTGACACCTTGTCTGTCTCTTCGGTTTTGATTTAGCGTCGTAGGTCTTATCTTCGTCGTTGCAGCACCAGAAGGTAGACTCAGGGGTCGATTCTTCCCACTCACGAGCGCACTTTTGCCCACTAAAAGATGATTCATGGCCTGAGAAGTAGGAGGTGGTACCATGGTCTGCCTTGCACATGCAGCTGCGCCAGGAAAAAAAAAGTAACGTATGCATTCTTGTAGCCGTTCAATTTGCAACAGACATACTTCCATTGGTCTTATTCTACTGTCAAATGCCTTAATATATGCGAAACATTTATGTCAAGCACGCATCTCAAAAGCGATGGAGGAAACGAGATGATTTATCGTGCCTTAAACCTTAGCAAAATACATTTAATTCTATGATTAGAATCTGTAATTACCAGAAAGTATAATATGTGCTTGTCGTTGACGTTCGCGTAGCTTGGCGTACTGCTGTTTCAAAGTGGTAATGTCCAAAGCGAGCCGTTCTCGGTCGCTGCTGGGTGCCATTGCCTGCAGCGCTCCAATCGTTTGAGGTATACGATCTGCGAACATGTTTTTACGATGAGAAACATCCACAGCTAATATCGTAACGGTACAATGATTACAATGTTAACGTATTTTTATTTCGTACCTTTCTTCAGTCGCTGTGCCATACTGAACATCGCCGCAGCCACGGCCAGCCTTTCATCCTCCTCCGTGTCGCTGTCTTCGTCGTCGCTCAATTTTCTTGCCCAAGGTGTAATATTGTATCTATGTTTCTCCCTTAGCCCCGTTACACCATGCAGAGACCCCATACTGACGATATTCTATCAAAGTAACACAATTATATCATTCGTCAAGTATTCGATCCAATAATTCTTTCAATAATTCCACAAAAGGTTCTGGCAAACCTTTATGAGGTTATTAGTGTCCGTGAACTCGAGCATCTCCCTTGTCAGCACTCCCATTATACTATAAAACTCGTCCGCCGAAGTCACCGTCATAATACGACTGAAACCAAACAATATCACTCTCTATATTTAACTGAACAAACGAACCAATGGAATTATAGATACTAAATCCCAGATTCTACTTACTCGGAAAGTCCTTCCCAGATAGTCAGTGCGGTTCTAAGCAATATCTCATCTCCTTCGAGAAATATGAGGTCCCATACACGCAGGACAGCCTCTTGCGGCAAACAGTGACAGAAAAGAGTAAGGAACCATTGCATCGTGAACACATTCGTCAAAGGTGGCTCGTAACTGCTGCCTGAACAAATTTTTGTTGTTTTTTTATGAATGAGATAAGCTGGTACAACGCCCCTGGGACCGATCTCGCAGTCCGTACAACTGAATTGAACAGAGAGTTACGATTGCACAACCAGTTTGGTTACCTGTCGCCTTGTCCTTCGCGTCGTTCTGCAGCGCCTCCAGATGTTTCGAGAGCTTGGGCAGCCTGGCCCGGAGGAGATCTCGAAATACTGCCATGTCGACCGACAGGCCACGGAGATTGTCCGCGAAGTAACCCTCGGGCAGGACACCCTCTATCAAGTAGATCATCACCTTCACCGCGGCGGACTCGGCGCGATCCATTACTTGCAGAACGAGGGCGGCCAACACGTTCAGGCCCTGGCAATAGCCGACGGACTTGTTCCATCGGGCGAAACCGAGCAGAACTCGACGAAGCACCGCTTGATTGTCTCTGCCAGCTGCACCACAAAACAGACTGCAGCCCGTTCTGTGTAGATCCTAAAAATTTGGTTCGAATACAGTGTGTATAATGGTGTATATGTACGTGCAATATCACCTATGTTTCAACATCATAAAATTCTAAAATTATGACTTACTAATGTAATATAATTACGTGGATAATCGACTATTCAAGTACTTTCATGATCTTTGACGTTTCTATATACTTCTTATTTATATACATGTTCAGATTCGTTAGAAATTTTAGCGATATAATGACGGTGGTAGTGTCATATTACGGTGCTAATGAAATCTCAGAATATGTTGCATAATATATTCAGAAGAAGCTTCTACAAGTGTTCAAACAGGGCTAGGTTTGATTTAGTCGCCAATTTCGTGAATCATTCGTAATTAAATTTATAATCTGGAATGCTTGATAAAATAAAATTTGTTAGAGTTTTCCAATAAATATAATATTTATAACAGACAGTGTATACAGGATTTTATGCTTATGGAACTCTAACGGGACGAATTACGATTCCGATAGAAACGGAAGGAAAATGAAATGAGCTGGCTGGTGACTCGGCCACGTTAGCTAAAGGTCACTTTTTCTCGTCGCGAGCCAGTTAATTGGAAAGCTCATTGGCGACACTTAATTGCTCGGCGTTGAAGTGATTGATGATCGAAATTTAATTGCGCGTAATTATACGAAGAATGAGGGCGAATATAAGGAAGGAATCATAGCAGTGGTGTCAGATTTTCGTGGACACGTGAAACGCCAATGGGAAACTGGTTTCCACTGTTTTTGTTCTGTAAAGGAAGATTATTTGGAAAGTATTTGGTTGGAACGTGGAAAAAGTAACAGAGAGTGAAAGCTGTTTGGAAGTTGGGAAATATTTAGAGTGCGTGGTTTTGAACGCTGTTTGACGACCGCTATAAAAAATATTGATAGTCATTTATACGGTGAATGAATAATTCAGTAAACCTGAACAAGTATTTATTAATAGTCAGTTTGAAGTTCTATTAGTTAACAAGCAGCGGAAAATTACTTCTTCCTCGCTATTTAAACAGGCTTGTACTTGTATAGCTCCCATTGATGATAAATCAAATAAAAAATGTAAGTCAATCAAAAGTGTAAAAACAAAGATACGTCTATATATAAAGAAGTGGATATATATTTGCATTTCAAATGTAGATACTGCTCTCGAAAAATCATGTCGCTATCGTCATTACGACAGCCAGAGATGGCGAGCATTAAGTTCATAAGAACACCGATGTACACGAGCAACTGTTGTAAAAAGTATGTACGTTCCGCAGCCTTACTTTAACGATTTGTATACCAAGCTCTTCATCGTCAGGATTACTCCACTCGTTGAAGCAGATCTTTTCAGCCTGCTTCCAATCTACGCCGCGCTGCTCTAGATGACGTTCTGCCAGTGTCAGCCATAACTGTGAAATATTTAGAAGAAAAAAAGAGATGATAGAGAGAAATGAGGATACATTCTATAGGACAATAAGCTCGTAGATGTTGGAATTTAGTCTGATACTAGCCTTCTTTCGAAATTCCGGTGGAATTCCTCCTGGTAACCTGGCAACCATTTTCATCGCATCCAGCCATTGTATAAAACCACTTTCTCCTGGTTGCGGAGTCAGGCTAAATCTCATCTTCGTGTCTTCGACTGTAAATTCAATTCATGCTCGAGAAATATCTGGGGTTGATGAGGAAATTTGTGCAAACAGTAGTTCGACGTTGCTACGAATAAAATGAAATTGAAAAGAAATTGAAACGAAAAGCGTAGAGAAAAATACAAAGATGTTCGAGTAACGATCCTCTAACTGAATATGGAACTTGTTAAACATTGAAAATCAAAAAGAGAAACGGGAGGATCGAGGATAGAGAGGACAGGCACTCGTTAAATTGCTCGAGTGGTATAAATTGCGTTGAACAAACAGAAACGTTAATATCTGTAATTCGATCGAAATGCCAACTCCCATTTAGCTTGATTTACGAAGTTTTGCAATCAAACGTCAGACCTAGCACAAGGCGACGCGTCGAACAAACGACGAAAGATGGACACTTAAATCGGGATTGAATGCTTCGATCATCACGAAACCTCGAAGCGCATTAATACATTTATCGGCCAGACGGTTTTATCGCCGTTAATGCTATTATTTAATTAGCCGTCGTGAATCTTCGAATCGGATACATGACACACTCTGCGTGGACGACTTGGACTCCGCCGATATTTTCACGATTGATCCATTCGATTTTGTGAAACTTCAATTCATAATTTTGAGTTTGGAAATTTGAACTTGAAAATTTACATCAGGACATTCGGATATTTGAATTGGAAAACGTAATGAGTAATTTCCTCCGCAAGAATTTTTTAAGAAATATGCGAATGAACATATAATAATATATTTATTTAATATATATTTAATTACTCGCTAAATGAATATCTCCTTACTTTTATAGTTTCACACAAAAATTTTTGTTTTCTTTTTAAGTGCAGGTACGGAATATCACTCAACCTATCACGGATTAAGATGAAAGAAATTAAAATTTTAAACGTTTACATTGAAATCTAATCTAATGAAACACGATTTCATCAACTAAATAAACGTATTTCGCGTCAACAAGTTGAAATGGCCACATGTCCCATTATAAATTTTACAATCGCTCTCGGATAAATATAAAGTCTATAACTGGCCTATCAGAGTGTATTACGAATACACACGTGGATTGATTTCCATTATCCCTTTGTTGCCCAAGGATAAACTCCGCGAATTTCATAACTCGAATCACCCAGTGCGTGTAACCAAATCTCCTTTTGAGCTACAGGATTTTGTTTGAACGAAAAGTCCATTAATAGAGACTCGTTCGACTTGAAATAAAGTATGACGCCAGTGCGTGTGATCAACTTCTCGAGAAACTCGATTCTAACTTATTCAATCGTCAAACGTTTCATGAATTTCTAGCAGCTCGTAGGAGTACATACTTTGCATCCTTGAAATTTACATGCCTTAGAAGGAAATTCATAATCAGCGAAACGCAGCTTAAGATTTCTGTTGTGTGCACAATTAAAAGTATTCGAATTTACACAACGAAGTAATATTTCCCGTTACTAATACAAGAGTAAAGACTCCTTCAAAAGCATCGTTGTTGACACTTAAAACGATGGAGACAAAGTTACATTCCTCCGTTCCAAGAAGTTGCCAACGCAAGCATCATATCAATCTCGGCAAACGTTTAAGTTACACAATAAATATTACCATAGTCGATCGTAAAGAATCGCCCAAGAGTCTGGCTCTGTCTATATTTAAAAATCCTATTTCGATCAGTGGCGAACGAATCGAACAGCAATTGCGGCGTTTTCGAATAAAGTCGAAAAATGAAATCACATCGCATTCGGTGATCTCGTTTTCAAAGGAAAAGCGATTTAGCCGAAACGAAAACAGAGCTTCGAAACGTAAAGCCGTGAAGCGAAAGTTAATTGAAATTCGCATGCACAGTCAAACGAAACCAAACCAAACGTTGACTCCCATTTGCTGAGAAACGAGGCACATAGAGACAGTCGCATGCACCGGACGTTGAAATTATTTTGTTCACCTTCCAATTCTTCGTACTTCGAGGCAGAGCTGGCAGCGTACGCGGCTCCTGACGCGAAGTTTTTCAGCGAGTTGAAAAATCCGCTCATTCTCCAATTAGGAACGCCGCTCTTTCTTCTTCATCGTCACTTTCACCTCAGCCGCTTCTTGTTGTACGCAGTGCAGCCGCCTTTCAGCCGTTTTCGTGATTCATGATCTGTCGACCTTCCGCTTATTTCCTCCGGATCATGTTCGTTGGTCGCGCTCTGCGAACCTTCTGTCGTGCGAGATGCATTTTTATCACGTGTCTGAAATCCCGATGGCAACGTTTACCTCGCGCAAAACCTTCTCTAAAAATAACATTCGTCGGCGTTACGCGCATTCGATCTCGAGGGAAGTTTCTCCTCGATAACGCTGCGGTCGACGCTGATACGTCATGGTTGTCGACCAGTTTGAAAAGTTGATACACCGTGAGTTATGAGCAGAACAACTAGCCGTTATTATCCAACACACACGCATCGTATACGATAGCGTTCGAGTACTACATATGAAAATCGAACGAAGAAATTTCTTTAGTTACGGTTACGAATGTGCATGTCTATTAATAAAATAATAGGTAACCATGTATGTACCGAGTGGAGCCAATTATTAGCAATATGTGCCTTTTGCTTATTCAAATGGTCGAATATACATAGAGCTTAGGTATTGCAGAGAACAAACGAACTTAAATAGCTACTGCACTACGCAAACAACGAAGAACCTATTAATTTCTTAAAAGCGTATCACGGAATGGTCAGCTTGAAAGCATTAATTTTTAGAAAACACGAGCAATTTTCTAGAACGGGATCCTAGTGACAAACGAAACCACGTTCCCAGCGTGGTTTTCCTTAATCACGTCCGCATGAAGTATACCACCTGTTACAAAGCGTTTAATGCGGACGTACCACTGATACGTAATGTACGCGCTCGATTCTACGAAGAAGTTGGTGATACTGGGACAAATCGATTGGTTATCAGTGTTTCAATTGAAAGCATGTGACGCACGGAGGGTAACGTATACATCGGAGATCTCTGGCCTTCCGATGGGACGAAAATTTTTAATACAAATCATTTGGCGTCGATGGAAAGTTAACAGATTCAAGTATCTTTGTCGAAGATAAAAGCCGGGTTGTTCCTAGATTACGTTGACAATAAAAAGAATAAGTTTACCAAGTAACTATTTTCAATATAAATTTCTTCATACTGCTAAGACATTTTTATTAATGCTAATAAGTATACTGACATAATGATAAAAAGAACAAAAGTTCGTTTGAGAAGGTTATTAAATATCTTCTAGATACGTCCGAAAAAACTTAAAGAAAGGTCTAAAAGGCTGCATATGGTTGCTACGCACCCTACGAACACGAACACAAGTACGGACCAACGTCAACGCGAGCACGTATACGTTCACCGCGAGTCGCAGCTCGAAACGAGACATTAACACTAGTCGAACTGGTGTATCGAAAGTTTTGATTTATCTAATTCTATTCAACCGTTGGATACACATCGATTTCTCCGCTCTTTGAAGGCCTACTTATTTCTTGGCCAAGGAAAAGGATGTCCCCCCTCCCCTACCGAATAGAACGTTCCAAGCAAAGAGAAGCAAAAGAACTTAACGAAACTTTCAACGTCCTCTTTCCCTTCGTCCTGTGTTCGCGTGTACTCGGAGCTACACAGGCACGAGAACGATCATTGTCGTTCGATAAATCAACGTGCTCAGACGCGGTCAAGGAAGCTACCAAAACACATTTCCGCGAGACTGCCCCAGGGACGTCTTACCATTGTCAATGCGCGAATCGACGTCGTGAACGTGAAGTGGACGGCTTGTCCTCAGGAAAACCGCACGTCGTATTACACATCTGGCCTCGTGTCATCGAGCACACACGTTCCTCGAACACTCACCAGAAGCACATCCCCGTAGTGCACCCCTCCGACACTGACGCGTACTCGTTCACCCTCTTGTGTATGTGAGAGCAAGAGAGAGAGAAGGGGGAAGGAGAGAAAGAGCCAGCAAGAGAGGGAGAGAGAGAGAGGGAGGGGGTGGAAAGTAGAAGTCGAGGGTATAGAGACACACAGTTCGTTGGAATTTACACGACACACAGTAACGACAATGGACACGACGTAATGTTTCACTTTTTGGTTCGAATCAAACTTTCGTCTTTTTCATGGACAATTGTACTGTGCGAGAGTATACAATCACGACGAAGACAACGACGGGATCGTAGACGAATACGTTGAGTTAGCTGAACGACCACTACGCCGGCGGAAGCAGAGAGATGCGCGCGCGCGCGCGTGCGTCCACCGTGACAATAACTATGGTGCCTGACGTGTATGGGAGGGGTAGTTGTCTCGTGGAACCCTGCAATAGGCACACTGAAGCCGTTCCACGAACCGTTCGCTCTGGCAGCCTTAGCGATCAAGCCACTCCCGTTAGGTCGCATGCGCTAACGTCCCCGCACCACCCCACTGGAGAGGAATTTGTATCTGTGGGGGTGCTCGCGTGCGCCAACGTCTTCGCGGCCAACGGGAACGCCGCTACTGCTCCATAAGGGTGGCTCGAATCCGGTTATTACCTTCTTTCCCTTGCGTCTTCGACGACGTTGCCGCGATTATTTCAGTTCTGTCCTGCCGCTGTCTTTCGTTTCCACGAATACTTCGGAGTACATTTTCTCTTCGTTGTTGGACGAGTGCTACGATTGAATAATTGGAGGGGTTCTTCCTTTATCTTCCTTTTTCTTCTTCTCGTACTTTGTTTGAGAGTTCTTTTGTTAGGCAAATGAATATCCTTTAAATAGAGTTCCCTTGTCGTCGTGAGAAATTATTGCAGTTTTTTCGACGACGTTTGTTATTTTCATACCAGAAATTTGTTATCGTCTTCGTTTGAAAGTAGTTTTTAAGTTTTTTTAGTTGTTTTTATTGCAATGTTCCGTCATAAATGCGTGTTTCCATAGCGTACGCGACAGTAGAAATAAGAGATTTTATCGCAGCGTCATATCGCGGTGCAGCAGTCGATTTTAATCCACGTACACAACAAAGCCGCGTTTCTTGGATCGATGAACTTATCGACTCGGTCCTTTATGGGTCAGTCGGAAATGTCGTCAGAGTCAGTAGCAACACGACGAAGAGACTAAGGCCATCAGATACATTCATGGATATAGCGTCTATCTCGACGATCCTCTTGAGTATAAAATAAAGCTTTCAAGATAAAAACTGAAAAATACCTGTTATTTCTGTAATGCTACATCGTTCGTGTTCCGTTCTACATTATTAATGACCTTGCTAGCGTGTGAACTGCTGTGTTCCAACTGATACGAATCGTTGTCGCATAGTTAACGGACTAGTATTCATGTATATACATTTTGCATGAACTTGATAATCTACTTTACCATGAACCATTCTATTTTTCTCCCTCTATAAGTACCATATATCTGTTTCATTCAAATCTAATGAAGTTTCTGGGAGTTTCAAAATTCTCTCTATAGTCAAATTTATGATAACTCATTCCGTAGTTAAATATTCAGGGTCTGAAATGTGCGCATATAAATATTTGCTTCTGATAAAGGTATAAAAATGTGAAAGAACTATGTATATCTTTTCGTTTTCCTCCGATCAGAAGTAATGGTCGTTAATGTTAGACATCGTTGACATTGATAAGTGTCGGAAATAATTAACAACAGTGTCAATGTATCAGCGATACGATTTTTACAACTAACCTACCAGAAGAAACGAGGAAAATGGAAAAATTTAAGTTATTGACGTTTTTCGATCGCATTTCCAGGACTCCCATCTCGCACATGGAAAATCTGATCAAACGTGAATTAAAGACGAGCTTAGCGTTTGTAGATAGAATTACCTTTGTCCGTATCAACAAGGCTACATTGCAAGTCCATGTTCGATGGAGACACGCGATCCTTTTCGCGCGAATTCGACCCAATTCAATTCGTTTCAATCCAGCTGCAGTCTCGTCTGACCGCTTATTTTCAGCTTCCGGAGTTAGTTCTTTCAGTCGATCATCGTTGTCGAGTTCCAATGGATGATACTTCTAAGCCAATGTTAGTAGTTTGGACGTGTAGTTATTTAGTAAAACCGAAAGAAATACTTTTTCTATGAGCTTTCCGTTTTCTTATTTGCAAAAAGAAGAAAATTTAATGCATGATTCGAGATAGAATATAATCGTTCAAACAAATCTGTAGATTAAAATTCGAGATGATAGAATCGTAATCTATATCAAAATGTAATCCGAAATATTTGAATAATTTAATACTAGAATTTAATATTTAAAACATGTTAGAAGATAAAAGTTGAGCTGTTGTGAATTAAGTATAAAAATGAAACTGGTGTATGCAGTTTACGTGAAAAAATTGCATTTTCCGCGTGACGCCAGCCTGGGGTATCACGATAATCGATGCAATAATCAACGCATAATCCACGCGGATATATTCAGCAGATACGCTCATTTCGCAAGACCATGTTTTGCCGCTTTTGCAAGCACATCGGGGTAATGGCTTGGAAACAGTTACTTAATATTTTGCACGCTCGGTTGGGCCATTGAAGCACTCCGGCAAAGGACAGAGTTTAGAAACAGTGTTTGAAAAATTGTGCGAGGTCGATAAGTTTCTCGAGTTAAGGATGAAAAATTGTTCGACGAAAGCATCATTTTGTCCCGAGAAAGACGAATATCATGACCAGGATCGTAGTGAAGGAAACGGTGAAATTGGTAATAAAAACTAATAAATTGATAAATGAAAAGAGATTAATTCTTCGTAAGTCGATAATGTAGAATTACAAACTGTTAGGTGCAAATTCATTTCAGAAAAATCTTTATGATTTTTCGATTACTTAGACCAGATCCCAAATAATTTACTCGCCGTACTCGTCATACTTGCTGCGTATGATATTAAAACAAACTATTTTATACACTAAATGAAATTATTTGCGATGTCTATCGTATTCCTATTTCAGGCAACAGTCTGTTAAATGAGAAAATTAAAAGAGAAAAATTATAAGATAGAGTAATATAAATACGAAAATCATTATTGCGTATAGAATGAAAATAATTACATGTCCTCAAAAATGCATTTATTTATTAATTATTTGTGTGCATTGATTAAAACGCAGTGAGAACGAAAATCAATTACATCAACAATTAGGTCGCTTTAACAAATATAAAATCACTTCAGTCACATATCTTTTAATGAAGTATTGCAGTTTTAAACTTCTTAATATAGTTAATTACATTTAAGCAGATTAGCTGAAGTAACACCTACAGTGATTAGTTTATATCATGCATGTTGCACAGGATCTGAGATCAATAAGAATCCTACTATTTATATTTGCCTTTACGAAGTATGTAAATACTTAGTTGACGATACTCTTCCAAATTAAATGTCGCACATTAGAGTGGAAAGATGTGTGGTCCCCAACACTTTTCACAAGGGTTGTTCGAATCCATTACTTCTTCAATCTCTATGTGTACCTAGGTCGAAGCTGACCTTTGTAGGTCAAGTTGAACCAATCCACTGATCGAGTACTTGCCGGGGACATTGTGCAGTCAGTGGTCATTTTGTCCAAAATCATCATTCCGGAATATCTGACTACTGTAGAAATATCTGAAGGATTCATTTCCAGTAACTATTTCTAAGGATCGTGATCCATTTAAAATCGAGCATGGAAAATAATTTATTACTGTAGGGACTTCCTTGAAATGAAACGAGGACTTGGAGAAGTTCCTACATACAGAAAAATGATCTTGCTACGAAATGGTTTCCGAGAAGTCAGAAATTTTAGTAATAAGAAAAATACCCACATATTCAGTATAAAGGAGATCCGCCATAAGATACCAAAAAGAAAAATTCCAACAATAAAAGCTGCAGTGCAAGAGTATCTAAAAAAAAGTGTCAAAAATAAAAAAAAGGGAGTGCAGAGGTATTAAAAAAAGGATTCCAATAATAAGAACGACCATACAACAATACCCGTAAAAAAAAATACGAAATATCATCGACATTCGACAAAAATAATTGACATATTTTAAAATAGGTATTTAATTTAAAAATCAAAGTTAAGTGAAGCTAAGTAAACGACCTTTAAATTCTACTGTCATTATAATGTATATTTAAGTGTACTTCAGCGACTTAACTATAACAGCTCGTTCGTGTGGTGAAGATTGAACCATAAAATTGCTTATGTGAAAATGTGACACGATACAAGCGAACTATGCAAAACTGGAGGTAAACACAGATATGAAATGTTTGCCTGGTGGTTGGAGCGTGCCAGTTTAGTTGTGCATCGGCTCGCGCGACGCATCGGGTTCATCGCACTAAATGCAGATCTAAAGTTAAAGAGAAGACCGAGGAAAGTTCCGCATTTCCGGTTCGCAGGCGCAACATCATTAAAACTTTATCAATGACGCTATGCCGCGAGGTTGAGCCGCACTTACCGCACGCCGGGCATGCGTGTTGCGCACGATACGCGCGGCAAAGTCTAATTATTGATCACCGACCGCGCGTCGTGTCACGTGAAAAAGAAGGCCCTCTTTGTTTTCCGGACGAGTCGGCCATCAGCGTAGCATTTTTCGCGATACACTATAATCATAACACATTAAAAGTATCGATAATACGTTTTCTGAAGTGTGAACAATTTTAAAGCAATGCCTTCCTGCTCCAAAATGGACATGAACTTACAGAGTA
The DNA here is from genome assembly GCA_014737395.1 of Bombus waltoni. Taxonomy (NCBI): domain Eukaryota; kingdom Metazoa; phylum Arthropoda; class Insecta; order Hymenoptera; family Apidae; genus Bombus; species Bombus waltoni. The sequence goes on from JACXII010000003.1 coordinate 4,059,145, forward strand.
ACATGGTCGTGTTAATAACGTAATTTCATTCCATAACAATACATACTAAGTATTACTTTTTCTGCATTTCTGGCAAGTATGGCGAGGAGATCAAGGTTTCTATAAAAAAAAAAAAAAAAAAATCGGGGAATGGAGAAATTGAAATTGCTAGCAACAATCCATATAGTTGGACGACAACTTTGAATTCTCGAACATGCGCAACAGACGCAGTGTAAAACACGAACTTTGAAAGTTGTTTGGTAATAGCTAGAAAAAGCATTTGCATACCGTTGTATTTATTATAGAATTTACTTATTAATTAATTAGTTTCGAGTATATCATATTTCGTGTTATCTAATGATGCTTTTCGACTACACGAATTTCATACTATTGAAAATGAAATGTCGAACCTGATTAATTTGATGTTTTAATCATTGTATTGATTGACCTATTGACGTGACAAATTTCATTGAAATAGATGACGATCGAACCCAAGGCCCCCTTTATAAGTTAGAGAGACTAGACACAGAAGTTCGTGTCGAAAAAATTAAATATCGTGTTGCGATTTTTAATGAGAATAATTTTGTAAGTTTGTAAAACCTAACTTCGTGCCATTCTTAAGAATGCACATAATTTGCGTATCTGTGTCACAGATCTAGACACCGGTCCGAATTCCTATTCCAACTGTTTTCCATATTTATAAATGCAAAACGACGATAAGATAAACAATAAGTTGCCAGCGGTTAACGAAGAGGCGGTATAAATCGCGCGGTTGTTTCTCGCGTCGAGACGAAACACGAAGATCGCTTTTGTGTGGCGACGGTTTTATTGTCAGGAACGGAAACACGGAGCTTCAAGCAACTCCGCGCGAACAGCTGTGTTTCCCTATTATATGAAGCTCTATTGTTTGTCCAGAGACATTATCGTCGACATTGGAAGAACGTTGCTGTTTGTTCAAACGCTACTTCTTTTCCCCCAAGCCAATTTTAATGGTTATAAATGCCATGCGAGTAAATCACGAAATGATACAATCGCTTAACTTAAAACTAAATAAAAGAATGCCGAAATACAAGTGTACGCGTATGAAGTACTTGTAGTTCGGAAAAACCAACAACAAAATCGTAAAAATTCTGAAAATGTACTCACCGCGTTTCGGGCTGACTGCCAGAAGGTGAGCCGTAATTACGGCGCATAGTTTCTCACATTTGGTAGCGAGATAATCTTTACGACGCAACTGCCGAATGAGAATTTCACCAGTGTGATTAATATGGTCGCGTAAATTCAGCACTAGAACTTGAAGCTCGTGCTCGCCTGAAATGAATTCAACACGCGTTACATAACGAGCAGAAAAGAAATTTTTAGTCTCGTGAGAGTTATGGTGTAAAGAACATGTACAATATTCCGAATTGCACAGGGCTATTTCGAAATTGGGGGTCGCGTATTTTATATCCTGACGCGCATAAAAGGCGAGACACTTGGAGAAATCTTTGAATTCGCGTTGCAATCTTGATAACGGCCCGAAAGGGCTCACCCTGTGTACACAACGTCCGAAGATTGAAGTTTCCCAACCCTTTCGCTTATGCTCCCCGCGTACTTCGATAAAATGAGTGCGCACTCCCTCCGACTGTTTCTTTTCGCCATTCCAAACACGTGTTCGGCTCGCAAATTTGCCAAAGTCTTCGGTAACTAAGTTAAATTATGTTAACTTTCGCGTTAAAATTTAGATAGTAGAAGTTGAGAGGACGACTCTTCGTCTATAATACGTAAGGTGCTTAAAAAGAATCTCGAATAACTGTCACGTGTCACGGATCAAATATAAAGATTAATGAAATGTTGTATAATTTAATTTGTCCACATAACAAGAGTTAAAATTGATCCGTCAAATATATATCTTATCTTTATTTATAATTGCTTCTTTTAAACAGTAACACGTTTGTAATGTTTCTATGGAATAAATATATGTATCGACTAATATCCATTTGAACACTTCGACGTTTTTTCGTGGTGTTTTAGCTTAAGACGTGAAATCTCTTCCCTGTATTTTCCTATGCATGTTCAACGAGGTAGAATGAAGCAACATCGTGTATAGAGATAAAAGAAGTGCTTCTCCTTCAAAAAAGAAAAAAAAAAGGGAAAAAAGGAGGAAAAAGTAGTACTCCAAGTCAAAGAACCTCCGTGCCTCGAAGTCAACGAGGTCGCTTGTCTGTCTCGTCTCTACGACCTCTTGTCTCGTCAGCTCCTGCCAAAGTATCTTTGCCTAATTCGATCACATTTCAAACTTCATGCGTTGAATTACGTTTAAATATTATAAACGAAGTGGCACTGTACTCTTCATCCGCGATATTCGTGACTAACGCGAAAAATTTAGTTGAAAATTGCGATTTTTCACGCGGTGCATTAAATGTATTGTTATTTTAAAATAGAAGCTAGTATTTCTTTTAATAAAATGCTTTCCACTGGAACGTATCCAACCATTTCTCTTCTGTAATTTTATTTTTAAGAGTAGCTACTGTGCTTCTGGGAGAAATATGCTTTACAATAAATGTCCTCGAGCTAAAGTGTTTATCTGCCACCCACGACAGCTCTATTCTTTCCTCCGACATATCCAACTCTTATTGAATTACTCTTACTTTTCCACAGTAAACGCGCCTTTTGCAGGTGCTGATGTTGCGGACGTATCCTCAGGGATGAAGCTGTCGAGTCACTTTCTGATCGTCTTCTGTCACCGTCTGGCAATCCATAAATATCTAGTAACAATTGATCAACTAACGAAGACACGGTTTCTTCTTTCTTCTCGAGCGGATTCGATAACGGTAATGGATATATGGTCTGAATGGAAGAAATAATATGCTTATTTGCATTGTATGGGGATTTCAGAACCGAATTTTTGGTAACATTTTAGGTATTATGTTCATATTCCCCTTCGAACAAAGATTAACTTTGATTCATGCACATATTTTACGTTTATTACTTTCTCAGTTACACTTACGTGATATTTTTATTATATTTTATCAAACTACAGTAGCTACAAAAAGTATTAAAACACGTCCTTTATTTCTCATCGAAACATTTTTCATCTACATTTCATATTTACAGTATCAAATATTTGTAGTCCTATGGAAGTACTGCTAAATAACAAGAAATTCAATATCCTTTGATCTAATTAATTAATACGTAAATGATATAATAAATACAATGACGGGCTAATACTTTTTGTGAACAATTTTATTTTTTACGCGATATAAAATATGAATACAAAGCTTTATCTTGTTCCCTTCGCTTTATCCCTATAAAATAAAATACTTGATATTGGCAACAGCCATCTATCTATGATCTAACCTGAACTGAGCAAGGATTAATATTTTTCTATAAGCCTACCTTCGGCTTGCAAATTTCATTTTTATCCTTCGAATTGTTAGTATTTTTGCAATCAGTTTCGGTCACGTCCCACGTGTCACCCAACGATTTCGACCTCCTCAAACATGTTCTCTCCACTTTGCTTGGCATGCAACTGGCCCTTCTAATCGGTTTTTTACGATTCAGTTCCATGAAATCCGGACCTTCCCATGATCTCTGAATCAGATTGCGTCTCCTTCTGTTATACAACGAGGGAAACTGATATCCATCTGCGCAATACAGCAAATTTCGTGTTTGTTGTGTGACGTATACGTCACCAAACACGCGCTCATTTTCCACGGCCACACATTTCACGCGGTAACTAATTTCCGCGTACTTCTTCAGAGGCATCACGTTACAGCTCATGGTTCATCAACGTGACTGTTAAGCTATTATACTTATTCGGATAGTCATTCGAGCTCACTGGAACTTCTTGTGGGTGGTACAAAGTTTAAGAAACATCGTTTGTACGATCGTTTCACCTCTTTTGACAATAGGGTTGATTATTTATGAAATGTCGGTAATATTGTCCCGCGACAGCATTGAGAATACGTTTACGTCTGACTCGCCAGGAAAACATTTCACATTCAAACGGAATTCGCGCGTGTCAACGTGACAGAATGTTAGTTTCTCATTCTCTTGGTTATTACTCTCGTTTCAAGTTGAAAATTCACAATGCTCGGCAACTTCACTGCGAAAGTTCGTTAGCAGGACCTTTCACACAATGCTTTAATAACTAATGATATTAACAATTTAAGACTAAATTATTTATTTATTGCCACTTGTAACAAATGGCAAATAAACGACAAAGATTTAAAACGAAATATCCGATAGAATATAATTGTAATTTGTAAAGTTGACATATAGAAATTTCTTTGTTTAATTGCTAAACTTATTACTTTTAAGAGAATCAATCGTAATGCGAAAAGATATGAATGACAAGGTAGATATAAATTTCTATTCTTTGTGCCTGCTAATTGCCGAGAATGCTTGAAATAAATTATTAGCAACCACAATTGAATGTGCACAAAGTGGCGCATATGGAGATATAATAAAAATTGACCAAGTGTAGTTAAACGAACGAATAAATTACAGGACAATACTTCTTTGGCATTGGTATGAGGATGTAGATAATGAATGACCTTCTTACAATTGCAATTATCTAACATTTATCATTTTTAATACACGAGCACTCGTAATTGTTTCCACTGCGATTAGGAAAAATCAAGGTTGAAGAAACGTTCGAAACGCACACGTTCTCATTTGCGTTTACAAAATGAAAGCGACTATCGCCGTCGATGGAATGGATGCTGTAAATTGCGGAATGATATTTACAAACGATTCCATGCGAATACCACCCGATCGCAGTTCTAAATAATAAATTAAATATATTACGCGTTGTCTTGATCTCTGTTCAGGATTCGTTTAACGAAAGCGGCGATTTAATACACACACGTATGAAAATACTAATACAGAAAATTTATGGTACATTTAAATGTCACACGTTTCATGCTTCCGCGAGAAAGAGTTCCAAATGTCGCGCGGGATATTTATAATACTAGATTAGAGTCATCGGGTGTCTATCTCTAAGAAAAATTTTATTTCACTTTTCACTTGTCATCATGGTACACATATTCACTTCAAAGCTTTTAAAGACGATGTTTATGCATTTATGATCACAATTACGTTTCCTTATCATGATTTTAATCTATAATTTACTCTTATTACTAGCAGTTTTTAATCGTAATATTTTTTGTTGTTTTAACAACTCTCGCTTCGTCTTGGCGTCGACGAATATTTTTCGAGACTTTTTTTATTGCATTCTCTACGCGTCGTAACCCTTATCGCGAGGCCAGTAATTCGCTTCTGGTGGCCAGACCGCAACTGGAAGTGGCGGCGATGATAATCGTTTCATTAAGTCCATACCTCCACTTACGTCGTCGACCAACTAGTTGACAGAGGTGGTGTACACAACAAACGAAACAGCTGTCGTTATTTATAATTGCCATATGTCCAACGAAAACTTAAAGATCTCTTTGCATGTTAATCATACTAGTAAATTTGCGCTAGTAAATACTGGCACTATTTCCTTTTCTTCTCAAACAAATGTTATTCTCATAAAAAGGTTAATATTTGGATGAAAAATAAAGATTAAAATTTGTATTATTTATTTCTCCAATCGTACTTCCTTACTTCGTAGATTGCATAAGATTGTTAACAAGGAATGATTTTAACTATACAATTAATTACATAACGCTCTGTTTGTTTTGCTTAAATTCTCAATAAGGAGGCACGAGGGAAGTGTGATTTTTAAGGCGGTCATCGAAACCGCTACTGTTATCGGCTGTTGCTGATAGCGCGGCCGATGTAATGTACTGCATACTCAGCTAGAATTTTAAATGCTTGCTGGGTGTGCAGTAGTCGTTCACCTGGTTGGTTCAATAACCCTTTTCCTAACAAAAAACTGCTCGTCGAAGAAGCGGACCCCGTTTCTGTGCTCATGAGTGCAGATAAGCATAAAATATTCCTTATGGAGTAAGAAATTAAAACGACAGTACCCGATGAACAAAAAGTCTCAATGAACCCTTCACTTTAATGTCCATTTGATTGGAAATACGTTTATCGGACGTAGAAACTAAAATTACGTATCTTCAGCGGCAGATGAATAATTTAATTTCACATTCAAATTTGTTAATTCTGAATTTGAATACGAAGTTGAGTTTTTTAACATTAAATCTAATTTTTGTGAATTTTGAATCTTTATCTCGAAATTCGAAATTTAAATTTTTTAATCTAAATCCTTTAATTTCGAACTGTCAGAATTTATCACTTGTATTTTCAGGTTTTAATTTTTATTTTGGAATGAATATCACCGAGAAGTTGACCGAACAGCGTAAATTGATGCCCGTTTGATCGATACCATTGTCGCGTATAAGATACAGTCACCATAGAAACGAAACATTTATGGTCAATGTCGCGGCAGAAATTGCAGCGTATTTTCACGGTGTTGTGTGGAGATTATGCTTTGCAGTTCGGGAGCATTACGATACGTTCACGAATCGATTGAGCCGCTCGTAATCCGAAAATGATCGAAACGCCATGCATATGCAAAGAAAAAAAGGAGGATGCGGAGGGAGAGGAAATTTCTTTCGGTCCACGCACCGATGACATTTATCGAACCTGTAATCTTCCAACACGATTTATGTACCCACGTAAGTCTGTATAATTTATTAACGTGACGTTTTTCATATTTAACGAGTGACATGGTCTTAATTGTACGGCCAGATCGGTTCTCGACACATCGATCGATATTTTCAATCTTATTTTATTCTTTTACGAAAACATTTCTCTCCAACGTTTTCTGAAGTTCGTTGAATTGGTTCGGAGATTGATTTCGCGTGTCGTGAAAACATCTCATTTCGCGGTAGACTACACGACAAGAAGTTCTTCGTACTAAAACGATAACGTTCTGCTATTAATAAGTCAGTGTTGACGATCGGTACGTTCGTCGAAGCTTATCGGTAATACAGACATTTTTGCACATGTCACAGGAACCTTTCACAAGATAGGTCTTGTTTAAAATATACACGATTCCGTCACTTCACGTATTTTCCATTTAAGAGATTAACTTCGTTTCGCGATAAAAGAAAAAAGAAGATGATTTGAAGCGTGTCGAAATACATATATCTATGCTCAAGTTCACTTATGAACATCCATGTTTCTCAGATACGTTTCTTTTGGCATAAGAGTGAAACGTGTATCTAAAGTTCTCGGATATTAAAAACGTTGGTTTAAGATTTTCATTTGGAAATTACCAGTTTAAAATAGGAACACGTTCGTTTCTGATACGAGTATTCATTTCGCGCAACATCGGCGTAACACTGTGAACGCTAAATTCAAAATTCCATAGCGTCGTGTTTCTTGGTGTCTCGAACAACGCGAAACGATCTCACAGGAAAAGAACTTGCCCGACGCGAAACCTCGAATCGCGAGATTGCCGGAGACGGTGGATAAATGAGTCCTTTGAAATCCCAGCCAAGCTTCCAGAACGGTGACAAAGAACAGTTTTCATATACGTAAAACGAACACATAATGTTGCATCGATAAAAATGTAGACATGATTCTGGCGATTCTTTCCTTATCTCTCTAAAACTCCGTAGAAATTATGAATTTGAATATCAACTACGAAGAAACAGCTAGTTTGGATCGATGTGCAAACGCTGATTTCAATAAAATTGAATTTTAAGATGAAACGTCGCTATGTAACCGTATCATCCGCGGACACAGAGCCACTGTTAAAGCGGGCAACTGCGGGGCGTGTGTTTAAAATGAATAAAACATCCAATTTCCGCAGAACTGAACTTCATCGTCGAGTTATACTGTACACGGTATGGCTGATATATTTGTCCAATCGTATCTGACGAACGGTAACCGTCGGTTTGTTCCCTTGGCTGCACATCGAAACTCTGCTCTTCCACGCGTTCAGTGCGTATTCAGCATCTGAGCACACCATGTGCTTCCTCTTGCTCGTTTATCTCGTCTTATCGGTCACCACTCAAGACGTTCGCGCGGAGGAAATCGACTGCCAAGTTTATAACCATCTTTACGTTTGTCTGGCCAACGGCGTGCTGTACAGCGTCGCGTTCGAGGATGTCAACGCGGTGCAGACGATCGAGGACATAGAGCTACACCTGGAGGGTCTCGGGATCATCGACATAGCCAAGGACGCTTTTCTCGAAGTCAGCAACTCGTCCGCCTTGTATATTCGTGACAACCAGTTGTCTACGATTTTTAGACACTATTTCACTGGTTTGGACCAACTGACGTATTTGGATCTGAAGAATAACAGTATAACCGTGATAGAAGACGGTGCCTTTGTCAAATTGCACAGTCTAGAAACGTTGTTGCTGGATAACAATAATATTACCGCGTTTCGACCTGGAATGTGGAAGGGTCTCACCGATCTTCGTGAATTATACGCTACAAATAACAATATTGCCTTGAAGAGAAACATGTTCAGAGGACTTCGACACTTGGAAACTTTGGCGTTGGATTGTAACGGGATCACGGAGGTACCTATCGGAGCATTTAATGGATTGCCTCACATCGATCTCCTCTATCTGTCGAGAAACAAAATTTCGTCCCTGCAATCCGACGTCTTTCGTGGTCTTGGTGAAATTAACGAACTAGACCTGGGACGGAATCGATTGAAAAACATGTCTAGTGGAGTTTTTCGACATCTGAAGAATTTAAATTCTCTGTGGCTCAATGGGAATCAAATAGTAATGCTGAAGGGGGACGCTTTCGAGGGATTGGATAATTTGTTGCTTCTGTTCTTGAACAGCAACGAACTCCGTTTCGTGGACATGTCCGCTTTCGCCAAGATGAAGAACGTTACCATCGACCCAGGCTTCAAGATAGCCGGGACGACGATTGATAATGTTTCCAAAGTGCAAGGACGATTTCGGTGCAGCAACGTCGAATATCAGCTGCCCTACGAGTGCACAGAGATCGAGTCTCCAGTTCATTAATACGGTTTACAGAGTGAACAGTGTCGCTTCGATATAGAAACGCGAATCTGTATCCATTTGTATCAGTGAGAATGAATTCGAATGCAAAAGCAGAATCGATCTTCTAACTGACGATATTTTTGTAGCTCTCGAAACGTTTTTTGACAAATTTTTAGTTATATAGGATATGCTTGTTAACGATGATTTATGTAAAGTATTGGAAAATATATCTAATACAACGAAACAGAGACGTTATACTGCATTCATCTATTTAGGAGTAAAGTACAAGTTTATCCGATAAAAGTCGTTTTTCCAGGAGTGTTCAAGGGATATCGACAGGACGAGAGTCCGCCTCCGCATCCTTGTTACAGGAGCACGTCGATGGATTACGGATGGTACGCACCGACGATTCACACCGTGCCCACCTCTTATTATCCACGAAATACTTGTTTCAGCGACAACCAGGCCCGTGGTGGCATGTACCGTAATTGCTCTCTCAATACGGGACTGGATAAAAGCATAGTTTAATTTTTAGCCATAATTTTTTTCAATTTGTTTAGATCACATTATCTTTTGTAAAGTAAATCTTAATTTCGATAGTGTACTATATAATGTATCCAATAAATTTTAGAAATGTGAAGCTTGTGCATTGAAAAGTACTAAAAATGAAATCGTATTCGATATTTAAGAAAGTATAATTTGACACTTCAAATCTTTATATTTAAAAGTTATTTTGATAATTTTCATATTTAAAAAATATCTCAAAATTAATTGGTGGTGAGGTTGTGAGATTGGCGACAGTCAGAAGTATAATATTTTATTTCGTTTTTATTGTTACAGTTTAGCTTGACGTATCGCAGTAATCGTATTTCAACGAGAACCTAGTCGAGCTACGCAGAATTACACGGTGTCCCGAAATCTAGCACAGAATCGAAAGTCGTTCTTCTTCTCGTACGATCGCGACTACTGGGATTTATCGTTCACGTACTTGTTTTCACTAAAGTTTGCCTTCGTTACAGCTTTATTTAGGATTTAGTGATCGGGGTCTGAAAGTTACTCTGTGTTACTCGACCTCGGAAGTAATTATAACATTTTATAATTTTTAAGTGCATGCCATTCGTCCATTACGTTGCTTAGTATGACCATCATAGTAGTAATTATAACTTCAACATATATATATATATATATATATATATATATATATATATATATATATATATATATATATATATATATATATATATATTTATAAATGTGTGTACGTAACACAATGAGACAGCTCAATTCGTCAAAGAGTTTTCAATACTTCAATGTCTTAACAACCATATAACGACTTCCAAAACGTTTTTGACAACGTTTTACAGTCCAATATGGCAATATTCTCCGTTTTGGTATGCAATGGATGAATACACGATTCTAGTTGAAGAAACTCTGTAACGTATGTCCGTGTTCGTCTGTTAACAGGCCACGTCGATCGTCTTACGGAGACACCATAAAGATATTCCATGTCTGATAGTACGACATGAGACCAGTATACTCAGAAATAATCAGAATAATAAGAAACACATGACAGTTTATCCTTCCTCGCGTGTCCCGTTTAATTCGTTCTTATTCGGTCATATGTAACTTTGCTTCTCGAAAAATTGTTCTATTCGGTGCTTTATTCGTTGAAAAATTTTCCACAATTGCGTCATGTATCAAAACTCTTTCAACGGCCTCGTGTGAAGAAACACGCGAAAAAGAACGATGCAGAATCGGTATAAAATCTTTCCAGATTAATCGAATCACTCCTCGATAAGCGTTGTGCGGCACGTTAAAGCATCGATCGAAATTTTACGCGAAGTTAACACAAAATATCGACCTATCGGTATCACAAACGAAGTTTGCAAAATACACTGAATTAATACAATATTTACCAGTACTCTTCGTGCTCCGTTTGGTCTGCGTTGGCCATTCTTGTCGTCGTCAGAGACTTTTTTTTCGTTTTATCGCGGCAAACGCGATGTCGCGACTACGAAGACACTTGAATCCTGATGAAAATTTGATTAAGGCCATAAAATGATCACCAAGCATCGAGTGTCGTTCGCCATCGCAAGGAAGACTCTCTTGATGTTCCATGAAACGGTGTGCTCGTTACCTATCGACCACCCCAGGTTATCATGAGATCCCTCAGTGAAAAAGGCCTCTGCACTTCGACTACTCACGGATAGTGGATAGAAAACGGTTGAAAACGTTTTCGTGGTATCTCAAGAAGCTTAGAGGAACGATCATGTTTGTAAATATCTTTCAACGTTGAACCAATGGGAAGGGATCGGTAACGAGCGCTCGACGTGCACCCCAAGACCGATACCTCTTTACATATGCTCTCAAGTATCTATACACAAACCTATACATTGTACTACTTGTTATTTTTTCCCGTATTTTCTCAATGTGCTGCACTTAAGTGGTACGCTTTTGGATTAGAGCTACCCCCATTTACTTTGATGATGAATCCTTAATAGCTAAAACGATGACAGATAGAACTCGCATTTTATTCGCATTTTTAATTTTTAAACATTCTTCTTTTCCTTTTCCTCTTATACTTGGCGATTAGATAAAGGTAATAAATGGTCGTATGATCGGAGAATTCGTAATAATCGTGTTCGATTCAAGCGATCGTCTCGGCGAGACGCCGCGTCGTGATCGCTGGACGCTCGATCGCGATGTTTCGTTGTCCATTTGATATCTTATAATCACACGCTTAAAACACCCGTCGTCAATATAAAGCGATCTTGACTATGATCACGGGGAAAAATAAGCGAGCAAACGCGATCGACGACGGGGCGACCGCGATCAGGACGCACGATACAACGATCGATCTCGATCATTCAGTAAAGCGATGATTCTTTCGTGAAATAATCAACGAATGAATTACAAAGATCTCGATAGTTGGATCGCGCGCTGTTTCAGAGGAAAGTTCTAAATGACTTCGTGACGCATATAGGATACGCGCGTCGCGAAAAAGAACATCAAGATTAATAGGTACTAACTTACTACTCTCTCACATTTGTCTCGTTCGAGAAGGGTGAACGCTCGTGGTGCGTTACTCTACTCGTAATACCTTATATTGTCGTACAATTGATATCAAATATTGGCATAATAACAATACTAAGGATACGCCCCGTGCTACGGTGACCCTAGTCGAAGATTCGGTATAAATAAATCGACGATAAGAGACACCGGGCCATTTTCGACACGCACGAGAACGTTCCATTTTATATCGTGTTGTGACATTATCGTCTGCAACTGTCTTCGCTTATCTATTCGGGTTACAACAGCATTCCAATTGATTTACAATTAATTAGACCTGAAACACCCTTACACTTTACAACGTCCTTTAATACGTTCGTAGAATAATAGACTGGTTAGTCTGTTGTTGGCCCGAGGTGATAAGCTACTAGCTGTTGCAAATCTTAACGCTAGGTTGTTACTTAATAATGTGTATATATATTACGTAGTGTTTATATATTATGTATAATAATATGCATAATAATAATACTAAGGATACGTTCCGTGCTACGGTGACTCTAGTCGAAGATTCGGAATAAATAAATCGACGATAAGAGACACCGGGCCATTTCCGACACACACGAGAACGTTCCATTTTACATCGTGTTGTGACATTATCGTCTGCAACTGTCTTCGCTTATCTATTCGGGTTACAACAGCATTCCAATTGATTTACAATTAATTAGACCTCAAACACCCTTACACTTTACAACGTCCTTTAATACGTTCGTAGAATAATAGACTGGTTAGTCTCTTGTTCGCCCGAGGTGATAAGCTACTAGCTGTTGCAAATCTTAACGCTAGGATGTTACTTAATAATGTGTATATATATTACGTAGTGTTTAAATATTATGTATAATAATATGCATAATAATAATACTAAGGATACGCCCCGTGCTACGGTGACTCTAGTCGAAGATTCGGTATAAATAAATCGAAGATAAGAGACACCGGGCCATTTCCGACACGCACGAGAACGTTCCATCTTCCACCGTCATTCTGATCGCCGGCAACTGTCTTCGCTTATCTATTCGGGTTACAACAGCATTCCAATTGATCTACAATTAATTAAACCTGAAACACCCCTACACTTTACAACATCCTTTAATACGTTTGTAGAATAATAGACTGGTTAGTCTGTTGTGCGCCCGAGGTGATAAGCTACTAGCTGTTGCAAATCTTAACGCTACGTCCTTAGTTAATAATGTGTATACATATTACGTAGTGTTTATATATTATGTATAATAATACGCATAATAATAATACTAAGGATACGTCCCGTGCTACGGTGACTCTAGTCGAAGATTCGGTATAAATAAATCGACGATAAGAAACACCGGGCCACATCCGACACGCACGAGAACGTTCCATTCTTATGGGCATTCCTCTTCTTTCAACAGCAGCTGTCTTCGCTTATCTGTTCCGTTTACAACAGCA